>CAMTDV010000028.1:33417657-34075528 GCA_947069175.1 Scalesia atractyloides
TTAGCATGCTGTGTTTTATATTCATAGTTCTACGATTATGTTTGAAGTTTGTATGGACTATTGGTTTGAATATGGTAGTGTTTTAGTAATATTCACCTTGTTAATTGTGGGTTTTAGGTGTGTTTTATGGTTGAAATTATAGTGTTTTAAGACTTCTTACACTTTTTAGGAAATTTGAACTTTGTAGTCGAACCTCACCCTATATGTATATATGTAGAGGTACAGGTTCACGTGAGAACTGCTTCGATTGCGAGTACTTGAGAACTCTAATGGAAATCCTACTTCTCGTGTGATCTTTCAACTAAATTCTGTACAAACATAGATAAACATCTAACTAAGACATTTGTAAATAAATTAAAAAAACATTTAACGTATTGATAGGTTAAACTGCTATAAAAATATTCCAAAAACATATGACGTCACCCTTTTTGACGGGTTATACTTATCTAAATTTGTTTTACATTGATGTAAATTTGTTCTCGTAACTCGGACAACTTATCATTTTAACATTTCCCATATCTAGTATCTATTATATATATATATGTATGTATATATATATATGTATGTATATATATATTATGTATATATATATATATATAGTATGTATATATATGAATGTATATAAAGTAAGTGGTAGGACACGTGTCGTGTTGTGGTGTAACAACTTTATTTTCCTGTCCAAACCTATATTACTTTTTCAAATTAGTTGATGGTTAAGATGACGATTACCATTTATATTCATTTGTTTTGGGAAAGAAGTCTCAATCACAAATCCATATTTCATATGTGTTTTTTCCTAAATATATTGGTATTCTTTTTCTAGACACCATCTCTGTTCAAACCTAACATCCATGATCTTCCTCAAGAAATCCTGCCTAAACCACCATCCTTTGTATAGACGCTGTCTACTTGGGTCATATTTTACCTAGTTACTAATAACATACTACTTTTACCAAACTGATTCTTCACATATTGAGAATACAATCATGAAGCATTGTTCTGATTTGTTCTGTTTCAGATATTAAAGACATTAAATAGGTTAGGAATAGTCAATCTATCTATTGTTCATATATTCTTCCTTATTTTGTTACTCCACAATCAACTATTTTCTTGATTTGAAACCCTAATGGCATCTCTAAGCACAATCGACAACGGATCCGCAACAACAATAGTATTTACTCTTCTATTGCTAAATGTTAATCGTGTTGTTGATTTTCTCTTTGTTAGATGTTCTTAGATATTTGTATTAATCATAGGTTTTGCCTGACAAAAATTTGGGTGAATTAATCACTCTTCGTAGATCCACCACCACCGTCAGTGAATTTTTAGGTAAAAATCATATCTCTTTATGTTCCTAAACCTTTGTTGGTGCATTTTATGTCTGTCACCATACGAATAGGCTAGATAGAGCGTCTGTTGAATATTGTATAGACTAGATACGAACACACGACTCTAGTGCGAACGTGAGAGGTGTATAAGTGTCACTTCGTACGAAGGTAAAATGCTCATTTCGTACGAAGGTAATTCACTTTGTACGAAGGAAAATGCTCATTTTGCATGAAGGTAAAGTGTCTATACATAGTGTCGTGTGTTCATAGTTTTATAAGTTTTGGAGTTCCCGGAGGGTTGCCAGCTTGACAAGATGTATACACTTTCGGTATGAATTAATGAAACATATGACTTCCAGTTCTACTCCTTTCTTAATAACATTCTACTGAATTCGTGATACTATACCCAAACTTCCGTTTAGAACCGCCGGATCCTGAACTCTCAATTGGTATCAGAGCTACAGTACTAATTCAATCGATCTAACAATTGATTGAATCACCTACGCTCATGGGTTATGGACTTGAGGGGTTTTTAGACGTAAAACATCAAATAAATGGACAATCTACGGACAAAAATTAAGATTGAAACTATAGAATTGTTTAGAAATGAATTTCGACCAGATCTGTGGAAGAATCATCATGTAATTTGCAGAAATAAAGATTTTGGATCGAAAAATGTGATAATGGTTATCTTCGCATGAAGATAGAATCCACTTCGCATGAAGATAGAATTCACTTCGCACGAAGAGAAATTACCTTTGCACAAAGGTAGATTACCCTCGTACGAAGGTAACCCAAAATTCCTAAAAAATGGCTTTGAAAAAGTTTGTTGATCGTATTGATGAGACGAGTATCTAGAAAAAATTTGGTGATAGAAATTTTTTTTCAGGATTTAGTGACAAATTCGGGTTGTTCGGGGACACCGTCGAGTGCTTCAGAGAATAGATTTGATGATACGATAATAGAGGGTTGAAGATAGTGGGGTAGTCATGATGCCTATGCAAAAATGTTTATCATCTAGGTTAAGTGACTATTAATGGGCCAACATGTAAAATCCGCAATGATGGAAAACTGAATTTTTAGATTTGAGAAGGAAATATAGTGGTATGGTCAGAATTTGCAAAATGAGGGGAACAAAAATTCATAGATATATTGAAATTCCGGCATTTTTTAATTTCGTGACATGCAACAGTTTTCAGGTGGTTCCGACTTCAGACTATCTGAGGATGCATAAGATTGGAAATCGTTAGTTCATGATCACAAGAAGTTCAGACTTTTCAAGATCGAGATCAGATTGATGTCTTGTGGTTTGAGTCCCGGGTCTTCATCAAGTTGGTTAGCAGGATTAGCATCAGGAGAAGCAAATGTATTGACGATAAGTATAAGATATATCAGAGGGTGTTCATGTTATATTACATACACGAATGCTCAATGATAGTCTAAGGTGTCAAGATGTTTAGTCTTCAAGTAGAGGGATTGTTTTTCGGACTAACCGTTGGAAATTGACGATGTTTGTTGATTAAGTTGCCGCTGGTCTAGCCGAGAAGACTATATATCTGTTATCATGACTGAAGATGAAGAATGTGATTCTGACCGTGGAAGAATGTTTCTCAGATCTGATTGTGCTACTAGATGATTTGATTTTGATGAAGATTTGCTTGCTGATTGAAAAGATTACCATTTTGCTGATCAATCATTCAGGAGCGTGCTTAAATGTGATTACGGAAACATGATTCAGATTTTCATGGGTATTCATAAACTTGAAGTTTACTGGTGTGGTAATTCGAAGTTTCTATCAATTGCCGGTTAGGTTTTTGAAGATTAAGAGATTCTGTGTGGTGGGTTCTCGTGCTAAAGTGTTAACTTAAAAATTGAACACAGATGCAGTTATCGTCGAGACTGAGAAGCTACATTGTTTAGTTTCAAGTTCATGATTATTCGTGATAATTATTGTTAAGCAAATCAGAGGAGGTCGGGAACTAGGCAAAGAAAGACCTAAATTAATTCCAGGGGAACATATTTATGAAATTGCAAACCCCAATCATCAATCAAGGGGGAATTTGTTGACATGTTGTACGACATCCACAAGTACCTGATTGAAGTTGCAGAATATTCAAACACGGCTCTTATATTTCAAGATCAAGATAAAGCTTCAATAGTAACATCCAAGGGGGAAATTGTTGGTGCATTTTATGTCCTTCACTATATGAATAGGCTAGATAGAGCGTTTGTTGAATATTGTAGAGACTAGATACGAACACATGACCCAAGTGCGAACGTGAGAAGCGTATAAGTGTCAGTTCGTACGAAGTGGTCACTTTGTACAAAGGTAAAATGCTCACTTCGTACGAAGGTAATTCACTTTGTATGAAGGTAAATGTTCACTTCGCACAAGGGTAAAGTGTCTATAACTAGTATCGTGTGTTCATATTTTTGTAAGTTTTGGAGTTTCTAGAGGGGAAACGCTGGCGATATTTCTCTAGAATTTTGCTAGCTTGACAAGATGTATACTCTTTCACTATGAATGAATGAAACATATGACTTCTGCTTCTACTAGTTTCTTAATAAACTTTTACCAAATTAGTGATATTATACCCAAACTTTCGTCTAGAACCGTCGGATCCTAGACTCTCAACCTTTGTTTAATTCTCGCTGATGCTTATATTCCTCCATTTTGCAACGAATTTCAGATTATGCATCAAACAGGTAAGAATTATAACGCATTTGTGGATGAAAAATTCGATGATTCTACTTGAATCGCTAATTTTGATGTAGGTGTGTATCCTAAAGAAAGTTTTAGATGAGTGAAGGAATATGGACTTTCGTTATTGCTTTTTCAAGATGAAGGTGTAAAATCTTTTACTGCAAATCTAAACAGATTACTTTCTATTTTTAAGTAACTAATCTAATAATATTATTAAAAGAATTTTGGTTGAAGTTATTGCTTTGTTTTCCTTATGTAGCTCATTTATGTAAAAAATGATTTGAAGCTGGGTGATATGCGTAAAATGTAACATATAATTTATATCAAACAAGGTATAAAATCAACAATTTTATGTACTAATATTGGAAAAAGTGCGTTTCTTTGTATACTTTTAAATTTCAAGACTAAATGAGCTTAAACAAACAAAAGTAACAAATTTACCGAAAAACCAACATAAATACAAAAAAAAAGAGTTGACACACCATACCTACCCTCCAAGCTACACCCCAAGACCAAAATAACAAACAAGAAGACAAGCATGGGGCCGTGCCGCCAAGGCATAGGGCCATGCCCCACTCCAGAGCCTATGCAAAATAAGACAAACGGAGCAGACAAGAGACACGGGGCTGTGGTTAACTCCCAGTTATGTAGAATCTCTCAAAGTACAACAAAGTACTGATCACGGGGCCGTGCCCTCTGACACATGGGGCCGTGTGTGCATACGAACTGACGTTGGGCAAGTAATGAAGACACAGAAGAAAGGACACGGGGCCATGCCCCCTTGGCATGGGGCCGTGTGAAGGGCTTTTTTGCAGCTATAAATAGAGGTGCTTGGTTCATTACCAGCTCATCCCTTAGCAAACCACTTATCTCCTACTTACCACCATTCCACCACCACTACAACACCATCATCCACCACATTCCACCATCTTTAGAGTGTATGTAGTAGTCTCAGAATCCAAGATTGTCGTAAGAGTTCTTGTCTAACAAAGGTCATGCTTGGCTAAATCTCTTACATCACTTGGTGAAGGCAAATATTTTATGTATTGCTTTTGATTTCCAAGCTTTGGCTAACTTTTTATTTGGGTTTATATTAATAACTTTAATAACTAGTTTTTTATATTGAAAGTGAACTATATTCTATCATCTCTTCATGTTTTGTTGATTCACTCATTCGTGTATTTACAGTCTATATAAAGCACGTTAACTACCTGGAAGGGGGTTAGAAGGGTGGTTTGGGTAAAGTTCTTGCCTCGTTTAGTATATAGATCTTGCAAGGACTTGATTCAAGCTTATTAGGGCTTCTCTTGAGACAGATAGCATCAAATTGGGGAAGTAAGAACGGATTGAATCCCTTACAAATAAACTACTATTAAAACTTTAAACCGCCTTGCGGGACTGTATCGCTGCTGACTCAGACCAATATGGCCGAGTGTATGTTGCCTCCAAAAGTGTGACATGCCACATTTGCATTTATAACTTACTTAATTATCTTTCAATAATCCGATCTTGCGGGACTGTATCCCTGTTGACTCAGGCTAATATGGTTGAGCGTAGTGTTGCCTCAAAAAGAGGGACATGCAACCATAACTAAGATAATCTCTTAAAAAGCTCAAAGTGTGGAAATCATCTAAGGATGTGTAAAAAAGGAGTCGGTACCAAGTGATTGTATCTTGTCTATCGTTTCTTTTAATATTTAATTTTCTTTATGATTTTATTCACTAACATCTTTTCCAAAAAAAAATGGTTAGATTAGACGTTAACGATATTCCAATATAAAAAAACTCTTGCGTCCTTGGACGACCTCGGTATCTTACTATCACTATACTACGCCAACGATGGTGCACTTGCCCTGACATTTGTAGAGAGTGATCGTGTTATATCGTGTTTTATAAGTTTAAAGCTTGATAAACGAGTAAAAATGCTAAAAATATACTAAATATTATACCACGCTCGCACCACGCCACTAAGAAAATGAAATTGCAAAAGGATTGTTCTTGCAGAGGATGCACTACTATAAATTGGGTGATTCTGAAAGCAAATATGATTTTGCATTTTTGTTTATAAAACCGAAGGTCACAATACAGACCGCAAAATATGTAAGCATAAAGCTTTTCACACAAAATCATAGACATTGTTTTACAATGTTTAGTGGCATGGAACAACTTTTGCGTCATAGGTTTTGCATTAACTTTAAATTAGCATTTGGTATGGACTTATTGAAGCAATTACCTATCTATGCTAGATATGGACTTATACTTGGGATTCAATAAGATCAAGTTAGGCCTAGAATCTAAAACACTCTCAAATAATTTAATTTGCTTCTTTGCAATCTTAATGAGGTAAACATTGAATACGACTACACACTTTTATTCACCTTACTTACCAAATAGTCCGATCTATCTTATATTTTAGTAGTTTAAAACCTTGCTGAATACAAGCCCTAATTCCATATAGGTTTATTTTTATTATGTGTCATAGGTAGGTGATGTTTTAGAATCGTAGTGTTGAAGAAAGAGATAAATTTGGTACATAATGGAACAAGTGTTGTCTTTTTTATTTTTATATAAACTGTTTTTTGTCTTGCATGCATTACAAAGACAAAAATATGATTTATTTGTTTGTTGTTTGTTTGGTATGGTCTGTTTTAAAAAGATCCAGTCATATTTAGATAGTGATTAATAATTCTACTTTTTAATTTTTCTATAATATATTCATGGTTGTTTAAAAGTTTAGCATTGTTGTTGAGTCAAACTGTATTTACTAGAATTTGATCATCAATCAGACACTTTATTTTGATGACAACGGGTTCTTTCTTTTGAGCAGGTAGCTGGGCATTTTGATGTTCAAGTAGCTCTAGAACATTTTTCTTAATCTTGTGTTAGTTAATACAGAGCTGAAAAACAAAGAGTCAGTATTTGGACACCTATATGTGGAGGTCATCTTCCAACAAAGGAGCCGAATGACTTTTCCTTGTAAGCTTATTTTTAGGTGATTTTAAAATAGTCGCACACTCTTTCTTCTTATGTGTTTAAATGATTACTAAAAACATTTTAATGATTTATAAGAATTTTTCTTTGAAATACAGTTTGCATGAGACGGGATGTTGTATCCAAGTTGAAAGCTAAGGTAAGCTTATATTGTATTCAGTCTTTTCCTTTTCTACCATTTTATGTTGCATATTGTTACAAGACACGACCATTTTGACCCCTTCACTATGAACGGGTCGATTCGGTTTATATTATCTCTAATGGCTAAATTGGGTTCAAAGTTGCCAAAAGTGGGGTGTTAATTACTACAATCTACTAAATACTTTATTCAAACAGGTAGAATTTTATATGTCCCCATTTAGACCTTTAAATTTCACGGGCAACTGCTCCGTCTTATAAGGGGCTGACTTCTACTATCCATTAGGTCCAGGATGGGTTAGCTTATACAAGTGTTTACTCCGCTAAACTCAACCCGTGTAAGAGCTTAACCTAAACTCCTTTTGGTTATCTCAAATACATAATAGGGTGATCTAATTGCTAATTATGTGTTAGTACTTGAAATTTCATATGATAGTACAATAAGCTAAATAATCCTAGCAGGCGTCAAGGGGCCGCAAGGCAATCACATCAAACTTGGGCTTTTGTTAAGCATTGGACTTTAAAGAGAGCCCATTTACATTGAGTTCATAAAAAACACATGATTTAGAATTTAGAAAAAAAAAAGCAACAAATACTCTAGGTGCTCTGATGCGCAGAGGCGCACATCTACAAAAAGCGCTAAAAAGGACACGTTCTGTACAGCATGTGCCTATACTTTGCCTTTGTGTGTCTTGCACCTTAGGTGGGCTTTCTCTAAAACAATAAAATACAGTCCAAATGAAATATTCTCTGTGTAGTAAAGTATCACCTATATTAGTAACATTTTCTAAAGTAGGAATCACAAGGTTGAAAATATAGATCTGTGATCTTTTTATATGGTTTTCAGTTTTTTGAATGATTTTTTGGATTTATATTTAATGTGATTAGTATTTTGAACCATTTGACTTGTCATTTTGTTTCGAAATACCAACCTACCAATGTTAATGCTGTATAGTTGACCACAACTAGGATTTTTACCTATATTTTCCCAACTTTACTTATATTAAGTACAGTTACTCTAATATTTGCAAAATTTCAACTGTCGTACACTTTCAAACGTTTACGTGTTTAATAAAAGTTTATATTTTATTTACGAAATACCTAATCTTACGATCGAGCAAAACGATATTCACGACATATCCGGAACAAAATTCAGGTTACGTATGCCTTTATACCCTTCATGTAGCTTAAATAACAAGTTATAAGGGTTAAAAAGGCAAACAAGTGATAATACAAGTTCGAGGGCAAAAACTGCCAAAAAGTGAATTTTTTTTGTCAGAAGGCCTTGCGGGTAAGGCATAATGTCTTGCGTTTCGTAAGACATGCACAAATGCAGAATTTTGCTTGTTCTTCAAGTTCTGCCATCTTTCACCAAATAATGCCACCTAGAATGATTTTTGTCACACTTAATCTGTCACACCCTACAAAATCAGAGTTGGGCGTAATAACTGGTATCTTCATTGCACAGCAGAAGTATAATGCCAAGACTTCTAGAAGGTTAAACACCCGCTAAGGTACTCGATCCTAGAAGGGCTCTCCTATTCCAACCGTGCCATAGTTCATATATGAATCTTGAGAAAGAACATGCTAAAAAATCAACATAAAGTGGCGATTTCGTAGTTTATTTTTAAAAGACTTATGATAATTCTTTATGATAACCGGTTTAAAGAATGTTGAGAGAACATAATAAAACATTTTCCTCAGCATATCATTTGAAAACTTTGTACTTGTAAAACTTGTATAACCATCATTGTCCATGTTAGACAAGACAACATGCCTGCATGAGCCTATAACCAACCTCGAGCTAGTGAATGCCTCGCCTAATCGTGTACTCAGGACGATAGACTAGCAGTCGGTTATAGTTTCGAAATGTATCGAGAACTTCTTTGTACAGTTGTGTCGTTTTGTAAGGACCTTACGGCCCTTATTATTGAGTAGAGGACAATCCAGTCCTTATGTTTGTATGTAGGACAATCCAGTCCCTATGTTTCTATGTAGGACAAGCTAGTCTCGATGTTGTATGTAGGACAACTAATATGCACCAAATGCAATACATAAATTATATCAAAGAAGGTATAAAATCAACCCTTTTTAGTACTAATGTTGGAAAAAAAGTGTGTTTCTTTGTATACTTTTGATTTTCAAGATTAAAAGAGCTTAAATGTACAAAAGGAACAAATTAACGACAAAAACCATCATAAATACAAAATAAAAGAAGTTGATACATCATACCAACCAATACCAAAAAAAAAAACAAATCAGAAGACAAGCATGGGGTCATGCCCCACTCCAGATTCATGAAGAAAAAGACAAACAGAAGAAGACAACAGACACGGGCCGTGGTCAACTCCCAGATATGCAAATCTTGGATAGTACAAGGGCCACGGGGCAGTGTGAACCATACGGATTGACACAACTCATTAAATGAAGACAGAGAAGAAGGAGGCACAGGGTCGTGTGAACTGAATGTTTCCAACTATAAATAGGGGTGCTTGGTTCAATTGCAATACATCCCTTGGAAAATCACTTCTCTCACACATGCCACCATTCTACCACCACAATACCATCATCATCCGCCATATTCATCCATCATGCACCTCTAGAATGTGTAATAGTCTCGGGATCCAAGATTAACTGTAATAGTTTTTGTCAAGCAAAGGCCATGCTTGGCTAATCTTTTGCATCACTTGGTGAAGACAAGTCATTTATGTATTACTTTAGATTTCCAAGTTTTGGTTAAATTTTTAGTTGTGTTTGTATTAATAACTTTAATATCAAGTTTTTTATATTAAAAGTTAACTATATTCTATCATCTCTTCATGTTTTGTTGATTCACCCATTCGTGTATTTACGGTCTATATAAAGCACGTTAACTACCTGGAAGGGGGTTGGAAGGGTGGTTTGGGTAAAGTTCTTGCCTCGTTTAGTGTATAGTTCTTGCAAGGACTTGATTCAAGCTTATTAGGACTTCTCTTGAGACAGATAGCATCAAATTGGGGAAGTAAGAACGGATTGAATCCCTAACAAATAAACTACTATTAAAACTTTAAACCGGCCTAGCGGGACTGTATCCCTGCTGACTCATACCAATATGGCCGAGGGTAGCATGCCTCCAAAAAAGGGACATGCAACATTTTGCATTAATTACTTAATTCATTATCTTCCAATATTCCAGTCTTGTGGGACTTTATCCCTGCTTACTCAGACCAATATGGCCGAGGGTAGCATTGCCTTTAAAAGAGGAACATGCCACTATAACTAAGATAATCTCTTAAAAAAACCAAAGTGCGGAAATCATCAACGGATATGTAAAAGATAAGTTGGAACCAAGTGATTCTATTTTGTCTATTTATTTCTTTTATTTCTTTTAGTTTCTTTATTTAGTTTATTAAAAATCTTTTCTCAAAATTTGGTCAGATTAGACATTGACGATATTCCGGTATTAAAAGGTCTTGTGTCCTTGGACGATCTCGGTATCTTACCATCACTATACTACACCAACGATGGGTGCACTTACCCTAGCTTGATAAACAAGTAAAAGTGCTTAAAATATATTAAAAATCATACTACGCTCCACCAACATCAATAACCCAGTCCCATTATTTGTATGTAGGACAACCCAATCCCATTGTTTGTATATAGGACAATCCAGGCCCTAATTGTAACTAGGACTTTCTCGTCACTAGTCTGTAACTCATGCATGTTTCGTAAAACGCGTATGTTTTTGTAAAATTGGTATATTTTGGCATAAACCTCTCATTAACTACTTGTGTTAGTTGAAACTTGTTTGTAACATAGTTTAGAAATATGTAAATTTTCGTTCGTCTAAACCTTGTAGGCTTTTGCAAAACTTCCATGCCTCCCCCCCCCCCCCCCCCGAAAACATTTATAAAAATATAAATCTTTAAAAAGTGGGGGTTAAGAACTCATCTTGATATTCTGCATAAGATAAACTGACTGGAATCATAAGCTCACTATGTGCATGCTAATACTAAGGCATCCCTAGTAAATAGTGAAATGATAAGTTTCAATCGGATGGGATACGGTTATAATGTTCGTCAACGAGCTCTAACGAATCGTTAACCAAACGACTCTATAGAAGTGTTGTTACATTGATTTGAAACACTAACTTTATGATTGTTTAGTCCCATTTATAGTCGGGATGAATACTAAGTCTTAAGAACAACTTAGTTTCCGAGAGATTAAGGATATATATTTATACATCTATACTATATTAATAAGCATATCTAAAGGGTAACTTAAGGTAATTTGCCACTTCCCTTAAAACTCCTTTAGTGCATGAAGTACAACATCTTTAAGCACAATATGTTTGAGCGGCCAAATTTGGCATTCAATTTTTCAATTCCCGCTCATCCCAGTTCCCCATACACCCCTGCCAAGGATATGTATCAAGGGTTTTCTAGATTTATTCTTCATTTTCAAAATCCTCTGGCCCCTTTCTCTCTTTGGCGATTTAAGAGATGGCGATTTCACAAGATGTTCAAGGTTTCACAACATCCAAACAATTTGAGATCTTAACTTACCCTCTCTCATTTTCATCTCATATCAGGTTCAGAGCTCTTATTTGCTCTCTCATACTTAATTATATTGTTTATTTTTCAATTTGTAAACAAAATTTTAAATGTTCTTAATATAATGCTTTATAGCTCATCAGAAGATCAGGTCACTCGCCTAGAAGTTGAATGGTGCAAATTAAGGTAAGATAAATAAAACCATTTATTAATTCAAGTTAGAGCTATGAACTTTATGGTAAAAGAAAACCTAAATCTTGACCCCTCTTTGTTTACAGGTAGATGCAACCTCGTAGCCAGCGCAGCCGCAACAAGTTTATACGGTAAGCGATAGGTGCACTTACGCTAAAATGATTTTGTAAACTATATCTCACGAAATAACAATAATATTAATCGTTATTGTTTGTCATATTAGATCAGGAACTGAGCGTAGCACGTCTGATTATGATGAAGAGACATTGAAAGAAGGTTTACATTGCGTGATATGTTTTCTTTGCTTTTTAGGTGGAACATAGGTGGTTCTCTCCTAGGGCTTACAAAACAGAGGTTATTGGTGCTAGCCCGCCTTATCTAACATATAAAAAATTTATATGTTAAATATGGCGGACTGCTGCACATAACCTGTGTTTTGTAAGCCTTGTGGAGGGAACCACCCATCTACCTCTTACAAGGCAAAAAAAATTATATATGTAATTTGTCCAAGTCCACTAAATTTAGTAAAAATATGCGTTGGATATAAAATATATGTTGAAATTGAACCCTACAATAATGTAACATCTGCCCAAGTCAAGGTCTTCTAAAGACTGAATGTCCAAGGTCTGCCATAGTTAAACTTTGTTGAAGAAAAAGCTCTACTGAAGTCTAAAGCTGAAGGTCTATCAAGGCAAAGCTCTGCTAAAGACTAAAGGTAAAAGGTCTGCCAAGACAAAGCTCTTCTGAAGATCAAAGCTAAAGGTCTGTCAAGGCAAAGCTCTGCTAAGGACCAACAAAGGATGTATCATCAGTGTTTTCTATCAGTCCTTGTAATCTTTAGTGTATAGTAGTTGTTAGCTCAGCAGATGTTATTAGTTTGTTATTTTTGTTAACTGTCACTTTCATGCTCAGTGGTTAGGATTGTAGTATAATTACGAAAGCATGACAATGAAAACAATCTCTCAACTGTTATGAATTAAAGCAAACTTGACATAAATGCCCAATAATGCAAACCACTGACTCACTAACCACTGATGTTATCGTCACTAACCACTGATGCAAACTTGACATAAATGCCCCCTGAACTTATCCTATCCACTGATCAGAAAACCACTATGACAAACCACTACTAACACACCAACATTAGTTGTATAGCAAAGCCAATGATTCAACCATTGACTCACTAACCACTAATGTTATGCTTAGTAGTGGATGTCTAGCAGTGGTTGTCTACCACCAATAGTGTTTACCTAACATCTGGTAAAATTACTCCATGAAAATCCATCCGTTGCTAAAAGTGTATCCTCTGTTCCTACTTCCACTGTTGGTGAAACCATTTTTTTTCCAAATCCACAGTTGGTGAAACCACTGATTTCCTAATCCACTGTTGGTGAAACCACTGTTTTCCCAATCCTCTGATCATTCCTCTGTTCAGAACCACTGCTGGTCTCTAGCAGAGGTTACCAAACAACTGTCACCCATTACTCAACAGAGTTTACACAAGCACATATGATAGCCATTAGATGTTTTGGAAACCGCTCACTTTTCCTTTATAAACCCTGTTTCATCTAAACAGAGTTTCCCACTTGTCGTTTCAATTTCAAAAACAAAAAGCTCCCATAAAATTCTCCATTACTCTCTTCTTCTTTCAAACCCTAAATTCACCATGAATCTTATCCTCAAAACTCCCCATAACTATCTTCCATTATTCGACAAAACCTACAAGAATATTGTGTTTCACTCCATGATTGATGTTCTACAAACATCATCATACAAAGATGCGTTACTTGCAAAAGCCCCGATCTTCGTCAAAACCCTCCATCAGTTTTGGGCAAACGTTGAACTGCAAATTCAGAAGAAAAAGCTCGTTGCCATCACATCAAAGATTGGACATCACTGGTCCAAATCTCTCCTTCTACTATCTCCACCACTTTCGGTCTTAATGACCTTGATGACCCCACATCTTTCTCAAAGAAAGATTTACACGCAGAATTCATAGAGCATGGATATGAAGGCCAACTTTCAGGTATTACGATTTTCAAAATGGAATTTCCCGCTGACATGAAATTCTTTTCACACCCTTTTACTATGCCTGTCAGCAAAAACAATCGGTTTAACGAAATACTGATGAATATTCAAAACCTGGGTTATGCTATTTTAACCAAACCAAAATTTAACTTTTCTCAGGTATTGTTTTCTAATCTGGTTGCTAATTTTAACAATCTTAAAAAGGTTAAAGCTTTTTTGATACACCTTAGGTTATTGAGTTTCTATTCAGGAAAACAAGTTTCTGAGTCTGATTTTAAACATGGTGTCACCTGTGAAGTTGGCAGCCTCAAACGTGAAACTTTTACTAGACTCCCAACTCAAAAACCTAAGGCGTTGAAAACTAAAGCAACAGAGACTGAGCAGATTTGACAACTTCTACAACCACTGCTCATTCCTCTGTTGCTGAACCCACTGCTTCTAGTGACCATAGCACTACAACCAGTGTTGTGCTACCCCCACCAGTTAAACCCAAAAAGAGACTAACCAAATCCACCAAGCCCACCAAACACCCTAAAAAGGTAGCTCTGGAAGATGAGATCCCAGATATCTTACCTGACATCACAAAAGTCACTTACAACCACCGCTGCTACTTCATCACAGCAGATGGTTCAAATATCTCCACCATTACAAGCTCCTCTTGTTTCTTCACAAAAGGAACAAGTTGTAAGCACAGGGACACCACATTATGAGGCAGATGTTTCACTTGAGCATTTGTTCTCCAGCCCCTCTCCCAGGGCTATGTCTCTTTCTACTCCCGTACCCACTACTCCAATTCCACCCACATTTATACCTTTGCTTGAAGCAATAGAGAAACCTCAATCACTCAACAGTCCCTCTCACTCACCCATTAAAGAGAGTCAACCTCCAAATTTGACTGAGTCTGAGACAACTTTATCTGCTAGCCCACATGCAATTGAGGAGGTTACACCCCAAGAGTTACATGTAACTTTTGGTGGTAGGTCAAGTGAAGCAACTACTACAACTGCCACTACAACAGCGGCTCAGTTGGATAGTGGTTACATAATTAAGACTTCCTTGATGGCAACAACTGCTGAGGCTACAGTTGTATTCTCTAAGCCAGTTGGAAGTCCCAAGAACCAAGAACAAGGGGCATTTGGGTCTGATACTATGGAGTTTACTCCAGTAGAAGATCCAAATACAACTACCTATTGTAGGAATTCAAATGATCCTATTAGATTAGGTGATGAATTAAGGTATAAAGAATTGACGGAGAGGATGTCTTCCATGGAATCATCTATAAATGACCTCAAAACCATGTTTGAAGTAGGTCCTCCAACACAAAATGCTAAAGAGTTATGGAAGGTTGTTCAACCAATTATCCTAACTCAGAGAAACTTGGCAGATATTTAGCATGGAACTCATATGAAGCTGATCTGCAATATGGTCAGGCTCGATATAAAGATACACAAGCTGATATTAAAGCCATCAAAGACCATCTGCTAAAAACTACTGGATCTGCCCCGGTGATCATTCTTTAAGATGACAATGAAGATGATGCTAAAACGGGGGAGAAGATTCAATGCGAAAGTTGCAGCCTGACTCAAAAGTCAAAACTCAGGTGCAACAACAGCCACAACAACAACAACTACTGAAGCATCCGAAGCGACTTTTGGTAAAGAAATTGATGAAAAATTAAACAAAGAAGCTGAAAAGATTGCAAATGAAAAGCAAGAAAGAGAGGATACATTCGAAGAAAAAGCTTTGAGACCCGTAAAATAAGTAAAGGCTAAGAAAATAGAAAAGGAAGATGTTGGAATTTCAAGGCAAAGAAGGTCTGCTAGAAGAGCAGGACAAGAAACTCCCATCTATCCTACAACCACTGCTGCAACTACTACAAATGCATCCTCTGTCACTCTACCCACAATAGATACTGGAACAACAGCTACTCCAACAGATGTTGTTCAAAAACTGCCTTGATCACCTTTCCAACCATAACTAAACCACTTCCCACACAAACCCGAATTCCACACATCCACCTTCTCCCAAAATTAAATTCCAACGCAAAAGAAAATCTTTTGTTATTGATGATGATAAAGACAACCAATCACCACTTCCCACCTCATCACAACCCATATCACAACCATCCTCATCACCTCGACACTCTCAAACTCCATTCCCCCACTTCCAACCATGCACCAACCCTCCTCGTTGGTCCCATCGGGTGCAATATACCCATTGGATATTTTATCAGTTAAAGGTGAGACTGATGCTTTCTACAAAATAGAAGATCCACAAAAAGAGAATTTCCTTCCTTGCTGGGGTTTAGAAATCCTACGAACTTGGATGAGTATCTTAAGCTGAAGGCTAAACAGACCGAATACATTGCAAAAGAAAATTCAAAAGATAAAGATGAAGGGCTTTACAACTTCCTTGCAATACCAACTGAGCAAAGTCAGAAGCATTGAAGAATTTGCTATGGAGCTGAGTATGTCTATGTCTGAATAGCCAACCACTGATGATCCAGACTTGATAGAAGATTATCTTGATCATGTCATGAAGCATAAGCTTTACAAAGCAACAAGGGCACAATTTAAAGGCTAGTCGGCTAATGAGCTTAAAGAAGAAATTGAAAGAATTCATTCTATGCTCAAAGACTCTTCAAAGAAGCCTACTCCTCCAGTTTGGAAAAAAGGCCATAACTTGAAGCGAAGACCATGCTCTGAAGATTAAGAGAATGAAAGTTGAGCTTGTTGAAACTTCATGTAGAACAACAAGGCATATTGCTAGATGGTCAGAATCTACAGTGGTAGATACCTACAGAAGGTTGGAAGAATTAAGAAAAAAGGATCCTTATATTCCAAGAAAGCCAACCTATGAGCAAAAAACCTCTGCTCTTCAACTAACCCTTGGTCCTGAAAGATTAACATCAACCACCAGCTTATCCACCATTGCCTTGAATTAAGCAAAGAGGCAAAAGCGGGTAGAAGAAGAAGATCAAAGGATACATGAAGAATTGAGAAAAGAGGGAATAAAGAACCAACTTTTGTTTGGCTTAGATGCTGCAAGTGAGAAGCTTAGAGCCTCAATATCCACACTTGTACGCAGACCAACATCACCCAACTCATCAAAAATAACACTACTCCCAACAAAATCATCTGACTCAAAAATTCTAAAATGGAAGTAACAATGACAACCATGAATTTACATTGCTCAGGTTAGATGGTAGAGTTCAAAGGATAAAGATGCAAGATGCATACGGTCTGGATATAGTTGATCTCCAAGACTTGCTGAATCTTGAGCTTGAAAGGGATGTAGAAGACACGATTTCCCTGGACTTTGAACTTCAGTTCAAAGGCCAAATAAAGGAATCATTGATGAGAAATAAGGATCAGTAATAAAGTTTAGTTTTGTCATCATCTGTTCTTTTAATGTTTAGCGTACAGCAAGTAATCATAATAAATTTCTTTTAATGTTTAGTTTTGGCATCATATGTGCCTGTACTGTTATATTTGATCACTTTCATCAATTATCAATCTAAACTATCTTCCTTACATTTTGTACGAACACATCAGTGATCTTAGGCTGAGGGGGAGATTGTGAGTCATATGCAAGTAATCATAATTACGAAAGCATGACAATGAAAACAATCTCTCAACTGTTATGAAAACCATGACTCACTAACCACCGATGCAAACCACTGACTCACTGATCCGAAACCACTGATGCAAAACCACTGACTCCACTAACCACTGATGCAAAACAACTGATTCAACCACTGACTCACTAACCACTGATGTTATAGTCAACTTTTTGTACACCTGTCATGAATAGACCCCTTTTCAATACCAAACCTTTTAGTAACAATTAGTTACAATCTACCTTAAACTGACATATTCTCAGTTACCCTTCTGAGTACTAGGCTTGGTTTAATAGCAGTGAAATACTAACATTTTCAAATACCAACTCCCTAAGTCAGAGAATCTTTTCATTTTGTACTGTTGTCCTTTAGATTTTTTACTACTTAACCTATCAGTCTTTCTTCTACAGTTGCTTTTACAACTGTAAAGCAAATAGTGACTGGGTGGGTGGTAAAGCATGCTTGGAGCACTATAAATCTGTATAAGATTCTACCGTCACTCCACATTACAGTCCAGAGTGCATTTTTGTAAGCTTTCCTACTTCTGGGTGTTGCATTGTTGTAAGCTTTTCTACTTCTGGGTCTTGCATTGTTGTAACCTTTCTCGCTTTTATTGGTTTGTTTTGTAACATTTAACTGCTATAAACATAGCTATCACAATGTTTATTTATTGGTTTGGTTTGTAATTAATATTTTATATACAGGTGTATTTGGAAATGATACTTATATATAAATATAAATATGTAAAGTTAATTTATAAATCTTTAAATTTTTCTTTATATATCACCAAGATATTTTTATATTGCCTTACAATTTATTTTTCAGTTCCCAATCCACTCTGAACACATATCAACTGGGAGCTATGGGTGGTGGTTATCCAATTCGCATTATCCAATTCCGTGGGTTACAAACCCTCCGCGGGTTACAAACCCTCCGCCGGTGACAATCCTCCTCCGCAGGTGACAAACCCACCGCCTTATCCAATTCTGTCGATGACAAACCCCCGCCGGTGACAAACCCTCAACATGATGATCCATGTTTTTTGACGGATGAAGAGTTGAATTGGGCATATGACTATACCATTGCTCAACTACAATTTGGTGGACTACGAATTAGGGAGGGGTATCACCATCCGTGTTGCAAACACTCTTGTACCGCCATAGCATCCTCCACCTTCAAACCGCCCTCATGTCAAAAACCCCGGTCAAACACAAGAATTGACTAGTTGGGCTGAAGGGTACGAAACTAACCCTGGGGCGGAATATGAACCACCGTTGGATGAAGGAATGTTTAGGAACCTTAGAACAATTTTGATGATGGCTGCTTCCACTGCAATGATGATGATAATGATATATTTTGTGGGTTATCTAATGTTTTATTATGGGTTACTTAAATTTATTTTCCATGTACTCTTTTTTCTCGAATTTGTTTGAATATTAATCATGTAGTTGTTTTACTTTTAATTATGTATTAGTTTAAATTTAAATTTGTTATTGTTTAATTTTAATCTTGTTTTATAAGAAAATAGGTATCAGTCCTTGCTATAATTAGCAGTGGTTGTCTAGCAGTGGTTATCGACCACCAATACTATTTGCCTAAAATCTCATACTAAAAAACAATAGTGAAGAAACACTTGTTAAGCACGAGGCTTATCCGAAGATATTTTGGGCTAAACTCAACGCTAGAGGGTTGTTTTATCCGCGCACGGTCAAGGGACCTGCGCTTCCAAGTCTAACTTGTCGTTGCACAGGTGTGCGCAAGGTTTGTTGTGCGACCTGCATGTGTCAAGAATGGTGTACCATTGCATGTTGCGCGCAAGGCTATTATATCAGCACAGGGTCAAGGGACCTGCGCTTCCAGGTTTAACTTGTCGTTGCATAGTGTGCGCAAGGTTGTGCAACCTGTTTGTTTCAAGAATGGCGCATTGTTGCGTTGCGCGAAAGGCTATTATATCTGTGCAGGGTCAAGGGGCGCAAGGTTTGTTGTGCACCTTTGTTAGAATGCGCATGCTTTTTGTTTCCAAGAATGGCGCACTGTTGCAATTAGCGCGCAAGGTTATTCCTGTGATGTCATTATGGAGGTATGGTTCCTTGCGCAGGCGCAAAGTTTTGGGACCATACCCTCCAAATAGTAATTTTTTTGATGCGTACGTTTTGTATCTCTTGTCGTTTTGTATTTTAATCCATCTTTATACATAATGTAATTAATTAGCTGAAAATTAGATAACAAATCACATAAAATGACACCGAAAAGATATAGAAAAGAAAAAAAAATAAAAAAGGATAATCCAATTTCTCATCCAAATCCTCACTGCCGTCAGTCTCTTATTCTTGAAGTTTTTGTCCCCTGTACCTTTGAATTCCTTAGATAGGTGCCGATTTCCTTACACAGTTGAAATGCCCTGCTCTAGGCGAAGCTGACCAACAACTTCAATCAACAAAAAATATGGCGTTTTAGCTTTTGGCGCCGTCTTTTCTTGTTGATTGGTGAAGTGGTTATGTGGATGGTGGTGACACCGATGCCGTTTTTGTGGACACTATTGTTTTTAGTGCGGGGTTTTTCGCTTTGAGAATACTTGGCCATCATCATCATGCGCATCCCACCCCTATCATTTCAAATGGAATACAAAATAGCGTTTACACTGGCATAGGTCTCTCCTTCTCATCCAAGCCTTCCTCAAGAACAAAGCAGAGAAAATGACATATCACTGTCATCAGGCTCTTTGTCTTGAGGATTTTTCCATCTCATTCAGCAAAATCTTTTAAAGCACACAGCTTACAGGTTTGCCATATGTTATTTTGAACTTTCTGCCGTTTTAATTTGAACAAGGTGAGGTTTATCTCAATAAAATTTTGCTGAATGAGATGGACAACATTGTTATGCTCACTTAATAATGACCTAAGATGTTGTCCAACTCATTTAGTGAAACTTTAGGGAGAACAAAAGTGATGTTATAAGAAACGAGGTTTGCCATATGGTATTTAGTAAGCTATGGCATTTGCTTTTGGTATAATCAATGGAAGGGCCTAAGGTTGTTTATATAAGATGTTTTGGCGCGTAGTTTGGGCAGGAATTTTCTATAAGTTACTGTCTGTTCAGTAATAAAGATGGCACGTCCCATCATTAAGTTACTGTTGTTCAGCTTTAGATGTTAAATCTGCAACTTGTAATCCTATCCACTGATCAGAAACCACTGATGCAAACCACTGCTAACACACCAACAGTAGTTGTATAGGAAAACCACTGATTCAACCACAGATAAAGCAAACCATTGATGTTATACTCAGCAGTGGTTATCCAGCAGTTGTTGTGAGTAATATAGAGTGCGGAGATTGAGATCGAGAGTTCATGACACAGATAATGGACATACATCGAGAGGTTCATGCTCGATGAATTAAATTTAAAGTTTCTTGAATATTGCTAGTAGAGTTTAAATGTCTGAGTAGTTTTCTTTTCCATAGGTAATTGTTAGTATTTTAATACTTATTTTTATGAGTTTAAAGATTTATTATATCAAATCCAAAGTAGTTGTATACCAAAACCACAAACTCACTAAACACTGATGTTATACTCAGCAGTGGTTATCCAGCAGTGGTTGGCTACCACCAAAAGTGTTTGCCTAACACCTGATGTTATTACTCCATCAGAGGTTAGCAACATCATCAGTGTTTGCCTAACATCTGATGTTATTACTCTATCAGAGGTTAGCAAACTCATCAGTGGTTTGGCAAGGATTCTATCAGATGCTGGCTCATCAGTAGTTTAACTTTATTTCATCATCTCTTATGACTATCTTTTATTTAATAATTTGCAAGGTATTTGACACGTTATCAATTTACAATGAATAACGGACAAGCAAAGCATCTTAATCATGTTAGTGGTTCTTAAACTCACTAAATGTCAGTGGTTTGTCGCCTCATAAGCTTCGTTTAAAAATTGGATGCCCAATATTATTGTTATGGAACATCGATCCACCACATGGCTTGTGTAATAGCACGCGGTGGAGTAATAACATTGTTATGCTCACTTAATAGTGACCTAAGAATGTTTTCCAGCTCAGCAGCGTTGTCCAGCAGTTGTTGACTACCACCAACAGTGTTTCCTAACATCCAATGTTACTACTCCATCAGAGGTTAGCAACATCATCAGTGTTTGTCTAACATCATCAGTGTTTGCCTAACATCTGATGTTATTCTTTTGCACCTTATTTTATACATTTCAGAAATTATTTGGAGTTAATAATAATACGTGATTAAAGAAATTTTATTATAGTTTGGTGTTTGGCGTTTGTGGCATTTTGGCATTTTATAAGCAATTAGAGAAATAATGTACTTTATTAGCTGAAAATTAGATAATAAACTACAGAAAATGACACCAAAAAAGATACAGAGAAGAAAAAATAAAAAATGCTAATCCAATTTCTTATCCAAATCTTCACTGCCATTAGTCTCTTATTCTTGAAGTTTTTGTCCCCTAAATCTTTGAATTCCTTAGATAGGTGCCGATTTCCTACACAGCCGAAATGCCCTGCTCTAGACGAAACTGTTCAATCAACACAAAATATGGCGTTTTAGGTTTTGGTGCCATCTATTCTTGTTTTGATTGGTGAAGTGGTTTTGTGGATGGTGGAGACATAGATCGATGCCGTTTTTGTGGACGCTATTCTTCTGGGTGTGATTTTGAGTGGGTTTTTCGCTTTGACAATATTTGGCCATCATTATCATGCTCACCCCACTCTTCATCATTTCAAATGGAGTCTAAAATAGTGTTTACACTGGCATAGGTCTCTCCTTCTCATCCAAGCCTTCCTAAAGAACAAAGCAGACAAAATGACATATCACAATCATCAGTCTGTTTGTCTTAAGGATTTGTCCATCTCATTCAGCAAAATCTTTTACAACACATAGCTTACAGATTTGCCATTTGTTGTTTTAAACTTTTTGGTGTTTTAATTTTAACAAGGTGAGGTTTATCTCAATAAAATTCTGCTGAACGAGATGGACAACATTGTTATGCTCACTTAATAATGACCTAAGAATGTTGTCCACCTCATTCAGTGAAACTTTATGGAGAACAAAACTGATGTTATAAGAAACGATGGTTTGCCATTAGGTATTTAGTAAACTATGGCGTTTGCTTTTGGTGTAATCAATGGAAGGGCCTGAGGTTGTCTATATAAGATGTTTTTGGCGCATAGTTTGGGCAAGAATTATCTATAAGTTACTCTTCGTTCAGTAATAAAGATGGCACGTTCCATCATTAAGTTACTATTTGTTCAGCTTTATCTGTTAAATCTGCAACATGTAATCCAATCCACTGATCAGAAACCACTGATGCAAACCACTGATGACAAACCACTGCTAACACACCAACAGTATTTGTATAGCAAAACCACTAATGTTATACTCAGCAGTGGTTGGCTACCACCAACAATGTTTGCCTAACATCCGATGTTATTACTCCATCAAAGGTTAGCAGCATCATCAGTGTTTGTCTAACATCATCAGTGTTTGCTTAAACATCTGATGTTATTCCTTCCAAACTACCACTGATCAGAAACCACTGATGATAAGTGCCAACATATCATGAATAAGAAAACTAACTTAAGTACTATACAATATATCATGAGACGATTGATAAACTAACGGTAAACGAGTATCCTATTGTAAATTGCTACTCCTGCCGCATCGTGCGGGTAAATGACTAGTATGTATGTATGTATGTATGTATGTATGTATATATATAGAGAGAGAGAGAGGGAGAAAGAGAGAGTAAAGTTCTTGAACAAATACTTAACGTATTAACGTACGAAAGGTCATTTGTAGAGTAATTATGATACTTTACAAAATTACCTTACAATTTCAAAATATTACTATAACATGGTCATTTGTAGAGTAAACATGATACTCTACAACATTACTCTACAAGATCAAAATTACCATACAAGAACATTTACAAAATTACACTACAAGATCATTTGTAGAGTAATTTTGATAATTACCATATGAGCAAATGATTACGAAAATGTCACCGCATTTTTTCATAAAAACATTCAGTTCGTAAATTTTATACGTTAAAGTTATTTGGTTTTAATCTTTTGTCTATATATATATATATATAAAGTAGTGGTAGTCGTCTTGAGTAATGGTACGTGTATGTAAACAAATGTTTATATAAAAATAATATACTTTGTAAACTCGTATAATGTATTCACGCGGTTTCCAAATAGTCGTCATATACGTTAATAAATAATAATAATAATAATACGACTTGTCGTAGTTTTCCTTAATGTACATATATATGTAAATGTATATATATATATAAAGGTCGCATATAAAAACAATAGTCTTGCGTCTCGTTTATAATTGATAAATATAATTATTTATATTTAGATGTTTGAAATAAATATAAATAATTATATTTAGTTTATATAAATTTCCGAGTTCTAGACGTTTGAAATAAATATAAATAATAATATAATATAAATTTCTGAGTTCCGTTATCTTGTAAACCGTGTTCGATTAAATGTTATAAACTTGTTTTTGTGAGTCATAAGAGTCGTTAATAAATATACGCTTATATTTATATTTATGTTTTATAAAGTAGTTTGAATGTCGACAGGCGTCGTTGTTAAAGATGATAACGTATTCCGTATTATGGATTTTTACGAAAGAAAAGGCAGAGTTTCCTCTGTTTTTAGAACAATCCCGACAATACAAGTTGTTGATAAATTTCAAAATGCAACAATTCAATGTAACCGATATATATAATTCCATTGTACCTTCAAAACGTCCACTTTGTTTTACATGAATCTAATATATATATATATATATATATATATGGGAGGTTCATTTGAGAAGAATCTTCTTATAAGAAGAAAAATAAATTAATCTAGACCCTATATTTTTTTTATCAATGGTTGTGATCAAGATATGATTTTTGTCCACTTTTAACTAATGCTTTAATTAATAAGGGTATAATAGACAATTTCATATAGAATACTAATAAATATAATAAGAGTTACTCAAATCTCATTAATGCCATCATAATTTCCTCCTTCATAACCATGAATGTATTGTGTCCTACACCAATTATATTAGAGACAAAATTATTTAAAAGTGTTGTATCCTACACATATTCTATTATGTGTTGCAAAATTATTTTAAATTGTTGGTGTCCTACACATTCTGTACCTTACACCCAAACATTATATTTATGGTGTACGAAACTTTATTTTTATGGTATAGGAAATATTGAATATGTAGGATCATGTGCGATTGTTTTTATTGTGTAACGTACACAACTATTTAATAGGATAAACTCATTAAATGATTAGTATTCATTAATTAATCTAAATATTAAAAATAAAGGATAGAGTTATTAAATGATTTGTTCAAATTACATTTATTCTTAATTTGTGATTTCTTTTCATTTAAACTCTCCACATATATATATATATATATATATATATACAAGTTATACAAACATGTTTATGTATAAGTCCGGGAAACTTTTAGTATAGTGTTTTCACTAGTCGGTTCGGTTTTGAGCTCGGTTCCTCATTAGGATAATATTAAAATAAACTATATAATGTAATTCACGTCATTAACATTTTATCGAGACTCTGTTGACTAGTTGACCTGTGTTGACCATAGTTGACTTACAGTTGACCGCGTTGACCAGTTGACCTGAACACGAATCTGACCCGGTTCGACCTATTGACCCGAACCCAAATCTGACCCATATTGACCCGAACCGAATTTGACTCATGTTGACTTGTTGACCAATAACTGTGTTAACCCATGTTGACCAAGTTTGACCGAACCTAAAACTGAAACGAGTCCCTTGACCCTTGTTTGACCTTTTGACTGAGTTGACCCGAGCCCAAGAGTGTCCCGAAATTTATTTTTCTACCGAGACGAAAGTGATTCGTATGGAACCTATAGGTTACTAGAAGCTCAAAAATATATTTTTAGTCAAAAATGGATGGCCGAAACCTCACCAGAGCCATGCCAGAAGTCGGAATTTCGCCGGAAAACTCGCCGGATGCCCGCTGTCGGCAGTGGCTTTGTCGAGGTCGGCCGGTCAGCTCCGCCGGTCGTCGGTCATCTAGAAAGAGAGAGTAGAGATAGTTGGGGTTTTAGAGAGAGAGACAGAGAGAGACGTGTGTAGTGTGTGTTTATGTATTTATATCTAGGGTTTGTGGGGTTGGGCCTAAAGCCCATTACCACATGTCTAGTCCTCTTGTGTGGCCCAAATACGTTCCCGAGGCCTGTTTTCACACCCGAACTTTGTGGAATGCCATAAAATGTTTATTTAAAGTCAAAAACATGAAAATAATGTCGGAAGTCGATGTTTGACGCGCACGTTCGCGGGTTGTGTAAAATCGCGTATAGTGCTTCGCTTGTCGTTTCTAGTCCGTTATTCGATCTGATTTCCTCCATGAATATAGAAATTCAATTATAAAGCTAAATATATCATAATATATCAGTTTTCAAGATTATAAACATTGTCGGTGCGTTTTTACTATCACGTTTTTCGTTCACGTACGCGTTCTGTTACGTGCGGAAGAAGAATAAATTCATAAAATGTATTCATGTGTGTAAAATATACGTATAAGAACTAGTATTTTTTTCAGCGTTGTTAGTATTTCATCTAGTGTCAGTTCGTTAAAGTTTATACGTTCGGCATGTTTGTCGCAAATCACCATTCGCGTACTGTAAAGCTGAATAGACGTTCCTAGGCATTTCAAAAGCCTTATCAAATTAAGTTGAGCCCTAAAACATCACTTATTGTTGTCTAAATGTTTTTTATGTACGTAATTATAAGCAGAAATTACCGGTTGTCACATAATTCCCTTCTAACACTTCTCTAGACACTAAGCAACATCCTTAACACTTCATCTAACACTTGTCAAGCTCTCAGGAATCCTAAACCACACACTCTTCACACCATTCTTTTCTCTCTTCTCAAATTACTCACTTGGAGCTTGTTTTTTGCATTGAGGCCTCCTTTTCTGAGTCTAACCTTCCCCTTGAAACACAAGTGTTTCTCCTAGTCTATTTCATTTCTTTGACTTTCGTTCTGACCGTTTTGATCAAGTCAAAGTTCAAATTGAACTTTGCTATGTGATCGTAATATTGAAGGTGATAACCCTTTGCGACTACACCCTCTGATCATCATGTTTAGTAGGCGAAATGACGTGTCAAACATGTTTTAAATAAAAGTAAAAAACGCATAAAATATATTTTATGACGAATAAGCTTTTGAGTATTAAAACTAGAAGTTATGACACTAAATCAGTTTGTATAACATTACAAAACATGTTTTAACATGTCTATCTTGTCATTTCTAGTTTAGCACTTATTTCTTAGTTGAAAGTCGAGCGGTTTGACTTTTGCTTTAAATTTCGAATTTGACCCGTTTGGTCGACCTTAGGATCCGAACAAGCCCCTTTATATAACCATAGTAATATAGGGAATAACCCTCTAAGGTTATACCTTATGGTCATGTGGTTTGATGGGTTAAATGACCAGTCAACTATAGATACTTTTAAAATGTCAAAATTACCCTTTTTGCGTAAAATGGTTTTAAACTTGTGTGAGCAATATTTTTGACATATATACTGATCATACAACATTAGAAAACATGTTTTGACATATCGCACTCGTCTTATGACTCATTTGACCATCCAGACCCATAACTACGCAACGAACCATTATAGTAGCGTAAACCATTTTAACATGTCGTAACACATCAAAACACCATTAGACATATCCAATCAGAATGTAAGGTTTAATAAACCATATTATACGAGATCCTTCACTCGTTTAAGTCACAATACACACTAACTATATAATTATTCGACATAATTAGGAAACACTTAAGCTTTGCATACAGGATTGAACAAGACATCTACGCAACGTCCCCACTTTTCAGTTTAAAAATTGTTTTGGGGTGATTAATATGTGCTAATTGTTGGATCTATTGAACCTTATAAAAGAACAGATGATTAGATAGCCAAAATGATCTATATCATTTGATCAATCATAAATACTACCTTGAATATTTAACTCATCCCAAAGAAAAAAACATCAACATCTGCTACTCAAAAGTTTGTTGAAGCTAAAGTCTGTTATACAAGATCTATTGAAGACAAGCTCTACCCAAAGTTAAAGGTCTGCAATATAGAACCTCTATTAATGAAGAATTAGAGACTATTGAAGCAAAGGTCTGCTAGACCAACAGAGGTTAAAGCTCATCAGAGTTTCTATCAACAGATGCTAGATCAAAAGAGTTTTCATATTAATTTAACAGTGTTTTAGCTTAGTAGATGTTAGAGTTTGTTAGGTCGTTAGATGTCACTGTCAAGATGACGTCAGCCTAGATGCCACAATGGTTTGATTTGTACTATTAATAGAACAATGCATGTACTGTTCTATTCATCGGTTTCCTTCTAAAATTTTGTACGAACAAATTAGAGTGATCTTAAACTGAGCGGGAGTTATAATATTTACATGCATACGTAAATCAAAGTTTACAAAAGCATGTTTGATGAAAACAATGTCTTTATTATTGTGATTTGAAAGTTTACTATTTCTGCTGCACTATTTCATTACTGTTTATCTACTTCCATTGATTTCCATCTTAAACAATCACAACAATATCAAACTCGGATCCTAACAATTGGTATCAGAGCTTGGTCAATCAAATTTGATTTCACAACCAATTTGATATAAACAGATCAGCTCTCACTACTGATTCGTTTGTTCGTTGTATTGAAAATAGAGTAAATGTTTATTTACGTTCAAAGTATTTCTAAACAAAAACATATTTGTAAACAATCAGAGATGTCTCAAAATCCACAAGATCCACATAACACTTGCACCATATAGAAGCCTCCAATCCTTGTTAGATCGGAATATAATATCTGGCAAAGACGGATGGGTCACATACTTGCACAACAAAATACACGTTTTTTGGAAATCGGTTATCTTCGGACCTCATGTTCCGATGGTACCGAGTGCTGAAGACCCAAAGTTCAAGTTCCAAAGAATCCTGAAAACTACTCTGAGCAAGATTTTCAGAAAATCGAGCTAAATGCAAAGGCATTTAGCATTATTCCTACGACTTTGCCAAATGATATCTATGCTAGCCTGTTGCATTGCAACAATGCAAAGGAGTTGTAGGATGCTTTAAAAGAGCAATTCGGTAGGACAAAGGAGGTTATTGAAAACAATCGAGAAGTTTTAAACCAACAATATGAAAGATTTTGTCATGTTAAAGGAAAATCATTAACTCGGCATTTTGAAAGGTTTAGTTGTCTAATAAGTGATTTAAAACTGGTAAATATTAATCATACTAATTCAACCCTGAATAGCCGATTTCTAAGATCATTACTAGAAAAATGGGACACTATTGCTTTTTGTAACTAGAACCGCTGTTGGGTTCAAAGAGATGAGTTTAACTCAGCTTCATGGGATGCTTCTCACTTATGAGAGAGAGCTTAACTAGAAAATGAAGCTACAGGAGTTAGAGGAAGTTGTTGATGACCATTTCTTTGGTAGTATAGCCTTTTTGGTCAAGAGGAAACCTCTAGTGGTAGTAAGGAATAGAGTTTTGATCATTTTATTGATATAACATCTGGTGGAAATTTCAACGCTGATTCTTACTCACCCAATTATGCTTTTATAGCAAATGGGGAAAACCAAGTTTCTGACAACTTATCTTTTAAGTTAAATAATTTCAACACTTTAACCCTGTTTATTTGGAAGAAATGGACATCTTGCACCAACTCGCCTTCTTGAGTGTTACGACTAGCAAGTTTTACAAGAAAACTGTTTGAAAGTTTCTAGGGTTGCATGGGGTTTAAAAGTTAGGTTGGATAAGTTAAAAATTAAGTGTTATAAGTGTAATAGGCTAGGTCGTTTTGCTAGAGAATGCGCGAGCCAAACAAATGGCCCTATTGTTATACATCCAAGTCCTTGACCTCAAAAAGTTGTCCACATTATTCCCAATATACCCCTGCTCCACATATGCAAAACACTACTCATTTTGCACACCCTGTAAACACTTTTCATATCTAGTTTGTCCAAACCAGTGTTCCTCAAATACAATATGTTCAAGCCCCAGTTCCTCATATCCAAGTGCAACCTGCACCACAAGCTACACAAACCTCTGCTTAGGCAAAGACCAGTCAACAGAGCTTCTTTACACAAGGCTTTGTTAATTTGAGTAACTTACTTGAGGAACTCACTGATGAAAACTTTCCTCTAGTTACCAATTCTGTAAAAAAAACTGATGAATTTTGTTTTATGGCACTAGACACTATTTTGGAATGGGTTGAATCTTAGGAAGTGGTGTTCAACATTGAGGTGGTTTATGAAAATGTTGAAATAGATATTACAACAGATGTTATTGAAGAAACTGTTGGTGAAGAAATGGTTCATCCTCTGTCTGACCCATGGGATACCAGTGTTTGTGAAGGAGAGTATGATTGTGCCATGATGGCTGCTGCTAAGGTATCACCTCAAGTTCTGAAAGACTTATGTTCATACAAATGTATTATGGCTTTTGTTAACATTAAAGAGGTGAATGAAAATCTTAGAAACAAGATCTTAAATGATGAAATTCAGTTTGAAAAACTTACAAAGAGTTTAAATCAAAATTGTTTGAAAAAGATACTGAATCAGCAGTCTTAAACATGAATCAAGCATAACCAAGGACCAACTTCAAACTATGATAGAAAAATATCAAAGTTGTAAAGAGGAGCTGGAAACTACCCAAATCACATGTGAGAAATGGGTGGAATCCTCCAAAGGTTATGAGTTGATGTTGGAATCACAAATCAAAAGCAATGTAAAATTTGGTGTAGGTTTTCGAAAACATGACCAAGTTTCTCAAACTCTACTATAAATGATTTTGGTTTGGTTGAAATTATTCCAACAAACTTGGCTGGTCAAGAAATTAAAGTTACTGAACCGAATGGTAAGAAAATTGTTCTAGAAAGACAAGAAGGATCCTCAACTTTTGAGGAGATTTAGAAATATCAATTCAAACCTAGCTGGTCAGATGAGTGTGACATTCTTGAAAACTGTAAGCCAATGGATTTCTCATTGAAGGTGTAAAAGCAACTCAAGTTAAGATCATTCCCTTAAAAGACCTTCCAGCAGATGTTACATCATCTGTTGAAAAAAAGGGTGAAAAAGGGAAGAAGAGAGAAAAGATAACAAACTTGTTTTGTGATTTTTGTGAAAAGAAGAATCATGTTACTAAAAACTGTTTTCTTCTAAAAGCATATGATATTAACAAAACAAGTGGAATTGTTAATGCACCTCACTGTACCATTTGTGGCAAGAAAAATCACAAAATTAAAGAGTGTGTTTATCTCAAAAATTTTGATGTCAAAAAAATGAGTATAAATCTAAAATGTTTGAGAGTTCAAGAAAAGAAAAGACCAAACAAACCTTTGTCCCAGTCCAAACGTCTGTTACCAAACAATTAACTATAACCTCTGTTTCCAGAGAGGTTCAGGTAACAGATGCACCACTAGCTAATAAATTTCCAAGAGGATATGACCAACTAGCTTATAAAAGTGTACCACTTGACTATGAGGTCTACAAAAGACCCTCAAAACCAAGAGTAAACAAGCATCCTCATGGTTATAATCATTTGACAGGATATGGTTCACAACAGCTGTTTCAAAAATATGTTCAAAACTCTGACCATTCTCCTGGATTTGAGGTTGAAATGTCTGTGACCCCATCAAAGCCATTTTGGCTTTGGACACTCACCAAAACTAATATGTTACTAATGTTTAGGGAGCTTCTACTTGCCTTGATAATTATGGTATGTAGATAGTTGAGGCTCCAGGCATATGGCAGGATGTAGAGCCCTTCTTGAAGATTTTCTAGCACATGGAGGGGGTGATATATCCTTTGGTAACAACTCAAAAGGTAAGGTGTTGGGATCAGGGACAGTTCAAGTAGGGAAACTCAAGTTTGAAAATGTCATCCTTATTAACAATCTTAAGTTCAATCTTCTTACTGTGTCTTAAATGAGTGATAAAGGTTATGGGTCATTCTTCACTAAGAAGCATTGTAAGATTGTTGGGCCAGAAGTGGTTAAAAATATTGAAACCATCATTTCTGAGAGCAAAGCACAACTTGTTGCTCACAAAAGTGGCAATGTGTATGTTGTTGATATGGTGAAGGATAATCCAATGACTAATGCCTGTCTGTTCTCAATTGCCTCTAAAGAAGAGACATAACTATGGTATAGAAGACTTGGTCACACAAATCCTAAAACTATCACCACACTCTTTAAACAAGGTCTTGTAAGAGGTCTTCCATCAAAACAATTCACATGTGATGAACATTGTGATTCTTGTTTAAAAGGTAAACAACATTAAAGCTCATACAATTCAATTGAAGAGGCCAAAACAAGTCAGTGTTTATAATTGTTACACATGGACTTGTTTGGCCCTGTTAAAATCATGAGTCTTAAAAAGAAGAGGTATTGTCTTGGTATAATTCATGATTTTTGAAGGTTTAGATGGAGTTACTTTTTGCACTCCAAAGATGAGACTCCAGGTATTTTGGAGGACTTTGTAAGAAAAGTTGAAAAGCAATTTGACTTGCCAGTAAACATATTCAGTAGTGATAATGGAACAGAGTTTAGAAATAAGGAGTTGAATGCTTTCTGTGTGTCAAAAGGGATTGTGAGGCAATACAACATCCCAAGGACACTAGAACAAAATTGGGTTGTTGAAAGAAAGAAAAGAACTCTAATTGAAGCTGCTAGAACTATACTTGCAGACTCAGGTTTACCACTATCTTTTTGGGCAGAGGCTGTAAACACTACTTGCTATGTACATAACAGAGTTTTAATTAACCAAGGCATCAAAAACTGCTTATGAAACTCTGTACAAGATCAAACCTCTTATCTCTTATTTCAAAATCTTTGGTTGTCCATGTTTTATTCTAAACTTAAGAGACTCAATTTCATAATTTGCAGCCAAAGTAGATTGTGACTATTTTTTGTGATACTCAACCACTTCCAAAGCCTATAAAGTGTTTAACACAAGGACTAGGTGTGTGGAATAGACCTTGAATGTAAAGTTCAATGAACTTTCTTCATTAAAAATCCCAGCAAATCCTGCTAAATTATTTGATCTAGATAAATTTACATTTGAAGATGTGTCTGTCAAGACTAACACTGCAGGTACACCACAATCTCCCCATAAGATTATGGATATGACATTGTGATTCCACAATACAAAGTCACTTCCTCCACCAGAGCTACAGATGTTACTAACAACTATGAAAACTATGTCACTGCTACATCAACTGTTGTTGATCCTTCAATCTCTGCTAGCTCATCCAGTCAAACCCTTGTTGACAAAAGTCCATTTTCTGTGAACAAAAGTCAACCCACTTTTACCCCTATCCCACCTATACCTCCACTTCCTTTCCAAATAGATGTTGGCTCTTCAAAATTGCCAACAGATGTTAGCTCAGATAATTCTCATCTACAGCCTTTACTTCTCAATGCCATAATTCCATACAAGGGAAATCTGATCTACCTTAAAAATCACCCACCAGACCAAGTTATCGGCAACATAAATGAAGGGGTACTCATAAGAAGTCAATTCCAAAACATTTGTCTTTTTGTTGGTTTTCTATCTCTCACACAACCTGTCAAGTACCAAGAGGCACTAAAAGACCATAGTTGGGTAGAGGCTATGCAAGAAGAGCTCCTACAATCCAAAAGACAACAAGTATGGGAACTTGTACCATTGCCTCAGGATGTACGTCCAATTGGCACAAAATGGGTCTTCAAGAAAAAAATAGATGAAAGGCGCATTGTTGTCAAAAACAGAGCTAGGCTTGGGTTCAAGGCTATAGATAAGAAGAGGGCATTGATTATGATGAAACATTTGCTCTTGCTGCAAGACTAGAGACCATCAGATTATTCTTAGCCTTTGCTGCCAACCACAACATCAAGGTGTATCAAATGAATATAAAGTGTGCTTTCCTATATGGAAAAATCAAGGAAGAGGTATATGTATGCCAACCCCCTGGTTTTGAAGATGCTTTTTATCCATATCATGTTTACAAGCTAAATAAAGCTTTATATGGCTTGAAACAATCACCTAGAGCCTGGTATGAAACTATTTCCACCTTTCTCTTATCCATAGGCTTTACAAGAGGTAAAATTGATAAAACTTTGTTTTTAAAATGGAGAGGAAAGGATTTGATGCTTATCCAAATTTATGTGGATGACATCATTTTTGGATCCACATGCAATGCCATGTGTGAAGAGTTTAGAGAACTCATGACAGCAGAGTTTGAGATGAGTGCCATGGGTGAGCTTCAGTGCTTTCTTGGTCTCCAAGTTAAGCAGATGCAAAATGGTACATTCATTCATCAGAGCAAATACGTCAAAGAATTGTTGTAGGTCCACCAGGAGGATCAAGTTAAACCTGCTTCCTTGTTCATGCAACACACATACAAGTGCGGAATCCAAGTATGCATGCAAACCAATGCAAAGTAGAAGACACACAGGATAACCAAGATTCAATATCTTTATTAACTGATGAGAACTAGTACAAACATATACAAACAATGTTCATACAGACTTTATGCATTCACTCTGTGCTCTCAGTGGTCTCAGCTTAGTATCCACTGGTCACTCGCATGAACTCTCTCACACATGCACTCATTACTGAGAAGGTCATGTATGCTTATATAGCAAACACCAAGCAACAGTATGAAGTATGTTGCTGGTCATACGAAACACCAAAAGACACAAAAGACATTCTCAAAATAGACTCGTACGAATGAACTGGCTCGCACGAAACAATAATCTTGCTAGTACGAATCAAGCTGAAAGCTTGATTGTGTAAGCTTGGTCGTACGAACGGTGTGACTCGTACAAGCAACTTCTTGCTCGTACGAAGCATTCCCATTCGCACCAAATGTTTTCTTTGGAGATCGTGCCACAGACATGACGTACCTGAGACTCAACAGTATGCACACATGCAACTGTTGTGCATAGACATTCTAATCGTAGTACTAGATCAAGATAGGAGGATATCCTGATCTGGCTGACATGACCAATCTATACAGACATAGTACATAAAGACCACACAATTACAAACGTAACTAAGAACAAGCTACAGACACAAAAGTGTATTAACAAACTCCCCCTTGGCTGTTGCTTGGTCTTCGATCTTCATTTCTTGAACTGCATGCTGTATCAACAAACTCCCCCTGAAGATAATCTATCCAAAGTTGATTGAGAATCCAAGTTTTCATTGTTTTCCAGACTCATCAAACCTTTCCTATTTCCTCTTGAGTGTCACTTGAGGTAACTGGATCGTCACGATCTGCTGCACATTACAATCTACCATTTGTGGTGTAATAGAAACTTTTGGCTGCGAGGATGAAGCCGAAGCAGTAGTAATACCAGGGTCTTTAGAATCCTGATCACGTTTATGCTTGATCTCTGTGCTTGGCATCTCTCATTCCACAGAATGTTCACTCGCTTTCTGCTCATTTCAAATAAATCTTTAATACCATTGAAGCCTTCCACCAGTTTAGCATTACGAGAATGATACCATTCCTTCAAGTCATTATGCTTAGTAGACAATGTTTCTGCAGATCGTTGAACAGCCGCACTACATTCTTTCAGTCGGTTCAACTCAATACCCCAAGAGTTATCAGTTGCTCTCACTTGTTTTAGCTGATTGCCATTTCTGCATCTGTAGCCTTCAGTTGCTCATTTTCTTTCCTTAACTGTGCAATTACAGAATCCTGTTTTCTAACAATTTCTTTCAATGAATTTATTCCAATTGTTGCTTGACAGTTGTGTTTCGGTTTGAAGACATAAATTCTGAATGCTTGTTAATCTGCATTTCTGCAGCTTGTAACTGAGTGAACAAAAATTCCACCTTCTCATCGTGATCCATCTCAGAGAACAAACGACTTCCTTGTTTAGACTTTTGATGAGTTGTGGGTTGGGACTGTTGAACTGAAGAAGGCGTAGGTTGCGATTCAACTGCAGTATCTTCAGCTGAAACTCTTTCAGTTGTTGTGGTACTTGATGGTTGTGGTTCAGGAACTGTAGCAGGTTCTGTCATTACAGGTTCAGTTTCCTCCATTGTAAATGTAGGCTTAGTTTCTACAACTGGTTCATGTATAGTTTCCTGACGTGAGATTGTAAGTTGTATGATTTTAGGTTGAGCTGAGGAAGTATTCGTAGTTGAACTCCTCTGTTTCTTTCTACTCTTGTCTCCAACTGAAGTACCTACATCATTAGCACCACAATTACCATTAATATCACCATCATCACCATTTCCCTTTTTATGACCAAATTTATCTTTGATCATTTTCTCCAAGATAGGTTCTTCATTATCAGAGTCACTGTTATCATGGCGCCACTTGTCTTTTCTGGTGCAACATAATCATCGTTTGCCAGAAAACATATCAATCTTCGAGGAGTGTGCTTTCCTTGTAACATTTTGCTGCAACACCATTAAAGATTTTCAATGAACGTTCCATCAAACTTCTACTTTTTGAACATCATTTTCATTCTTCGGAAGATTCGGATATTGCGTATTAAGATCATCTGAAGGAAACGGGGATACATCCAAAACTTGTTTCCACCATAACCAGTTCTACTCAGGTTCACCTTCATGTTTGCGAAAATATACTTTGAAACACTGAACGGTTTGTTCAATGTCAAAGCCATCATCATTCCAACCAAGTCATTATTTGCCATGTCATAACCATTTCGTCTATTGCTCAAACACTGAATTAGAACATGTAGAAAGAACTTGTATCGGAGTGGTAACCATACTTTGTTGATTTGTCTACTAGAAAATCTCTGACACACTTCATACGCATCAAACATCCACATTGACACTTCAACGCCACTGAGAATGGAGCTTCAGGATCATCACCAAGCTTCAATACTAAGTTAATGATTTCGGTAGTCACGTCTACAACCAAGTTGTTTCCTTATTCGTGGATGACTTCCTTCCTATTAACTTCAATGGAGCTGAATCCCAAAATTCCTTGATCAACGTCTTATACACTGTAGTCTTGTGCGTGATAGCATAATGTATCCTTGAGTCGTGCAACAACATCATTATACTGTTGTACTCGGCAAATTTGTCTTCCGGATCCAAGTACGCCACCATGTTATGTCTTGACTCAGACATAATTTCAACTTCTGACTTATCAGTTCTCTTTGTTGCTGGTTTTCTTTTATGTTCTCTTTGTTCCATTATGTACTCAAAAGTCAATTATAATTAGAACATAAATTTATCAAGGAATATACATGAGAAATTTATTTCAATTTTTCGTATGTATGTATGTATTCCCTGAAAAAAGAAATACTGATTCATACGAATAACAATCAATTCGTACGAAAACAACTGATTTGAACAAACAAATTACCAAGTCAAATAAGTTACTGATTCGTACAAGTAAGTGGCTCGTGCGAGTCAAAGTTCATTCGTGTGAATTAAGGTTATTTGTTTGTGAACCCACTTTAAGATTAGATTATCTCTGAAAAACTTATGTTTCGTAAGGATTTCTTTTCTTAAAGTTTGTTGTTCTAATGTCCGTCATGGTCTTAAGTTGTTCATCTTCAAAGTATGCCAAACATTTTTAAGAATACCTTAAAGAAATCAAAAACAACTTGAAGGGAGGTGTAAGGATGATGTGAGCAAAGTGAAAGTGAAGTTCCACCACAGAACTTCATTTCCTTTTATACCACATCATAACTCAAACGAAATGCCCTTGGATCGTACGAAGCACTGCCCTTCGTACGAACCTTCATTGGTCCATTCGTATGAGATACACACACTCGTACGAAATACCTCTGATTCGTACAAATCCAAGTTTTTCTTAAAACTGGATTTCAGTTCTTCGAGGACCTTACGTTTTTCGTTGACCTGTTTAGAACTTTGCACATATCCACACAAATCACAAAGTTATGTTAGAAAAGTGCTTTTAAACAGATTTTGTTTCTTTGAGATGGGTTTACTCATTGTAAGAAAGTACTTTTATGAAGTTGCGATATCTAAGCGAATGGTTTTTAGGGCACATCTTGGTAGAAAACCTTTGAGCTTCAATTTTGGCTAATTCAAAAAGGAACTTAAATTAACAACAAAGTAAACTAAAACTAAAATAACTACTAAACTATACACTATATATTTACCAGGTAATCTTTTTCAGAGTTTCAAGGTAAGAGAATCATACCAGCTTTTAATCTTGTCAAAAACATGTATTGTTAAGACATCAAATTAAATAAATAAGTATTCTACTATGATTATCAGTGTTGTTGTCCACGTAAGCTCAACTTATCAGATGTAATCATGATTAGGAGATATGATTAATGTATGATTTATACTTGCTAGCCGGTGTTCAACCACTTCACGACACATTCCCGTATCAAGATATGCTCGAGAGAAAATCTTACCGGTGAGTATACTGCTTATCATCTGTTTTGACGTATAGGATGTGAGATACTCACTTATTTTGATTGAAAACAAGCCCTATGTGATTAGATCACTTATTGATGAGGAACTTGATTTTCATATGCATGCAGGGCACAGGAGTAAGTCCATGAAGAAGTTAGTATCATCGTACCGACAAAGAGACGAACTTAGCTCCCGCATAAAGTTGTGATATTTTATCACTTATTTTTAGGTGAATGTGATGTTTAATCACTTATTGAAGGTCGTATGCAGTATTTACACGTATGTATGGTATCATGGAAGTTCTAGACTTGCGTCGCCGTTATTTTTCAGCAAAAGATTCAACCATGATACCCAGATGATAAGTCAGCATAAAGACCGCATATCTTGGAACCTCGGCAAACTATCAAACGAAATTTCAGTACCAAGACCATATACCAATGAATGATTGTCACCTGGCTTGCATTCCGTTAAGTTTATATCAACCTGCACATTTTAGTCTGATTGTGAGCCTACCGCTACATCATTAGTAAAGCTACTTATCATTTTTCGTTCGTTGTGCTTTTGACTGTTTATAACAGGTCACCGGTGTATTTCATCATCTTCAGCTTATCTATCCAAGAAACTCAATTTTGATTTTTTGTTTTCTATTTTTTTGTATTTTTCTGAAATTTTCTCCCTCTTAAATATAGAAGGTAAATAAATAAAAGACATATTTTTTTGTATTTTTGCATTTTTCTGATGTTTTTGTATTTTCTTGAAAACTTCTCCCCATAAAATATAAAACTAAAAAAAATGGAAAATCTTTTTGTAGTTTTTAGATTTTAGCAAAATATTTACAATAACTGTTTAGCCAAAGAAGATTTACTCGGGTTTCACCTTGATGCCATCAACCAAAAGAAGATAATCAAAAGAGATTTGTCAAAAGCTTTGGTAAACAGGTTGGCACGTTGGTGATCGGTGTGGATTTTAACAACACTGATAAGTTTCTTTTCATAACAATCTCGTATGAAATGATACTTAATATCAATGTGTTTGGTTTTTTAGTGCTGTACAGGATTACGAGTGATCTATAAAGCAGCTTCGTTATCAACAAAAATAAGAGTAGTTAGAAATTCAAAACCGTAGTCGCGCATTTGCTGTTGAATCCATAGAACCTGTGAGCAGCAACTAGAAGCCGAAATATACTCAACTTCACAGGTTGATGTAGCTACACAAGTATGCTTTTTGCATTGCCACGTGACTAGGCGATTTCCCAAAAACTGACATCCTGCTGATGTTGACTTTACATCAATCTTGCAGCCGCCATGATCAGAATCACTGAATACGGTCAGATCAAAGTTATCATCCTTAGGGTACCATAGACCAGTGTCTTGGCGACCCTTCAAATAACGAAAGATCCTTTTCAAAGCCATCAAAAGAGAAACTTTTGGACCGGACTGGTAGCGAGCAAGAAGACATGTTGGGTACATTATATCGGTCTTGAAGCAGTAAGATACATAAGAGATCCGATCATAGCACGGTAGAGAGATGGTTCCACATGTTCACCCATTCCGTCAGGAGTAATCCCATGATTCTGAGCTAATGGAGTTCCCAAAGGCTTTGAGTCTTCCATTTGAAATCGCTTGAGAAAATCCCCGACGTACTTGGTTTGATGAATGAAGGTTCCTTCCTTTGATTGCTGAACCTGCAAACCTAAGAAGAAAGTCATTTCTCCCATGGCGCTCATCTCGAACTTCTCCTGCATAACCTGCTCGAATTCTTTGCACATTCGTTCGTTGGTAGACCCAAAAATAATATCATCAACATATACTTGCACAAGCAGCAAATCCTCATTCCTTTCCTTGATGAAGAGAGTACAGTCGATCAATCCTCGTCAAAAACCATTCTTCAGAAGATAGGTAGACAACGTTTCATACCAAGCCCTTGGAGCTTGATGAAGACCATATAACGCCTTGTTGAGAAGCCAAACCTTTTCAGGATGGACTGGATCTTCAAAACCTAGCGGTTGCTCAACATATACCTCTTCCTCAACCACACCATGAAGAAATGCACTCTTCACATCCATTTGATAAATGGTGAACTTCTTGTAGGACGCATAAGACAAGAAAATTCTTATGGCCTCAAGTCGTGCAACCGGTGCATAAACTTCATTGTTATCAATGCCTTCAACCTGATTAAAGCCCTTGACAACCAATCGCGCTTTGTTTCTCACAACAACACCTCAGTCATCCTTCTTGCATTTGTACACCCATCGTGTACCAATCTTCTTGTAGTTATTAGGTCTTTCAAGTAACTTCCACACACCCAACTTCTGAAACTGCTGAAGTTCTTCCTACATGGCTTCAACCCAAGAGTCTTCTTTCATTGCCTCCTTCCAAGATTTTGGTTCAACTTTGAAAACATAGCAGGCAAAAAACCAATCGTTCTGTCCCCCAGATTCTCTTATTTCCGAATACAGGCTAGCATTCTGGTTGTTTTGAAGCTAATTACACGTCTGCACACCACTTTGGATATCTCTAATAATATTCTGCTGATGATGGGTATATGGATTCGAGTTTCTGGAACATCGGGAACTCGAGAGTGCTGGATTTGATGAGGATGTAGATGCATGACCTTCAGTCGTCCCTTGAGGTTGTATATTTGATGTGACATCTGAAATTCCAGGGACCGCTCCAAAGGTTGCTTCATGTGCATCATAAAACTCATCATCTTCTGATGAAATGTTATAATCTGCAGCATCTTCGAATTCCTCATTTCAAACAAGATTGTTAACCGAAGTCGACACTTGAGGGTTAACAATAATTGGTCGAACTAATGACGAGTCAACTGCTATATCACTTTCCAGTAACATTTGAGCCACAGCAGATGCATCATCAGAATTGGCAGATTAAAGGAGTCGAACAGTCCATCGTAGTCAAACATCCAAGGAGCACCCGGAGCTCTTACTAATTCAGTGTATCTTTGAACCTTGACTTCACCCCATTCTTCAATCTTCTTTGTTGAAAAATTCCACACCCTGAAATTCGGAGTAGCATATCCAAGAAAGAAGCCTTCGATAGCCTTCGGACCAAACTTTCCATGTGGATTAATCATAGTGCATGGAGCTCCAAAAGGTTCTAAGAAAGAAACATCCGATTTCCTTTTATGTAGCAACTCAAAACATGTTTTCCCTGTCTCTTCACCGTTAGAACTTTATTCTATGCAGTAGCAACAGCTTCTCCCCAAAATTGAACGGGAAGTTCTGATTCTACTAACATGGTTCTTGCTGTTTCAATCAGAGTTCTATTCTTCCTCTCAGCGACACCATTCTGTTCTGGAGTGTAGCGAGAACTGTACTCATGCAAAATGCCCTTTGAAGAACAGTACTCATCCATAACTTGATTCTTAAATTTTGTGCCATTGTCGCTTCTGATTCTCCTTACCTTCAGATTGTATAAATTTTCAAGCAGAGTTAGGAGATTCTTGAGGATTTCGGGAACTTCACACTTGTGTGCCAACATATTCACCCATGAAAATCTGGAGTAGTCATTAGTAAACAGTAGGAATCACCAAAGGTAGTCTTGTGTTTCATAGGTCCAAAAAGGTCCATATGAAGACGTTACAAAGGCATATTCACTGTGTTGATCTTCTTCACTGGATGAGATTTTCTTGCTTGCTTTCCTTTCTGACACGACACACAGATGTCTTGAAGATGAAAGTTCTTGACTGGTACACCATTCACAAGATTATTCTTCACCAAATAGTTCATTTTCCTCAGATGAATGTGTCCCATTCGTCTGTGCCAGGAGATTGATTCTTTTTCGGTGGCTTTTGAGACAAAACATGTGACTTGCGCAGACGTTGTAATAGCTTGGCTCATATCAAGAATATACAAGTTGTTATTTCTTGGAGCCAATAAGAGAATCCATTCTTTGGGGATCTTGAATTCGGGTTTCAGCGCATAACATCCGGTATCATCAAAATGTACCGTGAACTTCTTGTCACAGATTTGAGAAACACTAAGAAGATTGTGATTAATTTGTCGCACATAATTGATCTTATCAAAACTCACAATACCATTGGAGACCATTCCCTCTCTAGTGATGTATCCACCTTTATCACCAGCAAAGGAAACATAACCACCCCGAATGCTTTTCACATCATATAGGAGCCGTAAGTCGCCCGTCATATGCCTTGATGCTCCACTGTCAACAATCCAATGACTATTCACAGTTCCTCCTGTAACACCCTGCACATTTCAAAAACCAGATCAGTTTGAGATGGGGACCCAAGCCTTAGTGGTCTTGGGTCGCCCTTTATCATCAAGAAATGTGATTTCTATTTCTTGATGATTTGCAAATTGTGAGCCTCCTCTTGAACCATCACCGGTCTTAGGTTTCCAAGATTTATGTAATTTACCAGAATTACTATTATTTACAGTTTTAACAATTTCTGGTTTTATTAAATTTGAAGATCTTGGATTCCTTTCTGAGGAATCCGATTTTAAAGCTTTTTCAATTGCTTTTACTTGTTTACGTCTCTGTTTTTCTTCTTGTTCTTTATCAATTCTTTTTTCTTGTTTTGGAGAAATAGATCGATGTTGGCAAGTTGGTTAAGGAGTGATTCTTTCAACAAATCTTGGTTTGGCTGGATTTGTACAATTTTTGATAATGTGGCCAAATTCTCCACATTTGAAACATGTTTTCCTTTCAACAAATTGGGAGATCGTGTTTCACAGCTTGATGTTGAACTTGTGGGTCTTGAGGTACTAGGTTCATTTTCATTACACCCATTTGTGTGTTGAGTGTAATTATTTGACTGTTTCTTTTCAAAATCTTGACTTTGTTTACAAAATGTATATTAGACTTGCCTTCAAAGGTCTCGACTTTAACAATACCCTTAGAACTCACAAATTTAGCATTTTTAAGCTTCTTCTTGTAGCGAGAGCCTTTTGCTTCAACCTTTGGTTGTGGAACTTTCGACTTTTCAACTCGTTTCTCTTGTTTTTCTCTTGAAAATGATAATGGTTGTGATTTGGTTGCCTTTTCCTTCTCTAAAAATTTGGTTGTTGAATTTTCAAACACTTGATCTATAGAGATTGGATTTACGTTTTTAATTGGAAAATCTTTGTTAGAGTAGATTTTCGTATCTCCAACCAGAGTATACAACACATTATTTGTTTCATCTGTAGACACTTTTTTCTTGACAGATTTCTTAGGATCATTCTCTTGATTTTCAACAGGTTTAGTACTGGGAGCAGCAGAGAGTTCTACTCCTTTCCTTTTATCAAGAGATTGATCCTGATCACTTCTGATTGATTCACCATCTGATGTATCATCTTCCTCTATTTCAGATGAATTTTGATCAACATCAGATGACAAGTTTTCTTGTTTGCTTGGTTCTTGTGAGGAATTGTCTAGTTTGAACCCTACTCCTGCAACAAATTCTTCAGGATTAAGCGGTACGGAGGGTTCAAAGCGATGGCATCTCCTCTTCATCAGGCAATTTGATATAGTTGTGTTTCATAGGGGGTGGACACGACTTATACCCAATGCATTTAACATCTCCTTTTAGTTTTTGAACATCAATGATATGATCAAGCACATATCAGGAGTTAGAATAACTGTCCAATTTAAGCTTGATCGCATCATGTTCGCATTTGGCGATGGCTAACTCTTTCTTTCTTTCTTCAAGGAAATTAATGTAGTTATTAATTCCTGTATTTTTATTCAAAACTGTTTTTGTTAATTCAAAAACGCTTTTCTTTAGGGTTTCCACTAGAGATTTGAATTCTTTTTCGTTTCGAGTTAAAGCCAAGTTCGCCTCTTTGCATTTAGATAGTTTAACAACTAACTTTTGATTATGATTGTTGATCGTTTCAAATTTTGTTCTTAATTCAGCACAGTCATTGCAAATTTTAGGAGATTCGGAATTTACCTGACTTGTAGAACCTGCAACGTTTGCCATGAAGGCAGTGTGATGAGGGAATGCTGCACCATTTGTAAAGATTTTCTCTATTTCCTTCACTGCAGCTTCTACTTTCCTCATCAGACCCACCTTTTCACTCTTTATCTTCTCAGCTTCATTCAACAACTTTCTGACCTCAGCATCACTTCCTTCTCTGATCTCTGAAACAGATCCACAACCACTCAAACTTGAGCATTCTTCATCAGAACTACCAGTATACCCTGAAGTATCATCATCATCTGAGCTATCAATGCTGTGAACGTGCTTGATTCGCTTGATGATCTTGGCGTAACATGCAGTTCCTCCATTACTCTCATTTCCCATTTGAACTAACAATCGCATCCTCATCGGCTTGAACAACTAAAGCTTTGCTATTTGAAGGTCCATATTGATTGGTGTTGTTTGGGTTTCTAACAGCCACTATTCTTCTATCATTGCTAATTTGGGCTGTATTGGATGGTTGTGGTTGGTTTCTGAAGGGGTTGTGATTTCCTTGTTTGCTGGGCCTCGTGCACTCACGTTTGAAGTGCCCTCTTTCTTCGTAGTTGAAGCAAGTAACGACATTTTTACCAAAACCATATTTTGTATCCTTCTTGCTCTACAAATGGTTCTTCCTGTTCTTCTCATGTAATCCTTTGCTCTTCTCACCGCACTAGCAAACGCCCACTTGATATCCATTAGCTCCATCTCATCTTTGTCTATCTGCTGGTAGTCTTCATTTGTCAAATTGATGTTTCCAATTTGACCAGCTACTAATCCGCAGTAAGCACTGACCATGGTGTTTAGAAGTTCCATATTCTTGAGCAACTTCTACGCTGACCTTGGAAAGATGTGATGTGTCAAGTCTAACAATGTTGGGGTTTGCAGATTGAAGATTGTTTCCATAGAAAGCCTATTGAGGAGCTTGCTGTGGAACTTGAGGTGCTAAATCTCTTGGTTGTGGTAGAAAGGCTTTCGAATCAAAAACTTGTCCATAGGCTTGAGTACTTAAGCCTGCAAACTGATTTGCTTGAACAGGTTGTGGTAGAAAGGGATTCATATTTGACATAAATGCGGTTTGAAGCTTCGGTTGTTGGCTTGCACTGATACTTGTGTTAATGCCTCCGAAGTACATCTCAGGGTTTTGTGGAACTGTGACTCTTTGTGCCTTTTGAAGTTCTTCTTCGTTCTTGTTCTCCAGTTTCTGCACAAATTCATAAATACTTATTGAGTCCCAAACACATGTATGTTTTAACAAGTCAATTAATTGATCACATTTCGGTGTTAACGCGTCAGCAAATCGCATCACAATTTCTTGTGGAGCTGCTACCACTTTGTAAGAGTACATTTCACTAAAAAGATGGTAAAACCGTTTGGTCATATCATTCAACGTTTCATTTTCCATGAACATAAAGCCTTCAAATTCCTTCTTAAGCAGATCATGCCGAATTTTTCTGGTTGCAGCATTCCCCTCTCCTCTCGCTTCCAAAGTATCCCACAGATTTTTCATGGTCGTACAGTACACAAACTTATGATAGATATCTTTATGGAGTGCCTGTGTTAGGATAGCAAAAGCCTTTTTCTCTAGATCATATTCCTTTTTGTCACTTTCATCTAGATTGGCTAAGGAGGTTGGATTCGATCCGGCTTCTTCGAGTGATTCATTATAGGGTGTAGTAAAACAGGTCCACAATTTGTGTTCTGACCGAGAACATATGTGTGAAAACGACTCTTCCACGAATAATCGTTCATATGGTTTAGCTTCGGCGGATGGTTATTACTCCCAGTTTCACTCTCACTTATTAGAAGAGTTTGGATGCTCTGGTTCTGGTTTGCGACATATGCCCATTGATTTGCGGTAATCATGGTCGTATATTGAGGCATCAAAGACTTAACCCATTAGGTTGTGGAGCTTTGCGAAGACTCCTGATTTGTGTTCAAACCACTACTCCAATCCCACGGATTAGAACTCATTATGTTTTCTTGATTATGAAAAATTGAAAGGCTTAAAGTTTGAATTTTTTAAAATAACAGTTCCCTTTTAAAAATTCACAATTTTGAAGAAAATATCAATTTTTGAAAACACAAATCTTAACAAGCTGAAACACGAAAAACACCTACTGAAGAAGGTTATTCGTACGAACCAATGTTTCGTACGGATAAAAGTTCTTCGTACGAACAAGATACTTCGTACGGAGGATCTTCTTCGTGCGAACCAGGTTGTTCGTGCGGATGAGTAATCTTTCACACGGGAGCTTGGTTCTTCGTGTGGATGTGTTATTCACACAGGCTGTTTTTCGCAGTGTTTCCGAGAGGAATCTTTTGTAGGGTTGGTTTGGTGAAAAGTTTCCTTTTCTTGTACAGACTGGTTTTCGAAAGTGGCCTGTTGTCTACCCAATTTTAGTTAAAAAGACAAACATTTCATCAACTTTTACAGTTATAACAGTCAAAATCCAAATGTCAGAAAATTGGTCAACCCTACAACACAATTCCGATGAGTTTCTTCTGCAAATGTGTTCAACTTGAACAAAAGAAAATTTTAAGAAAAAATAGATTTTAACATGTCTCCATTTATTCTAACTAGGTTTTATGAAAATTTTCTGGATATAACAAATTTAAATAAGTTTTAAGTTAGCTATCTTTTCAAAACTTAAGTTTTCTGCTGGAAGTTCAAGAACATTTCAAGAAACCTTCAAACTAGCTCATACACAACACTAAGCTTGGTTTTGAACACGGAAGAGAGCCAAAGCTCTGATACCACTTGTAGGTCACCTGGAAGTTAAACATGCCTCCTTGTTCACACAACACACATACAAGTGCGGAATCCAAGTATGCATGCAAACCAAAGCAAAGTAGAAGATACATAGGATAACCAAATATTCAATATCTTGATTAACTGATGAGAACTAGTACAAACATATATAAAAAATGTTCATACAGACTCTATACATTCACTATGTGCTCTCAATGATCTCAGCTTAGTATCCACTAGTCACTCGCATGAACTCTCTCACACATGCACTCATTACTGAGAAGGTCATGTATGCTTATATAGTGCCAACACCAAGCAACAGTACGAAGTATGTTGCTGGTCATACGAAACAGCAAAAGACATGAAAGACATTCTCCAAATAGACTCGTACGAATGAACTGGCTCGCACGAAACAATAACCTTGCTCGTACGAATCAAGCTGGAAGCTTAATTGTGTAAGCTTGGTCGTACGAATGGTGTGACTCGTACAAGCAACTTCTTGCTCGTACAAAGCATTCCCATTCGCACCAAATGTTTTCTTTGGAGATCGTGCCACAGACATGACGTACCTGAGACTGAACAGTATGCACACATGCAACTGTTGTACATAGACATTCTAATCGTCGTACTATATCAAGATAGGAGGATATCATGATCTGGCTGACATGACTAATCTATACAGACACAGTACATAAAGACCGCACAATTACAAATGTAACTAAGAACAAGCTACAAACACAAAAGTGTATCAACAATTGTTAACAAAATTTGATATGAATGATTGTGAACCATGTAGCACACCCATGGCCACTTCAAAACTAGTCACTATTGGATGATAAAGATGACTTGGTTGATCAAACTCTTTATAGAAGCATGATTGGGTCTTTATTATACCTAACTTCATCAAGGCTAGACATCATGTTTCCAACATGTGTCTTTGCAAGATCCCAGTCAGCACCTAGAAAGTCGAACCTTATAGCTGTGAAAAGGATATTCAAATACATCAACGGTGCCCCCACATTTGGTATCTGGGATCCTACTAATGGAATATTTGAGATTTCAGATTATTCAGATAGTGATTTTGCTAATGTCATGCCACAAGGAAGTCCACATCAGGAAGTTGTCAGTTTCTAGGCAACTGCTTAGTTTCTTGGCAAAGCAAAAAAGCAAGTTGTACTTTCAACATCCATAGGAGAGGCTGAGTATATTATTGTTGCTAGTTGCACTGCTCAACTTCTGTGGCTTCAAAACCAATTGCTGGATTTTGGTTTAACTGCTCTAAAGACGCCTCTCATGTTAGATAGTCAAGCAGCTGAAAACATCATTAAAAATTCAGTCTCCCATTCCACAACAAAGCACATTGACATCAGACATCACTTTGTAAGGGATTGCTATGAAAAAGGTTTGATTTCTCTACATCGTGCTTCCACGAAGGATCAACTTGTAGATGTGTTGACAAAAGCTTTAGACACATCTACCTTTGTAAGTTTGATCTCTAGGATTGGCATGCTAAACATGGATTAAAAGCAACATTTTGTTTTCCATGAATAAAAAGCATTAAAATGTTTTCAGAAAATCATAATTCCATCCTTAACAATAGTTCTAAAATTGAAAATTTTTAATAAATCCTTAAAGTCTATTTTAAACCACTGTTTCAAAACCTCTGATTGGTTATAACCATATCCACTCTAAAAGATATCCTCTTTTCTCATTTACCACTGTTTGTCCAAATGTCTGATATCTATCCTTTGATAGAGTAAAATCACTATTGTTCCTATACACTGTTCCCAACCTCTGTTGATTCCCAGCAGAGTTTCCATAACAACTGTCATCCATTATCCAACAGAGGTTGCTACGTGGATAGATGTTAGCCATCAGATCTTTTGAAACCGTTGCTACGTCAACATTCACTTTTCCCTTTATAAATCCTTGTTCCATTCCAAACAGAGCTTTTCACTATCGTCTCGAATTCAAAGTTCTTCAAAGCGGTTTCCATTACTCTCATCTTCTTCACTATTCCTACCCTATCATCTCCGATCATGGATCTACAAATCAAACTACCTCATAACTACCTCCCCACTTTTGAGAAAAACGACAAAAACACTTCCGTTCACCCAATAGTTGATGTATCATCCAAATACAAAAACATCATTCTTGTTGATGCACCTATATATGTGGATACTATCCGACAATTTTGGGCAAATGCTAAAATTGAATCCCAAAAAAAAGCCATATGCTATCACTACAAAGATCGGAGAAACTCTTGTTCAAATATCCCTATCTTCTATATCCATAGTATTTGCTTTAAACGATTAGGAAGGTAAAATTTCTTTTGAAAAGCATGAACTTCACACCAAGTTCATAAAACGCGGGTATGAAGGTCAATTGACTAGTGTTACTATTTTTAAACCAAAATTTCCTGCTACAATGCGATATTTTTTCCATACCTTGCTCATTTGTCTTTCTGCCAAGACCACTTCATTCAATGAGCCTATTTTGGATGTGTCCACATCTACTGTTCAAACCTCTATTGCTGAGCCTAATGCTCTTGGTGATCATGACACCACAACCGGTGTATAACAGCCATATCCAAAAAGAAACCTTCCAGATCCAAAAAGGCCACCAAAACAAAATAAAATAAAAAGGCACCTCTGGAAGATGAGATCCCATAGGATAACCTTGTGGTAAAACAAACACCACTAGAAACCACTGTTGCTACTTCCTCATAACAGTTGGAAAGATCTCAACCCATCCAAACTCCTCATGCATCCACACAAAAGGATCAGGTTGTAAGCACAGGGACATCACATTATGAAACAAATGTTTCAATTGAAAATTTGTTTCAAAGCCCCTCTCCCAGGGAAAATTCTCTTTCTACCCCACAACCATCTCCCTCAATTCCACTCATATTTATACTTTTGTTTCATGCAATTGATAAAACTCAGACACAAATGAGTTACTCTCAATCACCAGTCTAAGAGAGTACACCCCTATAGGTGACTGAGTTTGAGAAAAATCAAGTTGCTAACCCAGAAACAGCTGAGGAGGCTACACCCCATGAATTACAAGTAACTCTTGGTGGTAATTTAAGTGAAGCAGCCACTACAACTAATGACACAATTGTGTTTCAGTTGAACAGTGGTTACATCAATAAGTCTTCCTTAAGGCAACAACTGTTGAGGCTACAATTGTAACCTCTGTTCCAGTTGGAAGTCCCTAGTTCCAAGACAAAAGGGCATTTCGTTCTGATAACATAGAGTTTTCTCCTGTTGATGATCCAAATACAATTACCTCTGGTAGGAATTCAGATGATCCTATTAAATTAGGTGATGAATTGAGATATAAGGAATTGACGGAGAGAATGACATCAATAGACTCTTCAATTGGTGAAATGAAAGATATGATGAAGCAGATGTTACAACATTCTCAAAGCTAGCCTTCTACATAGCAAATTGCCAATGAGCTATAGAAATCTATGCAACCCATCATTCAAGCTCAGAGGAATTTAGCTGATATCAACCATAACACTCACATGGAACTATTCAGAAATATGGTTAAGGCCAAATATAAAGTAACTCAAGCTGATATTATGACCATAAGAGAGCATTTGGTAAAAACCATTGGCTCTGCTCTGTAATAATCATTCTTGAAGAAGTTGAGGATGATACCAAAAAGGGGGAGAGTGATAAACTGAGAAAGTTGCAGCCAGCTTCAATGGTGCAACAAAGCCAGGGTCTACTCAAAAAGGGATTGATGAGACCCTGAACAAACAAGCAGAAGAAATTGCCTTAGAAAGGTAGAAAAGGCAAGATACATTAGAAAGCACGGATTCCAAGCTGATTAAAGAAGAACAATCTAAGCAGATGAAAAAAGAAGATATTGGCACTTCAAAAGGAGAAAGTCAACTAGAAAAGTTAGACAACCAATTTCCACCCCTCCTAAAACCACTGATATGCCTACAACAAGTATATCCTCTTCTCCAATTAAAACCAAACCATCTCCCAAAAAGAAACAATCACCTTCAACAAAATCACCACCAACAGATGTTGGTACAACAGATGTTCATCTCCACTACCAAATCAGCCAACAGATGTTGGTACAACAAATGTACCAACAGATGTTAACCAAACCTCTACCATGATCACTTTTCCAACTTTAACCCATCCATTATCCACACCACCAAGAATACCAACACGACACCATCACTAAAGATCAAATTCCAACGCAAAAGAAAAACTTTTGTTGTTGTTGTTGATGATGATGATGATGATGATGATGATGAGATTCCATCACCAATCCTTTTATCAACAAAACCCATTACATCATCACCACTCTTATCACTTCCATCAAAAATCACTTCACTACCACCTATGTACCAACCATCATCTGACATCCCACTTGCTACTAGAATCCTCTAGAAATTCTTGTTGTTCAAAAAGAAATTGAATCATTCTTCATAGCAGAGGATACTTCAAAACTAGAATTCCCATCCTTCTTTTGATATAGAAAGCCAAGAAACTTAGATGAATATCTAAAGTTGAAAGCTAGACAGGTTGAGAGCATTGCTAAAGAGATGAGAAAAGTGAAAGATGACATGAATACTCAAATTATCTTATCTCATGAACTTAGCAAAATACGAAAAATTGAAGATTTTGCTAAAGATATGAGTAAGTCCATGTCATTAAGGCTTGTCAATGTTGAGCTAGATGAGGAACTGAAACAGGATTATCTAGACCACATAATGCAGCACATGCCATACAAAGCAATAAGAGCACAATTCAAAGACTTGTCATCAAATGCCCTAAAGGAAGAAATTGATAGAATCTAGGAAATGCTCAAAGATCCCTTACATAATGAAAGAAATACAACCTAACTGGAAAAAGTACAAACAAGTGGATCCAATCAGGGCTTTGAAGCTTAAAAGAATGAAAGAAGAGCCGGTTGCTGCTAATTATGGCTCAGCAAGATCTATTGCAACATGGTCTGAGTCCAGAATTGTAGATACATACAAGAAACTAGAAGAGATTAAAAAGAAAGATCGATCAGTTCCTAGAAAGGCAGTCTATCCAACAACAAATGTCCTTAAATAGACCTAAACTCTCAAAAAGCATTCTTCAACCACTGTCTTATCCACACTTGCCTTAAATCAAGTAAAAAGGCAAAAGAAGATGGTTGAAGATGATGAGTAGATGTTTGAAAACACAGAAATGAGGGAATCAACAACTAACTACTTTTTCACATTAATCCTACAAGTGACAAACCTAGAGAAACTGTGAAGAATTTTGTCAGCAGGCCACTTTCACCAAACTCATATGCAATAAGTCTTCACCCAAGAAAACTAAATGATTAAAAAATTCTAAAGTGGAAAGTCATCCTCAGAAACCCATGAATTGACATTGCTTAGATTAGATGGTGATATTCAAAGACTAAAAATGGAGGATGCATATGGTTTGAATGTAGATGACCTCCAAGACTTGTTGAACCTTGAATTACAAAGGATTTTGAAGACATGATTTCTCTGAACTTTGAGTTATAATTCAAATGGAAAATCAGGGAAATGTTGATGAGAAATAAAGATCAGCAATAAAGAAGAGTTTTAGCATCATCTGTTCTAGGGGGAGATTATTAGATCTATTGAACCCTATAAAAGAACAGATGATTGGAAAGCCAAAACGATCTATATCATCTGATCAACAATAAATAGTGCTTTGAATATTTAACTCCTCCCAAAGACAAAGACATCAACATCTGCTACTCAAAGGTTTGTTGAAGCTAAAGTCTGTTATACAAGATCTGCTGAAGACAAGTTCTACCCAAAGTCAAAGATCTGCTAAAGAGAACCTCTTTTAATGAAGATTAAAGATTGTTGAAGCAAAGGTCGGCTGGACCAACAGAGGTTAAAGCTGATAGAAGTTTCTATCAACAGATGCTGGATCAAAAGATTTTTCATATTAATGTAAAAGTGTTTTAGCTTAGCAGATGTTAGAGTTTGTTAGATCGTTAGATGTCACCGTCAAGATGACGTCAGCCTAGATGCTACAGTGGTTTGGTTTGTACTATAAATAGAACAGTGCATGTACTGTTCTATTCATTACTTTCCTTCTAACATTCTGTACGAACAAATTAGAGTGATCTTATGCTGAGAGGGAGTTGTAATATTTACATGCATACGTGAATCAAAGTTTACAAAAGCGTGTTTGATGAAAACAATGTCTCTATTGTTGTGATTTGAAAGTTTATTATTTCCGCTGCACTATTTCATTACCATTTATCTACTTTCATTGATTTCCATCTTAAACAATCACAACAAAATCAAACTCAGATCCTAACAATTGGTATTAGAGTTTGGTCAATTAAATTTGATTGCGCAACAAAATACTGGGTGCTGGAAATCGGTTATCTTCGGAAATCATGTTTCGATGGTACCGATTGCTGAAGACCCAAAGTTCAAGTTCCATAGAAACCTGAAAACTACTCCGAGCAAGATTTTCAGAAAATCAAGCTAGGTGAAAAGGCATTTAGCATTGTTGCTATGACTTTGCCAAATAATATATCTGTTGGCCTGTTGCATTGCAACAGTGCAAAGAAGTTGTGGGATGCTTTGAAAGAGCAATTCGGTGGGATAGAGGAGGTTATTGAAAACAATCGTGAAACATTTTGTCATGTTAAAGGAGAATCATTAACTCATTAGTTTGAAAGGTTTAGTTGTCTAATAAGTGAATTAAAACTGGTAAATGTTAATTATCCTAATTCAACCCTCAATAGCCGGTTTATGGTTAGTGTTTTGAACAGATTTTGATAAGACATTTGGTTGGTTTATACAAGACAAGTCATTTGGTTGGTTTATACAAAGTTACAAATGGTTTCTAAGTTAATCATACAATATTTTCTTTAAAATCGATTGATTTCTCATAAAGTTTGACAAAAGAAATATTTTTTATTAAAAATTCATGGCTACGAAGATTTATTTAAAATATCAACTCATGAAGTTGGTTAAACATATTTCAATATTTCAAGCCATAGGTCTTGATCACAAAACCTATGTTACTCACCAGAATTCATTGTTGATCGTGTTTTTCACATATGTTTCCTTTGATAAATTTACAAGTATGTCATGCGCAGGAATGGACTCGGGCCTTAGCTTGCTTAAAATAAAATAGTTGTTATGTTTTGTTTCGAATTCCCGAGGACAATGTAAACTATTAATTCAATAAAATAAAACTTTAAATACCATGTGTTTGAAACAATTTGTAACGTGGCTCCCCACGATCCGCCGCGGGTTGTTTTATGCGCGATCAGGGTGTTACAGTTACCAACTTTCTAGCCCCCCCCCAATCCGTTTAAAAAAACCCAGTAATAAATTCATAAATGGGATTGAAAAGTTCTCAGTTGGGAATTTCATAAATGAGATTGAAAAATTGTCTGTTTGGAATCGCTTATTACGTCTATTCCATGTTCAGTTAAGCTTCTTCGCAATATACAATAATAAATTCAAAAATGTAATTAACTTTTCGGTTTTGCTTTTGATGGATCACCAATGATGAAAGTGCTCTTCTTGCTCTAGGTTGCCAGAGGTTGTGTAGGTCAGAAAATAGCCAGAGGAGAGGAAGAAGAAGGGGTCTTGGGGCGTAGAAGATATTATAAGCAGCTCATTGATGGTGTAGGGTTTGCCATGGTAGAGGTATGTACTATAGAGATTTGAAGGTGTTTGGGTCTTTGTTTTACGTTGTAGTCCCTCTTCGATTATTTTTCATTAGGTTTAGTAAGTGTTAGTTTTGCAGCATGAAAATTATCTGTTGCTAAACGATGATGTTTGATTTGTGCAATATATTTGCAAGGTGGGACGCTGTCCTTCGAACAACTTGTGGGACTTCTATGTTGCACCCTTTGTAACTACTGGTGCAACTTATACATATTTTTATGGAAAATTACTAAACGTTGATATGTTTTGTGTTATTATTACTATTAATTTTCGTATTTATGTTCATTAATGTTCAATTTTCCAACATTTTCTTGATATCTGGTTTAGGTACTTAGCCACAAAGGTTGCTACTAGCTTTATGCTCATGGAGGTCGGTGGCCACATAAAATTTAAGGAGAAAACCAAAGGTATACGTAGCGTTAGCTTGGTTACCTTTGAAGTCCTATTTTATTTGTTTGGAAATTAGATAAGATTCGATAGTTAGAATTGATTTACTCGCTGATTCTGCGTATAAATTGATCTAAATCGACTTTGGACTCAAATTAACCAAATTTTTAGTGATAATGAATTAGATTTAAGAAATATGAAAATGGAGTTGTATGTCTCATTTCATTTTTTTACGAAAATTTTTGAACTTGACTCTCTTCTATTTGATTCCAGTATTTGTTTTTCTGCAAGAAACAAAGTGATTCTTTGGTTGAAAGTTGATGATACCAGATGTAGTTTACTTCAATTTGTAGTTGATAAGTCTTTGATTCCATTTTTGATTATGTAGGGTTTTTTTTCACTGCTTATCAATATGAGCACTTTATAATCATTGAATTTATCCGCTATTTGAGTTGTATATAATTTTGTAAAAGATCTATAATACACAAAAAATTAAAATTAATTGTATTAAATTAAAGACTTTAATATATTATAATGATTTACAATCCCACACGTTATACATTTTAAATAAATTTTTACATTCATGATTTACATCATTTAAATGGTCTGGCCTGTGAAGTTCCTAGGTCTATCATTGGTAACACATAATACATAATATCGACGTCGAAGTTTATTCTTTTATTTGAACACCTATGATTTATGTAAATTAGTTTTTTATGCCCGGGAATTTCCTAGGTTATAACCTAGCATATACATAAAGGGTTAGAATTGTGTGAGAATTACAATGATAACTAAGAACTTTGAGAATAATTCTGAATCACATATTTTCCTAAGTAAAAATGCAAGAAAAAACTACTAGTTTTTGTTTGCTAAATCGCCCACTTTCCTAATAGTTTTTTAAAAGCTTCTACTATTCCCATAGCCCTAAATCTTATTTTCATGCCATTTTTTATCTTATCGCTCTATATATGTATCTATGTATGTATAGAAAGAGATAAAGGAGATGAATGTGTGAATATTAACTCTTTTTTTAAATTATACACATGTGTATTTAAAAATTTACAGATGAGAGAGTGGGGGGGGGGGGGGGGGGAGACGGAGATACGCAGAAGACGAGTTTTTACTTAAACTAGTGTTAGTGGAAAAATTATTTACCAAAATAATGTTTCTGGAAAACTATTTACCAAACTAGTGTTCCTTGTTTCTTTTCTATTTTTCTTTTCCTTTTTAACCAACTTACTAAACTTTGTTTATTTTTTGTTAAACTAGTACATTGCAGCGGGGACGTAAAACCGTGACAATAGCATTAATGCCACACCATCGCTAGCGACTACCAACATTAATGTTGCGGCCTGTTAATGCGGAGAATTAAGCCTAAACGTAAAATATAGAAAATAATAATTAAGTCGATTTAGGACCCGCACGTTGCGATAAACCTGGCAAACGGGAAAAATAGACCATATAAAAACGTTGAATCACACACGCACCGTTGCGCCTTGTATAACTTGCAAAATTTAGATAGTAGCGTAAAACAAAACGTAAAAACGTCGAACTATACATGTACATTGCGCCGTGTTAACTCGTAAAAATTAAAATGAAACGTAAAATGAAAATTTTGAGAAGTATATAAAGTATAGGGGACCAAAGTTGAAAGTAAAAAGGTTGTGAGGTTGAAATGAAAAAAATGAAAAATTTTGGGTTCAAAGTAAAAAAAAAAATCAAGTAGTTTTGGGTTAAACGTGTAATATCAAAAAAAATTTGAAAATCCCTCAGAGTATTAGGTAAAACACCTCTATGCACTAAGATTTTGCTAATTTATAATATGTTAATTAATCAAATATCTATTAAATTTATACTTTAGTTAGTTATAATTTTTGTTCAATCAATGTAATATTTTGGTATTCTTTTGATTTTTCCGATCAAAGTCTTTATACTTTTTCAGAAATACTCTTTTTTAATCAACACTAGCCTTTTAAGTGAATCAACAATCAATTCCAGATATTAATTTGTAGTTAATAACCATTTACTAAACAAACAGAAGTCAAAAATGAAAGAAGCTTGTAACTAGGCAAGAACAAAAGGTAATCCACCAAGAATCGGGAGGTCATCGACCAAGAACAGAAGCTATTCACAACCTATATTACCTATTTTTCCCTATACAATTAACTGATTATCTATTTCTTTATACTTATATCACATTTTCTTAGTGCTTTTATATTACACAATATTGGTTTTTCTAGTTCCAGTTTAAAAAAATAAAAGAGGACTTATATGATTTTGTATTTGATATATGTGTAAGGCATTTTTTTATTTTTGTTTTGATTCGATTTTATACTTCACTCTATAAAAATATATTATAAATAATAAATAGTGTCAGTGAACGGTTCATTGATTGTCCATTCATTTAAAGAGTTAGTGTTGATTGAAGAAAAGTATAACTATTGCTAAAAAGGTATTAAAAGGGTATAAAGAGTTGATCGGAAAAATCAAAGAAATAAAAAAAAACATTAGATTAATTGAAAAATATGAATAATTAAAGAATAAAAATAGATATTTCATTAATTTAATAGAAATATAAAGAATGTTATATGTTGCTTAAAAAGAAAAAGATAAATAGAAAACATATAAAGAACACCATTTTAATAAATAGTTTTCAAGTAACACCATTTTTCGTAAATAGTTTTTCATCAATACTAGTATATGAAAGAACTCCACAGAAGGCCTGTCACCCTCTATGGCGTCTCTAGTGATCGAATCCTGGTGCATGTATAGTTCCAACCATCATTAATCACCAACCGCATCAAAACTAGGGCAAAGATGATCACCGTTCAGAACTTCAGATATGCTAGAGCATATTTTAGATCTACTCCAAATACTTGAACACGAATTAAGAAATAAACAAAGATGATAAACCTAATGATGAATTGAAGATGGACACAAGAAAACAACTTCTAATTTTGTTTATTGTTCACGATTACTGAATCTGAATTGCGATTTTTTGTTTCTGATTTGAGATAAATAACACAAAATTTTGGATATAAATTTGCTTGAATGTTGAAATTTCTTGAATCTGATGTATCGAGTAAACTTGAATTGTAAATATGAACACACAACTTCTGATTTGTGAACTGAATCGTATATTTGAACACAATGGTGGTAGTCTACGTCGAAACCAAGATGACGATGGGTTAATTTGCTCAATATTATCATACAACATTCATACTATCATTTGAATTGTATATCTGAACACACAACTTCTGATTTGTGAATTGAATTTTATATTTGAACACAGTGGTGGTAGTCTGCGTCAGAACCAAGATGACGATGGCTTAATTTGCTCAATATTATCATACTTGTTTGCTCAATTTTACAACATTCATATTATCATACTTGTTTGATGGATTAATTTTCTCAATATGTATTTGGTTTGCTATTAGATTCTGACCGATGATGATTTAGTGGTTTGTTGTTATCTTAAATTCCAGGATTTCGTACGATCTGTTGATTGATTGTTGAATTGATGTTCTAATGAATTGATTGTTGGATTTTCATACTTACTGTTTACTGACAATCTTCTTGTCCGGCTAATGATCAGATCCGGCGAACTCGTTATGGTGGTGATGATGATGATTGTGGTGGTGGCAGGTGAGAGGGTGGTGAATGATGGTGGTGCGATTTTAACGAAGAAGGTGGTGAGATTACAGTAGTCCCCTTCCAATTGACCGAAGGGTGTCGGGTGTTATATTTTGCAAGCAGAAGGGCGCATAATGCGGAAAAAAAGTTTGAGGGTGCCAACCAGCTTCCGCCACCAGGCCACGGGAAGACAAAATTGCACTTTTATAGTTCGCGGTATAGATTTTGTTGGAAACGGAGTTGTATATCCAAGCGAGTGTCTTTTTCGTATCATAAGTTATATCGAGTGTCGGTGCCGCAATGGTCCCGTGTCAACCCAACTTATAGCGTCCAATCAATATCGGTGTCAGTACCGATCTTCGTTTTAATCTCTTTCGGTTATTATACTGAGAGTTAGTATTGTACCAATACTGTAGTGCCCTGAACTGATACCGACTAAATTCCCGCTGAAACGTGCTAAGAAATTATACTGGTTATGATTAAAACACTATCCAGGAAACAAAGCCTCAACACGTCTAATAATTAAACAGAAAGAAGCTTATATTTATATAATATAGGTAGAGATATAACCAGATACATAAAACCACACTTATTTCTTTATTTTATGATCATCCGAAAATGAAATCATATTCAATCTTCAACAACATGATTTTCTTTTTGAGGAACATTCAGCGTCACAATCAAGCGACAGTTTTGCGCACATTTTTGAGTCACCACAACAACAATATAACTTTTTTCCTGTTGCTTTGGCACAAGTGGGAGGGCAAACTTGTGAAATTGCGACAGCTAATTCATCTTTAAAGGTTCCATGTTTGCCACCTATAAAATCTAAAATGATGTCTATGATGTTATCTGAAAAAAATGCAAAATCTAAAAAATAATTAGACAACCAAAGCTTACACTCATGCTCGATGAGTACTGCGAAAATGGTCACACATAAGACCATCATATGTACTTCCACGAGCTTCACCATTATGCGAAGTGGTTTTATATTACGTTTTCTTCTTCTTTCGTAAAGAAGGACACATGGAATTGATTTAATGAATGAACAATGTTTGAAATAAGGTTTGCATTTATAGACACGTTTGGGATGCTGATGGTATTGTCTATTCTACCCATTGTAATCTAGAAATGAGCATTAACATTAATATAATATATATATATATGGAGAGGTTTAAATGAAAACGCTAAATATCATAAGAGTCGTGAAAACGAATGAAAAAACCACTAGAACTTGGTCAAAAACAAGCGAAATTCAAAATTTTCTTTTACACTTTTCATTATTATTCGAATAAAATTTTAGAAATTTAATTTACAGATTTAAATTTACATGAATTCGGAAATAAAGAAAATTACACATGTGTAAAAAATCTAATAAGATTGATTTTGAAAGAAGAAATGAATTATTTAATGTTGTAATTTCTTTTTTTTTATGTTTTATTTTAATTAAAATGATGATTGTATTAAAAAAATGGTTTTGATTGATTTTCTCATTCGTTCTCATAATTTTCGCAATATTTAACGTTCTCAAGATAACCCTGCCATATATATATATATATATATATATATATTATAACTCTTACCGATAAAATTACAAAAATGCCTGCTATCGACCAAAGCTTTTTTCACTTTTGACTTTTTAGTTAGGTGGCTACCTCCGTTTCTTTCTCTGCCATGAATGCAACCACTATCATTTTCAACAGAGCTTCTTCTTTCCAGATCAGGCTACATCAGTGTAACATTTATGTAAAACGGGTTTCAAAACCCGCTCTGTTTGAAAATCAAGTATTTATTTGAAGTTCGTTGCGCATTTATTTAGTTGTGTTATTTAATTTGTTATTTATAGTTAATAAATAAATAATTAATTAAGACCTATAAAATATAAATAAAGTAATTTAGCTAAAACTAATAAAAATAAAAAGAATTAAACAAAAGGGGTAACCGGGAGTCGAACCCTGGTCCCCACAAACCCGCACACACTGAAACACCACTAGACCACACACACCACATGCGTCTAGAATCAAATCAATTAAATTTTATACACTTACACAGGAAAACCTGCAACTTTGAAAAAATTCAAAACGGAAACTGACAACCGATTAATCCTGAACAAATCACGATTTCGGTTATAAAATCCTACATAACCGAATACTTTAATCAATTTCAATATGCAATCAAAGCTAACGGATGTAACAGAAATTGAAATCATTACCGGTGAGTTATGATTGAATCAAAATTCGAGCTATAACAATCTATAAATACCAAGCCTTACAATTCATCTCACTCGCTCACCCTCTTGATCGATTCAAAGAAAAAAATCTATTTGTGCAAAAATTCAAGTCGCCGGAGTAACCTGTCCTCGCCGGAATCCGCCGTCGGAAAACCGGAACCTTGTTTCAGTTGGTATAAACCCCTAAACCTTTTTATATCTTGTGTTTAGTATGTTTTAGATTGCAAGCAGGTAACCCAGAACTGTTAAAAATGATAACAGTCGGAGTTTGTTTATGGGTTTGATTTAAGGAAGAAGATGAAGTTCAACTAATATTTATGTATAATTAAAATCGGATCTTAAACCGGGTTAGACACACAGATCAGCGGTGGACTGTGTGCACTATCATCAACACGTCCCGGGTTCGAGTCTCTCTCGTCACCGAATTTCTGAAATAAAAACCAACCTTATTATAATCCCTTTCAGATCATTTCCAATAAGTGTATAAATATAATACAAACTCAACTTATACCGAGTTAGACACCCAGCCCAGTTGGTAGGGCTGGGTGCAATGTACGTTGAGGGTAACAAGTTCGAAACGGGTATAGGGCAGCGGCTGAATGCAATTTTTGAAGAAAATAAACTTTTTAAATTAAATGAATTTCAGAGATAACCTAACGAATATATATATATAATTAAAATCGGAGTTATTTCGGGTTAGACATGTAGCTCAGTTGGTAGAGCTGCGTGCACGTATACAGGAGGTCACAAGTTCGGACCTCAAACGCTGCCAATAATAATCGAATCCGGCCGGTTGACCAGTCAACCCTGAAAAAGGGTGATTTTTTAATAATTAAAATCCTTTTTATTTTCACTCAAAATTAATTAAAAAGTACTTAAAAACAAGGTTTTAAAAGCCTAAAAATTTGTATTAATTTCACAAAAATAAACCTATCAATCTAATAAAAAGCATTAATTATAAACATTAATTTCTAATAAATTTATTTATTTATAGAATTACTACGTTATTATTTAGGTTAGTTTTCTCTCGTGGCTAAATCCAAATTCGTGCGCATATCGTCATCAAACCAAGGAAACGCACCCACTGTGAGTGAATCCTTACAAATTCCCCTTTTAATCATGTTTGGTGTATCATGTGTCGTTTACATATTTTAATTATTCCTACACTTGTGCTAACACCATTATGTGATCTTATTTGTATATTTTGCCGTTGTTATATGTGGTTACATTATGTCATTTCAGTGCAATCATTCATACAAGACCCATCAGTTCCTCGTTGGATACGAGTTGAACATCGCGTGCCTCATTAGATCGGCTTCGTTTGATTGAGCCTTGATCTCACAGTTCATCATTTATCATGCGTGTGTACATTGTTGACATTATGTGGTTTGTGGTTGGTTTATATATACATATGCTCATATATGGTCTTTGCACTTTTTTATTCAAATTAATCAATGAAAATGTATTGTTTAAATGTTTAATTTAGATTCACTCGCAACTTTTGTTGACTCAAACTCTTGTTTTACACATGATACAGGTGGACAGGCTGAGAAGATGAACACTTAGGATTAACCTTAGAAGATGAATAAAATACATCATGTTTAGAACAAACTTTCTTGTGTTTGTATCTTACTTTGTGTTTGGATATTTCCTTTTAATTTCAATTAATGAATATGAAATTTAATTATAGTAAATGTCATGAGATTTGATGAAAACTCAATCATGCCCCGACTTCTATTTTCGCTGCGGGTCACGTCTTCCGAAACACCCACTTTTTATGTGGTTAGATTGGTCACCACTCTTGCTTTTACCGCCAGACAGAACCCCCTCCCCCCCACACACAGTCCTACCTTCTCTGAATCTCTATCATCTCTTTCTGTAACTTTTTTTGAAAATTAGTACCTTGAAGTACACCTACCACCGTTGGCCAGGTCGGACACTCGCCTAAGCTGTCGAGGTAGCGGCTGCACCCGGGAACTACAGTATAGACCACTACTGATGGAGGCACGGTGAAGGTGTTGGGAAGGATCCAGTCATTAGAGAGAGAATGGTTCGAGGATCAAGGGTCAGGTAAAAAACACCAAGTCGCTGCTGGTCTTTAAAACCATAGTCGGGTACTATCACCTCAGCCGTATTGCGTCACCGTCACCGTTAACGATCACATCCGGACCTCTTTCCGGCGATAGTGGTGTTTATGTGGTGGCAGACAAGTTTTATAGAGAAAATGTATAGAGAGAAACAGGGCGGGGGCATTTATGTGGTGGTGTTGTAATGGTGGCGAGTAGATGTAGGTTGCGATGGTTGGTCATAGGCGGTGGTCGGAGGTGGTGAAGGTTATGTGGTGGTGGTGTTGTGCAATATGACGGTTAGGTGGTGGTGGGGCGGTGATGGTGATGAAGAAATCTCCGACGAGTTATGGTGTTGGCAGTTAGGTGGTGCTGTTGTGGTAGCGTGCGATGTTTTGCTGATGGTTGTGGAAAGAAAGAAAGGGTGTGGCATTTTTTTGATGGTGGTATTGGACTGGTGGTATAAAGCGCACATGGTTTGCTATGGTAAACAGATTAGTAAATTTTTCTAGAAATATTCCACTCATGATATTAATTAATAAATTGTAAAAAAATAAAGCATGTGTTCTTTACCAATTACATTTTATTTATTTAGTTATTTAATATTGCTTTAACTAAAACAAAACAAAATTAAATTGCAGAATTTATACTTTTTTTATTTATTTCTAACCAAGTTAGTGTCGCTATGTAATGTGTATAACAAAGTAAAAAACACATCATATCACGTGTGAGCACCACATGTTATTGTAATCATCGAATCAAATGTAACAAAGTAACAAAAGCGATTTTGCCGTTGCAGCGCGCGGCATGTGCTAAAATGTAGTATATATTATGGATATAGAGGTAAGTTAATGTATAAAGGACTTTTAATTTATAAAGCGTACAAAATATTTACGCATGGGCGTTTTAAAATTACGCATGAAGAAAATAACAATTGAAAAATATGTTTGAACAAGATCAAAACTAGGCATAAAGGAAATAACAGATGAAAATTACGCTGAAGAAAATACCAATTAAAAATTACGTATGAATAAAATTAAAATTCTGTATAATAAAAATAACAAATGAAAATTACGCATAAAGAAAAATGAAAATTATGCACCCTATAAAATCCTTTTTAATATAGATCTATACTTAAAAATGAGTAATTGGCTAAGGCACGTATTACAATTTTATAAGTCCAATGCTTTTTTTTTTCTATTTTCATATTTTATTTTTGATATAAAAATTAATTATACATAAAGTTAAGCATATTGTATTTAAAAATATTGTTTTATAATTTTAAAATATTTATTATTAACTATTGAATATTTCATTACTAACTATATATCCTAGTATAATTTTAATAAAGTAGAACAAATCATTAACTATATTCCTAGTAATTTTAATAAAGTTGAACAAATCATTGTTCATATGCGAGTGGATTTCATTTGTGAGTGAAGCATTTCATTTTTTATTAAGATATAATTAAAACCATATATTTTAAATTTTAATGAATAGAACTCAATATTTTATTTTAAGTAGTCAAAATTTACTAATTTGCTCACGTCAAATAAGATATTAAACGGTCTTAAAGACCAATTATATTTATAAAACATGTTCATACATACTTTCAAACTTAAACTTAGATTTTGTTTTCGTACTTAATTTTTAGATATGTTTAGTGCTAAAGACATGTCATGTGTATTGTAGGGCAATATATGGCCTACATGAAAAACGATATCAATGATTCTTTCCCAGAAAGTTTATGAACGAATCAAACATATAAAATTTGTTTAGTTATAAAAAATTACAAAAATTAAAAATAAAAACATATGTCTGACATGAGTGGAAAGCGAGCTCCTTGAAATATTCTTGATCCACACAGAATTGAGTTAGTCTACAATCACATTCTTTTCATGATTTACATGTGAAGATTCAAATGGAATTGAGTTAGTTGTCACGAAAGTTAGATGTAGGAAACGTTCATGAGGACGCAACTTACAATAATTAATTCATGGGAACGTTTTTTTTTGCGGTCCAAATGGTTTATTTGTTATCTTAATTAGGATATTAATCTAGAAATGATTTATTCTATTATTTAATTTAATATTATCACGAGTTGATATCCTGAAGAGACTTCATCACATGTTTTTCCTCATTTTTAATGGTTTAACTTAAAAATAATAAAATAAATAAATAATTGAAGATTTTAAAAATATAAGGATCAATCATCAATACCAACAATAAATCCACATTAGTTTCTAAAGGGGTATAGTCCAAAATACTAGGCATGCATGCGGGACCACGAGCAAGCAGCCCGCATGAAAGACCATAACCATATTAAAATTAATACGACACTTAACCATTCTCATTCGCTCAGTGCGAGCTTTGTAAGCGCAAGCATCCAGACGACAACTAAGGAGGGTAAATTTAGTACAGATAGCAGAGTAGGTAGCCAATCAAGGCACACTAGGTTGTCATCATGCAACCACCATGATGAGCAATCGTGGGGAAGACCAGAGATAAAAAGAACAGTGATGTGTAACCAATTGGATTGTGCCATTTACTGCTCCATAATCTCCACTAACAGCTGATGACAGACCCGACATTAAGGACAATCCTCAGCCAACGTGGCTCCAACTCATACTTTGATCCTCTGCGCACACTAACGGTCATGTCAGATGAGACAAACACGATATTCCTTGGTGGAAGCATCCAGCCCAAGGCCGATTAGCCATCTTCTTCCCCACGTTCTTCGGCTAAAAACACGCCATATGCTTTCAATACCCAAAACGATATGACCAAACATCGAATCAGACAATTATACGTTTGTAAATCAACAAAAATAGTAATTAAAACATCCATTTCATAATCGAACCCGGATCAGTTAATTGTTAATAATCGACTCCCTTTTAATGTAATTCATGTAAAATGCGCACATGATTATCAAATTTGGAGTTAAATAGAACCTGAAGATCTAGAATCAGTTTCACTTTCCCGACATATCGATACCAATAGCTCTCTCCAGAAATGAAAACAAAATTAACAAATTCATCGTTTTCACCATACTAGTTGCTCTCCCCTAATATCAAATAAAGATCAACAAATTACCTTTTCACAAAATTAATTTCACAATTGTATTATGTAGTAAGCTTCTATCATAATTACTTGTACATCACACTTGACTTGCATAACCGTATACACCATCATTTAAAGTTTTTGTTCACAGTAAAATATGGACTGTAATGTACTCTATACGACCCATATCAATCATCTTTCCACGATACACATGAATCGCCTTTTATGACCCGTATAACAAACGGTAAATGTCACCGGTGTATATACATACTACCGAGGCAAGGTACACCAGGAGTATCTTTTTCAGTTTTTTTACCTGAAAAGATTATTTATAAAGTACGTGTTAAATGAGGACTATTTCTATAAGTAATTCAACATAGAAAGATTATTTATAAAGTATGTGTTACCTGGTAGCAATAGATTTTGGAATCCCATTATCTGGGTGAATACATGTTGCGGCTTGGGTTAGTAGTGTTGTCAGATGTATGCGTATAAACCTTTTTATAGATCATTGTATGATGCCTGGTACAAAACCAAGAAAAAAACAATTGGTGTAATACGAAAACGAAACCAAGAATCCTAAAGTATTTAGTGTTACAGATGCCTTGAATCTGTAACACAACCAGCACCAAACTGAAATGAAGTCAGACTCTCCCTTGTAGCAGCAGCTAGTTATGTGATACTTTTACCCTCAACCTCCTTCAGTAACAATTCTATTTTATCTTCATATGCATCAGCTCAAACTACTTAAAAATAACGCAAAACTTGCAAAGACGAAGAAGATACTAATTAATCAGAGTAAAAAACAAGACAACCAAAAGCATGTATATATCCATACCCCTTGTTATATGCAATTATAAACATGCATGGTTCTGAAAATATAACAGAAAACCACTATTTTTATAAGAAGAAATAAAAAGAATACGAACTGTTGAACATACCAATTTCAGAAGACGCAAAGAACTCAACACAAAGAAGCGGCGAGAAATAATGTTTTTGACATCAACCATTATAGCCACAAATGGATTCATAGGAACACTGATATCACACACAAGTACGGCACTATAAATTTATAGTTTAAACAGACCGGTTAATACTAAATCAAATAGTAAACAAAGTTACAAATACTAATCTAAAAAGAAAAACCAGTTAAAACTGAAGCATTTACAATATTTAAAGGTTTTACAATATTTCAAGCAAAAGAGGTAAATTTCTAATGTATAACAAAGGGCTATAGAAACGGACCACATTCTTGTTGGCATTGAATCTCTAACAAAGTGCATCGGCCTGAAAGGTAACCAAGCGTTAAAACCAAATCGAAACACAAATGATAAAGATCACAAGAAATTTAAGAAACTACATCGCGGTAAAAGAGATCAAGGTGGAGATTAATCTCCGAGGCCACATTGGTAAAGGATTCTCACTCTCGCCAGATACGAACTTTCTCCGCTCATCACTTACTGATCCTCTCTCTCCCTCACTAACTGGTGGAGACCGGAGGGGACTACAATCGAAGTAAATCACACATCAAAACTTGAAAAACTAATTTTGATAAAAACAATGATAATAAAAATTATTCGATTGAAACATCAATTAATTATCATCGGGTCGTAATAGATTGTTACAATGATAAAACTTACATGCCAGATTTTGTCTTCGGGTATGAGAAATTTGGAATTTGGAGAACAACAGAGAAAGGCTTGGTGGATTTGGTGATTGCAAGTGTTGCCGCTGATGATGTAAATGGTAACGACGGTGATAAAAGGAGCGTCTTTAGCTTCTTCAGTTTCTTGTAAGAGTTAAATGGGATTCAATCCAAGTCTTCAGTTGCATTCAATGCAAAAATTGAATGGACATTCAATCAGGAAATCGATTACACACTTCATCATCAAAAACACGGAAGAATCATTGATCTTCTTTGAAGGAAGGCAGATTTGGAAGTGGGGGATGAAAATCAGGGGAATAAGGCATGACTTTTCATATGACGTCTTAAGGGGAAATTACATTACATTTCTGTACAAAGGAAATGTTTTATATAGTATTAGAGATGAATAACATCGAATGGTAAGAGAGTCTTATTAATATAATTATGAAAGGGTAATTTCACACTTTTACCAAGAACACCGGAATGATACCATGTAGGAAAATATAATTGAAACTGATTTCTCATTCATCGAATAATCCAATATATATAAGTACAAATTTATATGAAATTATACCCATGTGGGTTATATCAAACTAATACCACAAAAATCAACAAATCTAGACGAAACTAAACACGAAAATGCTGAAAACAAATTTAACAATAACCTTTTAATCAAGTTAAGGAGAGAGAGAGAGTGTTATGTTATTTATTTGGTATTTCTATTTGTTTTATGTAAGGGGGTTAGTGGCTAATTATTGTTAGTCGGGGGTGTTTTTAGTAACTTGTTTGGTTATATATTTTGGGTACGTATTATGAATGAAATATATCGGAAATTTGCATATCACTTCTCTCCAAAATATTCTCTTCAGTCGTTCTAACCCTATCAAGGGTATCAGAGTCGTTCCGATCTTTTTACGGAACCCTATCACCACACCATGACTCGTAATCAAGATCTAGATAAGGTCGTCAAGGAACAAGAGAAGGTGATATAGGAAATCCAAGCAACCCTATCGACCATGTTGAAGCAGCAAGAAGAATCCATGAAAACTCAGGAACGCACAATGAATCAACATAAGGAGATACTTAAGGCCATACAAGGGAAGACAAGCGCGAGTAGCCCAGCCGACAGGGGGCTTAATCATTGGATCGTTTTCTGTTGGCGATTCCTCTAATCCCAATGGTGGAACTAGATTCGTGGGAATCAGAAAGGTGGAGTTCCCCATGTTTTTGGGGGAAGATGTGGAGCCTTGGGTTATCGTTGCAACCACTTTTTCGCAATTGACGAAACCCCGGAGAAGATGAAACTAGGGGTTGTGGTGGTTAACCTAGAAGGGGATGCTAGACAATGGCATCAGGCCTTTATGCATATGCATGGGGCTATTGTTTCTCAAGTTCAATGGGAAGACTATGACCGGGCCATCTCAAGCCGATTCTCCAATGCCATGTTTGAAGATGCATCAAAGATAATAGCCTCCCTTACACAAGGGAACGAGTTTCATGTTTGTAAGTCGTCATTTGATTGCCTCTTTAATAAGGTAACTCTAAGCAAAACTCAAGCGGCCAATTTATACCTTAAGGGGATTCAAGAAGAGATTCAAGAAGAGATTCAAGGACCGGTGAAAATGTTTAAACCATGGACATTATATGATGCATACGGTTTCACAAAAATCCAAAACCTAGTAACTTGAGTTTGATAAATAAACTCAAGGATGTTCAGGTGGGATGCAAAATGTCACAAATGGGAATGAATGATCCAAAGTAACTGTCACACCATAACCGATGGTAGAAACATCAAAGTGAGACGAACTAGATTGCTCGAGACATCATAACGCTAATTGTGACAATAGTTAATTAAACAACTCATTTCATTTCAAATCACGAAATTGTCAAATACAATACAATTCAAATACGAAACAACAACATACGAGACATGTGACAACCGACAGTTTCCGGTCTTAATTAAGCGCTTAACGAACAGTAGTACCATTATAATCAACGTAATTAGACGCAACTTAACTCGATCAGGCCTTTGGAAAGCCTAGGAATGTCTACTTGCTTCACGTTACGCGATTTGGCGATAATCGAGAACTAAACGCGAATTTGAACGATAAGCGAACTGATGCCGAACAAATACTGACAACGCCAAAAAATATGAATTTTGTACTTGTATTTTTCATACAGTTTTAATTATGCGATAAAATTGGATCGTTAACGTCGCAAAGCAAAACACGGAAGTTACGCGGAAAACCGGAACGCACCGACATCAAAACGGAAGCCACGGACTAGAGTTGCGTCTAAATACTGATATATTATGATATATCTAGCTTTTTTTCGAAATTTTGTATTCACGGTCGAAATCGGATCGAAAAACGGACAAGAAAAATCAACCGAAGCATTTCGCGCAGTTTAACGAAACCGACGAATGCAAGCGATAAATATTAAATACTGACACACTTTATATGATTATGACCCTAAAATTATACTCTACGACATTTCACGAAGTTCAGGAAACGAAAACGGGCCTTGGATACATATTTGGGCTTGAGCACGACTAACGGGCCTTGGGCCCAACCCGCTTAAAAACCCTACATATAAATACATCTTAAACCCCTCTTTCCCTCATTTTTCTTGCAAACAAACCCTAGCCCCCCTTGCCCAAAGACCCCTGCTCTCTCTCTCCTCTTCGAATCCGGTCACCGGATTCCGGTGACCTCCGGCGACGTCTTGTCTCCGATCATCACCTCCGGCAACACACACTCCCACACCACATGACACCCCTCCTTTCCCCTCTCATATACACACACGCATACAGACAGGGACAGAAGAGAGAGAGAGTGAGCGTAGAGAGAGAGGACGTACGATAGAGAGAGACGACGGCGGCGGCAGTCGCCGCGCCTCAGTTCAGGTTCGTTTTGGGTCGGGTTGGGTGTTATCGGTTTGATTCGAACAGCGGCAGCCGCCGTGTCTCCGCAGTGGCGGTGATGGTGGTGCAAACCAGTGGCAGCCGCGCGGTGGCGACCGCCGATGGCATGTGTTTTTGGTTATGTTGGTTCAGTTCATCTCCGGCTCAGTTCAGTTTGGTTTCCCTTCAGTTTAGGTTCGGTTCGAGTTGAACCAGTCTCGCTCAGATCAATTTTGGCTCACGTCACGTTTCAGGTTTCGGGTTCGACTCAATTTTCAATATTTCAGTTTCGTTTCGATTTGGGTTAATTTTCGGTTCAGTTTAAACATTGAAGTGATTGTTTCAGGTTCGATGTTCGGTCAACAAAAGTCAACGCGGACAACTGGGCAAACCCAGTCAACACGAGTCAAACCCTGTCAAATCTGGTCAATGGGTCAACTCGAGACTCGGTAAAATTTAATTACGACGCGAAGTTCAATTATATTAGTTTATAAATAATAATATTAATAATACTCATTACCGCAAATACCTAGCTCAAACCGAACCGTAAACAATTATAGATCGTCAAAGTTAGAAACATAATAAATAAATAAACAAACAAAATTCGAATCGACGCGACGTTACGATATAGATATATAAATAAATCGGAAATTATAAATCGACAAAAACTTAATATTTGAAAACGACGAAAAATTATATATATTGTTTGTTTGTGTACATTGCAGGTTGCGTTTTGATAACTAAATCGACAACTAGTATTGTCGGGATCGTCAAAAAAACAAAGGAAACTCTGCCCAATTTTCGTAAAAAAAATACACAATACGAAATGTGCCGAAATTCAAAGGCAAAGCGTCCAATTCAAACCGGTTATAATAAAATAAATATAAGTATATATTATTTGACGACGCTATTAAAACTTTCAAACTCGAGCGGACAACATTTCAACGAGCGCGGATTACAAGATAACAAGATTCGCCAATTGACTATAAAATAAATAATGTTTATTTATGTTTAATTTAAAGTCGAAACTCGGAAACTAGATTTCAAACACCGATAAATCATTCGAACGACGATATAAAAATAAGTATATTGTTTATATTTATTTCGAAACGGCAAGATTTTCCGAACGCTTTTACAAGACGAATACAAGGCGCGTATTATTTCAAACGACGAAATTCAGAAATCGTATATCAAAGAAATCTCGAATTCTGCAATCGTATAACACGAATATAATTATATATATATATATATATATATATATATATATATATTCGAATGCCGAGATTTTGAATACTTTTATAAAATAAATATAGTTATATTTATTTCAAACGTCGACGATTCGGGAACTTCAAGTGCTGACTGTTTAGATTCAATTCAAACGCCTAAACGAAGTGCGACACAATACGCCAGACTATCGCGCAAATACGAAACGTATTATCTATACGGATATATTTTCGAGTATATATACCTTATATCTTACGAAAACTACAAGGAGTCGTACTATTATCCGTCGATGTACATGGTGGCTAAATATGATTTCATGAAATGTAGCTATGTTTATATGTAAACACATATTTCAAGTCGCTCGAAAACTAAATCGTTTCTAAGAAAACCATAGATTGGTTGTTCCAAGTTAAGACAATGACAGTTTCATAGAATCTATGGTTAACGATTCGGTAGAGCTCGGTATCACGTAGTATAGCTACGACATTCTTAGAAACTTACGAGTTATTCCATTTTAGGAATACACTAGATTACATGCTAGCAAGTCAAGTTGTGGAGACAACACTATGGAAATCACATTAAGCTAGCTTTGCACAAGGACATCAAGGTGAGTTCATAACCCCCACTTTTTACCGTTTTACATTTTTATAAATGTTTTCGGGGGTGGAAAGACATGCGAGTTTTGCGAAAGCACCCAATGTTTTGATGAAACAAATATCATATATTTCTAAACCATGTTACAAACAGATTTCAATGAACTCAAATGGTTTACGAAAGGTTTATGTTAAACTTACCGGTTTTCACAAGCTATACAAAGCTTTTCGAAACATGCATGAGTTTTACGACTAGTGACGGGAATGTCATAGTCACAACTAGGGGCGAGGCCCCGATTTTATTTATAACATGGGCTAGGCCCAATTACAAGAAAACATGGGCTTGGCACAATGACAAGAAAACATGGGCTAGGCCCAGTGACAAGAAAACATGGGCTAGGCCCAGTGACAAGAAAACATGGGCTAGGCCCAAAATCAAGAAAACATGGGCTAGGCCCAATAACACTGATTTATAACAATTGGTATGTAGCTATTGGATTAGATTATAACAGATCATTGTGCATAAGTAGGAAGATAACAATAGTAACCATTAATCACGTAGTGACCCAGGTGCAAAAGGTATTGATCTATCGAGTTTGAGACACGCTCCACTCCTGGTAAATTAACCGGTTAGGAGTGCTTTTGTGATCCCAAAATGACAAAGAAGTCTTGGTTTGGTTGCTTACTTATGGCACATAGGTCGGTGTATTAGCTACACACTCACAGATCCTTAGATTCCATAGGAAAACTACATACTACGATTTCAATACCGGTTTACAATTACATTGGAAAACATTTCAACACCGGTTTACAAAGATGACAGAAAACATTTCAATACCGGTTTATTTACGGATACGATTGAAAACATTTTAATAACCGGTTTATAAACATAACAGTTCTATGCATGGATTTGCAAACAACATGGAAAACATTTCAATACTGTTATACAGACATGACATTTCAAATGCTTTGGGATACTATGATCCCACAAACTGGTTTTCGAATGCAAAATGCTTAAATGTTTTATGACTTATTGAAACAAACAGACAAACTATGAACTCATCAACTTTATGTTGATTTTTCACATGTTCTTTCTCAGGTTACAGTACAAGTATGGCACGGTTGGAATAGTGGAACCCATGGGGATTCGAGTAGTTAGCGGGCGTGCATTTACTAGAAATCTTAGCACTCACGCTTGCTTCCGCTGTGCGATGACGACGCCATTCAGGTCACGCCCCGCTCTGATGCGAAAGGACTACATGGGGGTGTGACAGAGAGGTATCAGAGCTATAGGTTTCAGCGAATTAGGTTTTTGTGGATATACCCTGGCTTTAACCTCACTTTCCTTTGGGGACATTAGATCATTAAGACTTGAACATATACAGAACGCCTAGAATTCGAATATGGGTTCCAACCGTGGCCGAAATAATGAGTCAACATTTTGATTTCAAACATACACTAGTGTGGTGTCCTATACACGGTACATGAAACCATTACATACCGTAGGCAAAACTTGAAAGTTTTGACAACATGCATTTAGGACCTTTGGAAAACTTATGTCAATATTAATTAAAGGTCATCACGTAGGAACTGCGACTGTTAACTCGGGCAAACATATTACATATATTGTCACTACTATTTTATTTACCCGAGCAGGTATCCTACGCAAAACAAAACGCTAGTGTGAAAATATACATGAAACTTAAACGATACAACAATGGATGTAGAGGTACATCTCATACGACTTGCGAGGCGTGGCCTTGAGGAAACACGACATTACGACAACGATACTAATCCCGCCATTGGGAGAACTACCGACCAGAATGCGGCAATTTGTCAAGTGGTCCTGTAAGCGACACGAAACACGCTGAAGTATGCTCAAACAAGAATTCACAACAGTCGGTACTTATTACAATGGTAATCGCGACAATTGGTGCTGCAAAAGAAGTCACACGTCCTCGCATTCCCCCTACTTCACTAATGACGAATTACGCCATATATGACATTCGGTGGTAATGTCACGAAACAATAAGTCATCATAGGAAATACCAGGTAAAGTCCTCAAATTTCTTTTGTTGGAATTTCAACTTTGCATTTAATGAGTAGGTTTGCATACCTCTACTCCTCATAATGGTCATTGTATCATGGAAATTCTTCTTGATTTTCGAACACCTATTGCATGATTTCTTGACAGATTTACATGATACACATGTTTGTTTGTTATGCATGTGGTTAACTTGATACGCGGAGACCATCAGGGTCGTCACTTTGAATGGTCATTTCATCAGTCGTTCAAAGGTTGGTTCGCTATACTCAAAATTTTACTTTGTGCTCTAGATGACCTGTCTTATTGCAAATATTGACTCCTTGGTATCGAGTCAACGAATTCTTGAAATTTCATTTTTTTCTTTCCAAGTTGCATACATGGGAGTTTTGTCGTAAACATATCGAAACTTGTTCGAATCATGCATTCAATAGTGTTAACTTATGGTTCAAAAAGTTAACAGATCATCTTCATGTTTCTAATTCAGTTGAGCTTGTTAATTCTAAGTCTTACCAATCCAAAAACCAACGCTAGTTTCGTTGGTAGAGATTTCTATTGTTTATGAAATTCATTTAAAGATTGGTAACGTCTTGGAAATTTATTATCGAGATTCTCATTTGTTTGACCCATGTAAACTCAGTCACATAGCTGATTATGTCATTACGTTCGTTCACTTGGCATCGATTCTGAAAACATATTCAGTTGAACCAGTGGGTTCATGTTGTTGTAGTAAGACATTGTATTCATATAATCCAAACAAGTCTCGATGCAATTACATGGCCATTACCTGGGTAGTATTAATACCTATCTACACATGACACAAAAATCTAAGGAGATAACATAACTTAAATTTCGAGGACGAATTTTTTATAGCAAGGGGGAATGTGACAACCGGCAGTTTCCGGTCTTAATTAAGCGCTTAATGAATAGTAATACCATTATAATCAACTTAATTAGACGTAACTTAACTCGATCAGGCCTTTGGAAAGCCTAGAAACGTCTACTTGCTTCACGTTACGCGATTTGGAGATAATCGAGAACTAAACGCGAATTTAAACGATAAGCGAACTGATGCCAAAAAAATACTGACAACGCCTAAAAATATGAATTTTGTACTTGTATTTGTCATACAGTTATAATTATGCGATAAAATTGGATCGTTGAACGTGCGGAAGTTACGCGGAAACCGGAACGCACCGACATCAAAACGGAAGCCACGAACTAGAGTTGCGTCTCAATACTGATATATTATGATATATCTAGCTTTTTTTCGAATTTTTGTATTCATGGTCAAAATTGGATCGAAAAACGGTCAAGAAAAATCAACCGAAGCATTTCGCGCAGTTTAACGAAACCGACGAACACAAGCGATAAATATCAAATACCGACACACTTTATATGATTATGACCCTAAAATTATACTCTACGACATTTCACGAAGTTCGGGAAACGAAAACGGGCCTTGGATACATTTTTGGGCTTGAGCACGACTAACGGGCCTTGGGTCCAACCCGCTTAAAAACCCTAAATATAAATACATCTTAAACCTCGATAAATCATTCGAACGACGATGTAAAAATAAGTATATTGATTATATTTATTTCAAAACGCCAAGATTTTCCAAACGCTTTTACAAGACGAATACAAGGCGCGTATTATTTCAAACGACGAAATTCTGAAATCGTATATCAAAGACATCTCGAATTCTGCATTCGTATAACACGAATATATATATATATATATATATATATATATAATAATATATATCGAATGCCGAGATTTTCAATACTCTTCTAAAATAAATATAGTTGTATTTATTTCAAACGTCGACGATTCGGGAACTTCAAATGCTGACTGTTTAGATTCAATTCAAACGCCTAAACGAAGTGCGACACAATACGCCAGACTATCACACAAATACGAAACGTATTATATATACGGATATATTTTCGAGTATATATACCTTATATCTTACGAAAACTAAGAGGAGTCGTACTATTATCTGTCGATGTACATGGCGGCTAAATATGATTTCATGAAATGTAGCTACGTTTATATGTAAACACATATTTTAAGTCGCTCGAAAACTGAATCGTTTCTTAGAACACCATAGATTGGTTATTCCGAGTTAAGACAATGACAGTTTCATAGAATCGTATGGTTAACGATTCGGTAGAGCTCGGTATCATGTAGTATAGCTACGACATTCTTAGAAAGTTACGAGTTATTCCATTTTAGGAATACACTAGATTGCATGCTAGCAAGTCAAGTTGTGGAGACAAGACTATGGAAATCACATTAAGCTAGCTTTGCCCAAGGACAACAAAGTGAGTTCATAACCCCCACTTTTTACCGTTTTAGATTTTTATAAATGTTTTCGGGGGTGGAAAGACATGCAAGTTTTGCGAAAGCACACAATGTTTCAATGAAATGAAAATCATATATTTCTAAACCATGTAACAAACAGATTTCAATGAACTCAAATGGTTTACAAAAGGTTTATGTTAAACAGATGTCATAGTCACAACTAGGGGCGAGGCCCCAATTTTATTTATAACATGGGCTAGGCCCAATGACAGGAAAACATGGGCTAGGCCCAAATTCAAGAAAACATGGGCTAGGCCCAATAACACAGATTTATAACAATTGATATGTAGCTATGGGATTAGATTATAACAGATCACTGTGTGTAAGTAGGAAGATAACATTAGTAACCATTAATCACGTAGTGACCAAGGTGCAAAAGGTATAGATCTATAGAGTTTGAGACACGCTCCACCCCTGGTAAGTTAACCGGTTAGGAGTGTTTTTGTGATCCCAAAATGACAAAGAGGTCTCAGTTTGGTTACTTACTTATGACACATAGGTCAGTGTATTAGCTACACTAACAAATCCTTAGATTCCATAGGAAAACTACATACTACGATTTCAATACCGGTTTACAATTACATTGGAAAACATTTCAACACCGGTTTACAAAGATGATAGAAAACATTTCAATACCGGTTTATTTACAGATACGATTGAAAACATTTTAATAACCGGTTTATAAACATAACAGTTCTATGCATGGATTTGCAAACAACATGGAAAACATTTCACTACTGTTATACAGATATGACGTTTCAAATGCTTAGGGATACTATGATCCTACAAACCGGTTTTCGAATGCAAAATGCTCAAATGTTTTATGACTTATTGAAACAAAACAGACAAACTATGAACTCGCCAACTTTATGTTGATTTTTCGCATGTTGTTTCTCAGGTTACAATTACAAGTATGGCACGGTTGAAATAGTGGAACCCATGGGATTCGAGTTGTTAGCGGGCGCTCATTTACTAGAAATCTTAGCACTCACGCTTGCTTCCGCTGTGCGATGACGACGCCATTTAGGTCACGCGTCGCTCTGATGCGAAGGGACTACATGGGGGTGTGACAAGACATGTTCACAAAACATATTAAATAACTCAGCATTCTAAGCGTGTTTCTATGTCGATCCTACTAAGTTTTGTCGTGTCAATCTCATCAACCTGCAACATGTTAAAAAGTATAGTTCAGTAAAAAAGTATTGGCGAGTCACACAAGTTTGATATCATAGCATAAGTAATAAAGCGTTTAAACAAATCCACATGATAAGCTAGTATACGAGATAATTGTAAACAAGGCATGTGAACTATAAGTCAATCCTCTAGTGTACCGCATAATAGATTAAAAACATAACATTGACCACAAGAATACGGGCGGTGCATTACTCCTATAGCGCTATACATGTTAACGGAGGCTTGATCGAAGTTAATGACATTTAGTATCACATAAGAATATACCAAGTAAAAATTCAAGTATCACATAACTATAGCATGTATGATGGATTGTTTGTGTGATTTCATAGAATAAAAGTGTGATTTAGTGCATTTTTGATAGATTAACATATTGCACCCAAAAAGTGTAAAGCGTAAAAAGGGTGTCGAGTGTACTCATAGTTTTGCAAAGTTAAATTCGTGAAAGCATTTAGGTTAATTAGGGGGACGAACACCAAGTTATCCTACACAAGGAAACGTAGGTGTGTGAGTATTGGAATGACGATGGAGTTCGGAAATGTTAGGAATTTAAAGTACACAAAAAGTATGTATAGTTGAAAGTATTTATCTAGACGTTAACGCTCATTTTTGACACTATAGGCCCCGAAGGGTGTTTGGGGTTTTATGGGTCATCCCTTATAGAATCGTAACGATGGTTAAGTCTTAGATAAAATAACCTAATATTAGGACAAGTTAACCATATGGTCATCATCAAAGGTTCGGTTATATTTATTATTTACATATATAGTTTACATATATTAGTACAAGTTTTTCATAGATTTCATATACTTCATGGATATCATATAAGTCATAGAAATCATGCATGGAGGTAGGAGGATAACCATCCTAAACCTGTTTTGTAAGATTCAGTAATACACAAATTGCCACAAGGACAATCCGAATGGTCAAGAATATAGTACTTCACTAAGCTACGCTTCGAACCAAATAAGCAAGCTAGGTGCGTGCATCCTGAACATGGCAACGTTTGGGGATGTGTCGTAGCCTTGTTACTCTAGTGAAAGTGAACCGTAGCTTAATGGATAGAAATCATCAAGTGAGGGGTGGATTGAAAAGTTGGATAGCCAAGGCCTCCATGTAATCACACCTTCACTAATACAAGCCTGTAAGCTTGGATGGCTCAACACTTGTGGGTTTAAAACCCTAGTAAAACCACAATTTCAGAGGCGTGTTAACCTCTTGATTTTGTATGAAACAAGTCTAGCTAGCTCCCTAACCATAAACTTGATTAGAGGCACAAGTAGCATAGAGTTGTTAAGTTTGAAAACAAGTTCGAAAAAGTTTATAAGTTTAACTTCCAAAACAGAAAGTTTGGCCCTAAAAATGGTATTGTTCCACCACCTTGGTTTTCCAATCGAAAACCTATGGTAACATCTCATGGGGCTTAGCAAACAATGTTGAGGAAGCAAACATGGAGAAAACTTTGAAATCTTAAAGTTTGAAAAGATAAAAAGTGGGTAGAAAGTTAACATACTTTTGGACCTCAAAATGGTGGGGTTTCACCTTAGTTTGCCCAAGCAAACTTGTGAGAACTTTCCTAGAGGTTATCCATGAGTGTTAGAAAGAAAAACAAGGCTTGAAGAAGAAGGGAAGTGAGTTGAAACTCACTTGCAAACTGATTTGGGACAGTAGTGAATTTCTGGACTATGAGGGATTGGTTGGAGTGTTTGAAGGATTGAAAAAGTGGGAAAGGGATGGGGGAATGCTTGCTTATATAGAGGGGGGATTAGGGATTGAATTAGGGTTGCAATTAATATGATTAGTTGAGTGTTTGAATTAAAAAAAGAGGGAACTTGTCACACCCCAACCGATGGCGGAAACATCTGAGTGAGACGAAATAGATTGCTCATTGCATCATAACACTATTTGCGACAATATTTAAATCAACCAAATTTCATTTCATAACACAATTTTCAAGTACATCACAAAATTTCAAATACAACAATAGCAACATAAACTTAACATTTTAGGTTTGTATCTATACCATCCCTAGTAAGATTCATCATGATCAACATCTTTAACCTGCAACATGTTAAAAGTATAGTTCAATACAACAAGTATTGGCGAGTACACAAGTTTGATATATCATAAGTACAAAAAGGTTTAAACGAATCCACATGTTAAGCTAGCATACAAGATTTACGTAACATGGCATGCAATCTATAAGTCAACCCTCGGGTGTACCAGTAAAAATAGAATAAAACTTAACATGACCTCTAGAATGCGGCGATTCGTTACTCCTATAGCGATATACATGTTAAGGGGGAGGATTTAGCCAAAGTTAATGACAAATAGCATCACATAAGAATGTTCCAAGTATACGAATCAAGTATCATGTAACCACAACATGTATGATGGATTGTTTGTGTGATTGCATAAAAGTATAAGTGTGATTGCATGTATTTTGATAGGTTAACATATTGCACCCCAAAGTGTTAAGCGTAAAAGGGGTGTTTGAGTGTACTCACGGTTTTGCTAAGTCTTCCAACTTGACAAGCTCGTGAAGGTGGTTGATGGATGGGATGAATGTCGAGTTATCCTACAAGAGAAAAACGTAGGTTGGTAAGTATTCAGATGATAGCTGTGGATTGGGAATAAAACACCATAAAGTAGTTTATACGAAAAAGTAATCATCTAGACCTAATACTCGTTTTGACACTATAATACCTTCAGGTTGATGTGTTTTCATGGGTTAGGATACCCATTAGATTCGTAACAAGAGATTAAGTACGTAGGTGATGTAACCTAGTACCATGACGGACAATCATTTGATTACCATCAAGAGTTCGGTTATCGAATATTTATATATATATTTTATAGCATACGTAATAAGTAAATCATAAACATCATGTAATTTCATAGAAGTAATGCATGGAGGTAGGTGGATAACCTTCCTTTTAAACCTTGCTTGTATAGGTTACCTATGCGCAAGTCGTCACAAGGACGACAAGGATGGTCATGAGTAAGTTAATACATAAAAGTAAAAGACAAAAGTAAACGAAAACGTCAAGTGAGGTGGTGGATCGATGGTAGGATAGCCAAGGCTTCCAAGTGATCACACTCTACCAACTCAAGTCTTATTTCGAGAACAAGCTTGGAAGGATACAACACTTGTGGGTAAAACCCTATTAAAATAAGAAAGTTCTTACACTTGGGACCCTAAAGTAGGGTAATATTCCTAGTTGGTTTTTCATGGAAAACTTATGGAAGTATCCCCAAAGGTCTTTCAAGTGTGAAGAAGAAGGAAAGGTCAAAAGGAGAGAGGTGAGTTAGAACTCACTTTTTGAAGCCTTGATCTTTTAGAGAAGAAGCGCTCTTAGAGCTTTTGAGAGAGAAGAGAACAAATGATTTGAGGTGTCAATTGAGAGGAGATGGAGTGGGATATTTATAGGTAAAATTGGGAGGGTAGTAGTTGGGTGTAATAAATGCAGAAAACACACTCTTGACCAATCCATGAGCTTGAAACCAACATCTCCGGATTATGCCCCTCTCGCGGGCCGCGAGAGGGTGAAGGGTTTTCGGTCGCGGGCCGCGAGAGGCTTGAGGGGTTCGGTCGCGGGTCACGAGAAGGATTATTCCAGAAGCTTCTTTGGTTTTTGACACTTTTAGTCCTTAGACTTAGTTTAACTTGTCATTTTTGCACACGTTATAAGTATGATTGAGTATCGAATGCGATTGTATGAATCTCTTACACGTAAAACAAGTATTGATTGTATGTATGTAAGCAAGTATGTATCAATTATGAATTTCACCACGATCAAAGTCTCGGAATACAGAATTTGGGAAAGAAGTATGAATACGGCACGATTCCAAGTTTCTATTTCTATATGATTATACTTTCTAATTTAGGAAAGTATGAAAAAGCGAGGCGTTACAGAACTCGCCTTGGCAGCTTGCGGCCGCAAGCTGCTAGGGTTATTTTTTTATTTATATAATTTGGTATATATTGTGCACATTTGTTATATTTTAGGTATGCTACAAATGTAGGTTGTTTTGGAAGATTAAAATCAATGTTAAGGGTCGTACATGATCTAAAAGAAAAAGTTGTTTATTGTAGAAGTGTCATAATAATAGCTTAACAATTTGTATGATGCCGAAAGCTTAATTCTTTGTTGTTACAAGTCACTAATCATCTTTCTTGACTTTGATTTTTAAGATTTACAACGCACAATAGGTATTCACGAGTCATTTTGATTTGATTCATCAAGCAACAACATAACATACGTTCATAAGTTTAAGTATGAATAAAGTTTGTGAAATTCGCATAATTGATCAATTTGATTACAATCAAAGCCTTAGATTTACAATGATTTGGAAATGAAATACGATTACAATGTTTGGACTTTCCAATCATAGAAACACAAAGCAAACTTACTAAAAACGAAAAGTTACAAATGCAATTGTTATAGTCTCCTCTCCTTTAGGGAATTTTGTCTCGAAATTTAGGAAGATGCAACGAACAAATGCGGATACTTAGTCTTCATGTCGCTTTCAAGCTCCCAAGTATACTCAGGCCCACATTTTCCTTCCCATCGAACCTTCACGATAGGAATTCGATTGCGCCTTAGCTGCTTAGTACCGCGATCCATGATTTTGACCGGTTTCTCCACGAAGTGTAAGGTCTCATTAATTTGAAGATCTTCAAGTGGAACTTGGAGTCCTTCTTCGGCGAGACATCTCTTCAAGTTCGAGACGTGGAAGGTAGGATGAACGTTGTTGAGCTCTTGTGGTAGGTCCAGTCGGTATGCTACCTTGCCAATCCATTTGAGAATCTTGAAAGGACCCACATAGCGAGGAGCGAGCTTTCCCTTTTTCCCGAAACGAACCACACCCTTCCAAGGGGATACTTTAAGAAGTACAAAGTCACCAACGTTGAATTCCAAAGGCTTGCATCTTTTATCTGCATAACTCTTTTGTCGGCTTCTGGCTTTGAGCAAGTTATCACGAATCTGAAAATCTTGTCCGTCGTCTGTTGTATAAGCTCGGGACCTGTGATTTGAGATGTCACACCCTGACTCGTAGCGGATATGGTAGTCTGGGCATGATTGGGTTTTCATCAAAGCTCATGACATTTACTCTTATAAAAGTTTCATATTTATTATTTCAAATTAAAAAGAAATATTCCAACCAACACATAAACCGTACAAACACAAAAATGTTATAAACAAGACATTCAAGTAACGCTTTATTTTTCTTCTAAGGCACGATCCTATATGTTTCTTGCTTCAACCCGACCACCTGTATCATGTGTAAAAATAGAGATTTGGGTCAACAAAAGTTGGCGAGTGAATCTCGTTTAAACATTAGAAAGAAATGATATGTTGATTAATTTAATAAAAATGTGCATAAACCAAATATGAGCAAACGTATGTGTAAACTATCCACAAACCACATAATCATCTAGCAATGTACATGTGAGCACGATAAGTGATGGGCTGTGAGATAAAGGCTCAAACAAACGGAGCCGATCTAATTAGGCAACGCGATGCTCTACCCGTATGAAACAGGGAGCAGATGGGCCTAATGTGAAAGCTTGACTAAAATGAGAAAGTATAACTACATATAAACAATAAACCAAATATCACATAGCACGTTAGTTCATATAATGGTAGTAGCACAAGTGTTTGAATAAATGATATAAATAAACGACACATGATACACCCCAAAACATGAATAAAAGGGGGAGTTTATAGGAATTCATTCACAGTGGGTGCGTTCTTGATTTGATAACGAGCACGCACGATTTAAAAATACCAACCGACGAGAAAAGCTAACCTAAATATTCACGTAATAATTCGGTAAATATATTTCTCTTACTTAAAATTAGTATTCTATTCAATGAATTTTATTAGACTTTTTATATAATTTATAGTACTTGTTACTAATTTTTATGCTTAAAATGGACTCATTTTATTATATATTTTTATAGTTTTTAGAGAAAAATAAACAAAAGGTTAATTAAAAAATATGCTCCTTAGCGGGTCGAACCGGGTTGAATCGTAATTATATGCACCGTGTGGGACTCGAACGCGTGACCTCTCGTTTACGTGCACACAGCTCTACCAACTGAAATACGTGTCTAACCCGAAATCTATTAAGTTTTAATTATATATATATATATATATATATATATATACATACATACTAAGCCTAACCATAATCTGGTTATATTTTAAAAAGGTTTGATAATTTCAGAAACATGTAACCGACCGGACTCGAACCCGCGACCAAGGCTTCGTGTTGCACACTGCCCGACCAATTGGGCTGTGTGACTAACTCGGAGGATATGGGTTTAAATTAAATTTATATACTTACTGAGTCTTATTATATATAAGTTATAAAAGATTTGGTAATATACAGGAAATCGGCAGCGTATGTAAGGATCGAACCCGGGACCCTTTGTTTAAACCACTGGACTGTGTGTCTAACCCGGTATATTTACCGGTTTTAATTTCTTTTATATACTGCTTCCAACTCATCTTCTTCATTCTGAAACCCAGAATAATAATCCGACTGTTTTGCAAATCCGATAAAATTTATCTTTTTATTTGAAACAATTACTGAATATAAATAATAATAAAAAGGATTCAAGAGTGATTATACTGTACAGAAGATGGCTTTGATTTTCTCCGGTGAAGTTCCGGCAACGAGCCAAAGTTCTCCGGCGATGAATAGAGAGTTTGGAATAAGATTTGCGAGTGAGCGAGTTCTCAATAGGTTTCAAAGATCACTATTTATAGATATAGGGTGGTTTGAGTTTGAGTTTGAGTTTCGGTTTCATCTATTTTCGCTCAAAGATTTATTGATGAAATGATTTCATAACCGTTTTTTATCATTGATGACCCCATAATTGAGTCTATCACATGATTGGAAAAACGGTTTTGGCTTTAAAACGAAGATTAATGATTGAATTGGGTGTTTCATCCGTTTCAGGCGGGTGTTTAAAATTTGATTTCAGTAGTTGGTTTTAATATAAATATCATTTAGTTTAGAATTATAACAAATGTGTGTGTGGTGTAGTGGTGTGTAATGTGTTTAATTTGGGTGAAGACCCGGGTTCGATACCCGCGGTCTACACCCTTTTGTTATTTTATTTTTATTACTTATATTTTATTTATTATCATTATTATTTTAACCTTATTATTTTATTTATTATTTAATGCAAATAATATAACGAATTTTTAAACGTTTTACATAAATACGTAACGAACATCATAACGTATACTTGTATTACAAAACAGAGCGCGTTTTAGAACCCGTTTTACGACAAATGTTACATAAGCTTCCCCGATCTCGTGCCAACAAATAGGCGATCGACACTTGCTTCCATACAATGCCTCGAAAGGTGCCATTTGAATACTCGTGTGGTAACTGTTATTGTACGAGAATTCGACCAAAGGCAAATGCATGTCCCAGTTGCCACCAAAATTGATTACGCAAGAACGAAGCATGTCCTCTAGAGTTTTGATAGTACTCTCGGTTTGACCACCAGACTGAGGATGGAAAGCAGTACTAAGATTAAGGTGAGTGCCAAGAGCTTTTTGAAACATTTTCCAAAGACGGGTAGTGAAACGACCACCACGGTCCGAAATAATGTCAACGGGGACACCATGATGATATATGACTTCATCCGTGTAGATACGAGCCAACTTCTCGACTCGATAGTCTTCACGTATGGGAAGGAAATGAGCAGACTTGGTCAGACGATCTATGATCACCCAAATACTATCGTGACCAGACGACGTACGAGGGAGTTTGGTGAAAAAATCCATAGCAATACTCTCCCATTTCCAAACAGGAATTTCCAGTTGCTTGAGTAAGCTAGAGGGACGCTGATGTTCGGCCTTTACCTTGGAACAAGTAAAGCACCTTGAAACGTAATAGGCGATATCTTTCTTCATTCCAGCCACCAATATGACACACGAAGGTCATGATACATCTTATCGGCGCCAGGATGAATAGATACCGAGACTTATGAGCTTCACTCATCAAGAGGTCACGAAGATTATCACGGTTTGGAATCCAAATACGGTCGAGATAGCACATGATGCCATTGGATTTGGTCACGAGTTGGTTTTCAGCTCCACACTTTAACTCATTATCGAGGTTACCCTGATTAACGGTCGAGTATTGTGCCTCACGGATCATCTCTTGAAGCTTTCCTAAAGTTTGGTAACAACGTACACTCTTAACATGAGTTTTCCGACTATGTGCATCGGCCACAACATTCGCCTTACCAGGGTGGTAGCGGATATCGCAGTCGTAGTCGTTTAATAATACCACCCAACGACGCTGACGCATGTTGAGTTCTTTCTGATTAAAGATGTGCTGGAGGCTCTTATGGTCGGTGAAGAATGTCCACTTTGTACCATTAAGGTAGTGTCGCCATATCTTTAATGTAAAAACAACTGCACCAAGTCCAAGGTCGTGCGTAGTATAGTTTTTCTCATGAATTTTGAGTTGTCGTGATGTGTAAGTGATGACCTTGTCTCGTTGCATAAGAACGCAACCAAGACCTTGCCTTGAGGCATCACAATACACGACAAAGTCGTCGGTACCACCAGGATGGGTTAGGATAGGAGCATTGCAAAGCATGTCCTTGAGCATTTGAAAAGACTCTTCTTGTTCGGAACTCCAAACATAAAGCTTATCCTTTTGGGTCAAGGAAGTGAGAGGTATGACAATTTTAGAGAAATTCGAAATAAACCAACGATAATAACCGGCTAAGCCGAGAAACAAACGAATTTCAGACAGTGTCTTAGGAGTAATCCAATTTTTCACCGCCTTGATTTTTGTAGGGTCAACGTGAATACCAAGTTCATTGACGACATGACCAAGGAATTGAACCTCCTTTAGCCAAAATTCACACTTGGGGAACTTGGCGTAAAGACGTTCAGTATGCAACAACTAAAGGATAAGACACAAGTGTTGGTCATCCTCTTCTTGCATTTTGGAATAGATTAGGATATCGTCAATGAAGACAATCACAAATCGGTCGAGATAGGGCTTACGCATGCGATTCATTAAATCCGTAAACACAGCAGGTGCGTTAGTCAAACCGAATGGCATGACCACGAACTGGTAGTGCCCATAACGTGTGCGAAACATGGTTTTGGGTATATCTTCTTAGAGGACTCGAAGTTGATGATAACCAGAGCGAAGGTCAATCTTCAAGAAACAAGTTGCACCTTGAAGCTGGTCAAAAAGGTCGTCGATGCGAGGAAGAGGGTATCGGTTCTTGACCATAAGATCCATCTTTCTTTTTTACGAATAGAACGGGAGCGCCCCAAGGAGATGTGCTAGGGCGTATGAAGCTTTATCAAGAAGCTCCTGAGGTTGGCTAGACAGCTCTTGCATCTCCGAGGGTGCTAAACGATAGGGGGATTTTGCGACAGGAGTTGCGCCAGGGATGAGGTCGATGCGAAAGTCAACTAAACGAGGAGGAGGAGGACCAGGAAGATCCTCAAGAAAGACGTCAGGGAAATCATGCACAACGGGAACTTCACTCACGCTTGGACCCTTATCCTTCTTTTCCACAATGTAGGCAAGAAAGGCGAAGTATTCCTTACGCAAGTACTTGTTCGCTTGGATACACAACATAAGCTTGAGAACTTTGGAAGGTTTCTCGCCATAGACGTGTAAGGAATCATCATTGGGAAGGGGAAGATGAATGTACTTTTTCGAACAAACAACTTCAGCACGGACTCGCCTAAGCTAGTGCAAACCTACTATGATATCAAAGCTACCCATTTGCATGGGTATGTGGTCCATGGAAAACATTTGATCGTTAAGATTCAAAGAACAATTGGATAAGACAGAATCAAAAGGGATGGATTTTCCGTCAGCGATTTCGACTTCGAATGATTTAGGCAACTTAGAACGTCTACACATAAGCAAAGGTTCGAATTTAACGGATACAAAACTTTTATCCGCACAAGTATCAAATAAACACATAGCGTAAACTTTGTTAACGAGAAACGTACCCGAAATAACATCATTGGAGTTTTGAACTTGTGCGGCTGTGATGACAAAGGCTCGGCCGCGAGCTTGCTGCTGCTTGTGTGTTGTTGTTGTTGTTGTTGCACTACGGGCAGTTGTTGGCGAAATGGTTTGGGTCTCCGCATCTGAAGCAGGCACGAGCGGTTTGTGCAAGAGGTCGGTTTTGGTTGGTGGTAGGGTTTTGAGGTGCGGTTATGGCTCGGGCTTGGTTGATAGGGGCTTGAGGGGTATTTCGGCATTGTTGGGCGAAGTGCCCATACCTATTGAAGATAGTGCATAAGCGGCAAAGGGCAGTAACCAGATGGTGGAAAGGACAAGTGTTACACTTGGGATGCGGCCCGGTGTTTGTTTTCTTGATGGGTTCGGGTGCGGCTAAGGCTAGCTGTTGAGTGTTTGGCGGAGTTATTACCGCGCAGTTCTGGCTTGAAGCCTTCCACTTCTTGCCTTTGGTGTTGCTTCTTGGGGGTTTGGGTGAAGTAGGCTTGGTGAGGGCTTCGGTGGTGGCTTGATGGGCTTTCCTTAATGAAGCCTTGGAAGCTTCACGAAGGACGTGGTTATTATTCACTCGGGCAGATAGGCGAAAAGCTTCCTCAAGGGTTTTGGATGAGGTGGTGCCAACAAGGTCCGTGAGGTGAGCAGGGAGGCAACATATGTACTTAGAAACTGCCTTTTTGGACTTGTCGACTTGGCTAGGGAAAATCGTACTCAGCTGCTTAAAACGGGCCGTGAGGTCGGCGTTGTTATTCCCTACCTGTTTGAGGTTCCAAAACTCGTTCTCGGGTCGTTGCTATTCATGAAGAGGGCAAAATTCATTTTCCATCAATTTCTTGAGCTCGGTCCATGGGAAGGCATGAGCGGCATCATTACCACGAGCGTTACACTCGGAAGTCCACAAATAAGGAGCCCTCGATCGAAATACTCCTGTATCGTTCATGGTACGCAGGTGGTCGGGACAACCACTTTAGAAAAAAGTAACCCAATGGCATCAAACCATTGGAGTAACTTGGTGGCGTCCCCTTCGCCGGTGAAAGGCTGGGGGTTGCAGGAGCAAAACTGCTTATGGGTAAAGGTTGACTAAGGTGGTTCCGCCTTGGAGTCGACGGTGGTGTGAGGTGATTCTGCATTGGGTGGGGGTTGGATTTTGCTGACGATCTCGGGAATGACCTTGGCCATATGCTCGGCCATTTGTTCATCCATGAACTTCATGCAATCCTTTTTGGACATAGAATCGAGTTGGGACCTTGAATTGGACTTGGACATGGACTTCCTCTTGCCCATAACGCTTTGAGAGAAAGACACCTATAGGATTCGACAATAGAAGAGAGATCAAGGATTTGATTGTAATGCGTTTTTATAAAAAGAATACGTTTTGAGCATATAAGTATCAAGAAAACACGTATGATTCCACATAGACAGCATAAGCATATAAGCATTCAAAGCATAAACACATATGATTCGCGTAAGGAGTATAAATTTAGTTGGTTCACGAGGATTATTATTATTGTTTTGGTTACGAAAGGTGTGTGAGTTGTGCATCGAGTTAGAAATGAATAAGGTAACAAGTATTACAAACACATGATAATTGAGATACATAAAAGATAGGCTTAATAAAACATAAGAGTGTTTCGGGTTGAGAAATGTCGACTATTCCAAAGAGAATCGAGACCCTTTCAAATTAGAGAAACGTGCTTTGGCCTATAGGTAAAGTGCTCTGGTCGAGAAGCGATTAGTGGTACTTTACCCTTCCAGTTACCACACGTCTCTAACCGATCGAAAAATCGAAACTTTGGCGAGATTGAAAATCGAGGAATAGGACTAGTTGACAAGGTGCGGATTTCACCCCTAACTTGACAACATCGACCCTAAGCGTGGTTGGTGCTTACCAAACGAGGAGCGAATTCCGACTTGTTGGTAAGGGTGGTCCACTAGAGTACGAAATGGAAATTTCCATCAAGATGTGGATTTCACTCCTAACTTGTTGGCGTAATTTCGTGTAAAATCGAACAAGCGGAGTGAGAGTAATCACGAAAGTGCGGGTTTCACCCCTATTTTGGTGAGATCGTCTCGTTTATAGTATGATTGTCTTCAAGTGTGTAAATTGTGTAAGTGTCTTAGGGAAAACACTTTGCATATATATTAAGACAAAAGTAATAGGAAGAAGCAAATAGGAAGAATTTAGCATTTTAATCATGAAACAAGAAAGGTCATGTCTACCTAATTCCCTATAGTTATGGCTCTGATACCAATCTGTCACACCCCAACCGATGGCGGAAACATTGGAGTGAGATGAACTAGATTGCTTGAGACATCATTACACTTATTGTGACAATATTTCATTAAACAACTCATTTCATTTCAAATCACCAAATTGTCAAATACAATACAATTCATATACAACATATGAGACATGTTCACAAAACATATTAAATAACTTAGCATTCTAAGGGTGTTTCTAAGCCATCCTACTAAGTTTCATCGTGTCAATCTCATCAACCTGCAACATGTCAAAAAGTATAGTTCAATAACAAAGTATTGGCGAGTACACAAGTTTGATATCATAGCATAAGTAATAAAGCGTTTAAACAAATCCACATGATAAGCTAGTATACGAGATAATTCTAAACAAGGCATGTGAACTACAAGTCAATCCTCTAGTGTACCGCATAATAGATTAAAAACATAACATTGACCATAAGAATATGGGCGGTGCATTACTCCTAGCGCTATACATGTTAGCAGAGGCTTGATCGAAGTTAATGACATTTAGTATCACATAAGAATGTACCAAGTAACAATTCACGTATCACATAACTATAGCATGTATGATGGATTGCTTGTGTGATTTCATAGAATAAAAGTGTGATTTAGTGTATTTTCAATAGATTAACATATTGCACCCAAAAGGGTGTAAAGCGTAAAAAGGGTGTCGAGTGTAATCACAGTTTTACAAAGTTAAATTCGTGAAAGCGTTTAGGTTGATTAGGGGGACGAACACCGAGTTGTCCTACACAAGGAAACGGAGGTGTGTGAGTATTGGAATGACGATGGAGTTCGGAAATGTTAGGAATTTAAAGTATGCAAAAGTATGTATAGTTGAAAGTATTTATCTAGACGTTAACGCTTGTTTTTTGACACTATAAGCCCCAAAGGGTGTTTTGGGGTTTTATGGGTAAGCCCAATAGAATCGTAACGATGGTTAGGTCTTAGATAAAATCACCTAATATTAGGACAGGTTAACCATATGGTCATCGTCAAAGGTTCGGTTATATTTATTATTTACATATATAGTTTACATATATTATTACAAGTTTTTATAGATTTCATATACTTCATGCATATCATATAAGTCATAGAAGTCATGCATGGAGGTAGGAGGATAACCATCCTAAACCTGTTTCGTAAGATTCACCAATACACAAATTGCCACAAGGACAATCCGAATAGTCAAGAATATAGTACTTCACTAAGCTACGCTTCGAACCAAATAAGCAAGCTAGGTGCGTGCATCCCGAACATGGCAACGTTTGGGGAGTGTCGTAGCCTTGTTACTCTACTGAAAGTGAACCGTAGCTTAATGGATAGAAATCATCAAGTGAGGGGTTGATTGAAAAGTTTGGATAGCCAAGGCCTCCATGTAATCACACCTTCACTAACACAAGCCTGTAAGCTTGGATGGCTCAACACTTGTGGGTTTAAAACCCTAGTAAAACCACAATTTTAGAGGCGTGTTATACCTCTTGATTTTGTATGAAACAAGTCTAGCTAGCTCCCTAACCGTAAACTTGATTAGAGGCACAAGTAGCATAGAGTTGTTAAGTTTGAAAACAAGTTCGAAAAAGTTTATAAGTTTAACTTCCAAAACAGAAAGTTTGGCCCTAAAAATGGTATTGTTCCACAACCTTGTTTTTCCATGGAAAACCTATGATAACATCTCATGGGGCTTAGCAAACAATGTTGAGGAAGCAAACATGGAGAAAACTTTGAAATCTTAAAATTTGAAAAGATAAAAAGTGGGCAGAAAGTTAACACACTTTTGGACCTCAAAATGGTGGGGGTTTCACCTTAGTTTACCCAAGAAAACTTGTGAGAACCTTCGTAGAGGTTATCCAAGGGTGTTAGAAAGAAAAACAAGGCTTGAAGAAGAAGGGAAGTGAGTTGAAAGTCAGTTGCAAACTGATTTGGGACAGTAGTGAATTTCTAGACTTTGAGGGAATGTTTGGAGTGTTTGGATGCTTGAAAAAGTGGGAAAGAGATGGGGGAATGCTTGCTTATATAGAGGGGGGGATTAGGGTTGCAATTAATGTGATTAAGTGAGTGTTTGAATTAAAAAAAAGAGGGAACTCCCCTTGGCAGCTTGCGGCCGCAAGCTGCTAGGGTTATGTTTTATTTTTTTTGTTCTTTTATTTATATAATTTGGTATATATTATGCACATTTGTTATATTTTAGGTATGCTACAATGTAGGTTGTTTTGGAAGATTGAAATCAATGTTAAGGGTCTTACACGATCTAAAAGAAAAAGTTGTTTATTGTAGAAGTGTCATAAATAATAGCTTAACAATTTGTATGATGTCGAAAGCTTAATTCTTTGTTGTTACAAGTCACTAATCATCTTTCTTGACTTTGATTTTTAAGATTTACAATGCACAATAGGTATTCACGAGTCATTTTTATTTGATTCATCAAGCAACAACATAACGTACGTTCATAAGTTTAAGTATGAATAAAGTTTGTGAAATTAGCATAATTGATCAATTTGATTACAATCAAAGCATTAGATTTACAATGATTTGGAAATGAAATACGATTACAAGGTTTGGAATTTCCAATTATAGAAACACGACGCAAACTTACTAAAAAGGGAAAGTTACAAATGCGAAGCGTTACAGTAACGCCTTTAGTTAATGCTTCAAAACTTCTAGCGACTAAGTCACCAGCTTCTAAACCTAGAACACTTAGCTCGAGGCGTTCGACGAGTGATGAACTTGACCTAAAAGGAACAACGGGGGAATGTTTTGGTGTTCTGAAAAGTTCTTTCCGAATGGCAAAATATCTGGTATTTCCGTACAACTTTATCGATATTTAAGTTAATATATTTCCGGCTTTTGGAATAAATTTTCTTTTATTATTTATTTAGTCTTATTAGTCTAGGAATGTACAATATCATAGTGTAGTATGATAACAAATTCGTCACAATTCGAAACAATACAAAACTATGTCACTATTCATGCCAGGCTACTTGCTTTACAACTCGAAATGGCAAAAACAAGATGTCGAAACATATCCACACAAATCTATTCATAAAAACATTAGTTATGAATAACGTATATTTCACTTTCAAGAAAAAAATATAAACACTTAATTTTCCGATCTAACTAAAACGTCGCAATGTACACAAACCGACACTTGTTAAAACAATGTTTCGACATTATAAGACCAACAAAACATAGTAATGGTCGTCAAGTATCATAAGGGTATTTATTTACCATAAACATATGTAAATATACATCCTTCCAACTATTTATATAAATTGCCAGAAAAATGATCTGGTAGCAAACCAAGTGCCAATTCCAATATCCGAAACGTCAACTTACGCTAGTCTAGAGAACTAGTTAATTACGTTGGGACATCAAAAATACCTTTAAGATACATATGTAAACATTTCCGAACAAGTTTCACGAATTAATCGGTAACGGTTCGATAGCGAAACTGGTGTCAAACTTATCGCCAAAACAACAAACTAACTAGTCAAATGAACTAGTTAACATACTTTTAACATCATAAACACTAATTAGCATCCTTATTACTTACAATTAAGATAATTATATAAAATCCTAATCACCATTAAATCTTAACTAGATTTACCAACTAACAATTGAAATTCAACTGAACACACCACCCCCCCGCCATTTTTTGTTATGTGGGCCCTCCCACTAACCACTTGTGTGATGTGTTGGAAGATGATTAAGCATGCTTAGTGTTTAGTTACGTGGATGCAAATTATAAAATATCAATAACATCTTCATTTCCATTCTTACAACAAAAATCACCAACACCGTCCTCCTTTCTCCTTCTCATTTTTGGCCAAGAACAACCCAGACACCATCTTTGATCTACCAAATCTTCCATTTTTCCTTCTTTGCCAGAACAACCAGAACCATCTTTTGATCTACCAAATCTTCCATTTTTATTACTTGCATGACTAAGGAAGGATGATCAAAGACTCTTGCAAGTGATTGGAAGCTATTTAAAGCAAATATCAAGACTAAGAGTTTATAATCTTCACATTTGATCTTCATCTTTTCATCACATCATCAAGTTAACCATCCCTAGCCTTTGAGCTAGTAGTAAGCTTCAAACCCTTGTATTTTTCATTCTAGTAAAGTGTTCATCTTGAAGCTCACATAAAAACTACTTAAACCTTAAAAAAACAAATAAAAATCTAACATATATTGTATTGTATGGTGATTTTTAATATAGTTTTGTTAGTAGTTTGATGAAGAAATCTTGATCGTGCATATTGATGTTTAAAATTAGATCTAAACACATGCATGTTTAGATCTAGCAAGATCTACTAACATTGTAACACCTCGACCGCGTAAAACAACAAACCGCGACGGAAACGTCAGGGAGTGATGTCACAGAACTATTGTTTCACAACACATGGTATATAAAGTTTTGTATTATTGATTTTAATTGTTTATATTGTCTTGGGAAATGAAATAAAAAACATAACAATTGTCTTGCAAATTTTAAAGTCACAAAGGCCCAAGTCCGCCCTATGTGAAGCATGCTCAATGTCAACCATTAGCTCCTGAAACATTTGTGAAAATAAAACATCAGCATAAAAATGCCTAAGTAACATAGGTTTTGTGATAAAGATTCATGGCTTTGAAAGTTAAGAAATATTCAACTATTAAAAAAGTAGCCATGATCCTTTACAAAAATATTTCTTTTATGAAGTTATATGAAAATCAAATGATTTAAAAGAAATGAAGCATGGTTAACTTAATAACCAAAATAACTCATGCCTTGTATAAAATATGTCATGTCTTGTATTTTGTTTGAAGTAGCTTAGATAACGCTACGTTATGTAATATAATGAAAGCACTTATATATAGGAAGTACCAGCGGCGTATCCACCATGCTTTTATCATGTTACACACGTCTCGTCATTTAAATCACTTACCATGAGCGAACAATTGAGATATCTTTGTTAAACTAATGTCATGTATAAACCAATGCCATGAATAAACCAAATGCCTTTTATAAACAAATGTCTATGTATAAATTAATGTCTTGTATGGCAAACAAAAGTTTTGTTTAAACCATAAAATAGATGTCTTGTATAAAATAACAAAAATGTCTTGTGTCGTCAAAATGTCTTGTATAAAACAGGTGTTCTGAATAAACAAAGGTCTTGTTTAAACAAAAACTCTTGTCTTATAAATCAATTGCTTTTATTGTGTAGACACATATATATGAATTGTTGGCGAATAAATTCAAGCCTTGTTGACTGTCAGATAAACCCTTATAAAGACATAGGCTTATCAAATGTTCATCGGATTCTGTCATTCCTTAAAGTCACTTCCAAACAAACCTAGGAAGCGGGAACATGATTGTCAATCCTATGGTATCATTACATACTACCGGTCGGCATGATCAATGTTAATGAATGTATCATTGTATATTCAACGCACCAATATGTCTTGAACAATGTAAGCATGTCATTAAAATGTTTTGAAATCATGTACTTGGCATACTAAGTCAATATACCAAGAAAAAATGTATTTGAAATCATGTACTAGGTATGCTAAGTCAACATACGAAGTAAAAATGTCTTTGAAATCATGTTGTAGGTATGTTAAGTCAACATACAAAGTAAAATGTCTCTAAAATCATGTACTACGTATGCTAAGTCAACATAGGAAGCAAAAATGTCTTTGAAATCATGTACTAGGTATGCTAAGTCAACATACGAAGCAAAAATGTCTTTGAAATCATGTACTAGGTATGCTAGTCAACATACGAAGCAAAAATGTCTTTGAAATCACGTACTAGGAATGCTAAGTCAACATACGAAGCAAAAATTTCTTTGAAATCATGTTCTATATGTACTAGATAAGCAAAACATGTAAAATGTCATGAAAACAAGAAAGTAGTGATAGGCACATATGAATCAGCCCAAAACATTTAAAAACGTAAAAGAGGGGGCTATGTACTCACTTGGGACTGCGTAAATGTCTTCTTCAAATGATCAAACAAATCTCAAGGATTGAAGAGTTCAAGTGTGTCCTAATGTATCAGAATACTATGTTAGTGTGTCCTAATGTATCAGAATACTATGTTAGTGTGCCGAGACTTTAATAAGAGGATTGGATAGAATGAGGTCTTATAAACCAAACTACTGTTGGGACTCGTATGTTATGGATTATCATACCTTACATTCTTAGTTGAAAGAGTTTCTAAGTGCTTTGACCTGTTACAACTTGTTAAAATGGTTTACGCCACTTTAACGGGTCGCAAGTGTAACTATGGGTTTGGATGGTTAAATATGTCCTATGATGCGTCTTATATGTCAAAACAAGTTTGATTATGTTATAATATCAGTTTAGATGTCAAAACTGTGGACTTACATGTTTAAAAGCATTTTATGCGCCAAAAGGGTGATTTCGGCATTTTAAAACTACATAAAATCGACTCATCATATAACTAACCAAACTATATGACTATAAGGTATAACCTTAGAGGGTTATTCCCTAAATTACTATGGTCATAAAAATGCACTTGGTCGAATCCTAAGATTGACCAAACGGGTCAGATACGAAAGTCAAAGAGGTAGTAAAACCGCTCGACTCACGACTAAGAAATAAGCACTAAACTAGAAGTGACGAGTTAGAAATGTTTGAACTTGTCTAATAATGTTTTAAAACTGATTTGGTGTCAAAACCTTATGTTTTAATACCCAAAAACGTTTTCGTCGTAAAATGCATTTTTAATACTTTTTTTTTACTTTAACTCGTAAAACTTTGACTCGTCATCTCGCCTACTAAACGTGGTAATCAGGTGTAATCACAAGGGATTATTACCTTCGTGATTACAATCACGTTGCAAAGTTCAATTTGAACTTTGACTTGACCAAAATGGTCAGAACCGAAAGTCAAACAGGAAGCCAAACTGTTTGTCTTTTAGCTCAAAATAGCTAAAATAATGAAAGTACCAGGAAGAGTACTTACTTGTGTTGAAGAACACTTTCAGCAGTCAAGACAGGAGGTTTCCAAAGGCTGGAAACAAACTCCAAGAAGGATAGAAAGAAGAACTTCACACTTTACTTTGAAGTGTTTTGAAGTGGTGTGAAAAAAATGGATGGATTAAAGGGTATTTATAGTGTTTTAGGATCAAGGAGGTGATGGCAAGTGTTACCAAGTGTGGATTAGTATCCTAACATGTGTCAACACCAAACTAAGTGTGGCAAAAATGAGTGCAAGATGTCAAAAATTGGAGATAGGTGGCAAACTTGGTGATAAAGCAAACTTTTTTTTGACAATTTTGGCCCTTGGACTTGAATTGTCAAGTTTTGTCATTTTTAACCCCTCTTAACCTAATATTTAGGTTATATAAAGGCGTTAAGACATGTGTAACTTGGATTTTGTCTGGAAATATGGTGGATGTCGGTTCGTTCGATTGTACGGTTACGCGTTTCGTAAATAAAGTATAAAACTTTATCGAACACGAAAATGACCGAATTTGTGTAATGATTGATATTTTTGCATTCTTACAATAAAAGACAAGATTTTATTGAATAAAAATATTCGGGATTATATAATGATGGATAAATATACATTCTCGCAAATAAAACACAAGATTTTATTAAATACGAAAATGTTTTGAAATTTTTAATGAAAAAAATGTACAAATGTTACATGAATATTATGAACTTGTTTTCATGTTTAAAAATGTCTTTATGAAGCATATAAAGTATAGATTTATATAAAAAATCATGTTACAAAATATTGTTTTGAAAATGTGTAAAAAAAGTTTACATAAATTTTTATATAAACTAAGAATGAACATGCATGAAAGTTATTTTTACAAAGAAACAAGTTTACTAAACAAGTTCATAATGTTATTTTAAAATATAGTTTACATAAAATATGAGAAAATTGAAATTGGTTTGATATTGAAAAGTGTATAAAAATCATGTTATAAAATATGGGAAAAGTCCATAGTTTTGAGGAAAGTATGGCAAAATTTTTTTTAAATTTAATAATGATCAAGGTGTGATTATGTAAGAATTACTTTGATTAAAAATGATTAGAAACCTTAATTATGATTATACAAAGTTTTGGGTGAAAAGTTTATGTTAACATTCACTAAGTTTTTCTTAAACTAAAAGATGGAAAACATTATTTTTAGATCACTAAACTTGTGTGTATATATTGTGTATAAAATATATGTATTTAGTTAATGTAGGAAATACATACTAAAATACATGTTTACACAAAAATACAAAGATACAAAAATACAAAAATATATGAAAAATAACAAAGTATGTAAAAATATATCTTTACATATACACAAATACCCATACATGGGTAACTTAGAGAAAAAAAGTATTTCGGATGAAACGAACGAAATGGACGAAAGAAACGAAATGAACAAAACAAACAAAACGAACAAAAACAAACATATAGACCGACACGCGACATATATATATATACACATACATATATATTAAACCAACAAAAATAAGTTACATAAAAATACTTTTTATAAACATATTTATATACATATAAGTTAGTCTTAAAAATATGAAATATTTTTAAGAATATAATATATGCGTGGTTATATAAAAAAATTCCGGAAAGTAAAATAAGTTACTTAGTGAAAAATTTAAGTATACGAATATACTTACACGTACGAAACGTACATCCCGAACACTTAGTAAAGTATATAAATTTACAAATAAATATATACGAGCATTCTAATTTGGGCTAGGCCCATTTATACGTTTTAACTTGGGTTAGGCCCATTTATACCTTCTAATTTAGGCTAGGCCCATCTATACAAATCATATGAGCTAGGCCTACTTATACTTTTCAATTGGGCTATGCTCACTTACACGTATCATTTGGGCTAGGCCCATTCATACTAAAAGAACACAAATATATATATATATATATATATATATATATATATATATATATATATATATATATATATATATATATATATTAAAAACAAAGGATCAAAACAATCAAACGAATACAAGTCTAACTTATATATATTAAAAACAAAGGATCAAAACAATCAAACGAATACAAGTCTAACTAATATTCAAGATGAACGCTTGTACAAAAATAAACGTAGGCCTAAGTGTCTAACAAGAGTAGAACACTTGTAGATTATGCCACGAGCGCAGATCCATACATTATCTAGAGATCTGCACAAAGCATAAATATGTGAGTTCATGTTTCCCCTTTTTGTTGAAACGTTTTACAGTTTTAAACTCTCGAGGAATGATACCTGTCATAACCGGTATGGTTAAGTTAGATAATGAAAATATTATAGATCACGTGCGAATAGGATACGGGTAACCATTAATTAACAGGTAATCCGGGAGCGAAAAGAATGAATCTATGGAGTATAACGAGCTCCACTCTACAAAGCATGTGTACAAATTCGTTAGGCTTGGTTACTACCTATGTCCGCATGTATATTAATGCCCTTGCAAAACATTAATGATCTTTCAAGTTTCATTGACGCTTTACAAACCGGTTTTCAATTCAACACATCAAATGTTTTACAGATTCATTTGATATAACTCAAACACATGAATTCATCAACTTTGTTGACATTTTCAAAACTTAACATGTATTTTAGGTAAGTAGTGAGTTGGATTTGGAAAACAAGTCATGGTTTCAAGAATTCAAGCGTAGATGTTATCCACTTTTGAAAGGCTCTGGTTCACATGTCTCACCCTTATGCAAAACATGGAATGTAAAGTCTTGGTTGTTTTAAAACTTTGTTAACTTATGAATTTCAAACAATGTAACTTTAACTTTTTGGGTTGTGTTTCTTTTGAAAAAAAAATGTATAGTTTGTAAACTTGTTTAATTAATCGTATGGATGCATATCTCTTCACTTTTATTCATTTAGATGTTTACTTGATTGAATGCAACCACTCTGATCACACCTTGAGCTACCGCTACGACCGGGTGTTACAGACTTGGAAGAGCTTCGATTGTAGTGAACTAGGATTTTTTCTTTAAGTCTAGTCTACAATTACAAGGATCCATTCATGACAACCTTTTGTTCATGAAAATATTTACACAAATACAACAAGTGTTTTCATTGCATTACACAAAGCCCACTAGTACAAAATTCATTTCAAAAACGATAATGCAAGGATATTACACAGGTTAGTCTATGAGGGATAGACACAATAACAATAAGTTGATCCACATGAGACATGTAGGATGACTTACAATGAAATTGAAGTGATTTACCCTATATATAATAATATATATATATATTATATTATATATATATATATATATATATATATATATATATATATATATATATATATTTTATTATATATATGTTGTATGGAGTATTTTGCCATGAACGTAATATCATTGTATTCAAATTCTAGTATTATTCTCGATTTAGATAACAAGCATATTGACCTGCGTCTATTGATGGTATCATAGTTTTGCGTCCGTGTAAATGTGCTAGCAATGGGCATTCCAAACACGCGGTGCAACCTACAAGTATTCTAACTCGTTAGACACTTAGGTCTCTACTAGACGGTGTACACGTTGCTCATCTTAAACATGGTTAAGTTTAATTTGTTGCTTATTGTGAACCCTTGTTCATTGTTAATACATTGGCCTTTGTTTTGTATGTTTGTTATTAGTATATATATATATATATATAATATATATATATATATATAATAAATAAGATTAGGGACATGTGGTATGTTCTAGTGCAACCTCACATAGGTTTGGGCGGGAAAATGGATGGATCAATGTAATTTATTAATGGGTAAAGCGGACCCATTTTATGACCCGACAATTTAAATATTCAAATAACCTAAACCCTAGCCTCCTTTGATTGCTTTTCTTTTCTGGATTAAGCATCTCCTTCAAACTTCAAACCCTAATTCATCATTCTCGTAAATTACAACCTTGCTAAATCAAGAATCAGTCTATTCTATCATCTTCATCTTCTTCACTCACACTGAATCATCCATCTTGTTAAATCAAGAATCGGGTGTTTCAATTTCAACAAAATTATAATTTTCGTTTTAACAATTTCTGATTTATCCTCATATTCATTAAAATATGGAACTTTGTTTTAGATTCTTCATATGATTTTGAATTACTATTTTTCTAATTGGATTGTTGATGTTTTTGATGTCTTGGTCCAGATTTTGCCTCATCAATTTGTTCATCTATTTACTCTGATGGCTAAGGTAACACGAAAACCCTAAATCGCTCATCCAACATGGTACCCGATCTCCATCTTATAAAAATACTCTAAATCACTCATCCGTTTATGCCAATTCTCTCATTAATTGTCCGTCTGCTCTCTATCGTCTATCGGTATGTATTTCGTCTCTACTCCTCCTAGTTCAAATTAGGGTTTTTTCCTTCCGATATTTCGGTTCTTATTGTTGTTATTGATGTGAAAAATGTTTGCTTGAGTGTATAGTACCTGGATAGGTTCTGATTTAAGGTTATTTTAGGGTATATGAAATCCGGATTTTTTTGTTAAAGGTCGGGACATGCTTCTGATTTTAGTTATCAGCAGTTTGTACAAAATCCATTAAAGTGGAGAAATTGAGTGAGTTGGGAAACTTGACAAATTTAATATTGATTAACTGAGTATAATAGTTGTATGTATAGAATGAATAAAGTTATAGAGCATGAAGTTTACCCAATATGGTTTAACTATAGCAAAAAGCATTGAATTATAATAATAAAGTCAAGAATGCTGGTACAAGTCCACTGAAACAAGTTGCTAATGCTACAAACGATGTTGCTGGTGATGATAATATTCTCTCCCTAATAAATTCATGCTATACTTACTTTTAATAGTTTTGGCAATCTTTTGTTACAAATGTTTTAATGGTTTTTGTTTCAAATGAATATATATTCATAATAAACTTCTACATCACTGCCTATACCGGTAAATCACCATGTTCTGGTCCTAAATATTGGCTTTATTTCAACATTAGCTTGGCTTTGAAATTGGTTTTCTTTTTAAAAATGGGATGAGGGTTTTGGGTAATCGACCTACTGGTAAAGATCTTTGGATGAACATATTAGCATATACAGATCAAAACGAGTAATCATTTTTACTGTCCGGGTCAAGTGGGGCTCACCGAACCAAATTATGTTTTGTCTCGAAGTTGTATTTGTTTTAGTTTCTTTTATCTGATTGTCCCCGTCATAACCCAAAGCAACCTATTCATAACTAAGTGGCCCATAGAGAATTAGTAGAAAATTACCCTAAGCCCCATTAACTCCAAGTCAATTGGGATGAATCCACGTTGATGATGAGACTAGAAAGGGTTTCTCCATGGAAATTTGGGCAATATGCATATGGTCTTAGTTGTCATTATGTAATTATTTCTTAATTTTTTTGCAATATGAATATGTTTTCTTTCCTTTAAGCAGTTGGTGTTTTTGTAGATACCAGGTCCCTCATTCGCTATGCTCGTGATGGTTACAATGTTTGCATCTGTGCATATGGTCTAGCCGAATTAAAAAAAAGTATACAATGGTAAGAAATTTTGTCTTTTCCTTTGCATTTGCACGTACACGTTGTGTATGTACACTACTTGTAATTCTTGTAATTTCACTAAGTGTTTTAGTGTAGGTATTTTATACGTATGTATACTTATGTATTTCACTTAGTGATTATTTATGTTATACTATCCGGAATTTAAGAGTGTTGAAAATATATATTTTCAAGTGTCTAAAAGTATATTGTTTTTAGAGTTCGTCGTCATAGTCCTTAATATATATTTTTGTGACGGAAATGCCCAAGTGACGTCGGTAAGATGTATACTCCTCGTCGTGACGATAAGATCAGTCGTTGTTGATGACGATATGTTAGTTTAATACCAAACTTCTAATATATGTTTAGTGTCGGTTTAGGATGTGTATATATATATGTGTGTGTGTGTGTTAGTTTGTCCGTTTGTTCGATTTTGTCCGTATATGATTTGGGATATATTATAAGTGTATTAATATATATCTTCATTTGGGTTAACACTCCATGTCTTGAGTTTTGAGGATATGTGTATGTGTTGGATCTAGTGGACCCCACAAAAGAACAGATGATTGGAAAGCCAAAATAGTCTATAATATCTGATCGCAAATAACAGTACTTTGAAGATTTGCTCCTCCCAATGGCAAAGACTCAACATCTGCTGCTCTAAAGTCTGTCAAAGCTAAAGTCTGCTTATAAGCACTTTTAAAGACAAAAGACTGTTGAAGCTAAGGTCTGCTAGAGAAAACTTCTGTTAGTGAAGATAAAGACTGTTGAAACAAAGGTCTGCTGGACCAACAGAAAATAGAGGTTCCTTTAACAGATGCTGATCAACATAGTTTATTTGTATTTTCAATGTAACAGTACTTAGGCTCTAGTAGATGTTGGGAGTTCGTTAAACTGTTAGATGTCACTGTCTAGATGACGTCAGCTTAGATTCCTAAGATGTTTTGCTTGTACTATAAATAGAACAGTGCTTGTACTGTTCTATTCATCACTTTCCTTTGACATCTTTGTACGCACAAATTAGAGTGATCAGGCTGATCTTCATGCATACGTAAATTACAATTTATAAAAAGCATGTTGATGAAAGCAATATCTTCATTGTTGTGATTGAAAAGTTTATATTTCCACTGCATATCATCTTTGTTTTCCTTTCTTTCATTTTTCATCTTAAACTTTCACAACAATTAAAACTCAGATCCTAACAATTGTATTGGAGCTTGGTCAATCAAATTCGATCTAAACAATCAATTTGATATAAACAGATCAACTCATACTACTGATATCCTTTGTTCATTGAATTAAAAACAGAGTAAAACTTTATTTACATTCAAAAGTATTTTACAAAAAAACTTGTTTGTAAACAATAAAAAATATCTTAAAGTCCAAAAGATCTTTTAGGTCCTAGAAGTGTGAGACAGATGCATCAAATATACGCAACGATCTATGGAAGTTAACTGGGATTAACTGGGTTAGTTTGTATTAGGTTTGGACCTTTATAGGTCATTTGGGCATGCTATAGGCCATGTGGGCCAGGCAAGCCCATGAGGGGCATGCCCTTACCCTAGGTATATAAGCTAAGCTTATGTCATTTCTAGGATAAGACTTTTGGGATTTCTCTAGAGAGCCGCCATCTTGTACCAAACGATTTTGCTTGTTCAAGTAATAGAATCATGTGCAAGGTGTTAAAATTGATTCGTATTTTTCTTTCATCCTTTCGGTTTTCGTGGATCATCACCAAGTTTGGATTTTGTCCATCCTTGGTGATTGTGTGATATCGTTGTTAGCTCTAGATTATTGGGACGTACAATTGGTATCAGAGCCTGTTGAATCTGTTTCCAGGTTCAGATTTGATATCACATGCGTTTCCGTTCGGTTTCTGCTGAAAAACAAGCATTTCAAATCATACTGTTGCATTTCAAACTGAATTCAGATGATATTCTTGAATCTTTAATCATCTCTAGTGCATCTCTAATAATCACTAGTGCATCTCTGATCATATCTAGTGCATCTCTGATCATCTCTAGTGCATCTCTAGTGTATCTCTGATCATCTCTAGTGCATCTCTAATCATCTCTAGTGCATCTTGGATCATCTCTGATCATCTTTAGTGAATCTCTGATCATCTCTAATGCATCTCTAGTGCATCTCGGATCATCTATAATGCATCTATGATCATCTCTAGTGCATCTCTGATCATCTCTAGTGTATCCTCAGATTCATCTCTAGTGCATCTCTGATCATCGCTAGTGCAACTTGGATCATCTCTATTGCATCTCTAGTGCATCTATGATCATCTCTAGTGCATCTCTACTGCATCTCTGATCATCTCTAGTGCATCTCTGATCATCTCTAATGCATCTCTGGAAATGTTCCGAGTTAACCCCTCATTCCGAATAGGATACTATTTCGAGTAAAAAATAGAAAATTAAATAAAAAAAGGTTTTGGACATTATATATAACTGGATTCGTATCGTCGAGACGAGTCTAACAGTCTATTTTGATAAAAAAAACAGTTTTGGACATTTTTAACGTTTTTACCGGTATAGTTTTGATTATCCAAAGATGTTTACAGCCCAAGCTTAGTACTCGAACATAGTTTTCAGGCAGTATGTAATCCAAAACCGAATGCAAATCCGAACATTGGCTTTAGCCCACCGACCAAAGCATCCGTTAACAGCATTGCACCCCAGGCACAAAATCAAAACCCGAACTTGTGGGATCAAGTGAAGGAAAAGCTGAATGAGTTTATTGGAGACTATAATGTTGATCATGTCGTGGAACATGTGATGTGCTTGTGTGAACGTGGGAGGCGAAAAACGGAAGTGAGGAATGAGATGAATTCCTTTTTGGGTGATGACAAAGACTCCTTGTACCTTGGTTGTGGGAGCATTTACACTCAAACCAAGAGCTATACGCTCAATCAAAGGAATCTCATCCTAAAGAAATGGCTGAACAGAAATCTCAAGCCTAGCAAGCAGCAATTAGCAGCCCAGCACCCCAAACGCTACCTCAAGCCGAAACTCAAGCTAACAAACCATGATCGCTCATTGATACAGTCAACTACCTTTTGTGCACTGAACCATGCAGGAGTAGGGTTGCTCAACTCAGGGCACTTAATTCCAAAATGGCTAATGATTACAACAATGTAATGGCTCAGTGCATCGGCCTTCAACAAAGTAACAAGTTACTCACATAAAAGGTTGAAGCACAAAAAAAGACATAGCTCAGCTCCACCTGGACGTAAATCAATAGAAATGTTGGGTCCATGATTACAAAACCAGATTACATTCAAAAACCATGGAATGCAACTTGGTAAGAGTTTAGCTGGGACTTCTTGCTGGAAAATATCAACAAAACGAAGTTAATATAAAGAAGTTTGATACATCCAGCAAGCTCGTTAAAGATGTGTGCAATGTGCATCTAGCATATAAGGAGAACAAGGGGAAGGATTTGGGATTCAATCAGGTTGCCCCACCGTATAATCACAACTACACGACAATGCCTGAAAACGACATAGGAAATTGAGAGAGTACAACAAATGGTGTACGACAAACCTAGTGATTATATGTCAGACACATGGGAACCATCTGGTGCTATTGACTCTTCTAATGATTCAACTGGAGTGTCTGGTCATTCATCTGATAAACCAGGACTCTCCGATTCTATCAAAGCTGACGAAGAGAGAGCTGACGTGAACAAGGCTCCAAGTGCGCAAACTGAACAATCTGAACCTTCTTCTTGTGATAAAAAGGTTCAGATCATGCACCAAGAGCCGAAATGAGTAGATCAGAGACGAGGAAAGAAAAGGTCTAAACATCAAAGACAATTTCAGTCTCCGGGATCATCAACGGGCAGCAATTGTCCTAAAAAGGCTCGTGATGTAATGAATGCCTTTGTTAAGCCAGTCAGTAATGGCAAATGTGAGAAATATACAGTTGACTGTGCTAACAAAGCTTTGGGAAAGTCTGGTGAGATTTCTGAACAAAACTTGCAATCTAAACCAAACAAGAAGAATCAAAAGAAACCTCCACCACTGAAGCTCTTCCAACGACAAGTACAAACATCTAAATTCATCTTCGTCTACAAGAAACGTGCAAGGAAATCAAGCACAGAAAGGATTAGTTCATCCTTCAGGGCTTGCAAGAGCTGCACATGCTAATCAGAATGCCTTATACGTGAAGAGACAAACATGCTTCAATTGCGGCATTCCTGGTCACGTTGCTCGGAACTGTACACATAGTCCCCATGTTTCCGATCATGCTCAAAATCAGAGGGTTACACCAACGAATAATAATCATTCCAAGGCGATGAAGGTATCATCACCTAAGGCAATAAAGAATGTGAATTCCAAGGTTAAACCATCTGATGGGGATTGGAACATTGCCAAAAACAAATGCAAGGCTGTTCAGAAACAAAAATCTGTTTCTAAAACGACTAAACCTGAAACAGCCAAAGTTGCTCAATCAAAGGCAACAACCGCGTTTGTTAAAATGAAACAGATTTGGAAACCCAAATCCAAAGCGGCAGCAACATCACCACTCCTCGAAACAAAAGGGGACTTGTGTCTGAAAGAAGTCTCTTATTTTGTTGCTTCAGGGAAACCCAGGACCACGATGGCCTGGGTCCCACTGTCTTACTAATCACCTTATTTTTAACAACCAAGGCAGAGCTGTTGACAATCTCTAAAATGTTGATAGCGGTTGTTCCAAGGACATATCATATAACATCTGATTGTTGCAAAAAGTTCAATTTTTTTACTAGTGTGATGTTTCCTTTGGAGGAGATGAGGTAAGAAAAGATCAGTGAAAAGGTACAAATTTAAATTTTGTGCTTTAATTTTGAAATTGATTAGTCTTTAATCTAATGATGGAATGGTTAAGAAAAAACAATAAAAAAATATTTTCCTTTTCTTTTGTTTAAAACTTTGTACATACAAATTCGTTATTAGGTAAATTTGTGCATAAAGTATGATGCACAAATTTAGTGGGTAGAGGGAGATATATGTATATATGCATTGTTTGAGGGAGAGAAAACAGAAAAATACAAAAACATTTGAAAAACAGAAAAATCCAAAAAAAGACTTTTTGCATCAAAAGGGAAATGAAATGAATATTCGTGATAAAGGGCGTGACTGACACATGTAAGGTGTCGTAGCTGAAAAGACTAGGATCTAATGTGATATGTCGCTGGCTTAACGCTCAAAGTGATTAAAAGATACTAAGTGATATAAACATAACGAACTATGTATCTTGTGGGTAACATACCATCGGCGTATGATTTCATGGTCTTAAATCATGCGTTGATAGATAGCCAATGTCTGAGGTTTCGGGTCTTTATGCTGATGAGTCATCCGAGATAGCAGGCCTGCCCTTCTGTTGCATTTGGATATATGCAGACCTAGGCACAGTAAGGATATCTTTAAAAAACCAAAATAGAAGAGCCAAAACCTTAAAAGAAAGGAAACTCATCAGGGAGAAAATTCCATGTACTTGAAAAGTCATATATACCATATAAGGTATTTGCCTAACCCTCGTCATATATTATTGGTCACTCTACTGTACGAATGTACTGACCTGTTCACCAATAGTCTGACATTGCAAAAGATAAAGGATGATCTCAGTATACTTACCTGCTACGATGAATCGTTGTGCTTACCTTGATCGCGGGGTATGTCATGGTATGGGTGGGGCGCACGAGTATTCTAGTAAAATACTACCTTAAGCATATCACGAAGTTTAAAAATGAAATTTGAGTGTTAAAGTTTAAGTGGACAAACATATTGGCGATCACTTAGACCAGTCTGAATGAGTTCACACTGAAAAGTGTTCCTTGGTCCTCCTGAAAACGATTTTGATCCCATTGCAATTGTATAGTTGTAACTACTGAGTTAGTTTTTTCGTTTATTTGCATTTCTGTTTATATTATTGTATTTAAAAAATTAAAAAAAATAATATAGAAAATTAAAAATATAGTGTCTTGTTTTTACTAAATAAAAAAAGAGTGCTTTCTTCGCTTTATTAAAAATTATTAACCTCGTTCTTGAAGATTTGACTAATCATCAAAAGATGAAAGAAATTTGAATTTTGATCCGAGTACAAGTACTTGGATGTACCAAGTGTTCATGCGATACTCTCCCTTTTGCATAAGAATGTTTGCTTATAAATTTCCAAGAATTGTGCAGATCTTGATTTAGATCAAGAAACAGGGGTTGCTGAAATTGAGATGTTGTTAGTTGCCGACAAAGCATGAAGCATCACAACAGCAAAGTGTACCTGAGTCAAAAGAACCAGAAGCCAGTCATCGTCTAACAGTGATAGTACATTTGAAGAAGTACTTATGAACCTGCTTGCTTGAAAGAGAAAGATTTAAGAAGAAAAGAGCTGCTGAGATTCCTTCTCTCACATTCTTTTTGACAAATATGTTTCAAGCAAAGCTAATCAAGATCCTAATATGAAGCTAACCACAAGAGCATAAGAAAGAGACCCGATGTCACACCCTCAATTTCCACTTGCGGAGTATTACCGAGAGGCGAGTGATCAAACCAGAATCTCAGACACTAGCAATATCGAACGACTCTATATGATTTATTTAAACATTTTCCAAAAACATTTGTTGTAAACATGCATAGTCATTTTCAAAATATCAAGGTTTCAAAGTTTAGCGGAAGCATTAAAATAAAGTAACGGGCGCCAACATAAACGCCAAAACAAAAATCCCAAAAATTATTCTTAAATAAAGACTCGATAAAATGTCTTGATCAAATGCAAGTGAGTGCACCTAGCGCTCCTAGCGTCCTGAGAAACATGCAAAGAAACAAGTGTCAACATTAAAGAAGAGTGAGTTCACAGGTTTTTATAAGTTCACAAGTTCGGTTTAAAAGATTGTTTTCCCCCGTTATCCCTAACCCGGGATAACGACATAGTTCCATTATTCCTAACCTGGAATAATAAGGTTGGTTCGTAAATAAGTTCAATGTTAACATGTAGGTAGCGAGCCTAAAGTTATGTCACGTAAGAGTTCGCGATCGAAGCTGACTGTTGTTGCCTCGGTGTTGCCAGGTCTACCACTGACCATGGTGAAAGTTAGGCCAAATTAATCACCCGTTGACCATTCCCGGTCGGCTAGCGCGACTAGCTCGGGTGGGGCTTGTCGGGCCCAGTAGTACTACTATAATTTCCCCGCTATCTAACCCAGTACTAACGATCCGAGAGTTGGTTGAGGACTTTCGTGATAAAGCTACTTAGTGACCATAACATACATTAACATTAACTTAGATACCGAATAGTTAACGGCGTTAATTTCGCATAACATAAAAAGATTGAGTTGTAGAGCGTATACATGTTTCTCCCCCTGTTGTTCAAAACCAGATAAAATAGGGGCCGTGAACTCACCTTAAATTGCTCGGTTAGATAAAGACAAAAGAAGCAAATGATGGAACCCTAATCGCGTCCTAACATGTCAACCGATTCAAAGTTAGTATGTGAACACACTGACACAAAACCCTACGCATAACTAACACACAGTACGGCACACATGTAAAACAACTCGAAACCATAATCATGCATGCAAAGTATCACCATACCAAGTAATGATCAAACTAACTTGTCATAAACATAGGATAACTCATACAACACTTAGGTACACACAAACGCAAGTTATCATGTTTCAGCTTGTACGCTCATAACTGGGCTGTTTTCGAGGATTTTTATAAAATAGTTCCAACGTTCCAAAAATTCCAAATATTTTACAGGAGGTGTCAAATAGACTGTAGAATTTTGTGTAAAATTTTCAAATCCTAAATCTTTACAAATTATTTATGAACATTTATATACTAGGCTGCAGTCAGATTCGTTGCTTTCTGACTGCAGTCCACGAGAAAAGTCATTTAAAAATCATCGTTCATCCGATTAACAAAATTCTAGTGGGAGATTTTCTGAAATTGCCCTCTCCAGTTACTGTCCAGATTTCGTGACCTAACCCCATACAGACTATGAGATCCGACTCGATAAACAACCTTCAAATTCTGCAGAATTTATGCAGCTTCAGCTGCTGCACTAAATGACCATTTAAAAATAGCAAACTACCTCAGAAAGATATGAATCTAGTGCCATTTGAAGCGTTTTTCAAAAATACACGTTTTAGGCTTCAGAAAATCCACTTTTCGATAAATAATGATCAGGTTACACCAACTGAAGTTGGCTGTAAATGTCAATCAGCTTACTGTTTTCGACTTTATGGCATTAGAACATGTGTAAACGGCCATGACGCTTAGTTGTATTTATTAACAGAAGGTTAACTTGTCAAATATCATCATATATATCAATATTCATGCAAACACTAAATATATATCATGATCTTATCGATAAAACACAGCCTACGATTTTAATATTCAAACATATCATCACAACCGCAAAGATTCGCATATTCATCCGATTAATCATACACCACAACGCTATTTCATAATAATATCATACAAGCACATAATCTTGATCAAGATTACACAAAACCTAGTGTAAATCGCAATACAATTAAACCCTAACCTTGAAACGATGACAATTAGCGAAACGGGACAAGCTTGGAATCGATCCGAGGGTGGTAGAGCTTGCGCGACCGAGGGGGGGGGCTGCCATCGACTTCAACTAGAGTGCTAGGGTTTTGTTTTTTTTGAAGGTTTCCCACAACATGCATGTATGTATACATAAAGAGGGTCGCGATAGGGGGGGGGGGGCGGTTTGGGTTAGTTCCTTGGGCCGCAAGGATGGGCCGCAAGGAAGTGTGGGCCGCAAGGGGGTGTGGGTGGCGGGTTGGGTTTGCTTGGTCGCGAAGTCGCACGTTTCATAGGCTTGGTTCGGTTCGGCTTATAAATAGAATTTACTAACCCTTCATTATAATCTAATAAATAACTACACATAATACGACTCGGCAATTATTCACAAACGTCTAATAACACATAGCACGTAATTCAGATACAACCCGTTAGAATTTCCAAAATTGTGTTTTCCCTAAATAGTAAAGTTAGCGTAGTTATTGCAAGTGCGTAATTTAATTCTCCAAATTAAATCAGCGTAGGAATGAATAACAATAAAGTAGCGTGTTTTAAGATACCTGAAAAGCCGGGATGTCACATTATCCCCATGTTGAAAGAATTTTCGTCCCGAAAATTTAGTATACGTGGTTTAGAATGCAACGTACAAAGATTCAGTTTGTTAGAATGGTACAAGAAAATCCCAGGCTGCCATATCATCCCCATGTTGAAAGAATTTCATCCCGAAATTCCGTTTGCGGTAACGTCAGATTGCTGTTCAGCTTGCAAAAAGGTGTGGATATTTGCTTTTCATTTGGTCATCTCTTTCCTATGTGAACTCCGGTCCACGCTTAGAGTTCCAACGAACATTGATGATCGGTATCTTGCTGTGCCTTCGAGTCTTGATCTCACGGTCCATGATCTCGATAGGTTGTTCCACAAAATGCAGTTGCTCATCCACTTGAATCTCATCCAAGGGAATGACTAGGGTCTCATCTGATAGGCACTTCTTCAGATTGGACATGTGAAAAATGTTGTGAACTCCACTGAGTCCGGCAGGAAGGTCTAACTGATAAGCTACGGGCCCGATACGCTTCGAAATCATAAATGGGCCTACGTATCATGGATTTAGTTTGCCTCGTTTCCCAAAACGAATTACACCCTTCCAGGGTGACACTTTCAGTAGGACGCGACCAACCTTGCGTACAACTTTTCTGTCGATCCCGTGCCGCTGCCATGCGGTTTCTGATTTGCACAATCTTTTCAGTAGCCTCAAGTATCAACCTGTGAGTTGACGTCACCGACTTCTACCAACAGACTAGTGATCTACATTTGCGACCGTACAATGCTTCAAACGGTGCTGCCTGAATACTCGTATGGTAACTGTTGTTATACGAGAATTCCACTAAAGGCAGATGGATTTCCCAACGGTTCCCGAAGTCTACCACACATTCCCTAAGCATGTCCTCTAAGGTCTGAATGGTCCTTTCACTTTGACCATCCGTCTGAGGGTGGTAAGCTGTGCTCATATCTAAACGTGTACCCAACGCTTTCTGAAGTGACCGCCAAAAGTTGGACGTGAAACGAGCATCTCTGTCTGAAATGATGGACGTTGGCACCCCGTGCCAAGAAACTACTTCCTTAATGTAGATGCGAGTCAACTTATCCATCTTATCTGTTTCTTTTGTCGCTAGGAAGTGCAGACTTAGTTAGACGATCCACGATCACCCAGATGGCATCGCAACCACCCGGAGTTCGCTGGAGTTTAGTGATAAAGTCCATCGAGAGCTGATCCCATTTCCACACTGGGATCTCAGGTTGTTGAAGTAGCCCTGATGGCTTTTGGTATTCCACCTTGACTTTCGCACAAGTCAAACACCTGCTCACGTAGGTGGCTATATCTGCTTTCATGTTGGGCCACCAGTACGAGGCTTTAAGGTCTTGATACATCTTATCCGAACCAGGATGGACAGAATATCGGGATTTGTGAGCTTCGTCCATAACTAGCTTTCTGAGGTTTCCGTAGAGAGGTACCCATATACGGTTCATGAAATACCGGGTACCATTGGGTTTCACTTCCCAATCGCGTTCCATCTTTCCCACAGATTCGACCTTGATGTTCTCTTCCTTAATTGCTTCTAGCTGCGCATCGCGTATCTGTTCGGGTAATTCAGAATTAATTGTGAACTGTAGTGTTCGTACCCGATGAGGTTTCAAGTGCTCCATGTTAGCTTTACCCGGGTGATACCGAATGGCACATTCATAATCGTTCAGGAGTTCGACCCAGCGACGCTGTCGCATGTTCAACTCCTTCTGGTCAAAAATATGCTGGAGGCTCTTGTGATCCGTGTAGATTGTGCACTTTGTTCCATATAGATAGTGTCTCCAAATCTTAAGTGCAAACACAACTGCTCCCAATTCCAAGTCATGTGTCATGTAGTTCTTCTCGTGGACCTTCAACTGTCGGGATGCATACGCGATGACCTTATCACGTTGCATGAGCACACATCCCAATCCCTGAATGGAAGCGTCACAATATACCATAAAATCATCTGTCCCTTCTGGCAAGGACAAAATTGGCGCACTGCAAAGCTTCTGCTTCAGTAATTGAAATGCTGCTTCCTGTTTGTCACCCCAAGCATACTTGATGCCCTTCTGAGTGAGAGTGGTAAGTGGTTGTGCGATCTTGGAAAATCCCTCGATGAAACGTCTATAGTAACCAGCCAAACCCAAAAATTGGCGGATCTCTGTCGGTGTCCTGGGTGCTTCCCAGTTCTTGATAGCAATGATCTTGGCGGGATCAACGCGTATACCCTTTTCATTCACGATATGCCCGAGGAACTGAACTTCCCGAATCCAGAAATCACACTTCGAAAACTTGGCATATAGTTTCTCCTGTTGAAGTAGTTCCAGCAATAACCGCATATGCTCAGCATGTTCTTCTTCACCCTTAGAGTAGATGAGTATATCATCGATGAACACGGTGACAAACTTGTCGAGATACGGCTTAACACGCGGTTCATGAGGTCCATGAACACCGCGGGTGCATTGGTGAGACCGAAGGGCATGATCAAGAACTCGTATTGGCCATACCGAGTGCGAAATGCCGTCTTGGAGATATACTCCTCCCTGACGCGTAGCTGGTGATAACCAGACCGTAGATCAATCTTGGAGTAGTAGCTTGACCCCTGAAGCTGGTCAAAAAAATCGTCGATGCGAGGTAATGGGTAGCGGTTCTTGACTGTAACCTTATTGAGTTTCATGTAGTCGATGAAATGCGGAAGGTCCCGTCCTTCTTCTTGACAAAAAGGACCGGAGCTCCCCATGGCAATGTACTGGGTCGGATAAATCCTTTTTCCAACAATTCTTGAAGTTGGGTAGACAGCTCTTGCAGCTCCGCTGGAGCTAAGCGGTACGGGGCCTTGGCGATAGGAGTCGCATGGCTCGCCAATTCGATTTCAAACTCTACTTGTCGATGTGGTGGAAGACCGGCTAACTCCTCTGGAAACACATCGGGGAAGTCACGGACGATTGGGATATCTTCAATCCGCTTCTCGTCCTTAGACTGTTCGGTGACTAGTGTGAGCAAAGCAAAAGAGTTCTTTCTCCGAAGATACTTCTAAGCTTGCATGTAAGAGATGATGTTCGTGACGACGCCTGCCTTCTCGCCTTGCACCATCAAGACTTCGTTGTTAGAGAGCGGAATACGGATAGCTTTCTCAAAACAGAGAACTTCAGCTCGGACGTCGGATAGCCAGTCCATTCCGGCTACCACATCAAAACTACCTAGAGTAGTTGTCATCAGATCAATGGTAAAGGTGTGACCCGCGAGTTTAAGTAGACAGCCGGTCACTAGATGAGTCACATCTACAGATTTACCATCGGCTAGTTCTATGACGTAAGGGGTCTCTAGGGGTTTAGGTGTGAGATTTAGGTTCTTCCTAAAAGACTCAGATATAAAACTTTTATCCGCACCCGTATCAAAAAGTACAGTAGCAAAAATATCGTTAAGTGGAAAATTACCGATGACCACATTCGAGTCGTTTCGGGCCTCTCCATGGCCTAGCGTGAATGCACGCCCTTTGGCACATCCTGTGCCACCATTTCCATTGTTGCCATTGTTGTTATTGTTGTTGTTGTTGTTGTGGTTGTTGTTGTTATTCCCACCATTGTTGTTGTTGCGAAGTTGCGGGCAGTCTCGCAAGAAATGGCAGTGCTACCGCACTGATAGCATCGCCAGTTATTACCCTGCTGCTGACCCTGGTGCTGGTTCTGATTCTGTCGTGACATAATCTCCCCGCGACGATCCTTTGCTGCGTGTCCTACTTTGCCACATCGTTGGCAGCGATTTCCGGCGCAAGGGCCGTGATGATGGAGGTTACAACATTTACATCGTGGCTTTCGACCCGCATAGCCGCTCGAGTTTTGGGTGTTGTTGGCAGACTGATTGTTGTGACCCCGATTGTTGTCGAAGTTGTTGGACCGCTTCTGGTTTCCTTGTTGTGGCTGGGCTGATGAAGACTGGCGAGCAAGTGAGTCTTCAAATTTCCTTTTGTTGTTAGGGACAATTTCAGTTGCACCCTTGGGTGGTAAATTCCTTCGCTCCACCGCCTTATCGGTGAGTTTATGTGCCAGCCTAATCGCTTGTTGCTCCGTCGTAGGGTTGCTAGACATTACCATGCCCTGGATCTTAGGGACCAGACCCCCAAGATAAAACTCAAGTCGTTTAACGACGGTGTTAGCCAAATCGGGACAAAGGAACACCAGATCATGATGTCTTGCCGTGTATGCTTCAATTTCTGACCCGACCATCTTGTGGTTCCATAACACTTGTTCCAATTGCTGAACTCTGTCCCGCGACGGTATTCCTCCTTGATTAGAGCTTTGAACTCGGTCCAGGCCATTGCGTTCGCCGCAGCAAGTCCACGCGTTTGGACTTGTGCGTTCCACCAGGTTAATACCCCATCTTCCAACGTCGAGGCAGCATACTTGACCTTATTAGCTTCAAGGCAATTGCACATTTCGAAAACCAATTCAGACTTTTCGACCCAACGGACCAGTCCTATGGGTCCTTCAACTCCCGTGAACCTGCTCGGTTTCGCATCCAGGAACATCTTGTAGGGGTTAAGACCCCCTCCTGAGGATAGAGGATAGGTAGTCAGCGAGATAGTCTACTAGCCAAACTATTAGATTTTCCCATGAAAATTTAATAATTGTTACCTGCTGGTGGGTTAGGAATACCTGCCAGAGCAGCATTCACGTGTTGTTGGATTAAAGCGGCCAATTTTTCCTCTGACATGTTGAGATTTTCGCGGCGACCGGTTGCCATTTCAGATCTTCGCAAGACAACACAAACACACACCGATAAGTATATATCCAATATAGTTATCATATTCCACACTTCAATGATCACACAATTTATGTCAACCCAACAAATTAAACAATCAAAAGGAACATTCGATTAAATAAATTGTAATGTCTCACAAAATACCAACCAAACATATCAGTTTAATTATTAAATTTCCAAGTTCAAACATAAGTGGAAACAAACAAACTAAAGGAAACAAAACGGAGATTGGCGAGACGAGTTAGTCATATATGTCTCCATCTCCCAAGTCGCTATCACTTCCGTCTTCCTCTTCAGCGTTCTCAGCTTCAACAGTCGGGTCCTGTTCCGGGTCTTCCTCTGGATCCTCCTCTTCGTCCCTACCGGCGCTGGAGGGGCCAGTGCTGGTGCGGGTACTGGGATAGGTGGTACTTGGTTCTGCTCCAGTTCGTGAATCCTCCAACTGGACTCAAGAACTCTGTCTTCGAGCCAGTCAGCCCTCAGCTGCTCAGCACGAAGGTCCTTAGCTAAAATGCTTCAAACTGTCCTATTCTCATCTCGCTCTTCCTCGAGCTCTTTAGTTTTACAAGTCAGCTGACGTATCAGCCATCCCTATGCTTCGATAGTCTCTTGCATTCTCTCCAGCTGTTCCTGTTGTTTCCTTAACACATCTCTAAGTAGATCGTCCCCCATTTCCTGAAGAGTTGACCGGTTTGACCGGTACAGCGGTGGTTGGACGGGAGGACGACTCCCCTCCTAGAGCGAGTCTTTTCCTAGCAGCTGAGCATGTCTCCACGCCACGAGGTGGTGAGGGTTCGACCATGGGTGCCTTCCCCGGCGCCCTTGACTGTCGAGATCTGTCGGATGATGATGATGACATAGCCTGCTGGGTTGGTGTAGTTAGTTACGAGCTGCGTATATCACAATATTTTATATATATATATATATATATATATCACATAGAACAATTGTAGTATAACACATAACAAGATATCACAGTTTGGTGCCAACTAAGTCTAGTGTCGTGTAACAGCTATAGTTTAGGTCTACTTTAAATGCAAACCTGGTTCTCTATAGCTAGAGGCTCTGATACCAATCTGTCACACCCTCAATTTCCACTTGCGAAGTATTACCGCGAGGCGAGTGATCAAACCAGAATCTCAGATACTAGCAATATCGAACGACTCTATATGATATATTTAAATGTTTTCCAAAACATTTGTTGTAAACATGCATAGTCATTTTCAAAATATCAAGGTTTTAAAGTTTAGCAGAAGCATTAAAATAAAGTAACGAGCGCCAACATAAACGCCAAAACCAAATCCCAAAAATTATTCGTAAATAAAGACTCGATTAAAAAGTCTTGATCAAATGCAAGTGAGTGCACCTAGCGCTCCTAGCGTCTTGAGAAACATGCAAAGAAATAAGTGTCAACATTAAAGAAGAGTGAGTTCACAGGTTTTTATAAGTTCACAAGTTCGGTTTAAAAGATTGTTTTCCCCCGCTATCCCTAACCCGGGATAACGACATAGTTCCATTATTCCTAACCTGGAATAATAAGGTTGGTTCGTAAATAAGTTCAATGTTAACATGTAGGTAGCGAGCCTAAAGTTACGTCACGTAAGAGTTCACGAGCGAAGCTGACTGTTGTACCCTCGGTGTTGCCAGGTCTATCACTGACCGTGGTGAAAGTTAGGCCAAATTAATCACCCGTTGACCATTCCCGGTCGGTTAGCGCGACTAGCTCGGGTGGGGCTTGTCGGGCCCAGTAGTACTACTATAATTTCCCCGCTATCTAACCCACTACTAACGATCCGAGAGTTGGTTGAGGACTTCCGCGATAAAGCTACTTAGTGACCATAACATACATTAACATTAACTTAGTTACCGAATAGTTAACGGCGTTAATTTCGCATAACGTAAAAAGATTGATTTGTAGAGCGTATACATGTTTCTCCCCCTGTTGTTCAAAACCGGATAAAATATGGGCCGTGAACTCACCTTAAATTGCTCGGTTAGATAAACGCAAAAGAAGCAAATGATGGAACCGCTAATCGCGTCCTAACATGTCAACCGATTCAAAGTTAGTGTGTGAACGCACCGACACAAAACCCTACGCATAACTAGCACACAGTACAGCACACGTAATAACCAACTCGAAACCATAATCATGCATGAAAAGTATCACCATACCAAGTAATGATCAAACCAACTTGTCATAAACACAGGATAAATCATACAACACTTAGGTACACACAAACGCAAGTTATCATGTTTCAGCTTGTACGCTCATAACTGGCTGTTTTCGAGGATTTTTATAAAATAGTTCCAACGTTCCAAAAATTCCATTTTTTTATCGGAGGTGTCAATTAGCCTGTAGAAGTTTGTGTAAAATTTTCAAATCCTAAATCTTTACCAATTATTTATAAACATTTATATACTAGGCTGCAGTCAGATTCGTCGCTTTCTGACTGCAGTCCACGAGAAAAGTCATTTAAAAATCATCGTTCATCCAATTAACAAAATTCTAGTGGGAGATTTTCGGAAATTTCTGTCTCCAGTTACTGTCCAGATTTCGTGACCTAACCCCATACAGACTATGAGATCCGACTCGATAAACAACCTGCAAATTCTGCAGAATTTACACAGCTTCAGCTGCTGCACTAAATGACCATTTAAAAATAGCAAACGACCTCAGAAAAATATGAATCTGGCGCCATTTGAAGCATTTTTCAAAATACATGTTTTAAGCTTCAGAAAATCCACTTTTCGATAAATAATGATCAGGTTACAGCCAACTGAAGTTGGCTGTAAATGTCAATCAGCTTACTGTTTTCGACTTTATGGCATTAGAACACGTGTAAACGGCCATGACGCTTAGTTGTATTTATTAACAGAAGGTTAACTTGTCAAATATCATCATATATATCAATATTCATGCAAACCCTAAATATATATCATGATCTATATCGATAAAACACAGCCTACGATTTTAATATTCAAACATATCATCACAACCGCAAAGATTCGCATATTCATCCGATTAATCATACACCACAATGCTCTTTCATAATAATATCATACAAGCACATAATCATGATCAAGATTACACAAAACCTAGTGTGAATCGCAATACAATTAAACCCTAACCTTGAAACGATGACAATTAGCGAACCGGGACAAGCTTGGAATCGATCCGAGGGGTGTAGAGCTTGCGCGACCGAGAGAGGGGGGGCTGCCGTCGACTTCAACTAGAGTGCTAGGGTTTTGTTTTTCTTTTTTGAAGGTTTCCCACAACATGCATGTATGTATACATAAAGGGGGATCGCGATAGGGGGGGGGGGTTTGGGTTAGTTCCTTGGGCCGCAAGGGGGTGTGGGTGGCGTGTTGGGTTTGCTTGGTCGCGAAGTCAAACGTTTCACAGGTTGGTTCGGTTCGGCTTATAAATAGAATTTACTAACCGTTCATTAAAATCTGATAAATAACTACACATAATACGACTCGGCAATTTTTCACAAACGTCTAATAACACATAGCACGTAATTCAGATACAACCCGTTAGAATTTCCAAACATTGTGTATTCCCTAAATACTAAAGTTAGCGTAGTTATTGCGAGCGCGTAATTTAATTCTCCGAATTAAATCAGCGTAGGAATGAATAACAATAAAGTAGCGTGTTTAAGATACCTGAAAAGCCGGGATGTCGCACCCGGTGCTGAGAGTTCGTTGAAGTGTGAGGTCCTAAAAGTGTGAGACTGACTTCCACAACACTTACAACATAGCGACAACCATAGACTCTGTTGAAGACGTTGTTGAATTTATGCTATGAAGATAATTTGATTCATCAGTCTAGGGGGAGATTGTTAGGTCCTAGAAGTGTGATACTGACGCATCAAAGATAAGCAACGGTCTATGGTTAATTGGGATTAACTGGGTTACTTTGTATTAGGTTTGGACTTTTATAGGTCATTTGGGCATGCCATATGCCATGTGGGCCAGGCAAGCCCATAGGCAAGCCCATGATGGGCATGCCCTTACCCTAGGTATATAAGCTAAGCTTATGTCATTTCTAGGGTTAGACTTTTGGGATTTCTCTAGAGAGCCTCCATCTTGTACCAGAAGGTTTTGCTTGTTCAAGTAATAGAATCGTGTGCAAGGTCTTAAAGTTGATTCGTATTGTTCTTTCATCTTTTCGGTTTTCTTGGATCATCACCAAGTTTGAATTTCACCCATCGTTGGTGATTGTGCAATATAGTTGTTAGATCCAGATTTTTGGGACTTACAAGATCCACACAACACAAACCTCTAATACTCGTCAGATCGGAATACAATATATGGCAACGTCGAATGGGTAACATACTTGCTCAACAGTTGAGGGTTGCTGGAAATTGGTTATTCTTTGGACCACATGTTCCGATGGTACCGGAGTGCTGAAGACCCAAAAGTTCAAGTCCCTAAAAAGCTGGAAAACTACTCCGAGCAAGATTTTCAATGAATCGAGCTAGATGCAAAGGCATTTGGCATCATTTCTACGCTTTTCCGAATGATATCTATGCTGGCCTGTTTCATTGCAACCGTGCTAAGGAGTTGTGGGATGCTTTGAAGGAGCAGTTTGGTGGCATAGAGAAGTTATCAAAAACAACCGAGAAGTTTTAAACAAACAGTATGAAACATTTTGTCACATTAAAGGAGAATCATTAGCTCAACAGTTCGAAAGGTTTAGTTGTCTAATAAGTGAATTAAAACTGGTAAATGTTGATTATCCTAATTCAACCTTGAATAGCCGATTTCTAAGATCATTACTAGATAAATGGGACACTATGGCTTTTGCAACTAGAAACTTTGTTGGTTTCAAATAGATGAGTTTGACTCAGCTTCATGGTAGGCTCCAAACATATGAGAGAGAGCTTAACCAGAAAAAGAAGCTCCAAGAGTCAGGAAAAGTTGGAAAAGTTGCTGATGACTATGCTTTTGATAGTACATCACTATTTGGTCAAGAGTAAACCTCTAGTGGAAGTAAGGATCAGGGTTATGATCATTTTATTGACATAACATCTGGTTGGGGATTTAACTCTTATTCTTACTTACCCAATTATGCTTTTACAGAAAATGGGGAAAACCAAGTTTCTGACAACTTATCTTTTGAGTTAATTGATCTTCAACATTTTGGCCCCACTGATTAGGAAGAAATGGACATTTTGCACCAACTTGCTTTGCTAAGTGTGAGGACTAGCATATTTTACAAAATAATTGGCAAGAAATTTCCAGGGTTGCATGGGGGGTTAAAAGTTGGGTTGGATAAATCTAAAATCAAGTGTTACAAGTGGGTTAGGCCATTTTTCTAGAGAATGTAGGAGCCAAACAAGTGGTCCTATTGTCACACATCCAGGTCGTAGACATCAGAACACTTAAAACACTATCCAATATTCCCAATATACCCTGCTCCACATATGCAAAGCACTGCTCCCTTTGTACACCCTACAACCACTGTTCCAGTACAGTATGTCCAAACCAGTGTTCCTTAGATACAATATGTTCAAACCCCAATTCCTCAAGTTCAAGTGCAACCTACACCACAAGCTACACAAACCACTACTCTTGCAGAGAACAGTCAATAGAGCTTTTTGACATAAGGCGTTGTTGATTGGAGTAGTTTACCTGATGAACTTACAGATGAAAATTTTGCACTAGTTACCAATTTTGAAAAGAAACATGATGGTTTTTGTTTTATGGCACTTGAAACAAAACTAGAAGGGGTTGAGTCTAAAGGAGTGGTGTTCAATATTGATATGGTTTGTGATATTGTTGAAACAGAGTGTCAGAAGAAAAGGTTAGTGAAGAAAAGGTTGGTGAAGAAATGGTAAATCCTCTGTCAGACCGATGGGATTCCAGCGTTTGTAAAGGAGAATGTAATTGTGCCATGATGGTTGCAGCCAAGGTATCACCTTAAGTCCTTAAAGACTTACGTTCTCATAGATGTATTATTGATTTTGTAAACATTAAAGAAGTGAATGAAAACCTTCGGAACAAGATCTTAGTTAAAATCAAAACTGTTTGAAAAAGAAAATGAAATCAGCAGTCTCAAACATGAATCAAGCATAACCAAGGATCAACTGCAAACGATGATAGAAAAATATCAAAGTGGTAAAAAGAAGTTTCAATCTATCCAGATCACATATGAAAAATGGGTAGAGTCCTTCAAAGGTTACGAGTTGATGTTAGAATCACATATCAAGCAATGTAAAATTTGGCATATGTTTTTGAAAAAATGACCAACTTTCTCAAAACATTGCTGTAAATGATTCTGGTTTAGTTGTAATTATTCCAACAAACATGGCTAGTCAAGAAATTAAAGTCATTGAGACAAATGGTAAGAAATTATTTTAGAAAGACCTGAAGGATCCTCAACTTTTGAGGAAATTGAAAAATATCAATTTAAACCAATATGGTCAAATGAATGTGACATTCTTAAAAACTTTAAGCCAATGGATTTCTCAAACATTAAGGGTGTAAAAGCATCCAAAGTACAAATTATTCCCTTAAAATACATTCCAACAAATGTTATAACATTTGTTGACAAAAAGGGTGAAAAAGGGAAGAAGAAAGAGAAAATATCAAACTTGTTTTGTGACTTTTGCAAAAAGAAAAACCATGTTACTAAAAATTGTTTTCTCTTAAAAGTATATGACATAAACAAAACCAGTGTGGTTGTTGATGCACCTCATTGCACTATCTTTGGCAAGAAAAATCACAAAACTCAAGAGTGTGTTTATCTAAAAAAATTTGATGTCAAAAGAAATGAGTATAAATAAAAAACACTTGAGAGTTCATGGGGTAGTATTGGAAAAGAAAAGTTCAAATAGACCTTTGTCCCAGTCCAAACATCTGTTACCAAACAACTGAATGAAAACTTTGTTCACAAAAAAGGGTTTAGGTAATAGATGCACCACCTGCAAGCCATTTTCCAATGGTTATGAGATCTACAGACCTTCAAAACCAAGAGTAAACAAGCATCCTCATGTATATAACCACTTGACAGGAAATTGTGCACAACAGATGTTTCAAAAATATGTTCAAAAACTTTGTCCATTCTCCTGTACTTGAGGCTGGATGACTGTGACCCCATCCAAAGCCATTTTGGCTTTGGACATTCACCAAAACTAATTTGTTAGTGATGTGTAGGGGGCTTTTACTTACCTTGATAGTTTATGCTATGTAGATAGTGGAGGCTCCAGGCACATGATGTAGAGCCCTTCTCAAAGATTTTTTGGGGATATATCCTTTGGTAACAACTCAAAAAGAAAGGTGTTAGGGTCAGGGACAGTCCAAGTAGGAAAACTCAAGTTTGAAAATGCCAATCTTATTGACAATCTTACATTTAATCTTCTTAGTGTGTCTCAAATGAGTGACAAAGGCTATTGGTCATTCTTCACTAACAAAACTTGTAAATTGTTGGGCTAGATGTAGTGAAAAAAGATAGAAGAAATCATAGCCAGGGGCAAAACAAAACTTGTTGCTCACAGGAGTGGTAACGTGTATGTGGTTGATATGTTGAAAGATAATCCAATGTCTAATGCTTGCCTGTTCTCAGCTGCCTCTAACAAAGAGAGAACTATGGCATAGAAGACTTGGTCACACAAATCTCAAAACTATCACCACACTCTCAAAACAAGGTCTTGTAAGAGGTCTTCCACCAAAACAATTCACATGTGATGAACATTGTGTTTCCTGTTTAAAAGGTAAACAACATAAAAGTTCATACAAATTCATTGATGAGTCCAAAACTAGTCACTGTTTACAATTGTTACACATGGACTTGTTTGGCCCTATTAAAATCACGAGTCTCAAAAAGAAGAGGTATTGTCTTGTCATAATTGATGATTTTTCGAGGTTTACATGGACTTATTCTTTACACTCCAAAGTTGAGAGTGTAGGTATTTTGCAGGACTTTGTAAGAAAAGTTGAAAAGCAATTTGATCTGCCAGTAAAACTCTTCTAGAGTGATAATGGAATAGAGTTTAGAAATAAGGAGTTAAATAACTTTTGTGTGTCAAAAGGGATAGTAAGGTAGTATAGCATCCTAAGGATACTAGAACAAAGTGGGGTGGTTGAAAGAAATAATGGAACCTTTATTGAGTTTTGGCTGCTCATGTTTCATTTTAAACTTAAAAGATTCAATTTCAAAATTTGTAGCCAAAGTAGATTGTGGTTATTTTCTAGGATACTTAACTAGAGTCAAAGCCTACAAAATGTTTAACACAAGGACTAGGTGTGTAGAAGAGACTTTGAATGTAAAGTTCCATGAACTTTCTTCATTAAAAATCCCAGCAAATCCTACTAATCATTTGATTTAGATAATTTACATTTGAAGATGTGTCTATCAAGACTAACAGTGCAGGTACACCACATTATTCTCATCTAGATTATGGATATGACATTGTGGTCCTACAATACAAAGTCACTTCCTGTCATACCCTCAAAAATCCACTTGCGGGGTTTTACCGCGAGTCGCGTGACAAACAAGGATCCAAGACACTAGTCACATAGAATGACTCTATATGTAAAAAAGTACGTTTAAACCAATTTCACCATGCAGTTAAAGAAATGCGGAAGCGTAAGTAAACGAAAATAAAGTGTGCGTCAAAACAAACGCCCAACCCAAAGAACTTAAAAGTAAAGATGCAAACATTTAAACGAAATAGTTTTCATGCTCGTGATGTGCTCCTACTCGGGAATGATACCTTAACGACCTGAGAAAACATGTAAAAATTAAGTGTGAACAATTATTGAAGAGGGAGTTCACAGGTTTTAGTTCAAAATTTTTAAAGAGTAAGTTGTTTCCACTGGTTCAGCCCCGAACCAGTGTGTTATAAAGTTTCCCTGATCTCACCTGAATCTGATTATTGTAAGTTTCCCGACTCAATTCCCGAATCACGTTGTTATATTGTTTAGCAGTATATGTTATATGTTTAGGTAGCTAGCCTAGGTCATGTCAACAAAGTGTTCGATCTGAAGCTGACATTGTTGCCCCTGTTGTGCCAGGTTTATCACCAACCATGGCTAAATGTTAGGCAAATTATACACCCGTGACCTTTGACATTCGGTCTAACTGGCGCGACCAGCACGAGTGGAGCTTGTCAGGTTCCAGTAGTACAACTAAAAATTCCCTTGCTATAATCCAATACTAACGTCATCATAAGTTTTAAGGGGACTAACATGTGATATAATGCTTCCTTGTGACCATAACCATATAACATAACCCCTCCTAATATAGTTCGTTAATACGTAATAGTAAAAGTGTTACATTACCGTAACCTTGGTTTAAAAAAGCGAGAGGCACACAAAAGCGACGAGGTCTAAAATTGAGACGCGAAGCGCAAAGCGCAAAAGCGGTGGGCTTTTCGTACCCGAGGCGCAAGGTCTTTATATAATTGTTTTATATATCCCATATATCCTATAGGTTTTTAGCTTCCTTTAACCAAAATATAGCTATAAATAAGGCTTTTATACCTTGTCCCACATAGGTGTGGGAACAAAGGGAATGGTTGTTTATAAGGTTAAACATTTATCAAACAATTGTAACTTTATGACATGTTTTACCACAAGTCCTACCTGCGCTCACAGGGGGGTGCTAACAATTGAGTTTCAGAGCTGGAATTTGGTTGAACTCGTGCTTGCCCGCACGTCCTGCAGACACGAATGTAGCTCCAAAAACCCGGGCTGTTAGAAAACGCTTATTTTTACTAAAAAACATTTTTTTGCTGTGTATAGCCTCAGGTCCATCGGGCGCGCTTTTCAGGCAAAAAAAGCCACAATAAATGCTATGCGCTTTTTGGTCGCTTCCTGGAAAAACACAAGGTGCTGAGCGGTAAAGCCCCATGACCTGCGCCTTGTTGCGCCTAGGCGCGCCTCAGGCACACTTTTTTAAACCAAGACCGTAACGGTACATGTTTTCTCCCCTTTTGTATTTAAAACCGTATAAAAATGTAGGGGCTGTAAACTCACCATTGTATTTCTCGGTAAGATTAGACTAAGTGTATGAAATCTAGGGCGATCAACCACGCCCTATAATAGTTAGTACGGTTTAATTAATTTTGCTTATGAATGGCACGAAAGTCCTACACGTGTCTAGTAACTAGCACACGAACAAGTAATCACATGGCACTTCTTTTATATGGTTCCATAGCCATGTTCACAACCTCCTTACGATATGATATTTGCTATTTATACCATTAACAAACAGTCATGGATATTAAAAATAACAAGTTCGGTTCTTATACGTTCATGTTTCATGCCTAGAAAAAATCACTGAACCTAGGCTGTTTTGAGAGACTCGTTTAACCTATTTGTAGGACTGCAAAAATCAGAATTTTTTTTGTGACTCACCCATCAGAGGGTTTATGTAAAAATTTTAAAGTCTAACTCTTTACCAATAATTCAATAAAAATAATTTACTTAGCATCTATCAGATTCGTCACTTTCTGACTGCAGTTGACGGAAAAAAATATTTAAAAATTCTCGGTTATCCGATTGACGTAATTCCAATTGGAGATTTGCAATGAGACCCAGGACCATCTACTATATAACTTTAATGACTTAACTCCAAGTATTTCCCAAGTTATGACATAAACATAACGTACAAATTCTACAGAAAAACGCAGCTTTGACTACTGAAACGTTACTATACGCATATTTAATGATCATGCACCCTATAGGACTTAGTAATTCAGCTTATATTAACCCTACTACAGGTTTATCATTCAATATTAAACCCTAGCCATTACCTACGTGTTCAAACATGTAGACACAACATAATCACAAGTTACAAGCATCCTAGTAACCTTAACATACATGTTAAAATCAACCACTACACATGTTTGTATAAATTCAAAATCACCATAAAAATCATATATCAAGCTAGTTTGTGCGTATACCTAATTGTCGGATTGAGCAAGAGACTGGGAGAGAGAGGAGCAGTGAATGAAAGGGTGTGTGAGAGATGCGACGAAGGGGGGGTGTGTGCTTGTTGCCATCGACCAAGGTGAAGAAGAGGAGAGACAATTAGGGTTTTGTGTGTGTGTGTATCTTTTTATAAAACTCCCCATGCAAATATATAGTGTAATCAAGCCTTGGCCTCCAAGAGTGGGGGAATCTTGGGCCGCAAGGGGTTGGGCCGCAGGGGTTGGACTGAGAGGTGGGGAGACGGTTGGGTTTGGGTTCGGTTTTGATTATTTTCTGTGTAGATAAATATTGTTGTCACATAAGGTAATGTCGTAAATGTAAAAAGTAAAACGTATCGTCGTAAATAAAAATATAAAACAAGGCGCTAAACTCAAATGTTCGGGTTGTTACATTATCCCCAGTTTGAAAGTGTTGGAGGAGTAAGAAAGATTTCTGAACTGTGACATTCTCCCCCAGTTAAAGGAATTTCACCCCGAAATTCAGTTGTTGCTTGGATCTTGTGATTCGGTTGCAAAGAGGTGAGGATATTGTTTCTCATTTGATCCTCTCTTTCCCAAGTGTACTCCGGTCCATCCTTAGAGTTCCAATTAACCTTGACAATCGCTATTTTGCTATCTCTCTTTGATTTGACCTCTCGGTCCGTGATTTCGATTGGTTCTTCAATGAACCGTCGTTGTTCGTCCATATGGACCTCATCCAATGGAACGACTAGTGTTTCATCTGATAGACGCTTCTTCAGATTTGAGAAATTAAAAACGTTGTGAACTCCACTGAGTTCATCAGGAAGGTTCAACTTATAAGCCACATAACCAATTTTCTTTGTAATTTCAAACCGGCCAACATATCGCGGGTTTAGTTTACCTCTCTTGCCAAAACGAATCACACCCTTCCAAGGAGATACTTTCAGTAGGACCTGATCACCTACTTGAAATTCTAACGGTTTACGACGATGATCGGCATAGCTCTTTTGGTGGTCTCGAGCCACTGCCATACAATTCCGGATTTGTACGATCTTTTCAGTTGCTTCTAGAACCAACTTTGGCCCCTGATTTGACTGTCACCAACTTCCGCCCAACAAACGGGCGATCGACACTTCCTTCCATACAATGCTTCGAATGGTGCCGCTTAGATACTCGTGTGATAGCTGTTGTTATAGGAAACCTCTACCAAGGGTAGATGTTTCCAGCTTTTCCAAAGTCGATTGAACATGCTCTGAGCATGTCTTCGAGGGTCTGCATGGTACGTTCGCTTTGACCATCAGTCTGAGGATGGTATGCTGTGCTCAAATCGACGAGTGATCGCAAGGATTTTTGCGCTGACTGCCACAAATGAGAAGTAAGACGTGGATCACGGTCAGATATGATGGAGGTTGGCACTCCGTGCCTGGCCACTTTTTCCTTCAAGTACATCGCTGCGAGCATATCAAACTTATCGGTTTCCTTGATTGCTAAAAAGTGAACCGATTTGGTTAGCCGGTCAATGATCACCCATATAGTATCCTTTACACTAGGTGTCCTGGGTAGGCCTGTGATAAAGTCCATAGCGACTTGTTCCCATTTCCAAACGGGAATCTCCGGCTGTTGCAATAGCCCTGAGGGTTTCTAGAATTCTACCTTGACCTTGGCACATGTTAGGCATTTGCTTACGTAGGTGGCTATTTCAGCCTTCATGTTCGGCCACAGTAAGTCATTTTGAGATCTTGGTACATCTTATCCAATCCTAGATGAGCAGAGCACCTTGATTTGTGAGCTTCATCCATTATGAGTTCCCTCAAGTTCCCGTAAAGGGGTACCATATCCGATTAAGAAAGTAACAAGTTCCATCTGATTTGGTTTCCCAATCACGCTCCATCTTGCGTAATTTCTCAGCTTTCAGATTTTCGGGTTTGACTGCCTCCAACTGAGCGTTGTGAATTTGTTCGGGTAGGTTAGAGTGTATCATGAGTTGTAAGGACTAAACCCGTTGGGGCTTGTCGTGTTCCTTTCTACTAAGGGCATCGGCTACCACATTAGCCTGTCCTGGATGGTACTGGATAACACATTCATAGTCATTTAAAAGTTCGAGCCAATGACGTTGTCGCATGTTTAACTGTTTTTGATAAAAAAATGTGTTGTAGTCTCTTGTGGTCGGTGTAAATGGTACACTTGGTTCCATAAAGATAGTGCCTCCAGATTCTTAAAGCAAACACCACGGCTCCTAACTCTAAGTCATGAGTTGTGTAGGCTTTCTCGTGTACCTTCAACTACCGGGATGCGTACGCAATGACCTTATCGTGTTGCATGAGTACGCATCCAAGTCCCTGAATGGAAGCGTCGCAATACACCACAAAGTCTTCAATTCCCTCAGGTAGGGACAAAATAGGCGCACTACAAAGCTTCTGTTTCAGTACCTGGAAAGCTTCCTCCTATTTATCACCCTAGATATACTTGGTTCCTTTCTGGGTTAGGGATGTAAGAGGTTGAGCAATTTTTGAGAATCACTCAATAAAACGATGATAATAGCCTGCAAACCTAGAAACTATCTTATTTCCGTTGGAATCTTCGGTGCTTCCCAACTTTTGAAAGCCTCAATCTTTGTCGAATCAATCTAGATACCCTTTTCGTTCACGATATGCCCAAGGAATTTGCATTCTAGAATCCAGAAGTCGCACTTAGAAAACTTTGCATACGGTTGTTCCCATCGCAGCAGTTCCAACACCAACCGAAGATGCTTTGCATGTTCCTCCTTAGTCTTAGAACACACCCAGTATGTCATCAATGAAGACGATGAAGAATTTGTCGAGATAAGGCTTACAGACACGATTCATGAGGTCCATGAATACCGCAGGTGCGTTAGTTAGCCCGAATGGCATGACCAAAAATTCATAGTGGCCATATCGAGTACGAAATGCGGTTTTGGAGATGTCTTCCTCTCGTACACGCAACTGGGTATCCCAACCTTAGATCAATCTTAGAATAGTAACTCGACCCTTGAAGCTGGTCAAACAAGTCGTCGATCCTCAATAAAGGTTACCGGTTCTTGATAGTGACTTTGTTGAGCTCTCTGTAATCGATGCACATGCAGAAAGTTCCATCCTTCTTTTTGATGAAAAGGACTGGAGCTCCCCATGGTGATGAACTGGGACGAATAAAGCCTTTATCTAAGAGTTCCTGGAGTTGAGTAGAAAGCTCTTGTAGTTTTGATGGAGCTAATCAGTATGGAGCTTTGGCAATCGGTGCAGCGTGCTTTGCCAATTGAATCTCGAATTCATCTTACCGATGTGATGGCAGACCACACAAGTTTTTGGGAAAAAACGTTAGGAAAAATCATGTTCTATAGGAAAGTCTTCAATCTTCCTCTTTTTGTTCGGTTGCTCAGTAACAGCGGCTAAGATAGCGTATGAGTTTTTCTGTCGTAGATACTTCTGGGCCTTCATGAAGGAAATGATGTTGGTTACCACACCACCCTTCTCACCATGAATGGTTAGGATCTCGCCGCTTAGGTGAGGTATACAAATAGCTTTTCGTGACATAAGATTTCAGCTTGGTTTTTGGATAACCAATCCATGCCAACTACAACGTCAAAACTACCAAGTGTGGTTGGCATGAGATCGATATTGAACATGTGACCATCCGACTGTAACTGGCATCCATGGACGATGTGGGTTATTTCTACCAATTTCCCATTGGCTAACTCTACAAGATACTAGTACTCTGGTTCAACAGGGTTAAGGTCTAACATTTTTCTAAATAACTCGGAAATAAAACTCATATCAGCACTGCTATCGAATAAAATATGCGCAAAACTATTGTTTAAGGGAAATTTACCAGTAACTACTTTAAAGTCGTTTAGGGCCTCAAGTTTTCCCATTATAAACGCACGACCTTTAGCTCCACCACTCCCGTCAGCATTGTTGTTATTGTTCTGATTCTGGTGTTGGTTTCCACCACTGTTTCTCTTGTTCAGTTGTGGGCAATCCTTCTTGAAGTGATCATTGCCACTGCATTGATAACAGGTTCTGGTGACTCTAGGTTGCTGCTGACCTTGATTAGTGTTTTTTTTGGATGAAGATTTACCCTGCAATCTTTAGAAGTATGACCTCCTCTGCCACATCACTTACATCCACCACATGACCTAAAGTGGTGACGAGTACATTTGTTGCAAAAGGGTTTCTTTCCAGCGTACCCACCTTGACCCTGGTTGTTGGTATTGTTGTTCAACTGTTGGTTGTTGTTGTTGGTGAAGTTGCGGTTACTTTTGTTGAAACGTTTATGAGAACCTTGTTGTGCTTGCCTAGTTGACACCTGCTTCGAGGATCCATCCTCCCAATTTCGTGTGTTTTCAGGGGCGTTCCCAGTTGCACCCTATTCGGCAGTTTACCCTGTTCTACTGCCCTGTCGGTCAACTTGTGTGCCAGTCCCACTGCCTGATGAACCATAGCGGGATTGCTCGACTCAACCATTCCTTGAATTTCCAAAGCTAAACCCTTGATGTAAAGCTCTATCTACTTATATACCGGCCTAGCCATGTTGGCACATAAAGATACCAGGTCATAGTGCTTTGAGGTGTAGGCTTCGATTTCCGACCCTTCCATCTTCAGCACCCAAAGGTCTTGTTCTAATTAGTGAATGCGGTCCCCTGGACAATATTCCTCCTTGATGAGGTCCTTAAAATCATTCCAACCCATTGTGTTCGCTATGTCGAGTCCGAGAACCTGGAACCGTGCATTCCACTAGGTGAGTGTGCATCTACTAGAGTGGAAGCTGCAAATTTGACCCGATTCTCTGGTAGACAGTTGCACATCGAAAAAACAGATTCAGATTTCTCGAGCCATCTGACTAGCCCGATTAGCCCTTCCTTGCCGGTGAATTTAGTCGGATTAGCATTGATAAATAGTTTGTACGGGTTAGCCTCATACCTGCAAGCGCAAAGTTTGCAAGTAAAAGATTAGAGGAAGATGATCTAAGGAATGGTCGAGGAGGTTAGCATACATGGAGTGTGGAGAATGTAGGTTCGTACGAGGGTTACCTCCCACATTCAGACTATTGTTTTGATTGTTTTGGTTTGGATTTTGTGCTGCCAATGCCGCAGTGACTTGCTCCTGAATGAGCGCGGCCAGTTCTTCATGTGTCATCATGATGTTACCTCGGCCACCACCACGGGCGCCACCGTGTCTGTTTCTACCACCACCGCGGGCTGGCATTCTATTCTTGACAACAAATAAACGAATACATGAGGCACTATATATCATACATTTCATCACACAAGTTCAAGAATAATGTAATAAGAAATGGGCATAACTCTTCACACATAACATTCAAACCAAACATTCGATTAAAATATATTGTAATTCACCACAATGTATTAAATCAAATATTCTTCATAAATCCAATTGTTAACGAAATTTTTAAACGACTACGAAGTTCAAACAGGGAAACAAAAGAAAGTCATAGCAAGCAAAGAATGAAACTAATCATCTACGTCTTTGTCACCCATATTCACATCCTCGTCAGCTGCTGCTTCCTCGGGTTCCTTATGAGGAACCTCCTCTGGCTCCTCTTCCTCTGGTTCATTCCCTGCCACAAAAACAATGATCCTGTTCTTAGCCAACTCTAGTCTCTCGGTAAGGTCCACAATCTGCTCAGCCATCACCCTATTCATTTCTCTTAGGGCGTTTGCCCTGGTAGTTTCCTTTTGTTGAGTTGCCTCACCTGCTCTAGTTCTCACTTTAGTGAACTATTATTTTCTATTAGGCTGTGATGGCCCCAACTGCCTCGCGCATATGACGAAACTCACGCTCGGTAGCCGCCACGAAGCCAGCAAAAGCTTCCTCTATGGGGTAGCTAAGAGGTGGCAAAGTACCATAGACCTCTCTATCGACATTATAAGAAGCCTTTAAAGTTAGGGGTGGGACTGGTTCATCAACAATATAGTTTTGAATTTGGTAAGGGTACCAACTCCAGTCGCCATTTCCACTGTCTCTAACAACGAAGGGTTCGTACCCCATGCGGCGACGTGTCTAGGCTACCCAAAGTGTTCCCGAGAAGATAGGGGACATGGGTGGAGATGGAGAACCTCCTTGTTCTTCACTGGGGACCGGGGAGTTAGACGAAGTAGATATGCCTGTCAGAGTGAAGTAGTGAGACATAAGATACACCGAGACATAGTGAGTGAGATAAGCATAAGAATTAAGTATTCGTGTTGGTTTTATACTAGTGTCGGGTTTGTGGCTATAGTGTAGGTTTACTCGTGTGACATGAAAACCTAATTCTCTATAACCAGTGCTCTGATACCAATCTCTCACACCCTGAAAAATCCACTTGCGGGGTCAAGTGTCAACAATTAATGAAGTGTCAACAATTAATGAAGAGTGAGTTCATAGGTTTTAGTTCACAATTTTTAAAGATAAATTGTTTCCACTGGTTCAGCCCCGAACCAGTGCGTTATAAAGTTTCCCTGATCCCACCCGAATCAGATTATTGTAAGTTTCCCGAATCACGTTGTTATATTGTTTAGCAGTATATGTTATATGTTTAGGTAGCTAGCCTAGGTCATGTCAACAAAGTGTTCGATCCGAAGCTGACATTAATGCCCCTGTTATGCCAGGTTTATCACCAACCATGGCTAAATGTTAGGCAAATTCTACACCCGTGACCTTCGACGTTTGGTCTAACTAGCGCGACCAACACGAGTGGGGCTTGTCGGGCCCAGTAGTACTACTAAAAATTCCCTTGCTATAATCCAATACTGACGGCATCATAAGTTTTAAGGGGACTGACATGTGATATAATGCTTCCTTGTGACCATAACCATATAACATAACCCCTCCCAATATAGTCCGTTAATACGTAATAGTAAAAGTGTTACATTACCGTAACGGTACATGTTTACTCTCTCTGTGTATTTCAAAACCGTATAAAAATGTAAGGGTCGTGAACTCACCTTTGTATTGCTTGGTAAGATTAGACTAAGTGTATGAAATCTAGATTGATCAACCACGCCCTATAATAGTTAGTACGTCTACTAAATTTTGCTTATGAATAGCATGAATGTCCTACACGTGTCTAATAATTAGCACACTAACAAGTAATCACATGGCACTTCTATTATATGGTTCCATAGCCGTGTTCATAACCTCCCTAAGATATGATATATGCTATTTATACAATTAACAGACAATCATGGATATTAAAATAGCAAGCTCGGTTCTTATACGTTCATGTTTCCTACCTAGCAAAAATCACTAAAAGTAGGTTGTTTTAAGAGACTCGTTTAGACTATTTACAAGGCTACAAAAATTATGAGTTTTTTATGTGACGTATCCGTCGGAGGGGTTGGTCTTGTGTAAACATTTCAAAGTCTAAATCTTTACTAATTATTCAATAAAAATCATTTACTAAGCAGCTATCATATTTGTCACTTTCTAATGCAGTTTACGGAAAAAATTATTTAAAAATCCTCGGTTATCCGATTGACGTAATTCCAATTGAAGATTTGCACTGAAACCTATGACCATCTACTGTATAACTTTCAGGACTTAATTCCTAGTAGTCCCCATGTTATGATGTAAAACATAACATACAAATTCTACAGAAAAACGCAGCTTTGACTACTGAAACGGAATTATTCTTTTATAATAGTAAACGACGTCCAAAATTTTTTATTCCAGCGCCATTAGAAGCATATTTCCGAAACTCTAATTTATGGACTCAAGGAAACCCAGATTTCATTACAGTACGACCCGGTTACGGCCATTTGAAGTTGGTTGTAACTTCTAGACAACTTTTAATTTCGACTCTATAACCATACGCATATTTAATGATTATGCACCCTATAGGACTTAGTAATGCAGTTTATATTAACCCTACTACAGGTTTATCATTCAATATTTCGATCATACACAAACCCTAGCCATTACCTACGTGTTCAAACATGTAGAGACAACATAATCACAAGTTACAAGCATCCTAGCAACCCTAACATACATGTTAAAATCAACCACTATACATGTTTGTATAAGTTCAAAACAACTTTCAAAACTCTACCACTACTACTTCAATAAGTTTTGATCCTCAAACCTCTACCACCTCATCCAGTCAATCCCACTGTTGATAAAAGTCGACCCATTTCTACACCTCTTCCACCCATGCCTCCACCTATATTCCAAACATGTGTTGACTCTTCAAAATTGCCAACATATGTTAGCTCAAATGATTCATATCTACAGCCTTCACCTCTAAATGCCATCATTCCATACAAGGGAGATCTAATCCACCTTAAAAATCACCCACAAGGTCAAGTTATTAGCAACATCAATCAAGGGGTACTCATACGAAGTCAATCCCAAAACATTTGTGGTTTTGCTAGTTTTCTATCACTCAGACAACCTGTCAAGTACCAAGAGGCACTGAAAGATAATAGTTGGGTCGAGGCCATGTAAGAAGAGCTCCTACAGTTCAAAAGACAATAAGTATAGGAACTTGTATCATTGCCTAAGGATGTATGTCCAATTGGCACAAAAGGGATCTTCAAGAACCAAACATATGAAAGGGGCATTGTTGTCAGGAACAAAGCTAGGCTTGTTGTTCAAGGCTATAGATAAGAAGAAGACATTCATAATGATGAAACATTTGCTCCCATAGCAAGATTAGAGGCCATCAGATTGTTCTTAGCTTTTGCTGTCAACCACAACATCAAGGTATATCAAATGTGCATTTCTTTATGGTAAGATCCAGGAAGAGGTATATGTATGCCAACCCCCTGGTTTTGTAGATGCCTTTTATCCAGATCATGTTTACAAGCTTAATAAAGCTTTATATGGCTTGAAACAAGCATCAAGAGCCTGATATGAAACTCTATCCGCTTTTCTCTTATCCAAAGGCTTTACAAGAGGTAAAATTGATAAAACATTGTTTTTAAAATGGAGAGGAAAGGATTTGATGATTGTCTAAATTTATGTGGATGCCATCATTTTTGGATCCACGTGTAATTACATGTTTGAAGAGTTTAGGGAACTCATGACAGCAGAGTTTGAGATGAGTGCCATGGGTGAACTTCAATGCTTTCTTGGTCTCCAAGTTAAGCAATTGCAAAATGGTACATTCATTCATCAAAGTAAATATGTCAAAGAACTGTTAACAAAATTTGAGATAAATGATTGTAAACCATGTAGTACACCCATGAGCACTTCAAAATTGGTCACTGTTAATGATAAAAATGACTTGGTTGATCAAACACTTTATAGAAACATGATTAGGTCTTTATTGTACCTAACTACTTTAAGGCCAGACATTGCCACATGTGTCTGTGCTAGATCCAAGTCAGCACATAGAAAGTCAAATCTTATAGCTATGAAAAGGATATTCAGATACATAAAAGGTGCTCTCACACTTGGTATCTTGTATCCTACTAATGGAAATATTGAGCTATCAGGTTACTCAAACAGTGAGTTTGCTGGTTGCCATACTACAAGGAAGTCCACTTCAGGAGGATGCTAGTTTCTAGGCAATTGCTTAGTTTCTTGGCAAAGCAAAAAGCAAGCAGCAGTTTCAACATCAACAAAAGAGGCTGAGTATAATGCTACTGCTAGCTGTATAGCACAATTCCTGTGGCTTCAAAATCAGTTGTTGGATTTTGGTGTAACTTCTTTAGAGACTCTTCTCATGTAAGATAGTCAAGCAGCTGAAAACATCATTAAAAATCCAGTTTCTCATTTGACAACTAAGCACATTGACATCAGACATCACTTTGTGACGGATACCTATGAAAAAGGTTTGATTTCTCTGCATCATGTTCCAACTAAGGATCAGCTAGCAGATGTGTTTACAAAAGCTTTAGACACATCTACCTTTAAAAGCTTGATCTCTAGGATTGAGATGCTAAGCATGGATTAAAAGCAATATTTTGTTTTCCATGAATAAACAACATTAAAATGTTTTCAGAAAATAAAAAACCCATCCTTAAAAATGGCTTTAAATTAAAAATTTTCAAGATTCATTAAAGTCTGTTTCAAACCACTACTTTTAACAAACCTCTGTTTGGCTAAAATTTGTCAACTATTACAGGTATCCTCTATTCTCATTTTTACTGTTCATAAAAAGGAATAACCATTGTTTGCCCTAATCTTTGATTTCTATACTCTGATAGACTAAAATCAGATCCACTGTTCATAACCACTATTCCCAACCTCTGCCGCTCTCTAGCAGAGGTTATCTAACAACTGCCATCCATTACCAACAACAGAGGTTACCACGTGGACAGATGTTAGCCATTAGATCTTTACAATAGACACTGCCACGTCAGCATTCACTTTTATCTTTATAAAAAACCATGTTCTATCCAAAGAGAGCTTACATTGCCGACTTGAATACAAAATTCGTAAGAGCGGTTTCACTACCATCGTCTCCAAAATTTCTCACTTCTCTTCTCCGATCATGGCTCGACAAATCAAAACCCCTCATAACTACCTCCCGTATTTCGAGAAAACTAACAAAAACACATCTTTCCATTCAATAATTGATGTTTTGACATCATCAAAATACAAACCTATACTCACTGCCAATCCACCAATATATGTGGATACCCTCGGAGAATTCTGGGCTAATGCTGAAATCCAATCTCAAAATAAAAAGCCCAATGCTATAATGTCAAAAATCGGAGGAACCATTGTTCAAATATCCCCATCTTCCATATCCACAATATTTTGTTTGGATGACCAGGCAGGTAATAACACATTTGACAAGCAATTTCTTCATGCAGAGTTCATAGAAATAGGGTATCAAGGTCAACTGACAGGAGTTACTATTTTTAAATCTCAATTTCATGCTGAAATAAGATATTTTTTCATACCCTTCTCATATGTCTCTCTTCCAAGACCACCTCATTTAATGAGATTCCATAAAAAGTTCAATTCTTGGGATATGCAATTTTTACAAATTCTGACTATAATTTATCCCAGGCATTGTTCTAGGACTTGGTAGCAAATGTGAATGCAATTAAAGGTAACAAAAGTAAAGCTTTTCTCATGTATCCAAAACTTTTAAGCTTTTACCTTAAAAACAAGCTTCTAAAAAAGATTTTCAACAAGGTGAAGCTATACAAAGTCCAAGTCTTACACATGAAACCTTTACTAGAATGCGAAATATAGAGTCAAAAGTTTCTAAAACGCAAGCAAAGGGGGATGAGTCTGTTTTAGACGAATCCACATCCACTACTCATATCTCTGTTGCTGAGCTCACTACTCCTAGTGATCATGACACCACAACCGGTGTTGTGAAACCCACACTAGCAAAATCCAAAAAGAAACCCTCCACATCTAAGAAGCCCACCAAAACCAAACAAAATAAAAAGGCACCTCTAGAAGATGAGATCCCGGAGGATAACCTTGTGGCAACAACAAAACCACTAGAAACCACTGTTGTTACTTCCTCACAACAGATGGAAAGATCTCCACCCATCCAAACTCCTCTTGAATCCTCATAAAATGATCAAGTTCTAAGCACAGGGACACCAACTTATGAGGCAGACCTTTCACTTGAAAGTCTGTTTCAAAGCCCTCTCTCTAGGGCTATATTTCTTTCTACTCCACAACCCTCCACTCCAATTCCACCAACTTTTATACCCTTTTTGATGCAATTGATAAAATCCAAACACATATCAGTTCCTCTCAATCACCAATCAAAGAGAGAAAACTTCCACAAGTGACTGAGTCTGAGAAAAAGCAATTTGTTAGCCCACAAACAGCTGATGAGACTACACCCCATGAGTTACATGTAAATTTTGGTGGTAGTTCAAGTGAAGCAGCCACTACAACTGATGAAACAATAGTTTTTCAGTTGGACAGTGGTTTCATCTATAAGTCTTCCTTAAAGGCAACAACTGTGGAGTGTACAATTGTAACATTTGTTCTAGTTGAAGTTCCCAGTACCAAGAAAAAGGGGCATTTGGTTCTAATAACATGGAGTCTTCTCATGTTAAAGAATCAAACAACTACCTTTGGTAGGGATACAAAGTCCAAGTCTTACACATGAAACCTTTACTAGAATGCGAAATATAGAGTAAAAAGTTTCTAAAACGCAAGCAAAGGGGGATGAGTCTGTTTTAGACGAATCCACATCCACTACTCATATCTCTGTTGCTGAGCTCACTACTCCTAGTGATCATGACACCACAACCGGTGTTGTGAAACCCACACTAGCAAAATCCAAAAAGAAACCCTCCACATCTAAGAAGCCCACCAAAACCAAACAAAATAAAAAGGCACCTCTAGAAGATGAGATCCCGGAGGATAACCTTGTGGCAACAACAAAACCACTAGAAACCACTGTTGTTACTTCCTCACAACAGATGGAAAGATCTCCACCCATCCAAACTCCTCTTGAATCCTCATAAAATGATCAAGTTCTAAGCACAGAGACACCAACTTATGAGGCAGACCTTTCACTTGAAAGTCTGTTTCAAAGCCCCTCTCCTAGGGCTATATTTCTTTCTACTCCACAACCCTCCACTCCAATTCCACCAACTTTTATACCCTTTTTGATGCAATTGATAAAATCCAAACACATATCAGTTCCTCTCAATCACCAATCAAAGAGAGAAAACTTCCACAAGTGACTGAGTCTGAGAAAAAGCAATTTGTTAGCCCACAAACAGCTGATGAGACTACACCCCATGAGTTACATGTAAATTTTGGTGGTAGTTCAAGTGAAGCAGCCACTACAACTGATGAAACAATAGTTTTTCAGTTGGACAGTGGTTTCATCTATAAGTCTTCCTTAAAGGCAACAACTGTGGAGTGTACAATTGTAACATTTGTTCTAGTTGAAGTTCTCAGTACCAAGAAAAAGGGGCATTTGGTTCTAATAACATGGAGTCTTCTCATGTTAAAGAATCAAACAACTACCTTTGGTAGGGATACAAAGTCCAAGTCTTACACATGAAACCTTTACTAGAATGCGAAATATAGAGTAAAAAGTTTCTAAAACGCAAGCAAAGGGGGATGAGTCTGTTTTAGACGAATCCACATCCACTACTCATATCTCTGTTGCTGAGCTCACTACTCCTAGTGATCATGACACCACAACCGGTGTTGTGAAACCCACACTAGCAAAATCCAAAAAGAAACCCTCCACATCTAAGAAGCCCACCAAAACCAAACAAAATAAAAAGGCACCTCTAGAAGATGAGATCCCGGAGGATAACCTTGTGGCAACAACAAAACCACTAGAAACCACTGTTGTTACTTCCTCACAACAGATGGAAAGATCTCCACCCATCCAAACTCCTCTTGAATCCTCATAAAATGATCAAGTTCTAAGCACAGAGACACCAACTTATGAGGCAGACCTTTCACTTGAAAGTCTGTTTCAAAGCCCCTCTCCTAGGGCTATATTTCTTTCTACTCCACAACCCTCCACTCCAATTCCACCAACTTTTATACCCTTTTTGATGCAATTGATAAAATCCAAACACATATCAGTTCCTCTCAATCACCAATCAAAGAGAGAAAACTTCCACAAGTGACTGAGTCTGAGAAAAAAGCAATTTGTTAGCCCACAAACAGCTGATGAGACTACACCCCATGAGTTACATGTAAATTTTGGTGGTAGTTCAAGTGAAGCAGCCACTACAACTGATGAAACAATAGTTTTTCAGTTGGACAGTGGTTTCATCTATAAGTCTTCCTTAAAGGCAACAACTGTGGAGTGTACAATTGTAACATTTGTTCTAGTTGAAGTTCCCAGTACCAAGAAAAAGGGGCATTTGGTTCTAATAACATGGAGTCTTCTCATGTTAAAGAATCAAACAACTACCTTTGGTAGGGATACAAAGTCCAAGTCTTACACATGAAACCTTTACTAGAATGCGAAATATAGAGTAAAAAGTTTCTAAAACGCAAGCAAAGGGGGATGAGTCTGTTTTAGACGACTCCACATCCACTACTCATATCTCTGTTGCTGAGCTCACTACTCCTAGTGATCATGACACCACAACCGGTGTTGTGAAACCCACACTAGCAAAATCCAAAAAGAAACCCTCCACATCTAAGAAGCCCACCAAAACCAAACAAAATAAAAAGGCACCTCTAGAAGATGAGATCCCGGAGGATAACCTTGTGGCAACAACAAAACCACTAGAAACCACTGTTGTTACTTCCTCACAACAGATGGAAAGATCTCCACCCATCCAAACTCCTCTTGAATCCTCATAAAATGATCAAGTTCTAAGCACAGAGACACCAACTTATGAGGCAGACCTTTCACTTGAAAGTCTGTTTCAAAGCCCCTCTCCTAGGGCTATATTTCTTTCTACTCCACAACCCTCCACTCCAATTCCACCAACTTTTATACCCTTTTTGATGCAATTGATAAAATCCAAACACATATCAGTTCCTCTCAATCACCAATCAAAGAGAGAAAACTTCCACAAGTGACTGAGTCTGAGAAAAAGCAATTTGTTAGCCCACAAACAGCTGATGAGACTACACCCATGAGTTACATGTAAATTTTGGTGGTAGTTCAAGTGAAGCAGCCACTACAACTGATGAAACAATAGTTTTTCAGTTGGACAGTGGTTTCATCTATAAGTCTTCCTTAAAGGCAACAACTGTGGAGTGTACAATTGTAACATTTGTTCTAGTTGAAGTTCCCAGTACCAAGAAAAAGGGGCATTTGGTTCTAATAACATGGAGTCTTCTCATGTTAAAGAATCAAACAACTACCTTTGGTAGGGATTCAGATGATCCTATTAAGTTAGATGATGAATTAAGATGTTGAAGAGCATGATGAAGCAGATGATGAAAAATTCTAAGACTCAACCTTCTACTCAGCAAATTGCCAATGAGGTGTGGAAATCAGTGCAACGAATCATCCAAGCTCAAAGGAATTTGGCAGATATAAATCACAACTCCCACATGGAGTTGATAAGGAATATGGTTATGGCCAGGTACAAAGTTACACAAGTAGATATCAAGGCCATAAGAGAACATCTATTATAGATCACTGGCTCTGCCCCTGCAACTGTACTTGAAGAAGAAATTGAAGATGATGCTAAAAGGGGGAAATGACAATGAGAAAGTTGCAGCCTTCTTCACAAGCAAAACCATCAAAGGTGCAACAATAAAAGCTAGGGTCTGCTCCAACCAAAACCTCTACTAAGGCATCAAACGCTTCAAGTGAAAAAGGGATTGATAAGACCCTAAACAAGAAAGCAAAAGAAATTGCCTTAGAAAAGCAGAGAAGGCAAGATACACTAGAAAGCAAAACTTCATTGCTAATTGAACAAGAACAGACCGAGCAAAGGAAAAAGGAAGACATTGGTACTTCAAAAAGGAGAAGGTCAACAAGATATGTTAGACAACCAAACACCACCTCTCCTAAAACCACTGCTAGGTCTACAAGAAGTGTATCCTCTACTACAACCAAACCAACATCATCACCACAAAAACCAGCACAAAAGAAACCATCACCACCACCATATCAACCAACAAATGCTGGTACAACAGATGTATCAGCAGATGTTCCAAAATCACCACCAAACCAAACAACAGATGTTACACAAACACCTGCCATGATAACCTTTCCCACATCAACACAACCACTATCCATACCACATAGAATTCCAACACGTCCACCCTCACCTAAAATCAAATTCACACGCAAAAGAAAATTTTTTACTGTGTAAGAAGATGATGAAGAGATTCCATCACCAATTTCTCTATCATCTGCCCTTATTCAAGCAATACCACTCTCATCATTTCCACCTAAATCCACTTCAATTCCAATCTATCTACCACCACCAGTCTTCTAGTGGCTGCTCGGTTTCCTCTGGAGCTTCTTGCAATTTAAGGAGAAACTGTATCTTTTTATACAACAGAGGATACATCACAAAGATCCTTCCCATCTCTCTTTGGTTCTCGTAAGCCTAGAAACTTAGATGAGTATTTGAAACTAAAAGCAAAACAGGCTGAGAATATTGGAAAAGAGTTGTGCAAAGGGAAGGATGACAAGACTGCTAAGGGAATCTTGTCACTAAAACTTAGCAAGGTAAGAAAGATAGAAGATTTTGCTAAGGACCTGAGCAATTCCTTGTCTAAGAAGCCAATAGATGCTAAGTTTGACAAAGAACTAAAGAAGAATTACCTAGATCACATCATGCAGTATAAACCACACAAAGCAACTAAAGCACAATTCAAAGACTGGTCAACAGATGCTCTCAAAGAAGAAACAGAAAGAATCCAAAAGATGCTCAATGATCCTTTAGATAAGCCAACTCCACCCCATTGGAAGAAAAATAAACAAATTGATCAAAACAAGGCATTGAAGCTAAACAGAATGAGAGAAGAACTTGTTTCTGCAAAGTATGGTATCGATAGGTCTGTTGCTATATGGTTTGAATGCAGGATTGTTGAAACTTACAAGAGGCTTGAATAACTGAGAGAAAAGGATCCTACAGTTCCTAAGAAGCCAGTATTTCCAACAGTGGTTATCCCTCAACAGAGACTTACATCTAAAAAGCAGTCCTCAACCTCTGGCTTATCCATAGCTGATGAGAAATAAAGATCAGAAATAAAGAAGGGTTTTGGCATCATCTGTTCTAGGGGGAGATTGTTGGATCTAGTGGACCCCATAAAGGAACAGATGATTGGAAAACAGAAATCGTCTATAAAATCTGATCACAAATAACAATGCTTTGAAGATCTGCTCATCCCAATGGCAAAAACTCATCATTTGCTACTCTAAAGTCTGTCAAAGCTAAAGTCTGCTTACAAGAACTGTTGAAGACAAAAGACTGTTGAAGCTAAGGTCTGCTAGAGAAAACCTCTGTTAGTGAAGATAAAGATTACTGAAGCAAAGGTCTACTGGACCAACAGTGGATATAGCTCAACAGATGTTCCTTCAACAGATGCTGATCAACAGAGTTTATTTGTATTTTCAATGAACAATACTTAGGCTCTAGCAGATGTTAGGAGTTTGTTAGACTGTTAGATGTCGTTGTCTAAGTGATGTCAGCTTAGATTTCTCAGATGTTTCGTTTGTACTATAAATAGAACAGTGCCTGTACTGTTCTATTCATCAATTTCCTTTGTCATTTTTGTACGAACAAATTAGAGTGATTAGGCTGAGGGGAGTTGTAAGTCTTCATGCATACGTAAATTACAATTTATAAAAAGCGTGTTGATGAAAACAATATCTTCATTGTTGTGATTGAAAAGTTTATATTTTCGCTGCATATCATCTCTGTTTTACTTTCTTTCATTATTTCATCTTTAACTTTCACAACAATTAAAGCTCGGATCCTTACAGTATCCATATACCTTTTTATACTTGTTTAACCTTCAAGTATTTAGGGGTTTTCAGGTGTTGTACAATTGTATTTAGTTAGAAAGGCCCTAACTTCTAATACATATACATAAGTACACACATGTATACATACACATAAGATTGATTTTCTAAGATTATATATATATTTTTCACCCAAAATATGTGTGTGTATATATGTATATATATATTTGTTCATTAACTTAGAAAAAATAACCATAAGTGTATATATATATATTTGTTCATTTCATCAAAGTTTGTCTAATCCTGATTAAAGTTGCTAATCTTTTTAATTAAGATAATCATTTGTAAAGCACACTTTAATCATGATTTGGTTTTTAGAAAATTTATCTATAATTTCCCTTATACTATGAACGTTTTCGACATTTTTAAAACGTATTTTCAAACCCTTTTAAGCTCAAATATCATAATCAACCCAAATCAAGTTTCAACATCCATTTAATATGTAAGTAACACATATGTATCTTCTTATTTCATGAGCTTTTATTATATTAAACAAATTCACTAAAAATTCCATTTCTTTTTATGTTCATCTTTTATTTTCACAAGGGTATATGAACCACTTTAGTTTGTATTTTCAAGATGCACACTTCAAGTTTATATTTCTAGCTTCTTGATAACTTTACCTTTTCAAAAAACCAGTTTCAAGTCTTATGTTAAAGTTCAAGAAATTTTGAAGATGGTAATCTTGCTAGACCTAAACATATTTATGTGTAGATCCTACTTTTAAGCATCATCATGCAAAGATTAAAATTTAAACAATCTACACTACACTAAACATCATAATCAGCACATAAAACACATATTTATGTAAGATTATTATGTTAGATTTAGGGTTTTAAGTGCTTTGTTTAGTTGGTTTCAAGATGATCAAGGAGTACTTTTATAATATACTAAGTATAATAAGCATAAAAATGAAGTTAGATGATCTTACAACTAGTTCTAAGGCTAGGGATGAACTATTAGGTGAAGATGAAGAAAAGAAGATCTTGAAGCTCCAAAGGATGAGTACAATGCTCCTAGAAAGCTTCCAAGTCTTCCACCACCCTAGATTATCTTTAAATGGTTCTTGAATTCTTGAGATTATTCTTGATTTTAAAGGAAAAGTGAAGGTGGTGGTGGCTTGTTGTAGCCGTGAACAAGGATGGGGATAGAGGAGGTTTTTAGTGTTGGAGTTTTGAAATAAAAAGTGAAGAATAATGAGGTGAGATGGTAAGGTTATGTTGGTTTTATAATTTTCACAATCTTTCCCAAGTCAAAGCAGATCTAGTATCCATACACTTCCATCATCATCTTTCAACATGAAGTAAGGTGGTGCGGGGGCCCACATAGGGGTGGGGGTAAAGTGTAACTTATTTTTGTATCATGTGATGTATATATATTAATCTTGGAGATTTTTATGGCATTAGTTTAAACTAGGTTATTTAGGGAAGTAATGATAGATTAGGGTGTTAAGTTGTCTTAACTAGTTCATTAGATATAAATTACATGGGCAAAGGCCCAAAGATATAAATTACATGGGCTAGGCCCAAAGATATAAATTACATGAGATAGGCCCAATGACATAGAAAACATGGGTAGGCCCAATGACAAGAAAACATGGGTAGGCCCAATGACAAGAAAACATGGGTTAGGCCCAATGGCATGAAAACATGGGCTAGGCACAATGGCATAGATGACATGGGCAAGGCACGAGGACATGTGAAGGGCAAGGCCTGATTCACACACCATCTAAGAACAACAACATATATATATATATATATATCAAATAAACAAACTACCAACACTATGAGCATCAAAAAGTTGTTCTATCATAACAAAGAAATATATAACAAGGTCAAGATGAACAACGAGTACAAGGTCCATTAAGACCTAGGTGTCTAATAAACTCGATACACATGTAGGTTACACACGTGTACGGACACCAACTGTGAGTAATACGACGTACGAAACGCAAAAATGTGAGTTCATGTCCCTCCTTTCAATTATTTCAAGTTTTGTTTTAAAACTATTGAGGGGAAATACATGTCATAACAAACGGTATGTTAGCTATGGGGTTAGTTGATAACACGATCAATGTGCGTAAGTAGGATGATGACAAGAGTAATCATTAATCACTTAGTGACCAAGGTGCAAAAGGTATAGATCTATAGAGTTTGAGGCACGCTCCATTCTTGGTTGGTATACCATTCGGAGTGCTTTTGTGATCCCAAATGATGTCAAGAGTTGTCTCGGATTGGTTACTTACTTATGGCACATATGTCAGGGTGCTAGCTACGCGCTGATAGATTCTTAAACTCCATGAATGCTAATAACATACTCAGATTTCATTACTGGATTACAAGTGTGACATTTTATGAGAAAATAATAACGACATGAACTCGCCAACTTTATGTTGACTTTTTAAAATTACATGTATTTCAGGACGCAAGACTCGAGCCAGTGAACACTTCGGGAAATGGAAATGACATGACAATGAATGCCACCTTTTGGGAGGATTTGCCTCTTATATCCCAACCTCGTATGGGTATATAGGAGTCAAAACCTCAACATACTTTTATGATGAAAACAATCTTTTACTATGTTGTAATGTATTTCAAACCACATTTTTGATGACACTGTGAAACTATTTGGAAACTCATGATTTCACTTTTGAAAACTTGTAAATATTGGTTGCAAGTTAATATAAGCATGGCATCATTGTTGATTTACAGTTTTTTACATGATTGGATGCAATGATTACCTCATAGTCACACGTTTGCGTTTCCGCTACGACCAGGGTGTGACAAAAACAAGGAGATGCTTGGCTGTTCACCTATGATAGACTCTAGGATTCTTTTGAATTACCAACAGAACCAACAGAAGAGGAAAATTTTGATTTTTTATGAGCAACAACAAGCTTCATCACAAGAACAAGTTCCTAGACCTATGGTGATTACTCAAACACCTGCTGGTACGCACAATACAGAGGCTGGGCCAAGTACTCAACAGCCTGTTAATCAGACAACCAGGACAAGTGATCCCAATGCAAATCAAGTGATGAATAATTATACGCCCACATTCGATCAAAGTGATGGCCAAGGACAATGTCTTACCACCCATCAGAGAATGTAATTGGAGAGTTGAAGTCTACAAACGAGAAATTAGATCAATAAGGATCTAAGCTGTTTTTATACTAAAATTGCACCTATTCAAGAAACTGGTTAAAATGGAATATCCGGATTTACTAGCCACTAATCGACATTGATTGATCCAATTTCCAACCAAGCGGTAATAATTTACCATGTCCCAAGCCCGTATAGGGGAAATAAGTCGAGAGTATTTACCTGAGCTAGTCTTCTTTTAATTTAATAACTCAGCCGTACACAAAAGTACTAAGTGCAGATAGCATTTACCGGCAAGTCTCTAGTCTGGATTATGGCATAATCTAACCAATTAAATACCAACGGCCTTGTTTAAGTCATAGACTTAGACCGAGTAGTGTACATGATCAAAACATATGTCGCTTGATTAAACGATGATCGGATAGAATGTAGTTTAAACCCGACAAGTACTTTGACTTGTATAATATGGGTAAACTATAAACATTCTGTATTTTGAGACTTAAATGACAAGGTTAGACCTGTTTCGGTTAATTTTGGTAAACGAGTTACAAATGCTTAACCGTACGCATATTAACGATATCGGGTAACCAAACAAGTCATAGACAAGTTCTATATCCTATTACATTTTAAATAAGTTGTAATATCAGTAGGATATCAACTTATATGCCTGTTATGGTTATAATGTGAAACAATGCCTCATAAGGGCGTTTCGGTAATTTTACACCGTATAAAAGGAACTTGAATATACTTTATTGTTATTACTATAAGTATTCTGGAAAAATAATTAATTTATGATATAATATCAGTAGGATATTAACTATATGTGTAATTTATTTTTATGACCAAACTATGCACCGAATGGGCATTTTGGTCATTTTACACATAGTTTATAAATTATTTGGGATTCTGAGTTCTTATCATATATTTACTGTAAAAATATTTAGAATAAGTTTTGAAATCAATAGTAACAATTCTTGGTTGATAAATATGGTTTAAAACCATACTATGCACCGAAACGACGCTTATGTCGTAAAATGACGATTTATGCGATGTTTAACGAAAACCGACGTTAGGGTCAGATTAAAATGTCTTGGATATGTTATTTAATATAACATATCAGCAGGTAAAAGATTTACCTCGAAAAGATATGATTAAAACCATTTTATAAGCCATAAGGGCTTTATGGTCATTTACCGACATATTACAAGGACTTGTTTATAAACTCAGTTTATTATCTAATTTAACATCACAAATAATTCTACTTACAATATTACATCAGTAGGAAACTTATTTTCAAGTTCATTATCTTTTAAAGTTATTTTATGCAAAAAGGACATTTTAGTCAAAATGGCATAATTACGAAACTTGTGCATAAACTCATATTCTGATTATGATCATGTAATATAACCTCAGAGGGTCATGCTACATTATATTACGATCATAATGCAACTTTAGATCAGCATCTAACTAATCTAAATCGGATCGAGTCGAAAGTCAAAGCAGAAGTCAAACTTCGCGACTTTCGGTTGCGAACCGACCCTAGAACTAAATTGACGAACCGAACATGTTCTTACATCTTCTAATAATTAGTACCAACTTGTTTAAGTTTCAAAATAGGTTTCATAACGTATATAAGATCAATTTATGATTTTTCCCAAAAATGGCCTATTTGACTTTTTAATATCATAACTTTGACCCGTCAAGTAGTCAAGCAAACGTGATATTCAGGAGGTGCCCTTTGTAGGGACTAACACCTTTCTTATTACGATCACTTAGCCATATTCATTAAGAACAATGGCTGGACCATAATGGTTTTAACCGAAAGTCAAGGCGTTTTCCGTAAAACGCTTGACTTTTGACTATAGAAGCTTATAAACGAAAATGCAAGAGGAAGGAACATTTACAAGAGGTTCCTAGAATACAATAGAACTAAGTTGGATGCTTCTTTCAGTTAGGAACTTCCAGAGGAGGGAGATAGAGTTATGAATGAGAAAGGTGCAAGTTCAAATGGTGAACCTTGGCACCTATTTATAGTTGGAGAGCTTGAAGGAGGCGATGCCAGATGTTAAGGGGTGTAAGAGGGAGCTTACAAGTGTCCTAGAACGTGGCATAGCTGTTTGGAAGACCATAGTTTCGAGAAAATGGTTTTTGGCAAATTGTGTGGTGGCTAAGGCAAACTTTCTATAGATGCAGTCCTCTGGTGGGCCGCGAGCGGCACAGGCCTTGCCTCTCGCGCCCCGCGAGCGCCCCTAGGCCACTTTTATATTTTGACACTTTTAGCCCCTTAACTTATAAAACCCTCTAAAACCTTCTAAAACACCTTTTTAGCATATTTAGCCCTCCCTAACCAATATTTGGCATATCCATGAGTATGCCCGAACATTGTCGAGCTCTCAGTTCGTTAAAAGGTTACTCAGAGGTATAAATTAACATGTTAACACTTTTAACCCCTCCAATGTCCAACTTTCACATATTTACAGAATTGAACCCTCTCATCCAACAAATGGGACATGTGGGAGTTAGGACTTCGTAAAAGATCATCAGAGACTCATTATAAGAGTGTTGACTCCGATGTCACTCAGAGGCTGGGCATGTTGACACAACGGTCACTCAGAGGCCAAAATCTTAGCATGTTGACACTAATGGTCACTCAGAGGCTATATTTTAAGCATCTTGATGCTAATCGTCACTTAGAGGCTTGGTTTATGTATGTTAACATAAGAAGATCACTCAAAGACTTAGTTTGAGCATGTTGACGCTTTTAGTCCCTGTTGCTCTTTAATAGACTTAAAATAAAATACGACACATGTCACTATATTACTGGACACAATATTTACAAGGTGTTACATCCTCACCCCCTTAAAAGAAATCTCAACTTCGAGATTTTATTAAAAAACATGAGGGTACTTTTGTCGCATAGTGGACTCAACCTCCCATGTATATTCGGGACCTCGAAGGGCATCCCATTTAACCTTTACTATAGGTATAAATTTCATTCGGAGCTTCTTAACCTGTCGATCGTCTATCGAAATTGGTTTCTCAATGAACCTCAGGTTTTCATCAATTCGCACATCTTTGTGTGACATTTCTTGCAACTCATCGGCTAGACATTTCTTAAGATTACTGATGTGGAACACATCATGAATTCCACTAAGCTCCTCTAGCAATCTTAGCTTATAAGCTACAGTGCCGACACATTCGACTATCTCGAATGGTCTGATATATCTTGGGCTTAACTTGCCCTTCTTCCAAAGCGCATCACACCTTTCCAGGGTGACACTTTTAACATGACTTTGTCCCCTGCTTGGAACTTAAGAGGTTTACGTCTCTTGTCAGCATAGCTCTTCTGCATATCCCTGGCAGCTTTGAGACGATCACGGATTTGCACCATCTTTTCCATTGGTCTCTAGGACAATCTCTAGTCCTGATAGTTGGGCTTCCCCAACTTCTGCCTAACACACGGGCGTTCTACATTTTCTCCCATACAAGGCCTCGAAAGGAGCAGCCTTGATGCTCGTATGATAACTATTATTATAGGAGAATTCTATCAAGGGTAAGTGGTCATCCCAACTTCCACCTAAATCAATTACACATGCCCGGAGCATGTCTTCCAAAGTTTGAATAGTACGCTCACTTTGACCATCAGTCTGTGGATGGTAAGCCATACTAAAGTTTAATCGTGTGCCTAAAGATTGTTGAAAACTTTTCCAAAAGTGAGATGTATATCTAGTATCTCTATCAGATACAATAGATACTGGCACACCATGTAGGGACACAATCTTGTCCACGTACAACTTAGCCAATTTGTCAGAACTATAAGTCTCTTTAATTGGCAAGAAATGTGCTGACTTAGTCAGCCTGTCTACAATGACCCAAATTGTGTCATTACCACGTTTGGTCTTAGGTAACTTGGTAATCAAGTCCATTGTTACTATTTCCCATTTCCAAGTGGGAATTTCTAATAGTTGTAGAAGTCCTGACGGTTTTGATGTTCAGCTTTAACTTGCGAACACGTCAGACACTTAGCTACATAGGTAGCTATGGATTTCTTCAAACCCATCCACCAATAATTCTTCTTCAAATCCTGATACAAATTGTCACCTCCAGGGTGAACTGAGTATCTCGTATTATGTGCTTCCGGCAGAATTAGATCTCTAAGTCCTCTAAACATTGGAACCCAGATTCTATCATTAAATGTAAGGATTCCATCTTTTCTAGGCGTTAATTGATCAACAGTTCCGCCTAATCCTTCATTAGGAGCATTAGCCTCTAATAGAGCTTGCTTTTGTGCGTCTAATAGCTTTTCATTCAAGCTATTTCTGAGCTCAATGCTCTTCGCGTTAATCCTTATAGGCTTAATTCTTTTCTTGAGACTTAAGGCATCAGCAATGACATTTACCTTGCCGGGATGATAGCGAATTTCACAAACATAATCATTAAGTATTTCCATCCAACGGCGTGGTCGCATGTTCAATTTCTTCTGATTGAACAGGTGTTGGAGACTCTTATGGTCAGTGTATATAATACACTTCGTGCCATACAAGTAATGTCTCCATAGCTGTAGTGCAAATACAACGGCACCCAATTTGGTGCACCTTTAATTGTCGTGATGCATTGGCAATTACTTTGCCTTTTTGCATTAGCATACAACCCATGCCAGTGTGTGAAGCATCACAACAGACTACAAAATCCTCAATACCCTCACGTAGAGATAACACAGGAGTATTGCTCAACTTGTGTTTTAGAATCTCAAAGGATTCTTGTTGCTTTGGACCCCAAACAAATTTAACATTTTTTCGGGTCAGGGTAGTTAAAGGAGTGGCTATCCTTGAAAAGTTCTCAATGAATCTCCTATAATATCCAGCCAATCCTAAGAAACTACGAATTTTAGCTAGGGTTTTGGGAACTTCCAATTCATTATGGCTTCTATTTTGGCGGGATCCACTTGGATACCACGCTCACTTACAATATGTCCAAGAAACTGGACTTCTCTAAGCTAAAATTCGCATTTAGAGAACTTTGCAGAAAGCTTCTCTTGTCTTAATAATTCTAGAATGCACCAAAGATGTTTCTCGTGATCAGTGTGATTACGAGAATAGATAAGTTGTCGTGTATGAAGACAATGACAAACTTATCCAAATACCGCTTGCAGACTCTATCATGAGGTCCATGAATGCTGCTGGTGCGTTTGTGAGCCCAAAAGGCATCACCAAAAATTCAAAGTGACCATAACGGGTCCTGAAGGCTGTCTTAGGAACATCCTCACTTCTAACCTTCAGCTGATGATATCCAGATCTCAGATCAATCTTGTAGAAATAACTAGCTCCTTGAAGTTGGTCGAATAAATCATCAATTCTGGGCAGAGGATATCGATTCTTGATTGTTAACTTGTTTAGATAACGATAATCAATGCACATCCGCATTGAACCGTCTTTCTTTTTAACAAAAGAATTGGTGCTCCCCAAGGCGAGGAACTAGGCTGAATAAAGCCTTTCTCTAAGAGTTCATCTAATTACGTCCTCAATTCCTTCATTTATGTTTGAGCTAGGCGATATGGGGCCCTAGCTACGGGTGCTGATCCAGGTATGATATCATTTCTAAACTCCACTTGCCTATTTGGAGGTAGGCCTGGTAGTTCTTCGGGAAAAATATCAGAATACTCCGAGATAACTGGTATGTCTTCAATATTTGGTTAGGCTAATTAATAGTAACTTGTGCCATGTAAATGACACAACCTTTTCTCAAACACTTGGATGCCTTAAATAATGACACCTTGTCTGGCAATCCGTAGTGTGATTCTCCAGGGATGGTGATCATTTCACCAATGGGGTTTTAATTTTGATGAGTTTCTTATTGCAGGCAATGCGGGCTTGGTTACGAGATAACCAATCCATGCCTAAAACTACATCGAACCGCGCCAATTTCATTGGTAAAAGAGCAATAGGAATGGAATGATTCTTAATAAATATAAAACCTCCATCAAGAATGGAAGATGCTGTTTCTAAACTTCCATCAGCAAGTTCTATCTCATAAGTTTTATCTAGAGTTCTCATGGGTACGTTTAATAGTTTACTAAACTTATAGTCAACAAAAGACTTATCTGCACCCGAATAAAAAAGAACTCTAGCAAATATATCATTGATGAGGAAAGTACCTGTTATGACGTTGTTTTCATTAACGACCTCCTTGGCATTCATCTGGAAAGTGCGCGCATTCCCCTTCTTAGCCTCTCCAGGCTTTGCATCACTATATGTGGGGTTCTTAGGGCAATTGGGCTTAATATGCCCTTTCTCATTACAGCCATAGCAAATGGCATCCTTAAGATTTTTGCATTCGTGGGTCTTATGCCCCTTTCTTTTGCAAATACCACAAGGTTTAATCTGAGGGTTGGTATTGCATTGCCCCCAATGCCTGCGGCTACAGGTCTTGCATAGAGTTCTATCATCAGACCTATGTTGGTTCTTCTTGAACCCAAAATTTCCTTTCTTCTTAAACCTTTGGGATTTCTCATCCTCCCATTTTCTTTTCCCGTCAGTCTATGTCTTGACTGACTTTTGCCTCACCAAATCCAAGGTGAGGGAGAGAGATAGGTCAACAGCAGACCTATAGCTAGTAGGCTGAGCAGCCTTTACTATCCCCTTTATCTTGGGTGATAACCCATTAATAAAACGCGGAATGCGTTTGGTTTCAGGGGTAATCAGATAGGAAACTAACCCAGATAGGGAATTGAAATCGGAAACATACTTCCGACAATCTAGGTTCTTCATTGTGAGAGTCATGAAATCTGACTCTATCTTTTCCACCTCATGGGGTGGGCATTAAGTTTCCTTAACAAGGTCCACAAACTTGGACCATCCCAAATTGTATAGGTATACTTTACCTGTGGATTGGATCATAGCTTTCCACCAAATCAGGGCATCACCCTTAAAGAACTGTGATACATACTTGACCACATCCTTTTCAGCACAACCGCTGATATCTATAATTGTTTCCATCTCATCAAGCCACTTCAAGGCTTCTACAGCTCCTTTCTCCCCATTAAAACCCGTGGCTTGCAGGAGACGAAATAATTGTAGGTACATCTGTCCTTAAGAGAACGAGACCTATCAGCAAATTCTATTTTCTTTGGATCACTATTCGTTTGAAGAGCGAACTCGACTCCCTAAGCTTTTCTATGTCCCTTTTCATGGTGTTTCCCACAGCCGTATCTATGCGAGCTTGGAAGTTATCATTATCGATGGCTATATTTTCGGCATTAGTCGAGTTGACATTTCAGTGACTACTTTGTGCCTCATCCGAGTTAGCAATTTCTTCAAAGCTTTGTTTCTAAATACCAAATAAAATTTTCTCTTAGCCATGGTATTAATACCCATATTGGCTTTAAACCTTGGATATAACAATCCATTGCCTAATTAAACTAGTGTGAATAACATCACAACTCTTAGGCTTATGATATCTATATTTGGCCTAGGTCTCAAAGAACCATTAAAGCCAAATTACAATTTGGACATAGTCCATATATTATTGGACAGTTGATCGTAATGTCACAACTGTCATTGTCATATAGACAATTATAAATAGCCCATAGGCTCGTCACAAAGGACATTTAAAATATGGCTCATAGGCATGTCACTAATGGACATATGATTATGACACATAGGCCTGTCACTAATGGACAAAATATGGCACATTGGCCTATCACTAATGGACCTAAAATATGACACTGGCCTGTCACTAATGGACATAAAATATGGCACATTGGCCTGCATCACTAATGGATGCTAATTACTATCATCACATTGATGATATTATCCGGGATCACATTGATCACATAGGCTACATAATAGGTCTTAGGACATAGTCCATATACCTAGACGGCTAGTGTGGTTCCTCAAGCCACACTACCAAGAGTATGAACATTCCTGAATGTTAACATAAGAGTACCTTAATGGTTGATTAATAGTCCTGGTCGCATTGACCTTAACGACTTGGAGGCTTGAACTTAAGTCCACCACCTCTGGATAGAAGGATAACTTCCCTTAACTATCATGATAGAAGACCCCTTCGTCCTTAACTATCATTTATAAGCTGGCCAAATATGTGGTATGTGCCACTTGGCTAATCAAAACCATCAAGATCTTTTTGGAATTATATAGCAGAACATAAATTTCGAGTAAAATCGAGACGTCAATTTGAAGAAGATGAATACATATATATAATCCCAAAAGTATTCCATTAAAAGTCATTAGAAATTATAATATTAAAATGAAATGAAATAAACTGTCCATGCAAGTACTAAAGAAACAAAAGTGTCCACGCAGGGACTTAAAGAAATAACAATGTCCTCGCATGGACTAATTGTATTAGGAGAGACTTCACTCGTCGTTCCTTCCCTTAACCAGTTTGGAGAGTTTATTGAACAACTTGTTCGTCTACTTCTCCGTTTTCTCTGCTTGTTGTTGCATTTCTTTCATTCTTTCCAAGGCCTCAATAATGGCCTCCAGTGGTGGTGGAGGTTGTGGTTGAGGTTGTGGTATAATCCGATACTGGTACCCATAACTTGGATATCCAGTAGGTGGATAAGTAGGTGGGAAAGGAGATGGGTAAAGTGCGTTATGCATGATCGCTTGCATGTAAGGATCATGCGAAAGTGCTTGGTAATCAACTGGAGTAGTTGGGTTAAAAGGATCGTATCTAGAGTTATCCGGATATGTTGGGATAAGGTTATTATAACCCGATGGTGATGGTTGAATTGCAGGTGATGGCGTCGGTTCCACCACAGGTGAAGTATTTGAGGGTCCACCCATTTGTGGGTCCTCTTGAATGGTGGGGTAGGGTTTAGGCAATGGTGGTAGCGAAACCGACCGTTGTCCTACACGTACTGACATACGTGCTCCACGTTTCCTCCTTGGTGGCTCAGGTGGCGGTTGATGTTGTTCCACCGGTTCCATGTGAACATCTTCTTCTATAGAAGGTGGTTGAGAGTGATGGGAAAGAGTATTGGCGAAGGTAAATTGGTTCCAATATTGGTCCCATTCATTAGGACCTTGATATGGCAATCCAGCATAAGAGTTGGAGTCGCTCGATATTTCGATGGGATTCGCATTTGAACCAGACAGCTGGGGGTGTGTTCAAATATTGGTTTGGGTTAAATTCATCCTGATAAGAATGATGAGAATGGTGAGAGTGGTGTGAATGATGTGAATGGTACGAGTGATAAGAATTTTGAGTATGGGAATGTGAATGTTGTGGTAGTGGCCATGAATCCCCCGAATCTTCATAGGGGTTTGGGTGATGTGGATGTGGAGGGAAATGTCCTGAAGGTCCTCCCCTCATTGGTCCATTGCCTCTTCCTCGTACACGTGGCGGCATTTTCCAATTAAAAATCAATTTAAAAAACAATACTAATAACTTAATAATGGAATGAGTAATCCTAGGTCAATGCCTAGACTCGGAAGTCTAAGGAATATGCTTGTGTAAGTTTGAGATTAAACACAAAAAAGGCTAGTGTATAATTCTCTCAGACGTTGGCTCTGATACCAACTTGTCACACCCCAAATTTCCAACAAAATCCATACACCGGTGGGCCCGAGTGGGGAATATTGTGACGTAAAGTTGATATCATCATAGTCAATTAAACACAGCACATCGGAAGTCTTGGATTTAAATTACTATTGCAAACCAAATGTTCGAAAATACAAAATAATATACAGGCTCATAATAGAAGATCCACAGGCGGATCATAAATTGTACAAAGAAAGAATGTAAAATAGACTTTGGGCAGATCTAGGATTTGCAAGATCCTCTTATCACTACCGAGCACTTCCAGCCTATTTTCGTATTGTACCTACAAGCTTAGTCTTTTTAAAATACGTCAGCTTTCGCTGGTAAATACACCCAGCTGACTCATTTATAAAATATTTGAAAATGATTTTAAGTGCACAAAGGTACAAAATCTTTTATAACTTGGGAAAGTTGACCTTGCAACCTTGTTAACAAATTCACATGTTTGTCCATACATACAAGGCCCAGTAAAAAAGCCGAGACATGATTAACGTACACACCACTTAAGAACTCACGAATGAGTTATCCCCAACAAGTGTGGGTAGTTGCATTTCAGCGTCTGTCAGGTGTATGCCTACACCCCGCGCTAAGGTCATGGTCATTATCTAATGTAATGAGCCTAGGATATCTAGGACACGGTAGTTAACTGACCAATATTTAAGTTATCAAATAAAACCGATTAAAATGGAATATGCGGATTTACTAGCCACTAATCGACATTGATTGATCCCATTTCCGACCAAGCGGTAATAATTTACCGTGTCCCAAGCCCGTATAGGGGAAATAAATCGAGAGTATTTACCTGAGCTAGTCTTCTTTTAATTTAATAACTTAGCCGTACACAAAAGTACTAAGTGCAGATAGCATTTACCGGCAAGTCTCTAGTCTGGATCATGGCATAAGCTAACCAATTAAATACTAAGTGTCTTGTTTAAGTCATAGACTTAAATCGAGTAGTGTACATGATCACAACGTATATTGCTTGATTAAACGATGATCGGATAGAATGTAGTTTAAACCCGACAAGTACTTTGACTTGTATAATATGGGTAAACTATAAACATTCTGGATTTTGAGACTTAAATGACAAGGTTAGACCCGTTTCGGTTAATTTTCGTAAACTAGTTACATATGCTTAACCGTACGCATATTAGCGATATCGGGTAACCAGATAAGTCATGGACAAGTTCTATATGCCATTACATTTTAAATAAGTTGTAATATCAGTAGGATATCAACTTATATGCACGTTATGGTTAAAAAGTGAAACTATGCCTCATAAGGGCGTTTCGGTAATTTTACAACGTATAAAAGGAACTTGAATATAATTTTTGTGATTACAATAAGTATTCTGGAAAAATAATTAATTTATGATATAATATCAGTAGGATATTAATTATATGTGTAATTTATATTTTTATGACCAAACTATGCACCTAATAGGCATTTTGGTCATTTTACACATAGTTTATAAATTATTTGGGATTCTGAGTTCTTATCATATAAGAACTGTAAAAATGTTTAGAATAAGTTTCGAAATCAATAGTAACAAGTCTTGGTTGATAAATATGGTTTAAAACCATACTATGCGCCGAAACAACGCTTATGTCGTAAAATGACGATTTATGCGATGTTTAACGAAAAACGATGTTAGGGTCAGATTTGAATGTCTTGGCTATGTTATTTAGTATAACATATCAGGAGGTAAAAGATTTACCTCGAAAAGATATGATTAAAACCATTTTATAAGCCATAAGGACTTTATGGTCATTTACCGACATTTTACAAGGACTTGTTCATAAACTCAGTTTATAATCTAATTTAACATCACAAATAATTCTACTTATAATATTACATCAGTAGGAAACTTATTTTCAAGTTCATTATCTTTTAAACCTTATTTATGCAAAAATGACATTTTAGTCAAAATGACATAATTACGGAACTTGGGCATAAACTCAGATTCTGATTATGAAAATGTAATATAACCTCAGAGGGTTATGCTACATTATATTACGATCATAATGCAACTTTAGATCAGTGTCTAACTAATCTAAATCGGGTCAGAATCAAAAGTCAAAGCAGAAGTCAAACTTCGCGACTTTCGGTTGCAAACCGACCCTAGAACTGAAATTGACGAGCCGAACATGTTCTTACATGTTCTAATAATTAGTACCAACTTGTTTAAGTGTCAAAATAGGTTTCATAACATATATAAGATCAATTTATGATTTTTCCAAAAAATGACCTGTTTGACTTTTTAATATCATAACTTTGACCCGTTAATTGGTCAAGCAAACGTGATCTTCAAGAAGTGCCCTTTGTAGGGACTAACACCTTCCTTATTATGATCACTTTGCCATATTCATTATGAACAATGGCTAGACCATAATGGTTTTAACCGAAAGTCAAGGCGTTTTCGTAAAATGCAAGAGGTTCCTAGAATGCAATAGAACTAAGTTGGATGCTCCTTTCAGTTAGGAACTTTCAGCAGAGGGAGATAGAGTTGTGAATGAGAAAGGTGCAAGTTCAAATGGTGAAACTTGGCACCTATTTATAGTTGGAGAGCTTGAAGGAGGTGATGCCAGGTGCTAAGGGGTGTAAGAGGGAGCTTACAAGTGTCCTAAAACGTGGCATAGCTGTTTGGAGGACCATAGTTTCTTTGGAAGACCATAGTTTCGAGAAAATGGTTTTGGCAATTTGTGTGGTGGCCAAGGAAAACTTTCTACAGATGCAGTCCTTTGGCGGGCCGCAAGAGGCACAAGCCTTGCCTCTCGCGCCCCGCGAGCGCACCTAGGCCACTTTTATATTTTGACACTTTTAGCCCCTTAACTTATAAAACCCTCTAAAACCTTCTGAAACACCTTTTTAGCATATATAGCCCTTCATAACCAATATTTGGCATATCCGGGAGTATGCCCGGACGTTGTCGAGCTCTCGGTTCGTTAAAAGGTCACTCAGAGGTATAAATTAACATGTTGACACTTTAACCCCTCCGATGTCCAACTTTCACATATTTACAGAGTTGAACCCTCTCGTCCAACAATGGGACATGTGGGAGTTAGGACTTCGTAAAAGATCAGCAGAGGCTCATTATAAGGATGTTGACTTCGATGTTACTCAGAGGCTGGGCATGTTGATACAACGGTCACTCAGAGGCCAAATTGTTAGCATGTTGACACTAATGGTCACTCAGAGGAGGCTATATTTTAAGCATGTTGACACTAATGGTCACTCAGAGGCTTGGCTTATGCATGTTGACAAACTTACTTTGAACATGTTGACCCTTTTAGTCACTGTTAGTCTTTAATAGACTTAAAATAAAATACGACACGTGTCACTATATTACTAGACACGATTTTTACAGGGTGTTACATTTCGTGTGAGGGAACCTTTATACGAACTAGTCACAAAAACAAACATTTTTGGGTTACATCCGTGCAAAGGCAACAAAAACCAACTTTCTAAAATCTATATTCGTACTCCTTCGTGCGAGGATGAAATTTCAAGTTTTCTTGTTTTTCATCAATTTGATCCTGATTCTGATTGATTTCAGGTCCACTTTTTTCAAGTGTTTATTAGAAATAGATTTTAAGTATTTTTGAAAAAAGCTGTCCATTTCACGATTAATTTCGTGAAAAATGATAAAAATTAGAAGAAATGAGTAGAAGAGAAGTGTTTAATTGTTGAATCTTGTTGATTGTCTTCATATTAGGCCCCTAGGCTCTGATACCACTTGTGAGGAACTATTATCCAACAAGAAACTCAGGTCTAATCTGTAACCTAGTCCATAACGTTTGGAATCCGTTTTAGTTGGGGTGACAAATATAACTATATTACGTCTAAATCAATGTTTCATTGATTTCGTAAACGTTTATAATCTGGAAACACTTGGACAGAGTTTTGCTGTCTCGTCCGCAAAACGATACTACAGACTCAAGGACTACACACCTATTTATAGTACATGTTACTCCGTGCGGACTAAGATATCTACCTTCATACGAACTAACATAAACTACCTTCATACAAAGTAACTTTGACTACCTTTATACGAAGTAACATACAAACGCAAATAAATCTAACAGTTTGACCTAATACAGACTCGGACACGACTCGTAGATGTTGGCAGAATACATATGTATCAACAACGACTCTCAAATGCTTCCTCCCCAAGTCAGCAGAAAGATCATTGCCATTCTTCAAAACATTGAAGGACTGTGCTGACAAGAAAGACTTTATGTGAATGGAGAAGGCAAAAACAACTTTCATAGCACTCAAGGAGCTCATAACTTCCCTGCCAACCATGGCAACACCCATGAAAGAAGAAATAATCACCGTCTACATGTTGGTAGGACAAGAAGCAATAAGCTCTGTACTTGTGGTGGAAAGAGCAAAGGAGCATATACCGGTGTATTTCGTGAGCAAAGCTTTGAAGGTAGCTAAAATCAATTACTCTCCAACCGAGAAGCTGGTACTAGCATTAGTACACACAACGAAAAGGATAAGAAGATACTTCGAAGCTCATCCCATCCCAGGCATCACCAACCTGCCACTAAGAACAAACCTTGAAAAGCACGAGGATTTGGGAAGGTTGGCTAAGTGGGCTGTGGGACTAGGGGAGCATAAGATTGAGTATGTACCTAGAAAAGCGTACAAGGAGCAAGTGTTAGTAGATTTTTTGGCCGAAATGCCAACAGTCAAGGAGGTGAATGAGATAAAGGAGAAAGGGTGCCAAACGATAATCCCAGGGAAGTGGGCGTTATTATCAAATGGAGTCTCTAGTATAGAAGGTTCCAGGGCATGTCTCATCATTACAAACCCGCACGACCGATATACTTATGCACTTTGTCTTGACTTTCCTTACACAAATAACGAAGGTTAATATGAAGCATTGTTGGCTGGATTGCGATTAGCCAAAACCATGAAGGCAAAGGAACTCCATGCATTCACCGATTCAAGATTGATAGTAAGCCAAGTGGGGGGATAATACATAGAAAGAGAACCATCCATGATACAGTACAAGGAAAATTTAAAAGAATTCATGGGTAGCTTCGAATCCTGTTCACTAACTCAAGTATTAAGAACGAAAAACAAGCAAGCTAATTCTTTGAGTAAGCTAGCTTCCTTAACATTTTCACACCTTACAAGGAAGGTGATTGTTGAGGTGCTTAAGGCAAGATCCATCAAAGAAGCTGAGATCCAAGATGTGGTAAATGAGAACACATGGATTGCACCCATCCAAAAGTTCACGGGAAAAGGAAGGCTCCCCCCCCCCCCCCCGAGGAGGTAGAGGCTGCCAAGATTAGGAAAAAAGCCAAACAATATGTCCTAGAAGAAAGGAAGCTCTACAAGAAAGGTTAGCTTTCCCCATTACTACGCTTTGTAGGTCCAAACCAAAGCAACTACTTGATCAAAGAAATCTGTGAGGGCATTTGCAGATCACACACGTAGGTAAGAACAATTGTGCCAAAGCAAATGAATATGGGCTATTATTGGCCCACGATGCACAAAGACACGAGTTAAATTGTCCACAAATGTGAAGCATGCCAGCTACACGCTCCCATTAAAGCAAGCCCAAAGCATGACTTAGTCTCGGTCATAGCTGTCTGGCCATTCTACAAATGTGGGATAGACATAGTGGGACCCTTCCCCATGGCAGCTAGTCAAGTCAAGTTTCTCTTGTTGGCAGTATACTATTTCACGAAATTGCCAGAGGTCAAGCCACTCGCAAGAATCACAGGGAAAAACGTCATCAACTTTGTGTGGGAACAAATAGTGTGCCGGTTTGGGCTGCAAGGGGAGATAATAACCCACAATGGGGAACAATTTGTATAAAAACTATTTAGTACTTAGTGTGAAGAACTTCAGATCAAGAAAGTCTTCAGCTCTGTTTGTTACCCACAATCAAACGGACAAGTGGAGCGAATGAATCGCAACATCATTGAGGGGTTAAAAACTCGGCTAGGAAGATATAGCAAACAATGGGTGGAAGGGCTCCCCAGCGTATTATGGGCCATTCGTACATTAGAAAAAGAGAAGCCACTAGAAGACCCATACAACCTTGTATACGGCTCAGAAGTTGTGATCCCCGCAGAGATTGAAGTTAAAACACTAAGGAGTGCAAGGAAAGACAACACCTCCCACGATTCGGAAATACTCTTTAACCTTGACCTACAGCTACTTGAAGAAGCCAAAGAAGATGCATTGATCCGAGAAGAAAGGTACAAGCAACAAAATGGAAGCATACTACAATGCAAGGGTCAAGAAAGAAGCCTTCAAACCTGGTGACTTGGTACTTAGGAACAACGATGTAAGTAGAAGAGAAGATCTTGGAAAGATGGGCCCAAAATGGGAAGGCCCATATGTTAATGATGAGGTGCACAAGGGAGGTTCCTACAAATTTGAGACGCCTGATGGCAAGAAGGTATCAAGACATTGGAATGGAAAGCACCTAAAGAAATTCATTGTCTAAATGACTAATGTAATGATGGAAAGAAACTTATACTTTGCTATATCCATTTAATGGAAACAAAGATAACACTTTTATCAAAAATTTATTATTGTTCTATCCTAAGGGTGAGCTCCTCCAAACAAAGCTCCATGGGATCTGACAGTATATCTACCAATGAAAAAGGGATGAGCTCCTAGGACATATCGCTCAACAGGTAATAAGGTACTATATCTTCCTGTATAAAGGGTGAGTTCCTAAAACAATACAACTCCATGGACTTAAACGAAAATAAAATAGCTCCATGAAAGAGTGTAAACACCTCACACCAATTCCGACTCATAGGCTAGAAGCTTATAGAAATCAGCCTATGTACAATATACCGCAACAACAAAAATAAAATGAGGACTAGAGAAGAGATTAAACTACAACAAATTGCATCGGTTCTTCTCTAAAGTATTAAAGCCAAGTGACTTCAGCACTTAGTTTCAATTTGATAGATAAACACATTTCTTAAAACAAAATACAATAGTTAAAGGGAAGCCGAAACATAAGCTCCCCCATATTACGTGCCAAACACAAGTTTGATAATAAAACAAGACATCACAAAAAAGAAGACAATGCAAATACACAATTAGAAAACAAAAAGGGAAGCTAACACCCTTAATGGGGCAACTCCCATACCATTAAAAAGGTTAAGAAGTTCATACATAATAAGCCCTCATAAGGGCACAACAAACTACAAACACCTTCAAAGAAGGTCCAAATTGTTTACATTACAACCACAAAAGATATTAGAAAAGATCATCAAGCTGAGCTAGAGCCACCAGCATCCTCGAAGAAAGGATTCTTGTTCTAGGGATAGTCATCATATAAGCCATCTAGATCATCAAGGCCTTCATCATCACCAGCAATAGAGGAGCCGGCTTACCCCTCGCAAAAGCCAAAGGGGGAGCATCGATGGGAATAGACATAGAAGAAATCGGCTCAGGCTCTAGGGTTACCTTCAATTTCTTTATAGAAGGGCCAGTATCTCCACCTTCCTCATCACTGGTCTTAAACAAGGCTCGCTTAACAGAAGCTACAGAAATTAACTATTCACAAAGCCCCTAGTTCAGACCTTCCGGCTACAAAGCTTCCACCTCAGCTATAGGACAATCAACCATCTGAGACAATGCCTCCACATAAAGATAAGATAGAACCTCCATCTTCTTCACGACACCCACAAAGTCAGGAAGTGAGTCAAGATTTAAAGCATGAAGCTTCTTTATGGCTTCCCCTTGGGAGGTAGCATCAACTCCTACAATAGGGCATGTGTGTCGGCAATGAGCCCTTGCCTTAGAATATATATATGCAAGATAAAGGTTAAACTCTTTGCTATGGGGGAGGTAAATCATGAAACGGCGAATGTAAACCCAATCTGTCACACCCCGACCTACAGCGGAAAAAAACCACATGATGCAATAGACACCTCTAGTCAAAGCACATTGTTATAAGATACTATATTGTATTTTATTATATGTTAACTACATCGTTACTTACATACTACATGTATACTACAATAGTATGTTTCCGCGGACCACAATAATCTTCTACTCCGCATGCCTCTATACAGGTAATTATCTTCAAGGCAAATCTCATCATAGCACGCACAACGATCGCGCCAACCTCAAGTTACCTGAAAATCATGTTAAATTTGGAAACAGTCAACTACAAATAGTTGGCGAGTTTCTTAAGTTTTGTTTGTATCATACAACGTAAACGTAAATTATGTCTTTGCACATTTGATTAAATATATACTGATCCCACAAGTGAAGCCTTGACTATATCTCTATCAATTCAACCCTGTGGTCCACCACCACGACACTACCCCTGTGTAGCTATGGCTAGTACCCCATAGCCTATGCTTGAACATGTACAATTGCGTATGTATCTCATGGCGTTCCTTGCCATCGCGATTGGGTTTGTCGGACCAACAGTACTATTACACATCCACTGGCCAACGGTTAATCACTTGGGTCTGTGGGGACTTTTCAAGTACTAGTGTTTACTCAGATAGTTCACATCAATTCATGTATATATGTGCACGTATGCACGTATGTAACATGTATTTCACCCCCATGTAAAACATAAAAAAATAGAAAGCGGGGTAATGATATTCAACGGATAAGTAATGCACAACAATCATACAATCGATACGTATTAGTTTGCAACTACTTCAGTCCTAGTATCAGGCAGTTTTGGGTTAGTTACCGAAATTAGGGTCCGGATCGGTAATGGTCATAACTTGTGCTCAGATGGGTATATTCATCCGAGACTCGACTTATAGCATAACATTAGGGTTGTGGGTATTATCTTAGTGTCAAAGTTTTTATTTTGGCTTCCGTGCACCATTTTACGTGTCGGTCAAAGTCGCTTGGTGTAGATGTTCAAAACATGGCATGGTCATATAGAATTAACTAATAAGTTGTTTATTAGAAATGATTAACTTTATATTAAGGGAGTTCGGTCCTTTGGGGATTCCAGGTTGCCCGTTTCTAAGTTTCCATTTCGGTCGTCGGGGAATCCCCCAAACTTGGTGTAAGGTACCCCGAGTACCCATTTTTCCCCGGAACAGTTCAGAATGACGGAATAACTCTGATGTTTCACTTATCGCCAATTCAGTCCTTGGTCAGTTCACGTTTCCAGCAGGTTCGTTATACGTTTATTTTGTTGGTTTTGTTTAATATAAAGTGTTTTAAATTTCCAAAATTCGTAAACAATTATGTATATTAAATAAAATTCTGAAAACTTTTATTTAAATTTGTAAAAATATATGTGTTTTAGTAAAAATATTCCTAGAATTTATTTGGTTAATTTATTATTTTTAGTTAATTCGTTTTAAAACTGTATTTAACTGAATAATTGGCGACTAAAATGATCCGACTTCCAAAAATTCTCAAATATTTACAGAAGTCTCCCAATATGTGTAGGAACTTCCTACAAAAATTTTAAATTTTTTTGAATTTTTAACTCGGGTTTCCGATTGCGGAAACTTCACGGAATCGCAATTGTTGAAACCATATTCTGTTGGTGCACCTTATGTCCGTCACTGTGCAAATAGGCTAGATAGAGCATGTGTTGAATACTGTATAGATTAGATACAAACAGACGATCCAAGCACGAACGTGAGAGGAGCAAAAGGGTCACTACGTATGAGGTGATTCTACGAGGTGTATCACTTCGTACGAAGTGGTTACCACTTTGTATAAAGCGCAATGCTCACTTGTACGAGGTGCTCATGTCTATATATATGTGTGTTGTGTGTTCATAGTTTTGTAAGTTTTGGAAGTTCCCAGAGGGAATTACTGGCGGAATCTCTCCAGGAATTTCGCTAGCCAGACAATGTATACTCTTTCGGTATGAATGTATGAATGCTTCCACTGATTTTGTTTCTACTCCTTTCGTAATAACGTTCTATCGAATCGGTACTATCATATGCCCAAATTTCCGTTAGAATCGCCGTCATCGGGACCTACATATTCGAACTTGACCCTGGGTGTCCGAATTTTTCCAGAATGTTACCCACATCAAACTCAACAACCTTGTAATTTTTGGTGATTTAATGCACTTGTTTTGTATTTTTACCGAACTTATTTTCTTTAAACAATTAAAAATTTATTAAAATCACCATAAATTCCAAAAATTATAAATATTTACAATGAACCTATTTTCACCATGTATTAGTAGTCTGCCATATTTCAAGTCCAACCAATACACACAAACCAAGTAATGCTATAAACAATTTTGTATGCCTTAATTTCGCTTTTCAGGAATTATACCTAGCGGTTCTTGCGTTTTCAAGCAACCCTTGTGCTTCCAGAAGTGAAATATCCTTATGTTCAATATCTATACACCATAAAAACCCTAATATGCAATAACCCATGTCAATCAAGCCTTACATCCATTCTTTTCGATTAGGGTTTGTTATGTTCGTTCTTGTCAAATACTTTGTGTTTTGGTGTCATAATCCAATGTTTGGCATCACCAAACATCATGTGGAACCTTGTTACCCTAAATCTTATTAGATCAGCCTTGAATATAAAAAAAACCCACTTGAATTTATGGTTTAAAATTAGGGTTTTTGTAAAATTTCTTGTTTTTAGGCATTAATCCACATGAATACATGATTAAAAGGGTTTGTACTTTTGAAACTCTGATTGTTCTTGGTATTTTCGAACAAATTTTAGTATATGTGTGTATTAGAAGGTGTCCTTGAGGTGTGGAAATGATATCAAAAAAAGAAAAATTGCTTTTTAATGCCTAAAAATGCTAAATGAAGCTTCATGGGGGTTCTAGACCCCTTTGTTTTGAGGCGGTTCTAGGGCCCCACACTTGATATAAATCAGGTCTTTTACGTTTAGGCTCGTTTTCGGGTCTTAAACACGTCCCAGGTGCGCCAAACGGACTCTTATTCGTGAGTTTTTTGCGTGTTTGGTTATGGTTTTTGAAAACCGCACCCACCAAAAATGAACCCCTGATATTTTGACTTAGAACTACTTGTATTAGTGTTATATAAGTGTTTTGAGGCTTGATTGACCTTTCGTTGCATGCTTGGTTATTTTCGTATGTGTTAAGTCGAAGAAGTTTCGTTAACTGGAAACTACCTCGTTTAACATGCCCTTTCTCCTAAAGGCTTCAATTCCTAGGCCATGGTCTATGTATCATGTCTAAGCAATTTCATGCCCTTAGAATCGTCTACGGCACTATCATTGGTATCTAAATCGAAGTTATTCGGTTGGTGCACTATTAAACAGTAAGCTTCCGTTAACCTGTTTTCTACCCCCTTGAGGCACCCATATCACATTGTTTACCATTATTGGTCATGTATTACCCATAACAAAACCACAGATTCATCCGAGTCGTGATTCGTATCATTTCGTGAATCGTGTAAGTCGTACCAAAAATTAGGGTTTAACACATTTAGGGTTTTGGGCATAATTAAGGTTTGGCACAGTTGGGTGTACCTGACTTCATCAGGGATGTCACATGCCTTTGTTATACATTTTAGGTCATGTGTTAACCCATTCAAATTTCTAGAGTCGTCAATATATTCACGACTAGGTATCGTTACGCAAACAACGCATCGCGTCAAATTAGGGTTTTTCGGTGCCTCTTCGCACATATTACATTCTCAAATTTATATTATAACATGTTTCTATTCTCAAATCATAGCAAGTTTCATTGTGTACACATCATGTCCGGTTATCACGGACTAGCAACAATTAGGGTTTACCGAGATTTTCATAGTTGTCACAATCTCCCCGGTTAGAAGAATTTCGTCCTCGAAATTTCGCTTAGTAATCATTTGGAAAGCTCAATACTTATGTTTGTGTCAGTCATCAGGTATGTTCCAGCTTTCCGTTTAGCATTGTCTCCATACCGCAATTAAGTTTCTACAACGAAGTAGCCACTTGATCTGTCCATCCACAGTTCCTAAGGTATCGCTACGAGTAGAGTTTGTCATTATTTTCACTTTAAAAGTGAGAGTTTTGTTGGACTAATGATATGACAAGAATTATGTACGTTGTTTAGCTCATGAATAATTGTAAATACTATGTTCATTCTGAATCCACTAACTTCGAATACTTTGGAAACGATATACACTTTGTTTAGAATAGTTGTCTAACGAATTTAGAACAACCCGATATAGAAGAATTATGGATAACCTTCGACGGTTAGCCATAATGCAATAAGGGTGAGCACAATGCTGAGTATACCTGTATAGGGATGATGAATTTGTTTTTACAGTTTATAGAGATAGTCTCCCCCATTGTCATTCGTTCAAGTACTCCTTGTTAATGACAACCAACCATGAGAATCCTCACTCCATTGCTGAGAATATGAACGGGAAAAGGCATTATAGCGCCCAAGTTTCCCATAGTAGTACCAAGTGCGAACAAGTACTAATGGATTTACAAACCAACACGGACTGTGTGCTCGAACTATCCACCAGTAGTCGGATTATATTGTTAACATACATAAGAATCTGTAGGATGATAACCTAAGGTTGAGTCAGGTTCCAGAAGCTTGAGCAGAACTTGGTATGTCCGACATGTTTACATGGCTTACTTCAACGTATCCTTTTATCGAAGGACAATAATCGAGAGGAACTTTATAATACCGATCCACGTGTAATTCTTTCGAGATCCCAATGTAATTAGGAGTAACAAAATGTGTAACAATGTGCTTATAAATTGAGTAACACCACACTTGCAATGCTACCGTATCATGTAGCAATATTAAGGCATGAGGAATGTCTAACGATCAAATTGTACAAATGGTGTCCATAATTATGTAGCCGAACTTGAATGTAGAAGCGATGATAATTTTGTAAAAGATGACTAGTTAATGAGTCATAGAATCCTAATCCCCCAGTCAACGTGGCACCGCCACGCCTGGTTAGAAACATAGATACGCTCTATTAATGTTCCATAAGGGAAAATCGTTTGGGGATGAGAAAAATCATTCTCTTCCGGTATATTCTCGAGAGGTTAATTTAGGAATAGACGAAATCTTGCCCATACTGATCAAAAGTGGCGTATCATGATTTGACGTTTTCAAATATCATGAACCAAAAATCTGGCACGATTCCCCCTCTGGATTGACATGATACACAATAGAGATACTCGGATGATTCATCTCCCCTTCATCCGGAATGGCAAGAATTTACCAATTAAACTTATAGTTTAGTTCTTATTTAACTCAGTTACCTTACGCAAAGGATATCACTACCATCCAACGACACTCTTAGGATAACTCAATCCTTATGTGGAATTTTAGTTTTAGTATCCACAATTTAATTGGGATCGTCCTAGATTTCTGAAGTTATCTTTTACATATATTCAAAATGACCTAGTGAAAAGTTTAATCCAATATCAGGCGAAAATAAGAAATCCACAACTAGGATGTAAAGAAGGATAGGATTCTTTGACAAATCCGTATTTCGTGAATATACACTCACAAGGATCATAAATGGAATCAAACGAACATACCAACCAAATTGTAAGGATAGGTGTTGTGGTTCAACACCTTCTACCGATTTATAAAGATCCACCCCACTTGGACTCACAAGGAGCTGTTGACACCGGTTACCATGTAACTATTGGTTACTAATAAGAGAATTGTACCATTCACCTCGTATCTAATAGAATTGATGAACACAAGTGTATATTACAAATTCGCCTTTCTACACACCTGTAGTAGGCCTTTATCTAAACTAGAACATTTAGTGGGTTTGAAGGGAATATCAATTATTCCCTCTAAATATTGGATACTATAGTGTGTATATACTTGGATATCATAGCCCAACGGGTAATTCAGGGAGAGGAGGAGACGTACAATATTCTCCGGGTATCACTATCGACTATATTGTTATCATATTCTCATAGATGTATGGATATTTTATTCTTCTTCTGCTCATGAACAGTCACACAATCGTCATAAGCATCGCAACACGAAAAGCTTTGGGAGAAAGAAATCAAAGAAACATGTCTCATCCATGCAACATCCAACACATATTGCACAATCGTCTTACCACGTCAGAGATTCCAGACTCAGTACGTCAAGATTACTAGATGTTAAAGAATTTAGAGGTCATGGCACCGTCTATATGGAACTTGTGAGTCACTTACTTATGTCATGGTTCTAAAGTACAATTCATTCAAATCATTGTTTTCGTCTCATCTCGGAACGTCGATACTATAGAATATATAGTAGGCAAAACTCATAGAGTTGATTATTGGACACCAATAAGAAATAATTATCATCGTAGAGCCAAAAATTTACAGGAAAAGAACCGAGAAAGGTGGTGGCATAGAGCCCGTGATTTAAGACAAGAGTTATCATGTAGGTCTTGTCTTCATGTCAATTCACATTTCTTGAACTACGAATTGCTTCAAAGTGAAGTGTATCAGGTATTCACAGATCGAAATTATCAATTGCTCAATATTGACCGATCATTAGTAATTCCTTTTGGGACTTGCCTGTTGGTACGTATAATTGAAAAGATATATTAAATTTAAGATTTCGCTTTCCACCATTTTGTTTATTGAATACGAATTAGGAGGGAACTTCGCACCCAGTCCCTTGTACCATTAATCCATCATTTCCTTTATTCACGAGGGATTTACTTTGTATCGATCTGGCCTAAGGCGCTATGATTCAGGGTCATGCTTTACTTGATTCTATCATAGTAATACCAACGGGAGTTAAATAGAAAAGTATGGTTCGTAATATGGCTGAACATAGAACAAGGAGTTAGAGGCATCAATTTTTTTTAATTATGAGTATGGTACACTAAAACTTCCAAAACTTTTAGCAAGTAAAAAAAATATTTTAAGTAATGAATCTAGTCAAGTCGTGGTCATAGCTTTCTTACTCCCCACTTATATTACACTTCTCACAACCATGATTCACCAAGTTTATAGTTGGATTGGGCCATAAATAATACTTTGAACTCATAAATACGAATATAAATATGAGTGTCTCGTCAATCACAAATGATAATGGTTACGAGAAATATTGATAAAATGTTTTCGCCTCCTTGAGTCATATATCAATCGGGTCCGCATTAACACAACTCTGCACAGAACCTTGATTACTTCAGATAGAATTTACAATTTAATTGTTACCACTTAGTACCCCTAGAGTCATCAATAGTGGTGATAGTTACACGCCCATGCTATTGATCAGATGTTGTATTATTAGTGAACAAAAGTTACTTAAGAATATATGTTTCGAACGGATGGATTTAATAAACGATGGTCGGTGAAATAAATATAGTTTGTTCTTCATGACGTAAAGATTTTGAATATATTACTTCCGTTCTGGCAAGTCCCCTCAGAGGGAATATTTATGTAGAAGTGTTAAATCAAGGGCTTAGAGACGCGGTCACACATCCGGTGCCAATCATTGGATCAAACTGATATTGGCAAATTATTAATAAAACGTTCCAAGATTGACCATCGTAGAGTACTTAACCAAAAGATAGTACCCCAAGAGAATTTACCACAAGTATTGTTAACACTAATCTCCAGAAAGATTAGAACAAAAGGTTGTTATATGTGGACCCAGATTGCCTTTCACTTAGAATTACCGTAAGATCTACAGGTATCGTAATGATGAAAAGATAGTTCCGCAAAATCATTATACTCTTAGGTTACCATCGATACGAAGCCTCACAAAGTTGATGAACTATGATTATAACATACGAGTAAGAATTCAGATTAGTCAAGGTAATAAAATTCCCCACCGCTCATACATCTGGTTGTAACTTTACAACAACACTTTGTCCCACATGCCCGGAGTTAACAGTAAGCATCCGTATCCCGTTCGTTAGCAGCTAGTTGTTATACTATCAATATAACTAGGATTTTTATGCTTGTAATGTTATTTTTAATGAGAACTAGTATAGCCATATCATACACCTGGCTAAGATAATTGTGTGCGCCTTGCACAACACCGTAAGTGTTTATAACGCATAGCCATCGTTACACCCGAACTACTCAGTCAACATACAATACACTACTTACCCAGTCACTTCTATCCAAGAATCGATTGCAACTAATGCCCTAACCACTAGACGCCCTCAGTTTATATCACGACCGTTAAGAAATAAGTGATTCAGTTGATAACGAAAGGCTGCGATTAGGAACCATAGGAACTACAGGAATGAATGAACTCGTACCCAAGTGGGAATTAAGAGTTGGGAGACTATCATTGCTGACGAAGCAATTACTAGTCAAGAAATTCATTTCTGTCCTTCCGGACTAGTGTGACGATAAGCGCACTCTTTGTGTATGTACGTGCTCTGTTGTGTACCCACTTCCGTATGTAATTTTTGTTATGATGGATATGAATATATAGTTGGTAAATTGTGTATTAGTGATAACAGGCTTCTCGTATCGGAATATATATAATAGCCATCTTGGATGTATGCATCTAACTCTAGTACAACGTTAACTATGCTGGCGATAGGAATATGGAATGGACTATAGCGCCCGTTTTCCAATAAACCTACCTATCTCTAAGGAATATCAACTAACGTACTATCCACAAACTTGGATTCATAAAATCATTCCACGTATCAATCAATAAACATATAGTCACATAATTTCACATTGGCACACGTATGTATCACTCCACATATTTAAGTGTGTTTAACTATTATCGCAACTTTCCCAACTTCCTCGTATAAGCAAGTCTGTTATTACATTCCGGACCATAATAACTCACTTGCCCCATGAGGCTATCCTGGTACTCGCAAGTATGACAATTTACATTGTTTGTAAACTGCTCTATGTTATAGGTTAATTCCTAATTATGTTCACTAAGGTTCGAGCCTATAGTTTTAGTCTAGGTTTCCTTAAAGGCATCCTAATTCTCTATAACCAATGGCTCTGATACCCTCTTCTGTCACACCCCGACCAATAGCGGAAGCAAACCACAGGATGCAATAGACACCTCTGGTCAAAGCACATTGTTATAAAGATACTATATTGTATTTTATTGTATGTTAACTACATCGTCAATTACATAACTACATGTATACTACAACACTATGTTCCCGCGGACCACAATAATCTTCTAATCCGCATGCTTCTATACACGTAATTGTCTTCAAGGCAAATCTCATCATAGCAAGCACAAGGATCACGCCAGCCTTAAGTTACCTGAAAATCATGTTAAGTTTGGAAACGGTCAACTATAAATAGTTGGTGAGTTCATAAGTTTTGTTTGTATCATACAACGTAAACGTAAATCATGTATTTGCACATTTGATTAAATATATACTAAGCCCACAATTGAAGCCTTGATTATATCTCTATCAATTCAACCTCATGGTTCACCACCACAGCACTACCCCTATGTAGCTATGGCTAGTACCCCATAGCCTTTGCTTGAACAGGTACAATTGCGTATGTATCTCCTGGCGTTCTTGGCCATTGCAATTAAGTTTGTCGGACCAACAGTACTATTTACACATCCACCGGTCAACGGTTAATCACTTGGGTCTATGGGGACTTTCAAGTACTAGTGTTTACTCATATAGTTCGCATCAATTCATGTATATATATGCACCTATGAACGTATGTAACATGTATTTCACCGCCATGTAAAACATGGAAAAAATTGAAAGTGGGGTAATGAAACCCACTAGATAAGCAACGTACAACAATCAGACAATGGATAGGTAGGGTTGTGGGTATTATCTTAGTGTTAAACTTGTTCTCGAATGGGTATATCTTTGTGTCAAACTTGTGCTCGGATGGGTATTACCTTAGTTTGAGACTACTTTAGTCCTTGTATCAGGCAGTTTTGGGTTAGTTACTGAAATCAGGGCCCGGATCGGTAATGGTCATACCTTCAGCTTGGATGGGTATATTCGTCCGTGAACCGACCTATAGCATAGGGTTGTGGTTATTATCTTAGTATCAAAGTTCAGTTTGGCTTCCATGCACCATTTTACATGTCGGTCAAAATTGCTTGTTTTAGATGTTTGGGACATGACATTATCATATTGAATTTACTATAAGTTGTCTATTTGAAATGATTAACTTTATGTTAAGGGAGTTCGGTCGTTTGGGGATCCTAGGTTGCCCGATTTTAAGTCTCCGTTACCGCCGTCGGGGAATCCCCAAACTGGCGTGTAAAGTACCCCAAGTACCCATTTTGCCCCGGAACAGTTCAAAACGACTCTGATGTTCCACTTATTCCAATTTAGTCGTTGGTCAGTTCACGTTTCCTGTAGGTTCGATATATGTTTATCTTGTCGGTGTTGTTTAATATAAAGTATTTTAACTTTCCAAAATTCCTAATCAATTATGTATATCAACTAAAATTCTGAAAATTTTTATTTAAACTTGTTAAAACATATTTCTTTTAGTAAAAATATTCCCAGAATTAATTTGTCTAATTTACTATTTTTAACAAATTTGTTTTGAACTGTATTTAAAGAAATAATTGGCGACTAAAATGATCCGACTTACAAAAATTCTCAAATATTTACAGAAGTCTACCTATAAGTGTAGGAACTTCCTGCAAAAAGTTTAGATTTTTCTCAATTTTCTAAACTTGGTTTCCGGTGGCTAAAACTTCGCGAAATCACAATTTTGAAACCATATTCAAACTTGACAAATGGTGTCCGAATTTTTCAAGACCATTACCCACATCAAACTCAACATCCTTGTAATTTTTGTTGATTTATTGCACTTGTTTGGTTTTTTTACCGAATTTATTTTCTTTGAACAGTTAAATTTTATTAAAAATCACCAAAACTTCCAAAAATTATAAAACTTTACAGCGAACCTATTTTCACCATGTATTATCAGTCTGCCAAATTTGAAGTCCAATCAACACCCACGGACCAAGTTATGCTATAAACAATTTTATATGCCTTAATTTCGCTTTTCGGGAATTATACCTAGCGGTTCTTGCGTTTTCAAGCAACCCTTTGCTTCCACAAGTGAAATATCGTTATGTTTAGTACCTATATACCATAAACAACCCAAATATGCAAAAACCCATGTCAATCAAGACTAACATCCATTCTTTTCGATTAGGGTTTGTTATGTTCGTTTCTTGTCCAATACTTTGTGTTTTCGGTTGGTGCACTATTAAACGGTAAGCTTCCATTTAACATTTTTCCACCCCCTAAGACACCTATATCTCACTGGTTACCATTATTGGTCATGTATTACTCATAACAAAACCTCGGATTCATTCGAGTCATGATTCGTATTGTTTCGTGAATCGTGTAAGTCATACAAAAAATAGGGTTTAACACATTTAGGGTTTCGACATAATTAGGGTTGATCAGGTTCAGGGGGCTTATCAGTTTATTTTCTTTTTTAATTGAAGAAGGTGAACTGAACCTATGTTTAAAACGATTTAAAAACCGTATTTAAACCGGGTTAAACACACAGTCCAGAGGTGGACTGTGTGCACATGAAACGTAAGGTCTCCGGTCTATACATTTTCCGATTCGTTACAATAAATCAAACCTTTTTATAAACCTCAATGAAACCGGCAGTAAGTGTACAAAATATATAAAAATCTTATATCCTTCGGGTTAGACAAACAACCCAATTGGTCGGGCTGTGTGTAACACGAAGCAAAGGTCACAAGTTTGAAACTGGTTCAATGCACTGTTCTTATAATAAACCAAACCTTTTTAATTAAATAAAATTATGGTTGGCTAGAGTATGTATATAAGATTAATTAAAATTCTATATTTTTCGGGTTAGACACACAACCCAATATGTCGGGCTGTTTGCACACGAAGCATTAGACGCTGGTTCGAGCCGGTTCCATCACATGATTCCTATAACCTACCAAACTTTTTAATGTATCAAAATATAGTTTGGTTCAATAAGTGTATAAAGTTAAATAAAATCTGATATATTCCGGGATAGACACGTAGCTCAGTTGGTCGAGCTGCGTGCACGTAAACGAGAGGTCACGATTTCGAATCCCACACGCTGCCTAGATCCGACGGTCCGATTCAAGGGGAAAACATATTTTTTATTAACAAAAACCTTTAATTATTTTCCCTAAGAATATATTTTTATATATTAAATTTTATTCACACATTAAAAATATATATAGAAATACTAAATCAATCATAATAATTTAACAAATAACAAACTAATTAAAAATACTACACTTAACCAAAAGATTATATTTGTCTAAATTATTATACGAATGTTTAGGTTAGCCATTATCGTCGCTTGGCTTCTCAATCGTGCGTAATCTTCGTCAAATCTTAATCGCACCCACTTTGAGTGAATTCTTACAACTCCCCTTTTTATTCATGTTTATCGGGTGTATCATGTGTCGCTTTTGTTTATTTCACTAATTCAAACCTCGTGCTATTACAATCATGTGATCTAACATGCTATGTGATATTGTTGTTTATTGTTAATTGTGGTTACATTTTTCATTACAGTCAAGCACTCACATTAGGCCCATTTGTTCCCCGTTACTTATGGGTGGAGCGTCGCGTTGCCTAATATATTAGATCTGATCCGTTTGATTGAGCCTTGATCTCACAACACATCGCTTCTCATGCTCACATGTACATTGCTATTTGATTGTGTGGTTTGTGATTCAGATTACATATACGTTTCTCATATTTGATTAAGGCACATTTTATTAAAAATAATAAGCATATCGTTTTTCTTAATAATTACATGAGATTCACTCGCCAACTTATGTTGACCCAAAACTATATTTTACACATGATACAGGAGAACAGGTTTGAACCATGGATCACATAGGACATGAGCCTTAGAAGAAAATAAAATGTTATTTGCAAGCTTGTTGGAACATTATAGTGTTTGTATGAATTATGTGTTGACTGGAATGTTTTATTTAAATTTGGAATAATATATATATGAAACTTTAATAATAGTAAATGTCATGAGCTTTGATGAAAACCCAATCATGCCCTGACTACCGTATCCGCTACGGGTCAAGGTGTGACACAAATACAAATTTTGCACTTTATCTTTGTGCGAAGATAAATTAACTACTTGCGAATGTAATTTTATACACACTTCAAAAATTTTCCTTGATTATGAAATTGATTTTACTAAAACAACCTAAAAGAGCTGATTAACATGATGGTATGTTCAATTTTAACTTTGGCCCATTAGATTGTCCTAGATCTACGTTTTTAAGTATGTTTTACCGAAAAATTCAATTTAAGGTTCAATTCGAGTTCAATTCGGTCCAAACTAGCTTAGGCATTATTCGTGGTGTGCAATCGACCACTACAAGCTAATAAATTTCGACAGAACTTCGTCAATTGTTTTGCAATTTTATCTTTCACCGGGATGACCCAGGTTTACTTCCGATATGTAAATATACCTATTCGGCTCTATGACTAAACTCTAAAAATAACATATGTACGTATACACTTAAGAATACACTTCGTGGAAATTACAATAATACAAGTATTGTACATGTATACAAATGCGTATAAATACGGTATAAAACACCAAATAGTAAAGTATACAAATACATATAAATACGTCATAAATACCAATAGTAAAATATATAAACACATGAATAAATACGGTATATGTATAAAAATACGCAAGTACATAATAATGTACCCATATACACTTGTTGGAATGTACTTTCGCAAGGAAGATCGTACAATCTTTATTTCTTCGAATTTCAAGATGATTTTTGCACAGATCTGGTCAAAAATCAGTTTCTAACAGTCCTATGGTATCAATTTAACATCATGTATGTGGATTGTCCGATTATTTGATGCTTTACGTCAAAAACCCCTCATACGTCCCAAATTCATGAGCGTAGGTGATTAATCAACTATTAGATTGAATGAATCCCGTAGCTCTGATACCAGTTGTGGGTCCTGGCGAATGTGGTTCTAGACGGAAGCTTGGGCATATGATAGTACCGATTCGGTAGAACGTTACATTTTTCATTACAGTCAAGCTCTCACATTAGGCCCATTTGTTCCCTGTTATTTACGGGTGGAGCGTCGCATTGCCTAATATATAAAATCGGCTTCGTTTGATTGAGCCTTAATCTCACAGCACATCGCTTATCGTGCTCACATGTACATTGCTAGTTGAATGTCTGGTTTGTGATTCAGATTACATATACGTTTCTCATATTTGGTTAAGGCACATTTTATTAAAAATAATAAGCATATCATTTTTCTTAATAATTACATGAGATTCACTCGCCAACTTATGTTGACCCAAAACTCTATTTTTACACATGATACAGGTGGAGATGTGTGAAGCATGGATCACATAGGACATGGGCCTTAGAAGAAAATAAATGTTATTTGCAAGCTTGTTTGGAACCTTATAGTGTTAGTATGAATTATGTGTTGATTGGAATGTTTTATTTAAATTTGGAATAATAAATATGAAACTTTTATAATAGTAAATGTCGTGAGCTTTGATGAAAACCCAATCATGCCCTGACTACCATATCCGCTGCGGGTCAGGGTGTGACATATTGGTATCAGAGCCTGTGACTATAGGGATATAGGACAAGTTATTAGACCCTTAGAGACTATACTATAGTCAATTAGAATTTAATTGCTTACGTGTTAAGTTGGATACATGCAAACTTATGACATTTACTTGTTTTTACATTTCTCTCACACACAACTTCATACAAGCACTTTCATTACTATAAGATTTTTGTGTGACATTCAATATGTTTATAAATATTGTCAATATAACATGCATATTTATACACATATATTATCGTCATAACGCACGCCTTGATTCTCACATATTTAAACATTTTTCCTGCTTTTCTTTCATTTGTGATGTTTTCATTTTTTTCAATCTCATTAAAATTTCTACGATGGGCATGTAGTAACTTGAAAGGTATAAGTACCGGTAGTCGAAACGTCCTGTCCATTCGTATAAATCCAAAATAATGGACTAGTTTGCCTACCTAGGGAGTAATGATGAGAGTACGAAGGACCTATTAGCCCAAAGCATGCCACACCAAACGTTGTGTGAACTAACCCCACTTTGAGTTGTCACTGTGTCTACACCAGGACATCTTCCGACCTTACACTTCGCAATCTTGTTTTACGATTTTCATTCGGGTGGTGTGAGTGTTAACATGCCAAAACCAATGTGAACCCTACAAAGCCCAGTAGTCATGGGGGCCCACATGACTACCTAGGCCAAGTATGGGGGACATATTGAGGCCCAAACATGAGCAAAGCCCAAGACATCCTACGGATGTAATGGATTTTATTTAGTTTGTGGATGTTTAAATTTTATGCGACACACATGACACATATATGCCAAACTCATAGTCTCGTTACGTATTTCCTGTAGATGTCTTCTAAGCACTATCATGGAGGTAGGAGATCAGGAAGATCCGGCGAGCGCATGGCTGCTCAAATAGCCCAACAAATGGCCGCCGTGATTCCCGATATCGTAATTCAAGTTCAACAAGCTCTTGCCGCTAACCCTGTCAACCCAATTAACCAAGAGGGACAAAATGCTACCAACCTCCCACCAACACTACTAAGTGCACTTACAAGCACTTCAACTCATGTGACCCTCAAAAATATGAGGGAATTGAAGGGGTCGCTGCCCTCCTTCGATGGTTTGAAGAGATGGAGAGTACTTTTCTCAATTGTGATTGTCCCAACGACTGTAAGGGTCGTTATGCTACTGGCCATTTGTATGGGGTAGCACTCACTTGGTGGAATGCGAAAAGGGCAGAAGAGGCGCTGAAGCCGCAGTAGCCCTAACTTGGGAACAACTTTGAAGCTTATGACAAGACGCTTCTACCCAAGAAGCAAAATTAAAAAGCTGGAGGATGAGTTCTATTTTCTGAAACAAAAAGAGGGAGATCATATAACCTACAACAGGAGGTTCCTCGAGTTGAATCAAATGGTTCCAAATTTGTTCACTCCCCTCTATCGTCAGATTGAGCACTACATTCGGGGTCTTCCTTCGAAGATACGGACTCTGTAATGAGTACTATGCCTGCAACTCTGGATGCAGCAATGGAGCTAGCTACTGAGCTCACTGAGAACCACATCAGGAATGGGGATTTCAAAGATGAGAAGAAGAAAGATAAAACACCAACCGAAACCCCTAACCCAACTCAAGCTGGATCCTCTTATCGATTCATTGGCAAGAGAAAGCGAAATGTGAAGAACTTTGCTGTCACTCAAACTATTCAGCCAACCCTACACAATCAACCCATTGCAGCCGCTCTAATCACCCAAGTTGCTCCTCCTGTTGCTCCATTCAAGAATAAATACACAAGACCTCACCCGGAGTGCAATCGATGCCAATACTATCACCTTCTTGAGAACCCATATCTCCACTGCATAGGGTGTGGCCGTGTTGGCCACACAATTGAAAGCTGCCGCTCATTTCAAAGACAATCCCGCACCAACCTCAAGCCCAACCCAACAACCAAATGGTGGGCTAAGTGCCTTACCAACAACCACTAATGTTACCACCTGCTCGACCTTTAGCTCAACCCTTCTACAACCTAATTTTTCCATGATGCCACACGTCAGAGCTTGTTTCAATTGCGGTGATCCAACTCATTTCCGCAACACCTGCCCATGTTTAGTGAACATTATCAACGCACAGGCTCCAGCTAATCCTGTGAACCACGCCAATTAAGCCAATCCGCCAGCAAGAGGTATAGCTTTTAACATCAACGCCAATCAGGATAGGGCGGATAACAACGTGGCCTATCCGATACGTTCCTCATTAATGATAGTTATGCATCTATTCTTTTTGGCACTAGCGCGGATAAGAGTTTTGAGTCCTTAGAATTCGATCTATTCTTGGTTTACCTCGCGTTAGTTTAGCCGAATCGTTTACAGTGGAAGTAGCAGATAGTGAACCTATTACATTGGATTCTATCATTCGCGACTGCACTCTTACTCTTAATGATCCTGATTTTCAAATCGATCTCATTCCCATGAAATTAGGAAGCTTCGATGTCGTCATCGGTATGGACTAGCTCAGTCAGCATCATGCTGAGATGGTTTGTGATGAAAAATTTATTCTAATTCCACTCGCCGACGGCCAAACTCTTCGTATTTTTAGAGAAACTCCATCCAAAGGACTCAAGTTAATGTCATGTCTTCAAGCCCGAAAGTATCTTCGCAAGGATTACATAGCATTCTTAGCCCACATTGTCAAGAAAGAAGACAAGAAGAAGAAACTCAAAGATATTCCGATTGTTGGAGATTTTCGGCAAGTCTTCCCAGACGACGTCTCAGGACTTCTTCCTATGCGAGAAGTCGAATTTCAGATCAATCTTGTACCTGGTGCCACACCAGTTGCAAAATCTCCATATCGGTTAAAACCATCTGAAATGCCAGAGTTAGCTAGTCACCTGCAAGAGCTTACTGACAAAGGGTTCATACGCCCTAGCTCATCACCTTGGGGTGCGCCGGTTGTTTTCGTCAACAAGAAGGATGGAACTTTTCAAATGTGTATCGATTATCGAGAGCTTAACAAGCTAACCATCAAGAACCATTATCCTTTACCTCGCATTGATAACCTTCTAGACCAACTTAGGGAGCAACCTGTTTCTCAAAAATCGACCTTTGATCTGGCTATCATCAACTTAGAGTACTGGAGAAGATATTCCAAAGACTGCCTTTCGAGCTCGCTATGGTCTCTGCGAATTCATGGTAATGCCCTTTGGTTTGACCAATGCTCCCGCCGTTTTCATGGATCTAATGAATAGGGTGTGCAAACCCTACCTCGATCGTTTTGTCATTGTCTTTACCCATGATATTCTTATATATTGCAAGACTAAGTCAGATCATGAGCGATATCTTCATCATATTCTAATACTTTTAAAAACAAAAAGCTTTACGCTAAGTTTTCAAAATGAGAATTATGGTTAAAAGAAGTTCAATTCCTTGGTCACGCCGTCAACGACAAAGGAATTCATGTCGACCCTACAAAGATCAAAGCAGTGCAAGAATGGCAGGCGCCACGCACTCCCACTGAAGTTAGATCATTCCTCGGCTTAGCGGGTTATTATCGACATTTTATTGCCAATTTCTCCCGCATTGCCTTACCTCTCACAACCTTGACTCATAAGGGTAGCACTTCGATTGGGGGCCCATACAAGAGGCTTTCCAAACTTTGAAACAGAGACTTTGTGATGCACCTATTCTCACTCTCCCTGACGGTTGTGATGACTTTGTGGTCTATTGTGACGCATCATGGCAGGGGCTTGGGTGTGTCTTAATGCAAAGAGGTAAGGTGATAGCCTACGACTCAAGGCAACTCAAAGTCCACGAGAAGAATTACACCACTCATGACCTGGAACTCGGAGCAGTCGTGTTCGCTCCGAAGATATAGAGATATTATCTCTATGGTACAAAGTGTGAGATTTACACTGAAAACAAGAGCCTTCAACAAATCTTCAATCAGAAAGAGTTAAACATGAGGCAACGACGATGGGTCAAACTCTTGAATGATTATGATTGTGAAATTCGTAACCATCCTGGTAAAGCCAACATTTTAGTCGAAGAGAATATGCTAACTCCATTCATCTTTTATGTTCTCAAATGGTAACTGACCTTCAAAGACGTATTCGAAGTTCAACATACCTCTGTCACGTAGAATGATGTGCAAGATGAATTGGCTTGTGGAGCTGAAACCAAGTTAGAATCAAAGTCCGATTGTATTCTTTATTATCTGATCGTATTTGGGTACCTGATCGTGACAATCTTCGTACATTTCTCATGAATCAGGCCTACAAAACACGATACTCCATACATCCGGGTGCTGATAAGATGTATCAAGATCTATGATACTCTTACTGGTGGCCTGGAATGAAGAAGGATATCGCCATTTTTGTCTCCAAGTGCCTTATATGTTCGAAAGTTAAAGCCGAACAACAAAGACCCTCGGGCTTACTTGTTCAACCCGAAATACCCGTTTGGAAGTGGGAAAACAAAACCATAGATTTTATTACTGGTTTACCTCGCACCTCCAGTGGGCATGATATGATTTGGGTTATCATCGATCGCCTTACCAAATCCGCTCATTTCATTCCGATCCGCGAAGATTACAAAAACGAGAAGTTCGATGAAATTGTAACACAGTGTCCCTTTGAGCATCATCTCGTTCGAGATGGGCGTTTTACTTCACGAACATGGCAAGTTGTGCAATCAACGTTAGGTACACGCTTAGATCTCAGCACCGCCTTTCATCCTCAAACTGATGATCAATCTGAGCGCACCATACAGACTCTTGAAGATATGCTACCGTCATGTGTTATCGACTTCAAGGGCAATTGGGATACTCATCTACCTTTGGTCGAATTCTCATACAATAATAGTTATAACTCGAGCATCAGTATAGCTCCTTTTGAAGCATTATACGGTCGTAAGTTACGATCACCTGTATGTTGGCACGAAATCGGTGAAGCACAGATCACTGGACCAGAATTAATCCAGGAAACAACCGATAAGATTCTTCAAATCCGCAATAATCTTCTAGCAGCTCAGAGTCGTCAAAAGAGTTACGCTGACAAACGACGAAAGCCGCTCGAGTTTTGTGTTGGCGATCAAGTACTTTTGAAAGTATCAGCATGGAAAGGAGTTGTTCGTTTTGGACCAAAACGCAAGCTAGCACCTCGCTATGTTGGACCATTTAAAATACTCAAGAGAGTTGGTCCTGTAGCCTACAACCTTGACTTACCTGAAGAACTCAGCAAGATCCATCCCACGTTCCATGTATCTAACTTGAAAAAGTGCCTTGCTGAAGAAAACATCCATATACCGTTAGAAGATATTCAGATTGATGAGTCGATGCATTTTGTAGAGTGACCTGTAGAAATCATGGACTTCGGTGAGAAACGTTTGAGACGAAGTCGAATTCCGATAGTCAGGGTACGTTGGGAATCAAAATGAGGACCCGAGTTTACTTGGGAACATGAAGACAAATGCGTGAAAATACCCTCTTCTTTTCCAAGATAAACGTACTACCACTTTAATTTCAGGATGAAATTTCTAAAAGTAGGGGATACGGTAACATCTGATGAAAAACAGGTTCTAAAACCCGCTCTGTTTTGTAGTTCAGGTATATGTTATGATTTTTCATTACGCATTTATGATAAACAATTAAGGAATTCGTTATATTATTAGTATTAATAAAATAAATTATAATAAAAATAATAAAATAATAATAATAAATAAAATATAAATATAATATTATTAAGTCCAAAAATAAATAAAGGGTAGACCGCGGGATCGAACCCGGGTCTCCACCCAAACCAAACATACAACACACCACTACACCACACGCTCACATTTGACATATCCCGGGTCAAATAATTCTTATATCAAATTACGCTTTGATCTAAGATTCAAAAGAAGCTGCTCTGTAACAGACGCGACTAATCCGGGATCAATCAAACTATTGATTCTCGGCATTAACGGATGAAACTGACTCTAAAATGCAATTAAACTCAATTATCGAGTCAACACTTCTAAATCAGTTAAGCAACCATCACACCATTTAAGATTTTGACCGAAATCCAAAATTTCAAATCTAAGCTACTGCCTTGTCTATAAAAAGGAGTTTTAGAAATCAAATCAGAATGCACACTCTTGCAAAACCTCTCTAAAACTATCTGTAGGTTCCTGTTCTTCAAATACATATCGCCGGAAGTCGCAGTTTCGCCGGAATTCCGTCGGAGTTTTATAGTGTCTTCAATTCGGTATATATCTTTACTCTATCCTTTCAAATCTTTATAAATCTTATGTAAAATCTGATAGTAACTAATAAAAGGCGGGTTGTCAGCTTAATGTCTTTTTGAAATGAAGAAGATGAAATGAACCTATGTTTAAAACGATTTAAAAACCATATTTGAACCGGGATAGACACACAGTCCAGTGGTGGACTGTGTGCACATGAAACGTAAGGTCTCCGGTTCGAGTCTATACATGTTCCGATTCGTTACAATAAATCAAACCTTTTTGTAACCTCAAATATGAAACCGGCAGTAAGTGTACAAAAGATATAAAAATCTTATATCCTTCGGGTTAGACACACAGCTCAATTGGTCGGGCTGTGTGTAACATGAAGCAAAGGTCACAAGTTCGAAACCGGTTCAGTGCACTGTTCTTATAATAATCCAAACCTTTTTAATTAAATAAAATTATGGTTGGTTGTAGTATGTATATAAGATTAATTCTTCGGGTTAGACACACACCCCAATTGGTTGGGCTGTGTGCACACGAAGCATTAGACGCTAGTTCGAGCCGGTTGCATCACATGATTCCTGTAACCTACAAAAATTTTTTATTAATCAAAATATAGTTTGGTTCAATAAGTGTATAAAGTTAATTAAAATCTCATATATTCTGGGTTAGACACGTAGCTCAGTTGGTCGAGCTGCGTGCACGTAAACGAGAGGTCACGAGTTCGAATCCCACATGCTGCCTAGATCCGACCGGTCCGATTCAAGGGGGAAAACATATTTTTTTATTAAAAAAAACCTTTAATTATTTTCCCTAAGAATATATTTTTATATATTAAATTTATCACACATTAAAATATATATAGTAATATTAAATCAATCTAAATAATTTAACAAATAACAATCTTGCTGGGCTTGGAGCATTAAAGGTTTATTCATTAGGGATGTATTTGGGCTTTTGGGGTTAATATAGGCTTCCTAGTGCCTAATGGGCCTAGGGTTGTAATTATGGGCTTAGTGATGCTTATAAATAGTAGGGCTAGGTCATAGCAAAAGGGTTAGAGAGTTGATAGCAAAAACTTGTATCTGACATCTTTGGTGTAAGCAAGTTATAATCATTGATTGAAGTTATTCAAGTTGTTCTTCTTCCTAATCATAATTTCCGCTATTGATTAGGTTAGTGATACCTGTTTGATCCGTTTACGGGACTTACAATTGGTATCAGAGCCTACTGTTCTAATACAGGCTCCGGGTATTGCTGATTGAAGATGTTTTTGAAGTGTGTTGCTGCTGTTTGGATCGGTTTTTGGTGTTCCGGATCACTGTTCATCGTCGGAGGCTACTGTTCCGAAGAACTCGAAGAACTTGTGAAGATTTAGGATCTGGTACTATTCTAGATTCCGAAGAACACGAAGAAGGTTCTCACAATTTGGATTAACCACTGTTCCGGATTCCAAAGAACACGAAGGAGATCGTTCATTTCGGATTGATCCCAGACTGTTGCTTGTTCCGGATTGTTGTCCGAGTTACTGTTGCGGTGTTTGAATTCCTTGAATCTCAGAATTCAGTTGCAGAAAAGGCAGGGCCATTGTTACGGATTGGATCGCTGTTCTAGATTTTTGTAGATAAGAAAGGCATTTTGGATTCTCCATTCCAGATTCTTGATTCCGGATTTAAATTTAGAGTTGATTATTTCGGATCTACATCTCGGATTCTCCATTTCGGATTTGGATTTCAGATTTACATTTCGGTCTTCTTATTTCGGAGTTCATCTCGGGTTTTCTATTTCGGATCTTCAAGTCATTTTCAACAATCCAGATTGTTCATTTCGGATTCTTTAGTCCGGATTACTCATTAATTCAAAAAATCTATCCGGGTTGACCAACTTTGACTTTAGGATTGCCATTTCGGAAAATCTTTCCGGGTTGACCATCCTTGACTACAAAATTGACCTTTTTAGATTCTGTACTGTTCATCAGAATCACTTAAAATTAATTAAACTTTAAATCAATTTGGTAAGTTTTTTATTAATTTAATGTCAATGGCTGGATTCATGACCGCACAAGACCTGACAAATGCCACACTGGCTGCCCTACAATCGCAAACTTTAGCCCACCACCAAGAGCTGGATCAGGTGATTGGCACTTCCACCAAAGTGCCATGTTTATTGTACGGAGATGAATACTACGAGTGGAAGTTCCGCTTCGAACAGTACTGCAAGACAAAAGAACCCGGCATGTGGAGATGCATCATGAATGGTCCAAGAACCATAGTGTACAGCATATAGCAAGATCCTTGAACGAAAATCCCAAGCCCATGCACCTATGGACTCCAGAGGATATCAAGATTATAGAGGAAGATGAGAAGGCTTCTGCAACTCTAACCATGGCTCTAGGACCTGATATTTCTTTCATGGCCAGAAACTGTAAAAACGCAAAGGAGGTTTGGAGTGAGTTACAAAATCTCTACAATGGAAATGCCGACATGAAAGAAAGTAGGGTGAATCAGCTGAATCAACAATTCAGCTCGTTCAATCACATATATGGGGAAACCATAGAAAACCAGATACGTCGCTATGTCAAGCTGGTTTCCCAGATGATTTCAGCTGAGATCACCCTCACCAACAGCGCATGAACCGACAGTTATTAAATTCACTGCCCAAAAGTTGGGATGCAGACGTGGGCATGATAAAAAAGACAAAGAACTTAAATGACGTCATTCTCACTGAGATGATAGCTACTATCAAATCATGTGAAATCGACAACAAGCAAGGGAGATCAACCATCAAAGCAGTTTGATGGCCGCAGGGATGACAGGGCAGAACGCGGCTTTAATGTCACAAAATCTCGTCTATAGTTCTTTGCAAGGAAATGCACAAGCACTGGGTGGATCAAATGTGGTTTACAATCCTATTGCCATGCCTCAGAACACTCAGTATGTGTATGGTTTTTAATCTCCAAATCCTATAACAGTTTCAGCTGCTCAAGTTCACACACTGTACCATGCTCAGTATCCTTACATGGTTTTCAGTCCTGCAACTCCTCAAACAATGCAACAAGGTGTCATTCCTCAAACCGCTTCACTAGTCCCTGGACCTGCTAAACCCCCGCCCAACTCTGCGTTTCTCACTAAGGAAAACAAAGAGAAACTGGCTATTGCTGCATCAATGATCAAAAGCTTAAACGCCTTCCTAGTAGGTGATCAGACCCCTCCATCTATTCTTCCAACAGAAGTTGATCAGATCATGAAGGAGGACCAGGACGAGATGGATGTCTCTTGGAATTTAGCAATGGCTGCTTTTCAGGTCAACAAGTTTCAATAAAAGTATGGAAGGCAACCCTTGTCAAACTTGAAGACTGGTCTCACAAAGGACAAACTTTATGCTACTGATGTCACGAACAAGGACACTTCGCTAGGGAATGCTAGAAGCCACCATCAGGGTATGTATCATCCAGGGTCGCTGATATACAGAGTAGTGACAGATAGCTGGTTCCCGTCTCTCCTTCCAAGTCAACTACGAGTCCATCAAGCAGCTCAGGCGGGAAGTCCACAGAACTAGTGGCCCAACAACATGAGGGTTTCAACTGGGCAGATGCTGTAACTCAAATGGAAACCTTGAATCTATCCAAGAAAAACAACCATTGCATGATGGCGCAGACAACTGAGACACCCGATCTTTCGGAAACGGTAAATCGAATACTCTGTTCTGATAGTTGTCGTTTTAAATTAACACAAATGCGCACCCACAATTCAACTCTTGTGGCTGAATATCAACAAGCTACGTCACAGAACCGCCCTTAACCATAAGAACAAGCTTCTTATGGAGAAGGTCGAAGCTCAGAAACAGGATGAGTCTTCTTAAGAAAACTAAACAAGCATCTACAAAAGCTGAAACGACAACTGCTGAGTCTTCTCATCAAACTGAGGAATTAACTCAGCAGTCACACACTGAATCTGTTAAGCAAACAGCTGAACAAATATCAGTTAAAATTTTGCAAAAATCTCCATGTCCAAAATCTTTTAATGCAAATCGCAAAACTAGCAAGTGTGCTGATGGTTGTGCGCAGGACATCGTCAAGACCACGACCGTGCATCAGCCGTCAGTAAATGCCAGCAAGAAACTGACAGACAAATTGCCCAGAATTTCCCAAGCTGAACGGACTGTTTTCTTCCAGAAGAGGCAGACCTGTTTCAATTGTGGATCTCCCGGGCACATTGCTCGAAATTGTCAAAAGACCTTTACCTCTTTCAAAACTTTGTATTCCAGACATCAGAAGTCTATGCCTAATCGCCCGCCTGTGGCTCGATTTGTGGTTAAGTCTTCTGATCAAGACTGGAACTTGGCCAAGAAATAAACTGTTAAACCCTTGAGACCTTCAGTTTCCAAGAATCCCTCTAGCACTCCTAGGAATGTGCAGAGGTCTGATTCGGTAACCTGGAGGCCTAAGTTAGTGGCCAAGAATCAGTCTGCTCCCCTCGTGTCTAATAAATCAAAAGCATCATCAGCCTCATCCTCAACTAATTTGATCTTTCATGAGGTTACTTATGTTGATGCTAATGGAAAACCCAGATCTTCCATGGCCTGGGTTCCCGTTTCTAACCAAAACATGTTGAAATGTGCAGGAACAATTCTGGCGCAATCTTGTTCGATTTTGATATATTGATAGCAGCTGTTCCAGGCACATGACAGGAGACATCTCGTAGTTGAATGACATTCAGTTTTTCGATGGCGGGTTTGTTTCCTTCGCATGTGGAGAAACAGGGAAAATCACTATGAGAGGAACTGTTTGCAATGGAGCCTTGAGCTTTAAGAATGTCAATTATGTACCAGAATTGAAGCACAGTATGTTGAGTGTGTCTCAACTCTGCGACAATCATCTGGATGTTCTCTTTACAAAGAAAGGATGTTATGTGCTAAAACCAGGTTTAATCATTCCAGATGATTGGATTCTTCTGAAAGCTGCACAAAAAGGAAACGCGTACGTAATTGATATGAACCAGGCTCCGTATGACAAGCTCACTTGCCTTTTCTCTTCGACAACCGAACTTGACGTCATGCTATGGCATTGCAAACTGGGTCACATCAACATGAAGAATTTAAATCGTCTTGCAAAAGGTGGTTTAGTGAGATATCTACCAGTTCGTGACTTCATGCAGATCGAAAAATGTGAATCATGTGCGCGTGGGAAACAACATCGACAACCGCACAAAACCAAAGTCGTACCCTCCACTTCTCAGGTCTTAGAACTGCTCCATATGGATCTTTTCGGTTCAACAGACATCCGCAACATTGGAGGGAAGGCTTACTGTCTGGTTATTATTGATGACTACTCTCGATTCACCTGGGTTTTATTTTCACACATAAAAGTGAAACCCCTGAGCTAGTCAAACAATTTGTCACGCTTATGGAAAACCAGACAGATTCTACGGTGAAGGCTATTCGGTGTGATAATGGGACGGAGTTTAAGAATCTTACCTTAAACTCTTTCTGCTCCTCCAAGGGGATTGAGCGACAGTTCAGTGCAGACAGAACCCCACAACAAAATGGGGTTGTAGAACGCAAAAATCACACACTTATTGAGGCTGCACACACTATGCTGGTTGAATCCGAGCTACCTCTCATCTTCTGAGCAGAAGCACTTAACACTGCATGCTATATTAAGAATCATGCCCTGATCAACAAACGCCACATGAAGACTCCATACGAAGTGGTTGAAGGTCGCAAACCTTCGGTCAAGCATTTCCGCAAATTTGGATGTCCTTGTGTACTCCTGCTCATAGACGCTAAAGGAAAGTTTGAAGCAGGCAGGGATCCTTGTATTTTTGTTGGTTATTCTAAAAATACGACATAAAGCATTTATAACAAGTTCAAGAAGATGGTAGTTGAAACCTACAATGTGGGTTGGCTGGAGGAATATCCCAAGGACAAATGCATTGGTCCTGACTGGTTGTATGACTACTCCACTTTATTAAATCATTTTGATGTGTCCTCTAATGTGCCTACAGAAAATAGTTTGAATTCTATCCTTCCAAGGTGCCCATTACTTCTGAAGATGATGCTGACGCTGTCGCGCTAAATGAGACTTTAAAGCAGCTTAGTGTGGATCCTCCTGGATTCTATGACGCTGTCTCGCTTTCCTCCATAGTTTCGCATTCTCAAGACCCACCTATCTCTTCGCCTGCTCAGACCAATCATCATTTCGGATTGGATCTTCATCCGGAATGCATATCTATCCGAGATACAATATATAATTCGGATTGCATCTTAGACAATATGTTTAACCTCCTTCAGTCCGGATTGATGAAAGGGTTCATTCAGGATTCATTTTGAACTCTCAATAATCCGGGTGTGAAGTTTTTGGACCTTTTCAACTATTAAACCCCTAAACTAATTTGAACTAGTATTAATTTGAACCTTGACTTTTGTTTGACCTATTAGTTAGTTTTTAACTGCTATACTGTTAAACTCAGTTAACTTCCGTTAGTTGGATTTAACTTTGTTGATTTTTGACAAATATGGTGGAAGAAACTTTTGACGCGGTGATGCTGGTTGAGGAACAATTTCACAACCAGGCCGGATATCTCTCAGACCCGCCAGCTGAGTTTTTTCAGGAATCTCAGCCGATAATAGTGGGGCTCAACACTTGCAGAATTGCTTACGCCCTCCGTGCTAACCCTGTGATATATAGAGATCTAGTCAATTCATTTTGGAAAAGAGCACGCATTCAGCCAAGGTGCTACAGCTGACAGATACTTTCGGTGATCCAACCACTTATGCCAAAGAGAAGGTGCTGCCTGTAATTATGGAGATGGGATATGAGGGTTCTTATCCGCCACTGTTGAAGAAAATGTTTCCGGCATACTGGAGGTTACTTGTGCACATGTTCATGCAGTGTGTGTTAGAAAACAAGGGCGGTCTTGATATGCCTAATCAAGCCCAGACACTACGATAGTTTCATTAGTCATGGACTGGAAGTATAACTATTCTGGTTATATCTTCGATAACATGAAGAAAATCTTAGAGCAGTCCAAGAAGCGGATGTTCCTGTTATACCCACGTTTTATCCAGCTGATACTTGATGACCGTTATCCGGATTTGGCGAAGGATGCTACAGACGCTAACCTACTGAATATGAAGCTAATGGGGCCTACTATCTTTGCCACAATGAAGAAGAACCGCTCTACTTCAAAGACGGTGTTTGTAGGTCGTTTTCCTCTGAAGAAGTTCGGGAAGTTTTTTGAAGTTGTTGGTTTGCATGTTCCACCACCTCATCCTCCTCCAGTAAACGCGATAGTGGCTGAAGAACACGACATACTGGCAAAAGAAAAGGAGATAGAAGTAATGGATTTAGTCACTGATGATGAGGATGATGTTGGCCAAGCCTTTCTGGACGATCTGGATGCGTTCAATGCCACCTTGACTCCTACTTTACCAGAGTTGTCATCTGAGAACCTAGAAGCCTTAATCGCTCAATTGAAAGATATCCAAGAGAAACAGGGTGATCCTCCACTCGACATTCCGTCTATTGTTGCACCAACCGCTCAGATTGAAGAAGATGACATAGACGAGAAGAAGATGAGTACCGTTAATCAAGAGGCGAAGAACTGGGCCGAGCATTTCATCTAGTACACCTGAAGCTCCCGTTGTTGTTACTGTTGCTGCCTCTGATTTGATTACATCTACTGTTGCTGAGATCACTGTTGTTGAGGTTACTGTTGCTGAATGTGTTGTTCATACATCGATGGTTGACACGCCAATTTCATCTACACAGCAAACCGCTCCTATCATTACACAGTCCACAGTTGTATCAATCCCTACTGACACGGCTCTGCAAATGATGGAATTTGGAGGTAGTTCGTCAGGTGCTGGTGGTTCGGAAGCGGGTGGTAGTGGAGTCGGTTATACTGATAATATTGATGACGATTATGTGCATAGATCTGAGAAGAGGGCATTCAAGTTTGGGGGATTGGATAGTGATGACGATGATACAGAGGTGGATGTAGTTGAGTTGAAGAAACGGGTAGTTGTGTTGGAACATGAGGTTATGTTAAAGGATGCTCAGATTGCCTCTCTGCAGAATCGCTAGATGTTCGAGATCAAACTATCGATCAGCTGCAGGGAGATGTCACGATGCTTATGACTCTTGTGTTTGATTTAAGGGGCAAGCATGAGAACAAGTTTAGAAGGGAGTTTAGTGATCCTACCGATGATCCGATGAATGTTGAAACTAGACATCATGCGGCACAACAACGTATGGCAGAAGAAACTGAAGAACAGAGGTTGGCGGCTGCACGGTTGGCAGCCAAACGTCAAGCCGGTCTCGATGATTATTTAAGCGATCCACGCAGAAAGTTCACCGCCAGTCAGAAACGTGCTGCAGATCAGAGGAAGAAGATGCAAATGGTTTTGATGAAGAATGTTAACGTGAATCCACTGGATGAGAATTTTCAGCTGAAAGATCCAACCAATCAGTCCGAGAGATATGTAATGGAGTTGGGATCAAGTTATTATAGTAAGGTGGGAAATAAGTCGAAGGTGCTGAGTTGGATGTATGATCATGTTAAAAATATGTGGATCATCGTGCGCCAGGATGGAACCAGGGAATACTATTCGAAGAGTCGCAGTTTGAGACATGGACTAAAGTTGCGTTAACTGACCTTCTGAGAGCTCCATACACTGATGATGACACTACAGAGCGTGGACCGGGGTGGAGATTCTTTAAGAAGCTTGAACGTGAGGTTAGGAGCGGGTTTAAGAGTATGAAAACTGCTGAACCGTACTTGAGAGCAGCTAAGGGAGTTCGCAATGCGGACACGAGAAAGAGGTTTAAATCTGTGATGTGGCCGCCAATGGACAAAGAATTAGTTATCCCGGTTGCTCCTACCTTTCCAAAGGGAATTCTGAAGAACTTCAACTTTTTGTTACATGATCCGAAAGTCGGAAATGTTGCTATTGTGACAAAAGAGAAGGCGTTTAGGGTGAACGATGTGGTGGATTTGGTTAGCTTTCATGATGAAGATTTACAAGTTCTTGCTTCTCATCAAATACAAACTGCAGAGCTGTACGAGGTTTGTGCTAAAGATTGGATGGCTGCGGTTACTGGTATTATTGTTGGACGTTTAGGTTTGGATGCTCAACCGAAGGACCAATGAAGTATACCTAGAGGGAGAATGTTGGGCTTGGAGCATTAATGGTTTATTCATTAGGGATGTATTTGGGCTTTTGGGGTTAATATGGGCTTCCTAGTGCCTAATGGGCCTAGGGTTGTAATTATGGGCTTAATGATGCTTATAAATAGTAGGGCTAGGTTATAGCAAAAGGGTTAGAGGGTTTATAGCAAAAACTTCTATCTGACATCTTTGGTGTATGCAAGTTATAATCATTGATTGAAGTTATTCAAGTTGTTATTCTTCCTAATCATAATTTCCGCTATTGATTAGATTTGTGATACCTGTTTGATCCGTTTACGGGACTTACAAAACTAACTAAAAATACTAAACTTAACCAAAAGATTATATTTATCTAGATTATTATACGAATGTTTAGGTTACCATTATCATCGCTTGGCATCTCAATCGTGCGTAATCTTCGTCGAACCTTAATCGCACCCACTGTGAGTGAATTCTTACAACTCCCCTTTTTATTCATGTTTTTGGGGTGTATCATGTGTCGTTTTTGTTAATTTCACTAATTCAAACCTCGTGCTATTACCATCATGTGATCTAACGTGTTATGTGATATTGTTGTTTATTGTTAATTGTGGTTATATTTTTCATTACAGTCAAGCTCTCACATTAGGCCCATTTGTTCCCTGTTACTTACGGGTGGAGCGTTGCGTTGTCTAATATATTAGATTGGCTCCGTTTGATTAAGCCTTGATCTCACAGCACATCGCTTATCGTTCTCAAATGTACATTGCTAGTTGATTGTGTGGTTTGTGATTTAGATTACATATACGTTTCTCATATTTGGTTAAGGCACATTTTATTAAAAATAATAAGCATTTCATTTTTCTTAATAATTACATGAGATTACTTCGCCAACTTATGTTGACCCAAAACTCTATTTTTACACATGATACAGGTGAATAGTTTTGAAGCATGGATCACATAGGACACGGGCCTTAGAAGAAAATAATATGTTATTTGAAAGCTTGTTTGGAACATTATAGTGTTTGTATGAATTATGTGTTGACTGGAATGTTATATTTAAATTTGGAATAATATATATGAAACTTTTATAATAGTAAATGTCATGAGCTTTGATGAAAACCCAATAATGCCCCGACTACCATATCCGCTACTGGTCAAGGTGTGACACAAAATACAAATTTTGCACTTTATCTTTGTGCGAAGATAAATTATCTATGTGCGAATTTAATCTTATACACACTTGAAAAATTTTCCTTGATTATGAAATTGATTTTACTAAAACAACCTAAAAGAGCTGATTAACATGATGGTATGTTCAATTTTAACTTTGGCGCATTAGATTGTCCTAGATCTACGTTTTTATGTATGTTTTACCGAAAACTTCAATTTAAGGTTCAATTCGGTCCGAACTACCTTAGGCATTGTTTGTGGTGCACAATTGACCACTACAAGCTAATAAATTTCGGCAGAATTTCATTAATTGTTTTGCAATTTTATCTTCTCCGCGAATGACCCAGGGTTACTTCCGATATGAAAATATACCTATTAGGATCTACGACTAAACTCTAAAAAATAACATATTTATAGACAAGAGATATATGCATACATTCTAACACTTACAAAAATCCGGAAAGTAAAAGGGTAAATATTCTAAGTGTACGTATACACTTAAGAATACACTTGGTGGAAATTACAAAAATACAAGTTATGTACATGTATACAAATGCGTATAAATACGGTATAACATACCAAATAGTAAAGTATACAAATACGTATAAATATGTCATAAATACCAATAGTAAAATACATAAACACATGTATAAATACGGTACACGTATAGATATAAAACTACGCAAGTACATAATAATGTACCCATATACACTTGTTGGAGTGTACTTTCGCAATGAAGATCGTACAATATTTATTTCTTCGAATTCCAAGATGATTTTTGCACAGATCTGGTCGAAAATCAGTTTCTAACAATCCTATGGTATCAATTCAACATTATGTCTGTGGATTGTCCGATTATTTGATGTTTTACATCTAAAATCCCTCATACGTCCAAAATTCATGAGCGTAGGTGATTCATCAACTATTAGATTGAATGAAACTGTATCGTAGCTCTGATACAGTTGTGGGTCCTGGCATGTGGTTCTAGACGGAAGCTTGGGTGTATGATAGTACCATTCAGTAGAACATTATAGAAAGGGGGTAGAAACAGAATCAGCGGAAGCATTCATTCATTCATACCGAAAGAATATACATCTTGTGTGGCTGGCGGAAATTCTGGAGAGAATCCACCAGCGTTTCCCCTTAGGGAACTTCCTAAACATGACAAACAATGAACACACAACACATATATATTGACAAGATGTCACTCGTGCGAACCACATAAGCTCACTCGTACGAGTGAGATGTTTATCACTCGTACGAGAAGAGTTGTTTATCACTCGTACAAGTCACAATGTCACTCATACGAGTCACACTGTCACTCGTACGAGCTAGTTTGCATTTGCACTTGGGTCGTGTGTTCGTATCTATTATATACAATGATCCATACACACTCTTTCTAGCCTATTCGCACAGTGACGGACATAAAGTGCATCAACAGTTACAGAATGGAATAGTAGATCATGTGCGAATAGGGTGTCTCTTAAGTGCCATTAATCTTTTATAAGATTGTAGAACAAGACTGGTAGATCTATTAGGTGTAACGAGCCCCACTCATGGGTCCTTGTGTGGCCGTATGTAGTGCTTTTGTTGTCCCAGTCGGGTGGACCAGAAGAAATCGTTTAGGGTTGACTACTTCCTATGTCGTCACACTTATTTATCTCCTTGCAAAACATTAATGATCATCAAGTTCATTGACGCTTTATATACCACATATTTTCATATACGAACTCTCAAATTCTTTTAAGATTCATTTGATGCGCACACAAAACACACTAACTCGCCAACTTTTGTTGATGTTTTCAAACTTACGTGTATTTCATGAAATTGAAGTGGATCTTGGTGTAGTTAGTTACGAAGTTTTCAAGGTTAACAAGTAGTCGATGTCATCCATATTTTGAAAAGTGTGAATGCAAAGCCTTGATGTTTAAAAGTTATTTTGAACAAGCCTTTTGTAAACTTTAATGACTTATGTCGTCTTTTATTACCAAACAACGTGTGGATTGTAATGTTTATTTATGGTGAATGGATGAACATCGTGCATGCTTTTATTTTCTATAGTTGTTTACTTGTATCATATGCGGTGAAAACTAATCAAGTTCACACCGCCCGCTTCCGCTATGAACGGATGTGACAAAAGTTATGGTTCCCTCGTCTACACCTAGCATCTGGGCAATTTCTTCCTTGGTGTAGTTATGAAGAAACTCACCTTCTTCAACATCGTGCTCAAAACTTTTGTTTTTTGCACTCTTGGAACACCTGACATAGGAGTCGTCGTGAGGATTCCTAGTTGCTCAGACTCATTCAAGGGATCCTTCGACTCCCCTGATTCTATGCATCATCTATCTGATTGGCAGAGTCATTCATGTACATCTCAACATCAAACATTTTATTAAAACTAGCATCTTGTACATTTTCATTCACACTTTTCTGACCACTAATATCATCCCCAGTCCCAAACTCTTCATTTTCATCGAGCTCATCAACCATAGCATCAATCTCAGCATCTATCTTTCGCTTCTCCAAAAGATATTGTTTTGAAAACTTAGGACCAACGTCGACACTTTCACTAATAAGCACATATTTTAATGGTGACACTCCACCAATCATAGAATATGTATCTGGCATAGATTCAGCTTCTTGTGCTAACTAGGCAATCAAAGGCATCTCATCTATCTTTCCTTTCCCTTTACCAGCAGCAACAGCTTTAGCAGCTTTAGTTTTAGCTATACGTGTTCGTTCGGCTGCTCTGGCTTTGGCTTCCTCAATCTCTATCTTGTCAAGTTCAATGGAGAAGTTGATATCAAATCTTTTGTTTTGCACTTTGAACAACATGTCAAACTTCTTAGCATTCTCGGCTTTCTCAATCTCCAGGTCTTTAACTACCAGATGTAGCCGCTCATTTTCTGTTGTAACTTTCGGAAGCATAGACACCAGATTCATATTCTCTGTTTCAAGCTACTTGATAGTCTTTTCATTCTCCAACACTTTGACGTGAATCTCTTAGGCTTTCTCGTTAACATCAACTAGTGCAGATAATAATGCTGTTAACCTCTGCTTATCATCTTCAAGAAACTTAATTTGACTTTCATGTTCTTTGATTTGTTTTTCCAACTCACCAATTCTTCCTTCATTGAACATATCTTCAACAAAACCTTCTGAAAAAGAAAGGTATTCAATGTAAGGAAACTGATCATTCAGAAATTGACTAGGTCCAGATTATGGAGTATGTTGTTGCATAAGAGGAGTCGACTGTTTGGAGTTGATTGGTTTGGTGGTGTTGTGTGTTGTGGAGATGGTGGAATATTTTGTTGCTGTGAAGTAGGTTGTCGTGGTGATTGTGGTGGTGATGTAGGTGGTGGTGGTATTGGAGAAGTAGGTGGATGTAGTGGTGGATCAAACCTCTTCATTCACAGTAACAACCTCCACATCTTTCTTTCTCTTCTTCCCAGATTTCTCTCTCGCCTTAACCGTAGATGGAGAACTAGTTGTTTTAGAAGCACCAGATGCTTTTGTGCATTTTGCTGGCTTCCTGGCAGGCTTAGATATAACTAGTTCCTCATCTGAATCAAAAGGTACAAACAAATCATCATCCTCTTTATGTTTGCGCTCTTGTTCACGCTTGCATTCCTCCTCTCTTTTTCTTTCTCTTTCTCTTTCTGCAGCAATGTTAGGATCTGAATCAGTATCCTCAGAGCACGAACTTTCATCGTCACTATCATCTTCTTCCTAAACTTCTTTTGTCACACGTTCATCCATTGCTGCTTCTTGAACTTCTAGTTCATGCCAGAAGCTTGTTTCTTTGTAGGTGCACATTTACGTTTCTTTGTCTCATCCTTTGCATACTAGTTGCTTCGTTTAGGCTCAAATCCGTCTAAACATTCAACCTCTTCTTTCTCATCACCGCTATAAGCCTTCTCCATTTTCCCTTTGGAGGAGCAACGTAATCTTTATCTTTGATCACACCAAATATCGGCTTAGCAACAGGGTCAACAGACCTCTTTAAGTATAGATTCAATCTAGCTAAAGTCTCCACACCCATGTGCTCTAATTTCAGCTCATCATCTTCATCCCTTTCCAGATTTGGAAATTGATCATCTAGCATCATCTAAATAAATCTTGGATATTCCAGAAACATCTCTCCATTCATATTTAGCGCCATCTGCTTGAAGGTTAACTTGCTGAAGTTGTATGGCAGATTTAACATGAGAGCTGCAATCATGCACATCTGATAGTCAACTACATCATCAAATCCTCCTTTACGGAGACCGAGTGCATGTATAACAGAATGTGCGAGGAATTTGTAAGGCCTTTTAGGATTTGCTTTCTTGAACGGAGCTGCATTCACGTGGCCACTATATCCCATTCTATAAAAGCAACCTTTAACCATTCGTTCTGGATAGCCTGTAGGATTACTTTCCTTATCTTTAAACTCCAACACTCTATGGATCACGGCTTCCGTATTATTGACTTCCAATCCTCATTTCCAACTCTAACCGTAGAGATTATAGCCCTCGAATCTTCCTAAAGACGAGCTACTACCCAAAATCGTTCAACATGTGATTTAACCGCTTTATATCTATCTGTTAGAGCCTTTATAATAGGTATTCGCCCCATAAATTCAAGCACATCTCTAAAAGGCGCGATTTCCAGGATCTTCTCATCAAGAAGACAACAGATATAATGTATTGACTCGAAAGATGTCTTCTTTTCCTGCACATACATAACAACCTAACACTTAGAAGAATTTCCAGAAGTTTCAACACATCTCACTTTGTACAAAGTGTGCATATGCACTCCGTACGAGGTGTGCATACAGTTTAACAATTTTCTATTATGGACACTTCGTACGAGGTGTGCTTATATACTTCGTACGAGGCGGATATTTTAGAAACATTTAGCATTTAACAATTCGTATGAAGCCTACATCTTCCTCCGAGAGAGGGGATCGGCTCTCCTCTTATGAGCACTAGACTTGTTAGCGAGTTTGATAAACTAACAAGAAAGATATACTGCTTAAACGCCTTGATTTGTATTGATAAACGTGAACGGTTACAGAACGAGTAAAAAGTTTGACAGGGCTTTACCGTAGTCACACACCAACAGATATCTAACACAACACTCAAGCTCCTCTATTTATAGTTCAACATGACTCGCACAGGAGAGGTGTGTATGACTCGTGCGAGTGGTGCCTCATACGAGTGACAAGGTGTCACTCGTACGAGCCACTAATCTCACTCGTACGAGCCATGTACAAAACCTATAAATTATATATTAACATACAATATTTGACATTCTAAGCTCTATAACATAACGAACATATCCTAGACGTAGGCAGTAGACATTATGTATCAACAAACTCCCCCTCGGATGTTGTCGTTGTCTTGGATATCTTCAAAAAAATCTTCAAAGATCTGACAGTTAACAACCAAAGAAACATTTCGGTGGCTTGCGACGCTCCTCAGAGGATATCAGCGTTTGGTCTGTAGGATGAGGCTGATTACGTGTGTTACCAAACCGAAAGCTCCTTAGCGATGCAATTCGTGTTCACTCAGCAATTCTTCCATCATTCTTCTCTTTCTTTCGTTTCTCTATCTCTTCCAGCTTCCTCCAAGAAGTGTTCTAAGCTGTTCTGGAGTGTATATCATTAGCAAAACAGACATTAACAATCTTCTTGAACTAGACAGCCTGCTGTTTGTCTTTTTCTTCAAAACTATTTTACTAAAGAATAAACATTCAATATCTTTTTGCAAGCAGTTTACTAGCTACACGGGTCTAGTATTCGAATACCACTCCATAATCCATAGATACGTTTGTGCGCAATGACGGATTCGGATAATTCTTCTGTAGTTTTCCAAGAATCTTCATCTGGTTGGACACAAATTATAGCTTCGCCTGTGTTCGAATCATAGTGCCACCATTTAAAAATCTTGTGAAAATATTGTTCCATTTTAATCAGAGACATATTCTTCATCACTCGTAGCCTCTTTAGAATCAATTTAACATCCTTTTCTTTCGTTAATGGATCAATCTTCGTGATTCTTTTAGGAATATGTGGCTTCCGATGAATAAAACCATGTGTAGCCTCAAGCTTTATCAATTTCCACAGCCGCTGGTCATGAAATTTCATCTTCAAATTAATCATCTTAGTTTGAACAAGCTCTTTGATATCCCAGAACGGCAGGGTCATTATGTCGCTTAAGTATCGAAAGTACTGGATCCCATACTCCCGTTTAATTGCATAAACATTAAGCTCTTCGATCCATCCCCAGCTTATGATGTCCCCCAGAGAGATTTTAGCATCACGCGTAAAAAATGCTAAGGGACGTTTGAATTTACGTTTAGCTGGTACTTCTTTAAACCAACGCTTCCTCATTTCGTAATTTCTTCTACAGACAAATGTTGAGGAATCGTACCCTGTTTGACAGCCTCTTCAACTTTGCGCTTCAGAAGATCATCATTCTCGGCTGCAAACAATTCACTGAAAGTTGGGGAGTCATTTGTATCCTCTTTAGCAGTATCAACATCATTGTCATCAGAATCATCCTCCACGGCAACTTTATCATAATCATGAGCATCAGAAACATGTTCGAAGATATAATCCTCATGCTCGAAAGTACTGATGTCGTTAAGCTCGTCGTCGAAATCAAAGTCAAATGTTTCTTCGTCCACGCCCAACATATTTGCAATTTCTTCTTTTGTGTAACTGTGGACAAACTCTCCCTCTTCTACATCATGCTCCAAATATAATATCTTTGGTTTGAGCACGATAGGAGCAGATGACATATTAGTCACTGTGAGGATTCCTGCCTGCTTAGAATCCTTCGAGCATTCAGACTTTCCCTGATCTTTACCTTCTTCCACTTGATTTGCAGAATCATCCAAGTACACAGATAAATCAATATCTTCATTCAAACCTGAATCTGTTTCAAGGATACCTGAACCTCCCAAATCAACATAATCACCATCACTATCATCATCAGACTTATCCTTAAATACATCATCAGTATCATCCAAATCTTCATTTTCCTCCTCAGGATTCTTATAAAATTTATTTACCTCTACTTCAATTTCGTTCTCCATCTTTCTCTTATTTAGCCATTCATGATGTTTAGCTGAAAGATTCATCATGTCAATGTTAACATCCTTTGGCTTTCCAATCAATACAAACTTCTTCATGTTTGCATACACCACCACTTCAGAAGATACTGGCAAAAATTCAGCTTCTAGCTCAGTTATATCAATCATATGTTCTTCACCAATCTTCGCTTTACCTTTCCCCTGAGCGTCTGATAATTCTTTTGCAATGCGTTCCCGCTCAACAACCCTTTCTCTAGCCTCTGCTCTTTGAATCTCATCTATTTCTTCAGCTAAGTTAATTCCGAGTTTCTTCGTAAAAATCTTCTCCAATAAGCTCATTTTCCATTGATTGCTGAGGCGTTCTTCATTATATTCTTCCATTCGGTTCCTCAGTCTTTCGTTCTCTGACACGATACTGGCCAAGATAGCCTCAAGTTGTTGTTTTTCTTCTTTCATCCCTTTAATTTGCTCTTGTAGTTCAGCAATCTTTACACTGTTCAGCATAACTTGGTTTAAACTCTTCAAGTCGTGTGTCATTGAACATATCTGAAGAAAATTCTTCTGCCCCTAGTATATCACCAAAATCGAAGTCAAATTGATCTTCAAGTTTGGTTCCTGTGAAGAACTGAGGTTGAGATTGAGAAGGTTGAGCTTGAGGTGTGGGTTGTGGTGTTGGTTGTGGTGGTGGATGTCACACCCTCAATTTCCACTTGCAGAGTTTTACCGCGAGGCGTGTGAACAAACCAGAATCTGAAACACTAGTACGTCGAACGACTCTATATGATTTAATAATACGTTTTCAAAAATCATTTGTCGTAGATTTTATATTGTCTTGATTAGTTACCAATATTTAGCAGAAGCATCAGTTTTTAAAGTTTGAGCGGAAGCATAAATAGGTAGTGAAGCGGGCGCCAACACAAACGCCAAAACAAATGAAAAACCCCAAAACAATATTTATAAATAAGACTCGATAAAAGATGTCTTGTTCAATGCATGTGCGTGTACCTAGAGCTCCTAGCGTCCTGAGAAACATGTAAAGAAACAAGTGTCAACATTAAAGATGAGTGAGTTCACAGGTTTTCATAAATTCGTTTGTTCGGTTATAGTTTGTTTTCCCCGTTATCCCTAACCCGGGATAACGATTTAGTTCCATTATTCCCATCCTGGAATAATAATGATGTTGGTTCCATTATTCCAAACCCGGAATAATAAGTTGTTGTTTCCATTATCCCCAACCCGGGATAATATAGTTGTTGTTTCCATTATTCCAAACCCGGAATAATAAGTTGTTGTTTCCATTATCCTCAAACCGGGATAATATAGTTGCTTCGTAATTAAGTTCAATGTTAACATATATAGGTAGCTAGCCTAAAGTCATGTCACGTAAGAGTTCGCGATCGAAGCTGACTGTTGTGCCTCCGTGTTGCCAGGCCTATCACTGACCATGGCGAAGTTAGGCCAAATTATTCACCCGTTGACCATACCCGGTCGGCTAGCGCGACTAGCTCGGATGGGGCTTGTCGAGCCCAGTAGTACTACTTATAATTCCCCCGCTATTAAACCCAATACTAACGATCCGAGAGATTGACGAGGACTTAAGTGATATAGCTGCTTAGTGACCATAACATTACATTAACATTAACTTAGTTACCGAATAGTTATGTGACGTTAAATTCGTATAACGTAAAGAGATTGAGTTTGAAGAGTGTATACATGTTTCTCCCCCTGTTGTTTAAAAACCGGATAAAGTTAGGGGCCGTGAACTCACCTTTATTTGCTCGGTTAGTGTAGCAAAGAAGTTATAAGAGATGGGACCGCTAGTTGCGTCCTAACAAACCAATTAATTCCAAGTCAGTGTGTGAAGACACCAATACAAATTCTACACGTAATTTACGCACAAAGTGATACACACAAACAACATATCTAACACTCAAACATGCATGCAAGTATCCTCATGTGATCATAGTAATCAAACAACTTATCATGAACATAATCCAATCCATGCAACACTTTGGTGCACACAATCACAAGTTATCAAATTTCAGCTTAACACTCATAATTCAGCTGTTTTCTAGGATTTTTATAAAATAGTTCCAACGTTCCAAAAATTCCAATATTTTTACAATAGGTGACATTTATACTATAGAAATTTATATAAATTTTCCAAGTCCTAAATCTTTACCAATTAACCATAAATATTAATATACTAGGCTGCAGTCAGATTTATCGCTTTCTGACTGCAGTCCACGGAAGAATTTATTTAAAAATCACCGATCGTCCAATTAACAAAATTCCAGTTGGAGTTGCCCGAAAATTTCCATACCTAGTTGCTGTACAAAATTCATGACTCAACTCCCTACTGATTTTAAAATCCAACTCGATAAACGACTAACAAAATTTCAGGATTTTCACAGCTTTAGTTACTGAACTTACTTGGACCCTTTAAAAATATCAAACGACTTCAGAAAATTATGAATCCAGCGCCATTAGATTCCTTATTCAAATCTCTACGTTCTAGACATCAGAAAATCCGTTTTTCGACAACTAACGACCGAGTTACAGCCAGATGAAGTCGGCTGTAACTATTACTCAGCAACTGTTTTCAGCATATTATTACCATAACTTGCATAAACCGTTCCTATGATCAACCTAGGCGAGCAAGAACCGATTTCTAATCATAGATCAATACTAATAACATATCCATGCAAACCCTAGTTCATACTTCTAGTTTTTACAAACAAACATACTCTCAAACTTACAAGTTCCGAAAACAATCATGCATATAAACAACGATCAAATCAGCCGATTACATTTAACACATATAATCCGAAAACAAACCAATCACTTCATTCAAGCATATATATCCGAACATGATCTCGTAATCAAAGATAACCCTAACCTTGAATAACTAGGTAAACAAGCCGAGATTTGGACAAGAATTGATCCGGCTGTTCCAGCAAAATCGCGACCGAGGCTGAAAAGAACAAGCTGCTCACGGCCGAGAGATGAAGATGGCGAGGGCTGCTGCTGCTGCGACCGAGAGGAAAGAAAAGAACAAGCTGTTGCGCGACCGTGAAGGTGAACAAGGCTGATCAGATTGATATGATGAAGGAAAGAAGCTGTTTGCGATCACAAGGGGCGAGAACAAGGCTGCCGACGGCAGTTTTCTTTTAGGGTTTTGTAGTTTGTGAATGAAACATGCATGGGTGTGTGTATATATAGCGCAAAAGAGATGAGGGTTGCGGTTAGGCTTGAGCTTGTGGCCGAGGGACTTGGGTTGGTTTTTGGTTTGGGTTTCATCTTGCGGTTTTGGGCTTGATCTCGGTTTGGGTTTGCGGTTTGGGTTGCACACGGCCGAGAATAGTTTGAGTCCTAAACTTGGTTAATTCCTAGAGTCACAAGGAATCAAAGTTGGTTCGTGTCGCGGTTCGGTTCGGCTCGTGTACATATCTACCATAATTATTTTATAACTAAAACAATCACACAAACACACATCACGTATTCATTAACTCGTACACGTTTAATACTTAGCATATACTTTATTCGACAAGGGTCGCGTTTAAGTTATCCGAAAAACCCGGGATGTCACAGTGGAGATGGTGGTGGTTGTGGAGTTGGTTGAGGAGGTGGTGATGGTGGTGGTTGAGTAGTTGGTTCGACATTCACTGCTTCATCAACCTTTTTCTGCACCTTTCTTTTAGATTTGTCTTTTGGAGAATTTGTGCTTCTAACATCTGGCCTCTTGAGACGTTTAGAAGATCTCTTTGAAGATTTGCGAACAAGGTGTCACTGTCGGAACCCGAAGGTACATAAGGTGTATCATCTTCCCCTGTTGTTTTTCGTTTCTTCTCTTCTTCTTTACATTGAAGTTCAGCCAAACGTTCAGGTTCTCTTTCTTAACTCTTTCTCTCTTTCTGGCGATCCTATCCTCTTGATCAGTGCTAGAGGAGGATGTCTCTTCAAATATTCCTTCTCGAACCCCAAATGCTTCTCGTTCGATATCAGCAGCCAAAGTTTCAACATTTTTCTTCCAGCTCTGACTCGCCTACCAACCACGTACTGTAAGATGCACGTTGCTTCTTTTGAGGGACAGTGGAGGAAGATGTGGACGTTTGCTTTCGTTTCATCCCCTTACCTCCTTCTTATCTTCTTTAGAGAACCATACGCTTCTCTTCGCAACAAAACCCTCTAATGCTTCTAACTCCTCATCTTTGTCTCCACTATCATCTTTTCGCCACTTCCCCTTCGGCGGCGCCACATAGTCTTTGTCAAGAATAGCCCTGAATACAGGCTTATAGCATTGGGAAAGGCTTTAAGATGCAGATTTATCTTTTTCAGAGTTGACACATCCATATGTTCAAGCTTTAAAACATTATCTTTCTTCTTCATTAATTAGGATGTAAGTGATCGAGCAACATATGAACAAAACGCGGATACTGAAGAAACTTCTCGCATTGAATATTTTGGACCATCTGAGAGAACATCAGTCTTGAAAATTTGTATGGCATGTTCAGAATAAGTGTTGTAATCATGCACATCTGATAATCAACCATATCATCAAAGCCACCTTTTCTGTGGCTGAGGGCATGAATAATACAATGTGTACTGTAACGGAACGAGCACTGAGATTTGCATTCTTAAAAGGAGTTGCATTAAAGAATCTTGCATAACCCATCCGATAGAAGTATCCCTTAACCATGTTTTTTAAAAAACCAGTTGGGTCTTCTTCATGATCTTTAAACTCTAACACCATTCAAATTAAGTCTTCAGTGATTTTGACTTGAATATCTTCATTATCAATCCTCAATGCAGATAAAATAGCATTTTCTTCCTCACTGAATTCAGCGGCGTTCAAAAAATATTCGACGTGAGAACGATAAGTAGTGTGTCTATCAGTAAGCGCCTTGGTGATAGGAAATCGGCTTAAAAAATCTAGAACTTCTCTATAATTTCAGGAATAGTCTCATCTAGAAGATAACATATGTTGTGAAACGTTGAAAACGAAGACTTCTTGATCTGCAGATATAAACATTTCAAACACTTAGAAAAATTTTCAAAAAAATTTCAACTCTTAATCACTCGTACGAGTTACTATTCATACGAGGCAGATACTTAGATAACAAATTAAGTTCTGAACAAAACCCACTCGTACGAGCCACTTCTTCTTATGAATTGAAAATCATACTTAATAAATTTTATGGATTTTGAACAGAACTTCCTCGTACGAATGATGCTTCATACGAGCCACTAAGATATACACGTTTAAGGTCCTACTAGTATGAACGATCACTCGTATGAGTGAATATGATAAAAAGACATTTGAAATCCTTGCTTGTACAGTTGATGATTCGTATGAGTTGCAAATCGCACCAAATAACACCTTATCAAACCGAACTTAAAACGTGTAGATTTTAACAAATTGAAGGTTGATTTGTAGGTTAAAAGGGCCGATTTTAATGATTTTGAGTTCAATTTTAGATTTTACCGGTCCGATTATCCTAAATCTATGTTTTATGTCATTTTGGTCCAATTTCGGCATTATAACTGCTCAAAAAAAGCATTAGTACCTTGCCCATCAAAAGAGGTGTGCTAATCAACCTCCCTGAAGTATAGATACGTAGCGAAGATCAAGAAAGTGAGTGATAAGAACTGAATCGCACAGAGTAAGCTCTCAGTCACACAGAGTCAATAGTGTGACTCGTGCGAATGAGAAGACCTTTTATACTCATTCAGGTCACTCATACGAGTGATGGTTCGCACGAATGAAGCTTTTTGTCACTCGTACGAGTCACTGTGTCACTCCTACGAGTCAGTTCTATGCACTTTGTTTATCTTTCTTTTGTGAAATTTTATATGTTTTTATAACCCACTCAGTTAACCATGTCCATGTTAATGACCTTGACCATTTTTTGACCAAAACACATTTATTCTAAAATTTAAAGTTTCAAATTAATGAACTTTGTTGACGTTTCAGAACATTTTCTTTTCTGATTAGCTCCGAGCCCATGCTCTTCAGCTTTCCTCTAGCAACTATCGCTTTAACTTGGACTAACGGTAGACTAAAATCTAAGATAGATTGCTAAAAATAAGATGAAAATCTTTTTGCGATTTTTCTGAAAAGAAAGAATACGTAAATAAAGATGTATTTACATACATATTTTTTGTGAGTTTTATGATTAGAGGAACATATCAGATATCTAGACAAATCACAAGTACTGTTGATCTTGGTAATAACGTTAAGTTCTTAAACAGATTTACCTGGATTGCCAATATTCTTATCGATTTAAACCTCTACACGTTTCTCAATTGTATCAAGATAAGTTAGGTAACATTAAGGAACATGAAGTAACTGTGTTTCTCATCTCAGAATATACTCCCGCATCGAGATTCCCAGAATTCAAAGGTGAATATATCTAACTAATATCTATAAATGGGGTGAATTGCGAGACCTTGAGAGCTCAGGTTTGCAATTCCATACCGAGAAAGAGATGAAGGCTCGACTTTAGGTGGTGTTCCATAAAGGAATCTTTTGAACTGCAGATGTCGTAAATGCTTATCACATACTCATTTTTTGTACAGCTTTTGTAGGCGAATAATGGTAAAGTATTATACGAGTTCTAGGTCATTGCCAACGCAAAATCAAAAGAACTCCCCAGATATCGATTAAATATAAAGACCTAGTATCGCAGAATCTGGCATTCTCTCAAACGAAATTTCGGAGTACTAAGTCCATATATACGAGAGATGTCGACCCATAAATTACTCAGTTTTTCTTTTAAGTTTATATCTTGAAGAACAATTTACTGAACGAGTGAAGCCTATTGGCACATCCTCAGTAAGACCTGTTTAATTTCTTGTTTAAACATTCCATATCTTTAGCATACTGTGATAGTCTTATTGATGTAATATGATTCTCTCTTTTTCACAAAAAAATTCTTATTGTCTTTTTAATGTTTTTGAATTTTTCACAAATTTTCTCCCCATAAAATCAAAAACATATTTTTGGTTTTTAGTTTTTAAAGAAAAGATATGTACCGAAAAACCATGTCATTTTTTGAACTATATAACTTCAAAAGATTTTTAAATCTTGATCTATCAAAAGCTTTGGTGTACAAATATGCTTTTTCTTCATCAGTGTGGATTTTTTCAATTCTAACCAACTTTTTCTCATAGCAATCACGGATAAAGTGGTGTCGAATTTCTATATGTTTTTTTCGTGAGTGTTGAACAGGATTTTTGGTGATATCAATAGCCGCCTTGTTATCTACGTAAATTAGCGTATCAAGAAATTACAGTCCGTAGTCTCTCATCTGCTATTGTATCCAGAGTATCTAGGAACAACAACTGGATGCTGAAACGTATTTAGCTTCACATGTAGAGAGAGTCACCGCGGTCTGTTTCTTGTATTTCCACATTACCAAACGAAAGTTTCGAAGAACTGACAACCAACCATAGTAGATTTGGCGTTAAGCTTGCAGCAGCCGAAATCAGAATCTGAGTAACCCTTAAGGTTGAACTCGTCATGTCGAGGATACCACAAGCCGATGCTTGGACATCCTTTCAAGTATCACATGATTCGTCTGACGGATAACTAGTGCGAATCTCTTGGATTAGACTGATAACGGGCGCGGAGGCATGTTGGATACATGATATCAGGTTGCGAAGCTGTAAGATACATCAAGGATCCAATCATGGAGCGATATAATGTTTCATCGACTTTGACTCCATGAGCATCTAGATAAATGCCCTTGATTTGGAGCTAATGGAGTTGATGCTGCCGTAGTTCCTGACATGTCAAATTTCTCTAACACGTCATGAACATACTTCGTCTGATGAATAAAGATACCATCAGGAAATCGCTTAACCTGAAGTCCTAAAAGAACTTCGTCTCCCCCATAGCACTCATTTCAAATTTCTACTTCGTGACTTCTTCGAAGTCTGTGCACAACTTATCATTTGTCGATCCAAAGATAATATCATCCACATAGATTTGTACCAAAATCAGATGTCCATCTATTTCCTTTGTGAAGAGGGTACAGTCTACAGTTCCTCTGAGAAAGCCATTGTCTAGAAGATGTCTTGAAAGCATTTCATACCAAGCTCTCAGGGCCTGGTGTAGACCATATAACGCCTTGTTTAGAAGGTAGACTTTATCCTTGTGTATTGGATCGACAAACCTCGGTGATTGGTTGACATACACCTCCTCTTTGACTATGTCGTAAAGGAAAGCAGATTTGACATCCAATTGATATACCTTGAAACCTTTCCGAGAAGCAAAAATCAAGAATATGCGAATAGCTTCAAGACGAGCGACTGGGGGTAGACTTCAGTGTAGTCTATCCCTTCTTGCTGGTGAAAGCCTTGGACCATGAGCTAAGCTTTGTTTCTGACCACAATACCTCTGTCATCTCTCTTGCACTTGAAGACCCATCGAGTCTTGATCTTTTTATGATGATCCGGTAGGTTAACAAGCTTCCAGACACCAAGTTTCTTGAATTCAAGTAGCTCTTCCTGCATTACATCCACCGAACTTTCCTCTTTCAACGCGTCTCTCTAGTTTCCTGGTTCAACCTGCGAAACAAAACAACTGTAAGAAAGTCTGGTTTGCAATGAAGCAATATTGGTATAAAAGAAACTTAGATCCTTGTTGATCTGATTGCGAGTTTTCACTCCGGTTTGTAAGCTGCCAATGTTATTCTCCGATGGATGGTAAGATAGTGCCTTTGGCATTATTTCACTTGGATTATCTCCTTGACTTTGCAAATTGACGACCACTTCATTAGCAACCGGTTCAAAAAATGTAGCTTTATTTCTGACATTGTATTGATCAGCTTGAGCATTCAAAAAGCTTTCAATATGCTCAGATCCTTCATCGGAACTGGATCCTCCATCATCAAAAGTTGGTTCACGATCAGAGTCGGCATTAATCGGTTTATGGGCAGATGATTCAGCAGTGTCCAAGATATGTACAAAGACTGATTCCTGCAGAGTGTTGCTCGGACCTACATCCGAAGTGTTAGAGACAGGAAGTGACGGGGAAATCACCAACAGTCTAGAAACTTGCTCTTGATTGGAGATTTGATGTTGTTGAAAGAGCATAACAAGTTCTTCTTCTGATGGTACTTCTGTTTGGTCAAATGAATTCCACAAACCTTCATAGTTGAATAGCCATGGATCCATAGGTTTCTGCTTGGCGGTAGTATATCGTTGACAATCAACATGCTGTGCAAGAATAACTTGGTTCAGACTTGGCAAAAAGACTCGCTTTTGTGGACTAGCATAATCGACGAAAAATTCTTCCAAGGATTTGGCTCCAAATTTTAACGTCCAGGTCCAGAACAGTACACGGCGATCCAAAAGGCTCCAAAAACGCGAGGTTTGGCTTTCGATGGTTTAGCAACTCAAAACAGGTCTTGTTGTGAGGCTTTACTATCAACACACGATTGAGGGTGTAACACGCAGATGTGACTGCTTCGCTCCAAAAACTAATTGGAAGTTTTGAATCAGCGAGCATGGTTCTAGCAGTCTCGATCAGTGTGCAATTCTTACGTTTAGCTACTATATTTTGTTGAGGAGTATAGGGAGTGCTAAATTCGTGAAGAATCCCCATTTCAATGCAGAATTCGAGCATCCACTTGTTCTTGAACTCAGTACCATTGTCACTATGGATTCTCTTGATATGCAAGTGATACAGGTTTTCTAGCTTCTTGAAGAGAATCATAAGACTTTCAAAGGTTTCATCTTTACTCTCTAGAAAGGAAACCCATGAGAATCTAGAAAAATCATCTGTCACGACCAGGCAATATAGATCTCCAGAAATGCTTTTCACACTTATTGGCCCAAAGAGATCCATATGAAGCCTTTCTATTGGTAGCTTTATAGAGTTAAGCAACATTCTTGGGTGTGATTTCTTATGCGGTTTCCCCTTCTTACAGCTCAGACAATCATCAGATAAATGAAAATTCTTCAGATTAACACCCTCCACTAGGTCGTTGTGCACCAAGTAATTCATCTTTCTCAGGTGAATGTGCCCCATCTTCCGATGCCATAAGATTGACTCCTTCTCGGTTGCTTTAGAAACGAAGCATTGAACCTTCTTAGATGTAGTGGATGCGACGCTCATATCTAAGACATAAAGATCATTCTCTCATGGAGCGCGCATGAGGATCCTAAGGAGTGTTCTCCAGCTCCACAATGTAGTTCACTTTGTCGAAGGAAACCATTCCATTCGTAAGAATACCTTCTCCCACAATTCTTCCACCCTGAGTTCTAGCAAACCCAACGTAACCTCCTCGGATAGCTTTGACATCGTGTAACAATGCAAGCATCCCAATCATGTGTCGGGAAGCTCCATATCCATAATCCATTTTGACATGATCGATCTCGAGAGCCCCTACACACATGAGGAAGAAACTATTTAAATAGAGAAACCCAAGCCTACTTAGTCTTGGGTGGGTTAGGAATATCAAATTTCGAACCAATTTTGATCTTGACTTTTTGTTTGATCTCTGTTTTGGCTGGAATAGGTGATTTCAGTTCTACTTTAGATGGTTTGACTTTTGCAACGCAAGTTTGTGTTTTCAAATTTGCCCTTTTAGAATAGAACTTTGAATCCTTTTGAAAATTCTTGGTAGAAGATTCACCAATTTCAAATTTAGAATTTAGTTGAATCGTTGATTTTACATTTTTATTGGATTCATTGTTTCTTTTCAGAATTTGTTTTGGTACAATCATGGGTGCCTTTTGTTTCACATCTCTGCTAGATCTGTTGGAGTTGGAAACAGGTTTTGGATTTCTTTGGAAACATTGTCGTGCAATATGCCCGACATTGTTACACTTGTAGCACGTCCTTCTGTCTTTTCTAACAGAGGAATTCAAATCTCATTTTCTACTCTCTTTTTCTTTCTTGAATTCATCATTGGATTGATTAACAATTATCTGTTTTTTCTTTTTCGGTAGTTGTCCCATAGATAAAATTGATTTCTTTGCAAAATTTAGCTTTTCAGACTTGTTATATGTTCTTTGCTTTTGAAAACCCAACCCAGCTCTCTTGTTTTCAGGATAGTCTCTGTTACGTTGATTATAGGGTTTGTTAACACATTTTGATTTAAAATAAAATGATGCATCTCATTTTTCTAAATCAGAATGGCTCACATCAACAAGCTTGAACAACTTTTCAACACGATCCAGATTGACATTCTGAATTGGGAAATCCTCATCGGAATATAGTTTATCAGATCCATGCATTTTGTATACGATGACGTTTGGATTAGTGTTCAAACTATTTTCTAATGATTCAACATCCAATTCTGATTTGCCAGATTCATTCTTCAGAACATTTTCAACCACAGTAGTAACCACATAAGAATCACATTCTTTTTCTGGTTTGGTGTAAGTTATATCAATGTTCGCAGGCAACTCATTTGTCTTTTCAGTTTTCAATTTTAAATTAAGCGCCTTTTCCACCCCCAATGGTTTTTTACTTGCATAACTATTCCACATGGGTGGTGGAACACGATCATAACTTACACCTTTGTTTTCATCAATTTGATTTTCTTCCTTGTTTTCAATTTTTGAAGAATGCGATCATTGATGTATAAACTTGTAGAATAACTGATTATCAACTTGTAAACCCGTTCTGTTTCTATTTGCATTTTTTTCAAGTTCACTTTTTAGCTCGGCAATTATATTTAAATGAATATTAATGGCCACTTTTTTTGTCCATCACAGTTGCCTTGAGCATTGAAAGTGTTTCGTAATTTTCTCTGATCACCTTTTCAAATTGTTTAACAAATTTGCTTAATATGTTGTAAGCTTCTTTGGTTGAGTTATAATAACATGACAAATTAGCATGACATTTCAGCTCATTGTATCGTGTTTCTTTTTTAGCACACTCAATGCATGGTTCTTGACACTTCATGAAAGGTGTTTCTTTCACTGACTCATTTACAGACACGTTTACCTCATTCACGTTCGCCATAAAAGCTTTGTTGGTCTTGTCTGTCAGATTTTTAACGTCAGATCAACTCTCTCTTCTACTTCAGGCTACTTCTCTTCTTCACAAGGTGATCGATGGCTTGGTTCAAAATAACCTGCAAAATTTTTAAGAATGTCATTAGGCAAGAGATGTTTAAATGCACTGTTTAACAATTCCTCCTCTTCTGACGATGTGTTGTAATATTCTTCAGGAGCTTAGTCAAAAGATGCCTCAGGCTCTTCAATGATTTCTGCGACCAATGCCAAACTTTCATTCTTCGTGATGTACTTGTTCCAGTTAAAACCTTCGTCCTACTGAGTAACAACGAGAGCTTTGTCTTTGTAGTTTGACGTCCATCTTCGATTTGCACCATTCTGGTTTTGGGTTGTGGACGATGATAAATGACTTTCTTGTAATAATTATCTGCAAAAGGATTGTGATTGCCCTGGACCTCTTTATTTGGACATTCTCATTTGAAATGCCCATCAAGTCCTCCCAAATTGTCTTTTCCGGTAATCTCCATGAAACGTTGCGCTCTTCTGACGATGGAAGCCATACACCATTTAATGTCAATCAATTCCATCTCGACAGATCAATCTGATCATAATCCTCTTCCGTCATCTCTGAATTCCCAATTTTTCCTGCTACTAAACTTTCGTACGATTCAAGTACCGACTCGTCGAAGTTTTGAGCATTTTGGAAATCAGCAACAATATTGCATTATAGAACCCGTTGATTAGGATTACATTGATTTTTTTGGTGATTCTGTGAATTACTTGAACTATGGGATGATTGTGGGCCTGGAGGCATATTTGGGTTGACATACGCAAAAGATTGAAATCCATTTGCTTGAGTTGATTGTAGACTTGGTGTGTTGAAAGCGCTGAAGGCAGTTTGAATTGTTGGAGACTGTATCTGAACGGCAGGACTACCCTTGTAATACAGATTTACATCTTGTTGTATCTGGGCGCCTTTGCTTTTTGCCATTTTTTGCATCTCTAGCTCGTGCCCTTCCAATCTCTTAATAAATCTTGGTAATGAGAAATTACCATACTCTGTGCCGTTCTTTAAAATAGTCAAGTAAGTTGACCATTCTCCTTGAGGTAGAGAGTCTACCAGCTTATCGATCAATTCTTCATTTGTCTTCACAATTCCCATGCGCTTCATTTGGACCACCAAGTGACAATATCGTTCAATCAATTGTTTCACCGTCTCTCCCTTGATCAAAGTAAAGATATCGAATTCTATACTTAATAATGCTTTCTTTCCCTTCCAAAACTTCGTGCTTCCTTGAAATTTTAACCGTAAAGCATTCCATAAGGATTGAGCATCATCGTCATGCTGTAGGAGGGCCAAGATATATTCCTTGATGGCTTACTGCAAGATGTTCATTATCTTCTTCTCGTTAATGAACTTTTCCCTTTCCAATTCCCAGAGTTGAGCTAACATTTTCTCAAGACCATTCTCTCCAATCGGAGCTTAATATTTCGATTCAATGGCAAACCAGCAGGTGAAATGATTCGCTTGAACCCAGTTCATAAATCTTTCACTCCACTATCATAGTCTTCAAGATTCGTCAGCTTTGGAGGCTTTGTCATCGTGCCCATCTCGTTTTCAAGATTCATATTCTAAGCTGCGGTAGTTGTATCTGCTGAAGCAGCAAATGCATTGTAAATTCTTCTTCCATTTTTTCTACAAAATTTCTGAAACACACTTTCGAAAAAACATTGATTAGAATGACAAGAAATACGAAATTTTAAGAATATTTCTTAAAAATTTTCTTCGTGCGAATGACAGAGCTACTCGTGCGACTCAGATGGCTAATGCGAGTAAGATGCTCGTGGGAAGGAAAGAGTTACTCGTGCGACTGACTTCCTCGTGCGAACTACTTACTCATGCGAATGACAACTTTGTAACTTGTAATTTTTAAGAAATACCTGTTTACTTGTTCATACGAGCGTCTAATTTGACAGATGACCGCTCGTACGAGTTGTCTCTCTACTCGTACGAGTCAGCTCAGGTCACCAAACGGATGATTTTTACAATTTTCGACATGATTTAGTTAGATATTAGATCTAAAATTTTCAAGAATTTGTTAGAGTTGATTTAACGTGTAATACTAAAATCCTAGTCCAATTTGACCATGAATTCGTCTAAATCTGAGATCTGTATGAGAAAGTGTAGATGTAGAAAACTTCAATGGTTGAATCTGGATCTGAAACTGCTAAAACTGTTGGTAGTATGCAGACACTTGATGTGTGTCCTCAAATCGGGCCTCAAGGCTCTGATACCACTTGAGAGAGGGGATCGGCTCTCCTCTTATGAGCACCAGACTGGTCTGACTCAACTAACAGAGCCGGAATTCATTGTTAGCGAGTTTGACAAACAAACAAGAAAGTATACTACTTAAACACCTTGATTTGTATTGATAAACATGAACGACGGTTACAGAATGAGTAAACAGATTGACAGGGCTTCGCCGTAGTCACACACCAACAGCTATCTAGCAAAACACTCAAGCTCCTCTATTTATAGGTCAACATGACTCGCACAGGAGAGAGGTGTGTGTGTGACTCGTGCGAGTGGTGCCTCAAATGAGTGACAAGGTGTCACTCGTACGAGCCATAATCTCACTCGTACGAGCCACGTACAAAACATATAAATCGTATATTAACATACAATACTTGACATTCTAAGCCCTATATACATAATCAACATATCCTAGACGTAGGCAATAGACATTATGTAGAAACGTCATCGTACGAGATGACATAAAGTTTAACATTTTGAACATATTCACTTCGTACGAGGTGTGCTTATGCACTTCGTACGAGGTGAAACTTGTAACATTAAACTAAAACGGGTTCCAAAACCCGCTCCGTTTAAATAAATCAAGTATCTTATTTAAGTTCTATTTTTGCGTTTATTAATTGTTCAAATCCGTTTTGTTGATATTTATAAATAAACTATATAATAAAAAGAATAAACAAATAAATAATAAGAATGCTACAAAGTAAAAATAAGAAAAATAAATAAAAGGGGCAGCCGAGTTTCGAACCTGGGTCCCCATAAAAAACACACACCATTACACCACTAAGCCACACACACTAGTTTTTTATAATTCAAAACAATTAAATTTTTATACTCAAACTCACCTCAACCTGCAAACCAATTTTGCAGAAATTCAGAAACGGCCGAAAACAATAACTCAGGCAATCAAATATCATTGAAGGTTTTTCTTTGGATTAATCATACGTAACTGATCTCAACTATTAGTTACAATTCAAAATTCGGAATCAATTTGACTTGAAACCAAAATCAATCATCAATTTTAACGATTCAAAACCGAAACCTTTAACGGGCTCTCCGCGCTATATATATCAATCCTTCATACGTTTAAACTCGCTCACTTACAAATCAACCTCTCTGCTAAATTTTTAAACTTTGTCAGAAAACCGTGCAACGTCGGAAGTTCGACCGAAGATCCAAAACTTTTCTTCAAATCGGTATAATTGTCTTAATTTTCTTTGATATACGTTATCTATTATGTTGATGTTAAAAAAAACAGTTAATCAAACTGGCATGATTTGGTTAACTGTCGGGGATTGAATTCTGGATTTTCAAAAGGAAGAAGATGATGTTTATGTATGTCATAAATTATAATTAAAAACGAGTTTTTAATCAGGTTAGACACACAGTCCAGTGTTGGACTGTGTGCAAACACAACACATGTCCCGGGTTCGAGTCTTATGAGCGTCCGACTTTTTGAAATAAAAACGACTTTTTTTAAAAACTTATTCAGATCAACTTTCAATAAGTATATAAATGTAATATAATTTCAGATTATATCGGGTTAGACACCCAACCCAGTTGGTAAGGATGGGTGCAACATAGATCGAAGGTCGCGGGTTCGAGACAGGGACTATGCATCGGTTCATTTACATTTAAAACCTTTTTAAATAAATAAGTTCTGAATTAACTTAACTAGTATATATATATATATATATATATATATATATAAAATTGAAATAGAGATTATTTAGGGTTAGACACGTGGCTTAGTTGGTAGAGTTGTGTGCACGTATACGGGAGGTCACGAGTTCGAACCTCACACATTGCCAAAATTAAACACGATCCAACCGGTCAGAACCGGTCATACCTAACAAGGTCAAACATTTTTTATTATTTATTTTATTATTATTAATAATTAAAAATCATTTAAAATACTTAAAAACAAGGTTTTTTTAAAGTTTAAAAATTTTAATAATACCACAAAAATAAACCTAAAAATCTAATAAAAAGCATCAATTAAAATATTAATTTCAAATAAAAATCTATTTATTTATCGAATTATTACGTGATTATTTAGGCTAGTTTCCCTCGTCGGTTAAATCCTAAATCGTGTGCCATCGCTATCAATTTTAAGAAACGCACCCACTGAGAGTGAATCCTTACAAATTCCCCTTTTTAATTCATGTTTTGGGATGTATCATGTGTCATTTACATATTTTATTTATTCAAACACTTGTGCTAACACCATTATATGATTTAATGTGTATGTAATTTTTGTTGTTGTTATATGTGGTTACATTTTATCATTTAAGTGCAGTCATTCACATAAGGCCCATCAGTTCCTCGTCGCAATCATGTTTGAAGATTTTCATTCGGGTGGTGCCAGTATTAACAGGCCAACACCAATGTGAACCCTACAAAGCCCGGTAGTCATGGGGGCCAACATGTCTACCTAGGCCAAAGTATGGGAGACATACGGGGGCCCAAACATGAGTAAAGCCCAAGATATCCTATGGATGTAGTACATTTATTTTCTCATTTATTTTGTGAATGTTGATTTTTCTTTACGACACATGACACCTAGAACATTCAACTCATAATCTCGATACGTATTTCCTGTAGATGTCTGCTAGACACTCTCGAGGTGGTAGAAGGTCAGGAAGATCTGGCGAGCGCATGGCTGCTCAAATAGCCCAACAGATGGCTGCCGTACTTCCCGACATCGTAGTTCAAGTCCAACAAGCCCTTGCAGCTAATCCCAACAACCAACAAATCAAGAAGACCAAAATGTTGCCAATCCTCCCCCCAACATCACCAAATGCACCTACAAGCATTTCAACTCCTGCGACCCTCCAAAATACGAGGGGACTGAAGGTGTCACCACCCTCCTCCGTTGGTTTGAAGAGATGGGGAGCACTTTTCTCAACTGTGATTGTCCCGATGATCACAAGGTGCGATATGCTACCGGCCTTTTGTATGGGTAACACTTACATGGTGGAACGCGGAGAAAGGTAGGCGAGCTGTTGAAGCCGCTGTGGCCTTAACTTGGGAAGAGTTGAGGGAGCTCATGACTAGACGCTTCTGTCCAAGAAGCGAAATCAAGAAATTAGAGGATGAGTTTTACTTTTGAAACAAAAGGAGGGAGACCATATAACATACAATAAAAGATTCCTTGAGTGGAATCAGATGGTTCCCAACTTGTTCACTCCACTCTACCAACTCATCGAACACTACATTCGAGGCCTTCCATCGAAAATTCAAGATTCCGTGATGAGTACTACACCTGCAACTCTCAATGCTGCAATGGGCTAGCTACTGAGCTCACGGAAAATCGCATCAGAAATGGTGATTTTAAGATGAGAAGAAGAAAGAAAAGGCACCTGCTGAAACCCCAACCCAAACAGGGTCGTCTTCTAAGTTTGCTAGTAAAAGGAAACGCAATGGAAATTATTTCGTTGTTACCCAAACCAATCTCCCTATCACTATCGCCCAATCACACAAGTTGCTCCTCCTGCCGCCCCATTCAAGAAACCGTACACTGGATCTCATCCAAAATGCAACCGATGTCAATACCATACCCTCCTAAGAACCCATGCCTTCATTGCACAAGTTGTGGCCGTGCAGGTCATACAATTCAAACTTGTCACATCCTTCAAAGACCAAACTACAATCAACCTCAAGCCCAACCCAACAACCAAGTGGTAGGGCCAGCCCAATACCAATAACCTCTACTTTTACCACCTGCTTAACCCACGGCTCAACCCTACTACTAACCCAACTACCCTATGATGCAACCAGTCAGAGCTTGTTTTAGTTGTGGTGATCCAACCCATTTTTGAATCACTTGCCCATGTTTGGTGAACATCATAAATGCCCAAGCTCAAGCTAATCCAGTGAACCAAGCCAATCTGCCCTCAAGAGGAAGAGCTTTCAACATTAATGCCAATCAAGGAAGAGCTGATAATAACGTGGTTAACGGTACGTTTCTCATTAACGGTACTTATGCATCTATTCTATTTGACACTGGTGGGGATAAGAGTTTCGTGTCTTTAGAGTTCGAATCTATACTTAATTTACCCCGCGTTAATCTAGCTGAATCATTTACGGTGGAAGTTGCTCATGGTGAACCTATTACGTTAGACTCAGTTATCTGTGATTGCACTCTTACCCTCAATGATCATGACTTTCTAATTAATCTCATCCGTATGAAGTTGGGTAGTTTCAACGTCATTATTGGAATGGACTAGCTTAGCCAGCAAGTTGTTTGTTATGAGAAGTTCATTCGAATTCCTCTCGCTGATGGTCAAACTTTATGTATCTTTGGTGAAACCCCCTCCAAAGGACTCAAATTGATGTCATGCCTCCAAACTCGAAGATACCTTCGCAAAATCTATTTCGCATTTTTAGCTCACATCGTCAAAAAATAAGGCAAGGTAAAGAAGCTCGAAGACATTCCAATCGCGAAAGACTTTCCTCAAGTGTTTCCCAACGACGTTTTAGGACTTCCTCCTGTGCGAGAAGTCGAATTCCGAATCTATCTTGTACCTGGTGCTACACCAGTTGCAAAATCTCCATATCGGTTAGCCCCCTCTGAAATGCAAGATTTAGCTAGTCAGTTGCAAGAGTTGACTGATAAAGGATTTATACGTCCTAGGTCATCACCTTGGGGAGCGTCGGTTCTTTTCGTAAAGAAGAAAGATGGAACTTTTCGAATGTGTATCGACTAATGAGAGCTCAACAAGCTGACTATTAAGAACCGCTATCCATTACCTCGTATCGATGATCTTCTAGATCAACTTCAGGGTGCCACATGTTTCTCAAAAATCGATCTTCGTTCTGGTTATCACCAACTTAGATTACGTGAAGAAGACATTCCAAAGACTACTTTTCGAACTCGTTAAGGCCACTATGAATTCATGGTTATGCCTTTTGGTTTGACCAATGCTCCTGCTGTCTTCATGGGTTTGATGAATAGGGTGTGTAAACCCTACCTCGATCGTTTAGTCATAGTCTTCATTGATGATATTCTTATTTATTCTAAGACCAAATCCGATCATGAACGACATCTTTGACTCATCCTAACACTTTTGAGAACCGAAAAGCTTTATGCTAAGTTCTCGAAATGTGAGTTTTGGTTAAAAGAGGTACAATTTCTTGGTCATATTGTCAACGACAAAGGGATACATGTCGACTCTGCAAAGATCAAAGCAGTGCAAGAATGGCAAGCGCCACACACTCCTACTAAAGTTAGGTCATTTCTTGGTCTAGCTGGTTATTATCGACGTTTCATCGCAAATTTTTCTCGCATCGCCATACCACTCACAGTCAAGGCCTTGACTCACAAGGGTAAACCCTTCATTTGGGGGCCCAAGCAAGAAGAAGCTTTCCAAACTTTGAAGCAAAAACTTTATGATGCCTATCCTTACTCTTCCTGATGGTTGTGAAGACTTTGTGGTTTATTGTGACGCGTCATGACAAGGACTAGGTTGTGTCCTAATGCAAAGAGGAAAGGTGATATCCTATGCCTCAAGGCAACTCAGAGTACATGAAAAGAACTATACCACTCACGACCTAGAACTTGGAGCAGTCGTGTTCGCTTTAAAGATATGGAGACACTATCTCTATGGTACCAAGTGTGAAATTTACACTGACCACAAGAGACTTTAACATATCTTCAATCAAAAAGAGTTGAATATGAGGCAACAGCGATGGGTCGAACTTCTAAATGACTACGATTGTGAAATCCGTTATCATCCTTGCAAGGCTAATGTCGTGGCTGATGCCCTTAGTCCAAAGGAGTATGCGAACTACATCCATCTTCTGTGTTCACAAATTGTAACCGATCTCCAAAATCGAATTCGAGTAGCTCAACATATTTCTGTCACGGAAAATGACGTACGAGATGAATTGTCTTGTGGAGCTGAAACCAAATTAGAATCCAAATCCGATGGTATCCTTTACTACTTAAATCGTATTTGGGTACCTGATCGTGACGATCTTCGTGTCTTTTTTATGAACGAGGCTCACAAAACACGATAATCTATCATCCAGGTGCTGATAAGATGTATCAAGACCTACGATACTCATACTGGTGGCCTGGTATGAAGAAAGATATCGCCATTTTTGTCTCCAAGTGCCTCACATGTTCTAAGGTTAAAGCTGAGCACCAATGACCTTCAGGATTACTTGTCCATCCAGAAATACCTGTTTGGAAGTGGGAAAACATAACCATGGACTTCATAACCAGGTTACCTCGCACCTCTAGTGGGTATGACACAATTTGTGTTATCATTGATCGTCTCACTAAATCAGCTCATTTCATTCCAATCCGCGAAGATTACAAGAACGAAAAGTTAGCTCGTATCTATATTGATGAAATTGTAAGCCGTCATGGTGTGCCTTTAAGTATCATTTCGGATCGAGACGGCCGTTTCACTTCACGAACATGGCGAGCCGTACAATCAGCATTGGGTACATCATTAGATCTCATCAATGCCTTTCACCCTCAAACTGATGGTCAATCTGAGCGCACCACACAAACTCTTGAAGATATGTTGCGAGCATGTGTTATAGACTTCAAGGGAAATTGGGAACCTCATCTACCGTTAGTTGAATTTTCGTACAACAATAGCTATCATTCAAGCATGGCATGGCTCCTTTTGAAGGTTTATATGGTCGTAAGTGCCGATCTCTCCTGTATGTTGGCACGAAATCGGAGAAGCGCAAATCACTGGACCTGAGTTAATTCAAGAAACAACTGATAAAATTCTTCAGATCCGCAATAATCTTCTAGCAGCTCGAAGTTGACAAAAGAGTTACGCTGATAAACGACAAAAGCCACTTGAGTTTTGTGTTGGTGAACAAGTACTTTTGAAAGTATCACCGTGGAAAGGAGTGGTTCGTTTTGGTCAAAAAGGCAAGCTAGCACCACGTTATGTGGGACCATTCAAAATACTCGAAAGGGTTGGTCCTGTAGCTTACAAGCTTGACTTGCTAGAAGAACTCAACAGAATTCATCCCACGTTCCATGTATCAAACTTGAAAAAGTGTTTCGCCGACGAAAATCTCCATATACCGTTAGAAGATATTAAGATCGATGAATCAATGCATTTTGTTGAAAGACCTGTAGAAATCATGGACTTTGGTGAGAAGCGTTTAAGACGAAGTCGCATTCCAATAGTCAGGGTGTGTTGGGAGTCAAAACGAGGACCCGAGTTTACTTGGGAACGCGAAGACTCAATGCGTGAAAAATACCCGCATCACTTTCCAGTTACACCTACTACTTAAATTTTGGGACGAAATTTATAAAAGTATGGGATACTGTAACCTTCATGTAAAACGGGTCCCAAAACTTGCTCCATTTAAATAAATCAAGTATCTTATTTAAGTTCTATTTTCACGTTTATTAATTGTTCAAATCCATTTTGTTGATATTTATAAATAAACTATATAATAAAAATAATAAACAAATAAATAATAAGAATGCGACAAAGTAAAAATAAGAAAAATAAATAAAATGGGCAGCCGGGTTTCGAACCTGGGTCCCCATCAAACACACACACCATTTACACCACTAAGCTGCACACACCAGTTGTTTATAATTCAAAACAATTAATTTTTATACTCAAACTCACCTCAACCTACAAACCAATTTTGCAGAAATTCAGAAACGGCCGAAAACAATAACTCAGGCAATCAAATATGATTGAAGTTTTTTATTTGGATTAATCATACGTAACTGATCTCAACTATCAGTTACAATTCAAATTCGGGATCAATTTGACTTGAAACCGAAATCAATCATTGATTTTAAAGATTCAAAACCGAAACCTTTAACTGGCTCTCTGCGCTATATATATCGATCCATCATACGTTTAAACTCGCTCACTTTTTAAACTTCGCTGAAAAACCGTGCAACGCCTGAAGTTCAATCGGAGATATTAAACTTTTCTTCAAATCGGTATAATTATCTTAATTTTCTTTGATATATGTTACCTATTATGTTGATGTTCAAAAAAACAGTTAAATCAAACTGGCATTATTTGGTTAACAGTCGGGGATTGAATTATGGGGTTTCAAAAGGAAGAAGATGATGTTTATGTATATCATAAGTATAATTAACAACTTTTGTTAGACACACAGTCCAGTGGTGGACTGTGTGCAAACACAAGACATATGTCCTGGGTTCGAGTCTTATGAGCGTCCGACTTTCTTAACTAAAAACCACTTTTTTTTTTAAACTTATTCAGATCAACTTTCAATATGTATATAAATGTAATATATAATTCAGATTATACCGGGTTAGACACCCAACGTAGTTGGTAGGGCTGGGTGCAACATAGATCGAAGGTCGCGGGTTCGAGACAAGGACTATTTAGTATTAGACACATAGCTCAGTTGGTAGAGCTGCGTGCACGTATACGGGAGGTCACGAGTTTGAACCTCACACATTGCCAAAATTAATCACGATCCAACCGGTCAGAACCCGTCAGACCTAACAAGGTCAAACGTTTTTTTTTATTTATTTTATTATTATTATTAATTAAAAATCATTTAAAATAGTTAAAAACAAGGTTCTTTTTAAAGTTTAAAAAATGTAATAATACAAAAAAAATAAACCTAAAAATCTAATAAAAAGCATTAATTAAAAATAATAATTTCAAAAAAAATCTATTTATTTATCGAATTATTACGTGATTATTTAGGTTAGTTTCCCTCGTCGGTTAAATCCTAAACCGTGCGCCATCTCTATAAATTCCAAGAAACGCACCCACTGTGAGTGAATCCTTACAAATTCCCCTTTTTAATTCATGTTTTGGGGTGTATCATGTGTCATTTACATATTTTATTTATTCGAACACTTGTGCTAACACCATTATATGATTTAATGTGTATGTAATTTTTGTTGTTGTTATATGTGGTTATATTTTATCATTTCAGTGCAGTCAATTCACATAAGGTCCATCAGTTCCTCGTTGGATACGAGTTGAGCATCGCGTGCCTTATTAGATCGGCTCCGTTTGATTGAGCCTTGATCTTACAGTTCACCATTTATCATGCTCATGTTTACATTGTTGGTGTTATGTGGTTTGTGGTAAGATTATATATGCATATGCTCATATTTGGTCCATGCACACTTTTATTAAATTAATCAATATAACTAATTCGTTAAACTATTTAATTTAGATTCAGTCGCCGACTTTTGTTCACCCAAACCTTTATTTTACACATGGTACATGTGGACAGGCTCAGGAGAGGAACACTTGGCTTTAGAAGAACAATAAAACATTTCATGTTTAGAACATTTATCTTGTTGTGTTTGCATATTCTCTTTTAAATCTGAATTAATAAATATGGAACTTAATTATAGTAAATGTCATGAGCTTTGATGAAAACCCAATCATGCCCCGACTTTTATTTCCGCTGCGGGTCGGGGTGTGACAAAACTCGCACGATAACGACGGTCATAAACCTCAAACACTAAAATTGTGATTTTCGTGAATTTGAAGGTTCAATAACATCCTAATGAAGCCGATAAGCACTATGGTGTGTTTAATTTCAACTTTGGCCGGTTCAATTTTCCTATATCTACATTTTAAGATTATAAGTTCCGAACTCGTTAATTTAACGGTAAAAATTTAAATTTCTACCTTAAGTAAGAGGTGTGTAGATCAACCTCCCCAAGGTGTATAAACTTTGCAAATCGTTAAAAAAATATTCACGCCGTACAAATCGCACAAAGGTTTTTCTCAACTCGCACAAACAATGAATGACCACTTCGTACGAGTTGCCTCATTTATATAGGTCCTGGTTCACTTCGTACGAGTTGACTTCGGATTTGTGCGAGGTGGCCAACTCGTACGAGATGGACTCCAACTCGTATGAGGTGACATCCAACTCGTGTGAGGTGACTTCCAAACTTCGAATTGTTAATTTTTTACATATTTTCATCAGTTTTAATGACCCACTCAGTTGTCCAAGTTAATGACCCTAGTTAACTGATTTACCTACCAAGTCTAAGTTAATGACCTTGGTTGAACACTTTTTTGAACAAACTTGTGTTTCTTTTAGGCAATGTAAAGTTTCAAATTAATGACCTTTTGATCTTTTCAAAACATTTTCTCAGTTTAGATAAGCTCCCAAACCGTTGACTTCTGGATCTCTCAGCGTTCAGCAACTTTGGATTTTGAAGATCCGCTTTCCAACATCGGTAGACAAAAAAGATAGAAATAAAATCTTTTTGAATTTTCCAAAGTTTATATTAAAACACTCTTAAAATCTTTTTGAGTTTTTATAAAATGAAAGGTAAACTTTTGTTACAAAACATATTTACAGACATATTTTAGTGAGTACGTTTAGAGGATCATAACAGGTTTTAGACATATCACTAGCACCGTTGATCTTTACAAAACTATAAGTTCTAAACAGATTTAGTTGGATTGTCAGTATAGTGATCCACTTTTTTGAACAAACTGTGTTTCTTTTAGGCAATGTAAAGTTTCAAATTAATGAACTTTTGATCTTTTCAAAACATTTTCTCAGTTCAGATAAGCTCCCAACCCGTTGACTTCTGGATCTCTCAGCGTTCAGCAACTTTGGATTTTGAAGATCCGCTTTCCAACATTGGTAGACCAAAAAAGATAGAAATAAAATCTTTTTGAATTTTCCAAAGTTTATATTAAAACACTCTTAAAATCTTTTTGAGTTTTTATAAAATGAAAGGTAAACTTCTATTACAAAACATATTTACAGACATATTTTAGGGAGTACGTGTTAGAGGATCATAACAGGTTTTAGACATATCACTAGCACCGTTGATATTTACAAAACTATAAGTTCTAAACAAATTTACTTGGATTGTCAGTATAGTGATCCACTTAAACTTCTACACATTTCTCAATTGTGTCAAGATACGTTAGGGTAATTTTAACAACAGCACTCAACTGTGTTTCCCACCTCAGAATATACTCCCGTATCGAGATTCCCGTATTTCATCTCATAGGTGAATATAGCCAATTGATATTTGTATATATGGGTGATGCGACACCTTGAGAGCTCAGGTAAGTACTCCCGTACAGTTAAAGAGATGAAGGCTAGACTTAAGGTGGTGTTCCAAATTTTGGAATCTTTTGTATTGCAAATATCGTATCTTTTGATATTTTATTTTTTATGCAGCCTTGGGGGAACAAATGCAAAAAATGTCATACAAGTTCTAGACCTTGCCGATACAAAATCTGAAGAAATCTTATAATATCCCAGATATCAGTTATCTATAAAGACCTAGTATCTCAAAATCTGGCATTCTCTCAAATGAAATTTCAGAGTACTAAGACTATATATCCAAGAGATGTTAAACCACAGAGTGATCAGTTTTTCTTTTATGTTTGTATCTTGAAAATAGTTTACTGAATGTGCAAATCTACTGGCACATAATCAGTATGACCTACTTAAACACTTTTTAACATTACATTTCTTTAGCATACTGTGATAGTTCACTGATGTATTGTTATATCCTCTTTATACACGAAAACTCTTTTTGTCTTTCATTTTTTGTAGTTTTCAAAATTTTTATATGTTTTTGTATTTTTCACAACAATTTCTCCCCCTAAAATCAAAAACATATTTTTGGATTTTTGTTTTTAAAGAAAGAAAATTCCGTTAAACCTAAAACCTTGAAAAACCGTTGAGGATTACGAAAATCCATCATCAGATCGTATTCAACATCAATTTCACCATCTGATGTAAGATTTTTCAAACCGTTAAGCCTCATAAGATATTTAAATCTAGTTCGATTTGGTTTGGTATAAAAATATGTCTTTTGTTCACTAGTGTGGATTTTTTCTATTCGAATCAACTTTTTCTCGTGACAATAACTGATAAAGGGATATCGAATTTCAGTGTGTTTAGTTTTAGAGTGTTGAACCGAATTTTTAGTTATATCGATGGCTACCTTATTATCTACATATATGGGTGTATCAAGAAAATGTAACCCAAAGTCTCTCATCTGCTGTTGTATCCACATAATTTGTTAACAACAACCGGAAGCTAAAACGTATTCAACCTCGCAAGTAGAAAGAGCGACCGTGGTTTGCTTCTTGCATTGTCACGTTACTAAGCGTGTTCCGAAGAACTGGCAACCGGCTGTTGTAGATTTAGCATTAAGTTTGCAGCATCCGAAATCAGAATCAGAATATCCAGTGAGGTCAAAGTTATCGTTTCACGGATACCACAAGCCCGTGCTTGGGCAACCTTTTAGGTATCTGAAAATCCGCTTGACTGTCATCAGGTGCGACACTCGAGGACTTGATTGATAATAAGCGCAAAGGAAGGTTGGATACATGATGTCTGGTCTAGATGTTGTGAGATACATCAATGATCCAATCATCGATCTGTACAAGGATTCATCTATCTTGATTCCATGTTCATCTAGGCAGATTCCATGATTGATTGCCAATGGGGTAGATAACGCTGACGTTCTAGACATTTCAAATTTCTCAAAGATATCTTGGACGTACTTTGTCTAATGGATGAAGATACCATAAGGAAACTGATCAACTTCAAGTCCTAGAAAGAACTTCATCTCTCCCATCGAGCTCATTTCGAACTTCTTTTTCATGACTGCTTCAAAATCTTTGCATAACACATCGTTTGTTGAACCAAAGATGATGTCATCCACATAGACTTGTACAATCAGCAAGTGTCCATATACTTCCTTCGTGTAGAGTGTGCAGTCAACAGAGACTCTGATAAAGCTGTTTCTCAACAGGTACTAAGAGAGTGTCTCGTACCAGGCTCTCGGGACATGATGTAACCCGTATAAAGCTTTATCTAGTAGATAAACCTTGTCCTTATTCACTGGTTCGATGAACCCTAGTGGTTGTCCGATGTACACTAACTCCTCCACATTTCAGAAAATAAAAGCAGACTTGACATCTAGCTGGTACACCTTGAAACATTTCCATGATGCAAATGCCAGGAAAATGCGAATGGCTTCTGTATAATTAATGCCTCCTTGGCTGATGAAATCCTTTGACAACGAGTCGAGCTTTGTTGCGCACCACTACCCCTCGAACATTTCTTTTTCACTTGAAGACCCATTTTGTAGCGATAGCTTTCTGATTAGCCGGTTGGTCAACAAGCTTCCAGACACCAAGCTTCTCAAATTGTTGCAACCCCTTCTACATTGCGTTTACCAAACTTCCATTGGCAAATATGTCTTTGTTCGATTTTGGCTCAATCTGCGAAATAAAACAACGATGTAAGCACCTTTCTTGAATTGGTACAATCTTGGTATGAAAACAACTAAGATCTTAGTTGATCTGAATGCGTGTTTTCACTCTAGCTTGTAGTTCTCTGATAATATTCTCTGATGGATAGTAGGACAAATTCCTTAGTATTACTTTATTAGGAACATCCACTTCACTTTCCAAATTTGTGGTGTTCTGTTCAGTAACCGTATCACTTGTTGATGCTTCTCTGATTTCTGAGACTTGCAGATTGATTTAGTAGACTTGTTATCTGCTCAGATCCTTCTTCAGAACTAGATTCACCACCATTATCGTATGATGGCATAGCGTCAGAATCAAAATTATCCATCTGGTTGAGAGTTGGCTCAGTGGTATTTACTACTGGTTCGGTGACACGTTCAGAATGAGTTGTGCTCGGACCTTCACTAGAAACATTTGTGCCAACAGGTGGTTGAGTAACCACTATTGGTCTCGGAACTTGTTCTTGATTTGTTGTTTGATGTTCATATAATAACACAAGCTCTTCTCGTGAGGTACTTCTGGTAGGTCGAATAAATTCCATAAGCTCCCATAATTCAACAGCCAGGGTTCACCAGGCTTTTGAGAAGGCATTGTGTATTTCTGACAACCGACATGTTGAGCAAGGATTACTTGATTTAAGCTTGGCAGATATACCCTTCTCAACGAACTAGCATAATCTATGAAAAATCCTTCCAAACATTTAGCCCCAAATTTGCCATCCAGGTCGATGACCGTACACGGAGACCCAAATGGCTCCAAAAACTCTAAATTCGGCTTTCGTTGATTAAGCAGTTCGAAACACGTCTTCTTGTGAGCCTTGACGGTCAAAATCCTGTTCTATGTGCAGCAACTAGAGGCAACGGCTCCGTTCCAAAAACTAATACGTAACTTTGAATCGGCGAGCATTGTGTGTGCTGTTTCAATTAGAGTTTGATTTTTCCATTCAGCTACTCCATTTTGTTGAGTATAGAGGGCACTGAATTTATGAAGAATCCCTTTGTCATTACAAAATTCGAGCATTCGATTATTCTTGAACTCGGTACCGTTGTCACTTCTTACCCTTCTGATTGGAAGATGGTACAGGTTCTCTAGTTTTCTGATGAGAATCATAAGATATTCAAATGTTTCATCTTTACTCTCCTGAAACATGACCCATGAGAACCTTGAATAGTCGTCTGTCACAACTAGGCAATAAAGGTCTCTAGAAATACTTTTGACGTTACTGGCCCAAAAGGAACCATATGAATCCTTTCCAGTGGTAAGTTGATGGAATTCAGAAGTTTCCTCGAGTGTGATTTCTTATGCTGCTTCTACTTTTTGTAGCTAAAACACTCGTCGTCTAGATGAAAACTTTTGAGATTGACACCCTCCACTAGGTTGTTGTGTACCAGATAGTTCATCTTTCTCAAGTGAATATGCCCATCTTTCTATGCCAGAGGTTTGATTCTTTCTCAGTTGCTTTGGTTACAAAGCACTGTGCTTATTTCGAGGTGGTGGATGCGACGCTCAAGTTTAGGACATAAAGATCATTTTCTCGTGGAGCGCGCATGAGGATCCATTCATCAGGAATATTGAACTCCGGCTTTAGAATTAAGCATTCCTTATCGTTGAAGTGCGTTGTAAACTTCTTATCACAAATTTGAGAGATGCTCAGAAGATTGTTCTCTAATTTAGCAATGTAGTTTACTTTGTCGAACGAGACCACACCATTCAAAAGCTTCCCTTCTCCAACAATTCTCCCACCTTGAATTCCAGCAAACCCCAGGTAGCCTCCACGAATAGATTTTACATCAAAAAGCAAGGCCAGCATTCCTGTCATGTAACGAGAAGCTCCACTGTCCATGATCTACTTTGATATAATTGACCTCGAGAGCCCCTCTTTCACGTTAGCTATTAAAGCTTTGTCGGCTATGTTAGTTAGATTCTCCAAAGACATCTCCTTGGTCACTTTAGTCACCTCTACTATTTCAGGCTTTGTCTCTTCTTCACACGGTGGTTTGTAGCTTGAGTGGAAGTAACCTGCAAAACTTTTAAGAATATCAGAAGGCAATAGATGTCTAAATGCACTATTTAAGAGTTCTTCTTCCTCTGACGACGTGTTATAATATTCTTCTGGTGCTTCGTCAAAGGATGCCTCAACATATTCTTCTTTCGTCTATTCTAGTTCTTCAATTATCTCAGCTACAAGTGCGAGACTTTCATTCTTTGTGATATACTTGTTCCAGTTGAACCCTTCATCTTCTTGGGTGACAACCAGAGCCTTATCTTTTGAGTTTTATGGCCCGTCCTCAATCTACACCAACCTGGTCTGAGGTTGGGGTCGATGATATATGGCCCTTTTGTAGTAATCATCATCAAATGGATTCTGATTTCCTTTGACTTCTCTGTTTGGGCACTCTCTCTTGAAATCTCCCATTTCTCAGCACTTGAAGCACTTACTTTAGCCTTATCAAGACCCAGTTTGCCGTCAAGCCCTCCCAGGCTGTCTCTTCCTGTGATTTCCATAAAGTGTTGAGCTCAATCCACTTAATATCAATTAATTCCAACTCAACCGGATCTATCTGATCATAATCTTCTTTTGTCATTTCAGGATTCCTGATCCTTCCGGCTACCAGACTTTCTTATGATTCGAGAACTGATGCAAGCGAGGCCGTGTTCTGTCTGGCTGTGTGTTGATTTAAATCTTGGGCGTTTTCGAGATTCACAATAATGTTGCATTTCAAAATTCGCTGGTTTGAATTAGGTTTTTGTTTTTAGCAATTTTAGGATTGCTTGAGCTTTGTGAAGATTGTGGAGCTTGAGAGTGTTAGGGCTGTACGACGGAAATGACTAAAACCCACTAGATTGGTTTGATGGTGGACTCGTAGTATTGTGGGCACTGAAAGCAGTTTAAACCTTGGGACTTTGTATGTTTCCTATTGAATTACCTTTGTAGTATAGGTTCACATCTTGTTGCATGTGAGCGCCTTTATTCTTTGTCATCTTCTTCATTTCTAGCTCATGACCTTCTAATGTTTCGATAAATCTTGGTAATGTGAAATTACTATACTCTATGAAATTTTTCATAATTGTCAGATAAGTAGTTCACTCTCCTCTGCTAAAGAATCGACCAGTTTATCAACTAATTCTTCATTGGTTTTAAAAATCCCTATTCGTTTCATTTGAACCACCAAATGACAGTATCTTTCGATCAACTGTTTCATAGTCTCTCCTTTTATTAGATAGAAAATATCGAACTCTTTGCTTAGCAACGCTTTTCTTCCTTTTCGAAGTTTGCAACTTCCCTGGAACTTAAGTCTTAAAGCATTCCATAGAGACTGGCGTCATCGTCATGTTGCAGAAGAGCCAGGATATCTTCTTTTACTGCCTGTTGAAGTATATTCATCATCTTCTTCTCATTGATAAACTTCTCTTTCTCTATATCCGTGAGCTGAGCCAATGTCTTCTCAAGACCACTTTCACTTGTAGGTGTTGTGTATTTTGACTCAATGCAAACCAACATGTGAAATGATCAGCTTGAACCCAGTTGATGAATCTCTCGCTCCAACTTTCATAATTTCTAAGTTCATGAGTTTTGGTGGTTTCGTCATGGTTCTCATTTCGTTCTCCAGGTTAATGTTCCGAGCTACAGTAGTTGTAACAGCAGATGTGGCGAAGGCGTTCAAGAATTCCTCTTCCATATTGTACCTGAAATTTGTCGAAAACTGTCAAAAAAATTGATTAGAACTTGTTTTGGTGCGAAGTTGATCGATGCGATGTGGCACTTCGCACGAGGTGTTCACAAGTAATTTTCAAGATAAGTTTACCATCTTCGTACGAGTTGGAACTTACTTCGTACAAGGTGGACAAAAAAAGCAATTTAAAAAAATGGATCGATTTGAAGTCACCTCGTATGAGGTGTCTAGGCAACTCGTGAGAGGTGTAATATTAGCTCATACGAGTTGTGTCCACAGCTTACTGGTTTTCTTGTTTTTCGCAATTTGTGACATGATTTCGGTTGATTTTAGGTCTAAAAGTTTGAAGAGTTTGTTTAAACTAGTTTTAACATGTTATACTAGAATCCTAGTCCAATTTGTCCATGAAATTGTCCAGATCTGATAAAATTTATTAGGAGTAGAAATAGACTCGAGCTAACCAACAAAGCGCGAAATTAATCGTTAGTAAGTTTGACAAAAGATCAGATCTACTATTGAAACGCTTCGGCTTCTTGTAGTAATAAACGTGGAAGAATTACAGACAGCAAACTGACAGGGCTTCGGCTTAGTATCAGTAAAAACAGCTATGGACTCAAGACCCCAACTTTGCTATATATATACATGACAACTTCGCACGAGTTGGTGTTGCCACTTCCTCCGAAGTGTACGTCGTACGAAGTGAACTACTTCACTTCATACGAGGTGATCATCACTTCATACGAAGGGGCCTAAATACAAACAAAACATTAAAAGATCTAACATAAAATCCATGTTACATTAGACATGACCTTAAGACGTAGGCTATAGACATTCTGCACTAACAAGTATCCTACAAGTTCTAGTCCATTGCCAACGCAAAATCATAAGAACTTGTGTAATACCCTAGATATCAGTTATTTATAAAGACCTAGTATCTCAAAATCCGGCAATCTCTCAAATAAAATTTAGGTGTACTAAGACCATATATCCGAGAGATGTTAAGCCACTAATTAAGATGTTTTTTTCTTTTAAGTTTATATCTCAGAAACAATTCACTAGCACATCCTTAGTGAGACACGTTTAAACTTTTTGACACTACAAATCCTTAGCATTCTGTGATAGCCCACTGATGTACTATCATTTCCTCTTTTCACACAAAAACTCTTTTTGTCTGTTTCATGCTTTTGGACATTTTTGCATTTTTTAACGTTTTTGTATTTTCTACAACATTTCTCCCCCTAAAAACAAAGATATATTTTTGGATTTTTGTTTTTAAAGACACAAAAACATATTTTTAGATTTTTCTTACCATTAATTCTCAAAAGATATATAAATCTAGTTCGATCAAATGGTTTGGTATAAAATCTGCCTTTTGTTCATAAGTGTGGATTTTTTCTATTCAAATCAACTTTTTCTCGTGGCACAATAACGGATAAAGTGATGTTGAAATTCAATATGTTTAGTTTTAGAGTGATGATCGAGGTTTTTAGTTATATCGATGGCAACCTTGTTATCAAGATATATGCGGGTTGACGTGATGTCGTAGTCTCACGTAAATTTAATCCAAATACTACTACTAGCTAGCGGTAATGGGTATCGAACATAGGGAGTTGTGAAAATTGCGTTATCTAAAGTTTGTAATACTTTGACTAAATAACCTAAATTGCAAGAAATTAAATTCATAATTTTTGAATATGTGGTTTTGGATTTTAACTAATAAAAATTCACCGATTGGTTGTTTAACAGATTTAAAAGCAAGTGATCATCATAAGTTTCTGGTTCAAGTAACGCATGTGTTTCAAGTTCAAGTAGAAAGAGTCACATAGACATGACTTGTGTTTGATTAACAGCTCGTGATAAAAGGGAACTAAGTACTGGGATTCTTTATAATGCGAGGTTATTACCCGATGACCAATTGACTAATATCCAATCCGTAAACCTTCCCGTGATATCTTGATTGTCAACAACACCAAGAACGTATGGCTAAGGCAATGAATAAAATATCAATCAACAATTTACCAACAATAATCCAAACACCATAACAACTACCAAATAGCAATTATTATTCTAGAAATCAGAAATTGAAACACAATTGTTCAACAAACCTTGCACTCAAGATGGTCACAAGAAGTTCTAGCCTCTCATGTTCTTGCAATCCAACATACTTCAATTGTTTTGATCATAGAAATCAACAAACACCAAAATTATGTTTAGAAATTGTTTTGGATCACAAAGATCACTCAAAAATCTCCCCCAAAGCCCTGCCAAACGTTTCCAATGATTGAGATGTGAAAAGACCCTTTCAATTTGAGTTAAAATGGGTAGTTACAACTTTCCCGTAGCTCACTACCGTAAGCTACAATGCCCACCGTAGCTTACGGCGGGCAAGAATCTTCTTAAGGTGCTTAAGGATTGTCTTACGGTGCTCTTGAAGGTGGACTCCACCGTAAGCTATGGTGCCCACTGTAGCTTACGGTGGACAACATAATTTCCCATTTTGCCCTTCGTTCAATCTCTTGAGTTCTCTTCTTCAACTAGCCACTTGCAAGTCTCTGACACACGTTTAAATTCCCTCGCTATGCTCTTGGGTACTTGCAAATCCATACACACTGTAGACATCAAATCGTAACAGTTAACCTATTTAACCTTGGAATAATGATCATTTTAATGCATTTTTGGGTTGTCCAATAGACCATCCGTCACATCCCCACAATTAAACGTTGCTTGCCCCAAGCAACACATCACAAACATTTTCAAACTTAAAAGTAAGCATCATGTAAACCAAACACAAACATGTCATCCCATTGTCAGCTTACCATCATACTACATAACACACCCCTCACAATACTCTCCTCTCGGTGACAAAAATGGTAGTAGCAAGATTGTGCTAGATCACTCAATGCAACGATGCAAGTATGTGAATGTGCGACAATAAGCTTGGATAATAATCAAGTCTCTACCTACAATTTGCCTAACATGCTTATAAATTAAAAGGACTTTTGGGTTGTAACAAGGCTATGTGTAAGGGTGAGAATTGGTGGGACATATGCATGTAGCTCATTGAATCGACCCGATTCTTTATTACAATAAACAAAAGAAATAACCAACACTATTTGTACAACTAATCTTTTCCTTCTTTCATTTTCTTTTTTATTCGCATATCATATTTTAACTACAATATAGAAGCACATATATAACAATATCAACTAAACTAAGCTCTTAAAGCGGGTCGATCAATAGATAGAATTTTCGTAGGACATAGGCTTGGGTAACAATTGAATGGTTATAAGCTCAAATTTCGGCTACTAATGTCCAAACCCCCATCCCACTCACTATCGAGCTCATATATGTAACTTATGAGGTCCAACCCCCCAAGCCCACACTCAACACACATCCAGACAAGGCTACCTAAATGCCCTTATCATATTCACAAGCACGTTACACTTAAGTTTTAACATGCATCTATTATCCAACTTCTATTAACACAATGCACATACCACCACTCAATCCAAAAAGAAATTAATCTCTAAAGTATTCCATGTGGCTCAAACTTCACCAAGAAATGAATAAAATGGATACCGATGTGTCATGTAGATTAAAGTAACATATTCAAACTTGACAACTGATTTGGTTTGGTTCAAATTTTTTTTTTCAAAAATCCCAAATTTTTCCCCCATCCCCAAACTTGGGATACATTGACCCCAATGAATGGTTTTGAGGGAAACGATCACTCAAGTTACTTCAACATCACCCTTTTGCTCAACTACTCAAATCCCAAACTTCTTTTTTTAAACACATAAAAATACATAACAACACAACCACAATATCAACAACCCAAAACATAACTATCAATCACAATACACCCCCTTCACTCCTAACCATAAACACAACGCAACAAAATAAAGTCTACAATACTGTACAATGGAAGAACACAACCTGATCAGTAGTAACGCGGTTGAGGAGTTCCAAAGATGGAGGTCATCATCTCTGAAAACTCACCAAATGCGAAGGCGTCACTGCCACTTCCTCCTTCTTGTTGCCCGGTGCTCTGGTGCTGATGCCCATAACGAGGATCCACCCATTGAGAATGATGCATCGGTGGCGTCGGATAAGAAACACTACCGTCATAGGGTTGTGGGACACAACCACTGGTCGTCCCGCATGCCAATCAACATGTATCCGCCGGTTTGATCATCCGAGTAACGATTATTTATCTCTTGTTCAAAGGCGTACGCATGGGTGCGGTTCCAAGATTCCTGACGATCAAAATTGTGCCTCAAAGCACCCTCCATACTCGCACCCATGAATGTCTGATGATCAAAAAACGTTCTTTCAGCCCACTCCAGCTATCAATCACCGAAGGCCTCTGACTCTCAATTACTTCTTGCATTGTACCTTCATGAGCCCAGTTCAGCTCATACGGATGTCTTGAGAAATCAAAGAAACCTCCAGCCAGATCACTACTCGAACCTCCTCGATCCACATTCATCGGGGCAACATGTGGGTCATCCATATAATCTTCGTCCCCACTCGGGCCTTCTTCTTCGCTCTCTAGTTCATCCTCTTCCCCCGGTCTAAGTGGCCGCGCATTGGCCTTCAGCACTCTCCATCTTTGCCCTTCGCTCTTCAGCTTGGATACCTCTCCGATTCTGTGTACTTCCACCCAGCCCCCAATTGTCGAATGTCCAACGGATTGAATTTCTTGTATGACCCCTTATCATCCTCACCATACATTTTCAAGAGGGCTGTAATGACGCGGCAATGCGGGATGATTTTCCGCTGATCGCTATTCCTGCTAATCCACACATTATTCATTCACCAAAAAGCGAAACGGAAACATAGGGGCCCCGATTAACAACGCATAAAGCACCGGCACTTCCGGCCGTCGAACCTCAGTTTTGTCACCCCGCCTTGGGATGACATTTTGCATACATATGGCCAACATTAACTTCCCTTCGATTCTTAAATTCTTGCGGTACAGTTTCCCGTGAGTGGTACCTGGCAAGAACAGATAATCCAGCATAGTGTTCCACCGAGGATGCTTCTCAGGTTCAAAGTATAGGTCTTCCAGCCTTGGAAGCATATATTAGTTTACTGGTTTACTATCAAACTTTGCTACCCGCCGCAAAGAATCAAAAGACATTTCCACCTCAATGCCGTTTACGGTTCCGATTAGCCTCATTCTTGACGCTCCACCTCTATATGAAGGACACCTAAGAGTGGCTGTCCACTCTTGAATCTCAGCATCATATAAATTCTTACCTTTATCATCATAATATTTCAACGCCGCTTCCTAACCTAGTGCATGGAACTTTTCCTGCTAATCCACACATTATTCATTCACCAAAAAGCGAAACGGAAACATAGGGGCCCCGATTAACAACGCATAAAGCACCGGCACTTCCGGCCGTCGAACGTCAGTTTTGTCACCCCGCCTTGGGATGACATTTTGCATACATATGGCCAACATTAACTTTCCTTCGATTCTTAAATTCTTGCGGTACAGTTTCCCGTGAGTGGTACCAGGCAAGAACAGATAATCTAGCATAGTGTTCCACCGAGGATGCTTCTCAGGTTCAAAGTATAGGTCTTCCAGCCTTGGAAGCATATATTAGTTTACTGGTTTACTATCAAACTTTGCTATCCACCGCAAAGAATCAAAAGACATTTCCACCTCAATGCCGTTTACGGTTCCGATTAGCCTCATTCTTGACGCTCCACCTCTATATGAAGGACACCTAAGAGTGGCTGTCCACTCTTGAATCTCAGCATCATATAAATTCTTACCTTCATCATCATAATATTTCAACGCCGCTTCCTAACCTAGTGTACGGAACTTTTCCGTGACCCCAAATGGTCCAAAATCTGCTTCCGGAACCTCCTTCTCACAAATAAACGCGTCCTTTCGTTGTTGTAGTTTATTCATTTGATCGTTGAACAATTCAGCTTGCCATTCCTCAGGTTGATCGTGTAGAGGACCAGGCACTTCTTCCTCATACTCTTCTTCTATGTCACTCTGCATCACTAACATTCTCTTTCTTGGCACCGGGTCACTTGAAGAACCCACTTTTCCTTTCCTTTGAGCCCCATATTAATTCTTAGCCTTGTAGAAAAGAAGAACACTAGAAACTTGAAGATTAACAAAAACCTAACAAGAACCCTAAAATTTTCGGATCAAAAAGTTCCCAATTGATCCCCCAAACGGTGGATTCCACAAAATGCAAACACAAATTTGGAATCCTTGTGAAATTTAGTCAAGATTGACCCGAAAATCACTCGATATGGTGAGAAATTGAAGGATTGGTGAAGGTTAAAGTGGGTGTTCTTGAGAGTAAATAGGGAAGAAGAAGAATGGAAGTTGTGGCTGAAAATATGTAGAAAATGGGTTATTGGGGTTAAATCCGTGTTTAAAATTGCTGTTTTGCGGACCCCTTACGCCCAGTGGCCAGCGTAAGCTACGGTGGTCACCGTAAGCTATGGTGGCCAGAGTAATATAAAGGGACTGTATGACAGTAGCTTGTCACCGTAAGGGAATTTGGGTCCACCATAGCCTACGGTGGGGACTGTAAGCTACGGCGATAACTGTGCATCTTTGATTTAATTTTTTTTAAACATCTTACTAACTTACTTTTACCTACCATCCTCCTCGAAAAACCCGTGTTGCACTCAACACAGTGTATGAGAAAGTCCGAAAAACTTCCCCACACTTGTTTCAAACACAAATCAAACAAGTTCAGATAATTACTCGAAACAAACTAACTAAACAAATAAACTATTTATTTACACTACCAAACCTGGGCCTCTAGTTTTCAATCTGCATCCAATTACCGTAGGATGTAACCCACTTTCTCAAGCTCAAGATGTTTGATATCGTTTCCTTCCAAATACGGTTTGAGCCGATGCCCATTCACTGTTTGCTTCGTGTTTGTCTGATCATCCACAATATCAACATCTCCAAACCTGCCCACTCTTGCAATAACATAGGGGCCCATCCACTTGCTTTTCAATTTACCCGCAAACATCTTTAGCCTTGAATTATACAACCACACCTTTTGACCTGTTTAGAAAGTTCGCTTCCGAATCTTTGGATCATGAAATTTCTTGAGCTCATCTTTGTATGCAACCGCACACTCATATGCTTCATCCCGAATCTCTTCGATCTCACTCAATTAAAGTTTCCGTATCTTCCCCGCTTTGTCATAATCGGCGTTTACCGTTATTTCCTAATGTGCTCTATGCGCCAATTCCATCGGTAAATGACACCCCTTCCCGTACACCAACCGGTGAGGAGTTGTGCCAATAGGAGTTTTGTAGGCCGTTTGGTATGCCCACAACGCATCATGCAACTTGCTCGACCAACCCTTCCTATGAGTCCGCACCGTCATCATTAAAATTTCCTTGATTTGACAGTTGGACACTTCAACTTGTCAACTAGTTTGTGGATGATACGGCGCGGCAATTCGGTGGTTCACATTATACATCTTCAATAATTTCCTGAAATTAAAGTTTTTAAAATGTGAACCACCATCACTGATTATAACACGTGGAATCCTGAAACGAGTAAAGATATTCGATTGTACAAACTTGCAAACAACCGAATGATCATTAGTCCTTGTCGGTATGGCTTCAATCCATTTTGACACATAATCCACAGCCACCAAGATGTACAAGAACCCATTTGAACTAGGAAAAGGCCCCATCAAATCTATCCCCCACACATCAAAAATCTCTACCACCAAGATGGGTTGCATGGGCATTTCATCCCTCTTTGAAATACTCCCCATATTTTGGTAGTTTAGACAATTTCGGGCAAATTCACATGCGTTCTTGAAAATTGTTGGCCAATAAAACCCGCATGTGAACATCTGATATCCCGTCTTGTGACCACTAAAGTGTCCCCCATAAGCGGATGAATGAGCACGTGTTATAATATCAGTCACTTCTGTTTCCGGCACACACATTCTAATCACTTGGTCGGGCCCGATTTGAAACAGATCTGGTTCATCCCATATGTATTGCTTGACTTGGACCATGAACTGTTGTATTCTTCTCTTCATCCAATGACTAGGAATAGCTCCCGTGGCCAAATAGTTTACATAATGGGCATACCATCGTGCTACAGAAGTAGACACAGCGAGCAATTGTTCATTAGGAAATCGTTCGTTAATGTCACTGAAATCATCAACCCCTTCCATTGGAATTCGAGATAGATGGTCTGCCACCACATGTTCACTTCCCTTTTTATCACGAATTTCCAAATCAAATTCTTGTAACAAGAGCACCCATCGAATCAACCGGGCCTTCGCATCCTTTTTCTCCATCAAATACGGAACTGCGCTTTGGTCCGAATACACTACCACCTTGCTTCCCTAAATATACGATTGAAACTTATCCAAGGCGTACACCACTACTAATAATTCTTTTTCGGTTGTGGTGTAATTCAGTTGCGCCTCGGACAAAGTTTTGCTCGCATAATAAATTGCCACCGGCTTCTTGTCAACCCTTTGACCCAAAACCGCTCCGATAGTTGTATCGCTGGCATCGCACATAATCTCGAACAGCTTTGACCAATCCGGCGGTTGCAAAATAGGGGCTTTCACCAGTTGTTCCTTCAAAAAAGTAAAAGCTTGCAAGCATTCATTAGTAAAGTCAAAAGGAACATCTTTCAATAATAAATTACATAAGGGTTTAAATAACACTAAACCCTTAAGAAATCTCCTATAAAACCCAGCATGCCCCAAAAATGACCTTACCCCTTTTACATTTGTAGGAGGAGGCAACAATGATATTACACGAATTTTCGCTTTGTCTTCCTTGATCCCTTTTCAGAAACAACATGGCCCAACACAATACCTTTTAGCATCGTAAAATGAATTTTCTCCCAACTGAGCACTAAGTTTTTTTCGACACATCTTTTTAAAACCTTTTCCAACTCGACGAGACAAGCCTCAAAACTTGTGCCAAAAATCAAAAAGTCATCCATGAACACCTCAAGCGACTCTCCAACCATGTCCGAGAAAATACTCATCATATATCGTTGAAAAGTTGCCGGGGCATTGCATAAGCCAAATGGCATTCGCCTAAAGGCAAAGGTACCATAAAGACATGTGAAAGTGGTTTTATGTTGGTCATCAGGGTGAATAGCAATTTGGTTGTAACCCGAGTACCCATCCAAAAAACAGTAGTATTTTTGACCCGAAATTTTTTCAATTATTTGGTCAATGAAGGGTAATGGGAAATGGTCCTTAGAGGTTGCGGTATTCAATTTTCTATAGTCGATACAAACACGCTACCCGGTGATGGGTCGGGTGGCGATTTGTTCACCTTTTTCATCCTTTATCACCTGAATACCGGCCTTTTTAGGCACCACTTAGGTAGGACTTACCCAAGCACTATCAGAAAAAGGGTAAATAATACTTGCATCCAACCATTTGATTACCTCCTTCTTTACTACTTCGCGCTAGTTCAGATTCAACCTTCTTTGAGCTTCCTTCGTCGGCTTTGCATCATCAGTTGTAATAATCTTGTGCATCACAATGGATGGGTGAATTCTTTTCAAATCAGCAATCTTCCATCCAATAGCCACCCGATTCGCTTTAAGCACCCTTAGCAATTCATGCTCTTGAGCCATCTCTAAGTTAGAGGTAATAATGACCGGTGACGTGTCATTATCCCCTAAGAACGCATATTTCAAGTGGCTCAGAAATTCCTTCAACTCTAACATTGGTGGCTCCTCCAAGGATGGCTTCGTGCCCGAACTAATTTCCGCCGGCAAACTCTCAAACTGATGAGTCCACGGCAGTCGCCCTTCTTTCACAGCCATTGCATCTTTTTTTCTTCTTCCACCCTCAAATCACAAGCATGTACCTGTTCGGAATCATCACAAACACAAACACAAACATCCTCTTCCTCATATTCATGAGGGTCACATCCATCCACTAAATCTGCCATGAAACACTCATCAACACCAACAGAATTAGAAGTGTTAGTAAAAACATTTAATCTCGTTTTTTTTTATCGAATGTCATGTCAACCGTACCAAGTCGACAATCGATTACGGCATGAGCGGTGCTTTAAAATGGCCGACCCAAAATAACGTTTGTTGTTGTTTCGGGTCCGCAGATGAGTAGTCTAGTACTAAAAAGTCTACCGGGTAGTAGAACTCATCAACCTTCACAATTACATCTTGAACCATCCCTCTGGTAACTTGTGAGAAAAATCGGCTAAGACCACCGTTGTCTCAACCCGAGCCAATGGACCAAAATCATACGGATCATACAAACCACCCGGTAAAATACTTACTCCGGCTCCATGATCTAACAACGCCTTTGACATTGGGAAATTTCCAACTTGAATATTTATGAGTGGCGTTCCCGGATCTTGGAGCTTGGGAGGAAGTATCCCTTTTAGCACCGCACTTACTTGTCCGGTCAAATCTACCCGCTTAGGCAACCTTTTCTTTTGTTGTCTTTTTTGAGTGCATAATTATTTTAAAATTTTTGCATAAGCATGTATTTGCTTAATTGCATCAAGTAATGGGAGATTTACCTTGACCTGTTTAAACACATCATATAATTACTCCTTTTGAGGATCCCTTGTTGAAATAAAGTTTTTCTTTCCCAGGTCAACTAAAGCGGAAGGAAACGGGACTTGACTTGGTCCCCCTTCCACCTATGTTTCATTTAAAATTTCACCTAAACCCGGTTTTTTAATTACTTTTTCAACGATAGTGTCCTTAGACATACTTGGTGATGAGACTTCATTCTCATCACTCTCAATTCCTGTAATATCCTCAACCGTCCCTTCAACCAAACTCGGTTCCAAATTTGCCTTAAATTCTTTACCGCTTTGTAAAACACTTACATGGCTAATATTAATATTACATGAAGAATTATGAGAGGGATTTACCTTTGTCACTTGGAAGTTGGCCTTACCTTTCTTAAGCTCTGGTACCTCATTTGCAAGTTGACCCATTTGAGTGGTTAGCGTTTGGATGCTTTTATCACGTATTTCATCCTTTTGCATACGAGCTTCATCGAGTTGATTTCTCCTACATGTCTTGTTGCATGATTAGGAGCATATCCATAACCTCGTTGCCACTCGATGACGTTTGACCCGCATTCCCACTTTGGTCACCACTTGTTGAAATTGACCTTGATACCCTTGACCATTTCGACCCCTAAAATTCCCTTGACTATATTGTTGACGAGGAACAAAACTCCGTTGAGATTCTTGGAAATTTGGGTTGGCTTGATTCGCCGGGTTCCCATAGCGGAAATTTGGATGATTTCGTAACCCGGGGTGGTATGTGTTGGAGTTCATACTGAAATTTCGACCACCCCCCGCAATAGCATTAACTTCTTCAACTTGATTTTCACTCACTCCCACCAAACATACCCCCGCTGCATGACCCAATTCATTACAGTTAGTACAAACATTATATACCTGGTTAGTCGCTTGCGCCCCTCCATCCTCTACCGCATACACTTGGGGTCTTGTGATGACATGTCTCGCCCGCCTTGAAGATTGTGCTTTCCTTTTTGATGTGACCGCCATTTGCTCCAAGAACGCCCAATCGTCTAGTTCAAAGTTTGTACCGAATGTACCATTGGTGATGGACATCAAATCACGAGCATCTTCCGAGCTCAACCCCTCGCGAAAAGCATTCAACAATTCCCACAATGAAATACCATGATGTGGACAATTCTTTAGCATCATATTAAATCTTTCAAATGCCTCATGACACATCTCAACTGGTTGTTGCTGAAAACTTTGTAAGCTCCGGCGAGCTTCATTTGTCTTTTGAGCCCAACAAAACTCTTCTAGAAATCTTTGTTGCATATTGGCCCATGTATAAATCGATGCGGACGGTAGAGTATGAAACCACCTCTTTGCCTTATCTTCCAATGAAAATTGAAACAATACCAATTTAACATCATCTGACCAAAAACCTTGCCCTCCAATGGTGTTGCAAATGGAATCATATGTTTCTAAATGGAAGTACAGTTCCTCCGTTGCTAGACCCTTGTACTTTGGCAAGCTTTGTAATGCAGTCGTCCTAACCTCAAATGTCCTCCCATCCGGGCGATGAGGTATCACTACCGGAGAAGGATTATTAGTAATGACCGGTCGAAAATGTGCTTCAACCCCCCGCACTACCTCTTGATGATTTCTTCATGGAGCACCTAATGGTACTCTTGGTCGACCCGCTTGACCTTGTCTTAACCCTTAAGGTACGAATTGTTGTTAATATTGGGGTTGATGCATCGGTCTTTGGAATTGAGGTTGTTGATGTTGACCTTGGACTTGTTGTAAAGTCATTGGTTGTTGGAACGGTGGCCCGTGAGGACGAATCTGTTGCACACCTGTAGGTTTCTTAACCATTTCTTGTACTTATTCCAATTGTTGCCTTTGAGGGTAACCCATTCCCCCTTGAGGTCCAAATTACCTCCATTACCCCCATAGTAATAACCTTCTTCTTCATACTCTCCAAATTCTGCTTCATAACCATCATCAAACCCGTATCCCCCTACACCCGACGATTGCACAAACTGTGAGGAAGGATAATGGAAACCAGGTTGGGTTGGTGGTTGAAATGTAGAAGAGGTATGGATAAAGGTTGAACTTGGTAGAGTTTGGCTTGGTAATGGTTGTTGGGTGGATGATGATTGACCGGATTTTGGGAAAAAATGAGAATGGCGGTACCAATGGGCTGCGTTGGATGGGTTAACTTCATGTGTTGAAATTGGGTGAGTGGTAGGAATTGGTGGAGGTGTGGATGGTGATGTTTGGCTTGTGGTAGTGGGTAATTGCTCCAGGTGTTGAGTGGTAAAATTGGTGTAGTAGGTGTTGTTGGGGAACCACTAATCTTGTTTTCTGGTAACAAAACCCTGTTGCGTCGTAAACTTCGCTCGATCGCCGGATCAAATGCCAATGGTGATAGCCTGTTAGAGCCTCTAGTATGCATGCACGTGTAAGAACCTACACACTAACACAACCAGCGTAAACCCAAAAAAGTAACAAACTAAACTAACTCAAAGATAACACACGTTGCGTACTACTCCCCGGCAACGGTGCCAAAATTTGACGTGATGTCGTAGTCTCACGAAAATTTAATCCAAATACTGCTACTAGCTAGTGGTAAAGGGTATTGAACACAGGGAGTTGTGGAAATTGCGTTCTTTAAAGTTTGTAATACTTTGACTAAATTACCTAAATTGAAAGAAATTAAATTCAGAATTTTTGGTTATGTGGTTTTAGATTTTAACTAATAACAATTCAACGATTGGTTGTTTAACAGATTTAAAAGCAAGTGATCATCTTAAGTTTCTGGTTCAAGTAACGCATGTGTTTCAAGTTTAACTAGAAAGAGTCACATAGACATGACTCGTGTTTGATTAACTACTCATGATAAAAGGAAACTAAGTACTCGGATTCTTTATAATGCGAGGTTATTACTCGATGACCAATTCACTAATATTCAACCCGTAAACCTCCCCGTGATATCTTGATTGTCAAGGACACCAAGAACGTATGACTAAGGCAATGAATAAAATGTTAATCAACAATTTACCAACAATAATCCAAACACCATAACAACTACCAAAGAGCAATTATCATTCTAGAAATCAGAAATTGAAACACAATTGTTCAATAAACCTTCTACTCAAGATGATCACAAGAAGTTCTAGCCTCTCATGTTCTTGCAATCCCACATACATCAATTGTTTTAATCATAGAAATCAACGAACCCAAAATTATGTTTAGCAATTGTTTTAGAACACAAAGATCACTCAAAAATCGCCCCTAAAGCCCAGCCAAACGTTTCCAATGATTGAGATGTGAAAAGACCCTTTCAATTCGAGTTAAAATGGGCAGTTACAACTTTCCCGTAGCTCACCACCGTAAGCTACGGTGCCCAGCGTAGCTTACGGCGGGCAAGAATCTTCTTACGATGCGTAAGTACTGTCTTACGGTGTTCTTGAAGGTGGACTCCACCGTAAGCTACGGTCCCCACCATAGCTTACGGTGGACAACATAATTTCCCATTTTGCCCTTCGTTCAATCTCTAGAGTTCTCTTCTTGAACTAGCCACTTGCATGTCTCCGACAAAGCACGTTTAAATTCCCTCGCTATGCACTTCGGTACCTGCAAAGTCAAAACACACCGTAGACATCAAATCGTAACAATTAACTTATTTAAACATGGAATAATGATCATTTAATGCATTTTCGGGTTGTCCAATAGACCACCCGTCACGGGTATCAAGAAATTGCAATCCAAACTCTCTCATCTATTGTTTTATCCACAAGATTTGTGAACAACAACTGGAAGCAGAAATGTATTCAGCCTCGCAAGTAGAGAGAGCAACCGTTGTTTGCTTCTTGCATTGCCACGTTACTTAGCGTGTTCCAAAGAACTGGCAACCAACCGTTGTAGATTTGGCATTAAGTTGAGGTATTCAGCCTCGCAAGTAGAGAGAGCAACCGTTGTTTGCTTCTTGCATTGCCACGTTACTTAGCGTGTTCCGAAGAACTGGCAACCAACCGTTGTAGATTTGGCATTAAGTTTGAGGTATCCGAAATCTAAGTCTGAATATCCTATGAGGTCGAAGTTGTCATTTCGCGGATACCACAAGCGGTGCTTGGGCAACCTTTCAAATATCTGAAAATCCGCTTGACTATCATTAGGTGTGACACTCGAGGACTCGATTAATATCAGACGCAAAGGCATGTTGGATACATGATGTCTAGTCTTGATGTTTTGAGATACAACAATGATCCAATCATCGATCGATATAAGGTTTCATCTATCTTGACTCCATTTCGTCTGGACAAATGCTATGATTAATTACCAATGGGGTAGATAATGGTGATGTTCCCTACATATCGAATTTCTTCAAGATATCAGACGTACTTTGTCTGATGGATGAAGATACCATCAGGCAACTGATTAACCTGAAGCCTAAGAAGAACTTCATCTCTCCCATTGAACTCATTTCAAATTTCGTTTTCATGACTTCTTCAAATTCTTTACACAATACATTATTCATAGAGTCAAAGATGATGTCATCCATATAGATTTGTACAATCAGCAGATGTCCTTTCACTTCCTGTGTGAAGAGTGTGCTATCAATAGTGCCTCTTGTAAAATCGTTGTTTAACAGGTGTTGAGAGAGTGTCTCATACAAGGCTCTCGGGCCTAATGCAACTTGTATAAGGCCTTATGTACTAGTAAACCTTGTCTTTATGCACTGGATCGACAAACCCCGGTGGTTGTCCAACATACACTTCCTCTTTCACTTTTTCGTAAAGGAAAGCTGATTTGACATCCAACTAGTACACTTTAAAATCTTTCCATGATGCAAACACTAGGAATATGCGGATTGCTTCTAGTCTTGCGACCGGAGCATAAACCTCTGTATAATCAATGCTTTCATGCTGATGAAAACCTTTTGTTGGTGTAGAATGTCTAAAGCCTACGTCTTAGGGTCATGTCGAGTATGTAAAAGGGCTTAATTGTTAGATTTATATTTGTTTTCTATGTATACTAGCCACTTCGTACGAAGTGATGATCACCTCGTACGAAGTGAAGCAGTTCATTTCGTATGAAATGCTCTTCGGACGAAATGGCAAACTCCAACTCGTACGGAGCTATCATGTCTATAAATAGCAGGGTTGGGATCTTGAGTCAATAGCTGTGTTACTGATACGAAGGCGAAGCCCTGTGAGTTTGTTGTCTATAATTCTTCCACATTTATCAATACAAGAAGTAGAAGCGTTTAAATAGTAGATCAGATCTTTTGTCAAACTTTCTAACGATGAATTCCACTCACGTTGGTAAGCTTGAGTCTGGTCCTTTGCTTTCGGGGGAAAGCCAATTCTCCCACAAGTGGCATCAGAGTAGGAGGCCTGATTCGAAGACATTTGATCATATCTCGGTAATTGAAGATCTCTATTTTTACTCCTTCTTAGATTTTTTATCAGATCTGGACAATTTCATGGACAAATTGAACTTGGATTCTAGTATAACATGTTAAAATAAGTTTAATCCAACCCTTGAAATTTTCAGACCTAAACTCAACTTAAATCATGTCAAAAATTGCAAAAAACAATGAAAACACGAAGCTGTGAACACAACTCATACAAGCTAATATTACACTTCGCATGAGTTACCGAAATGCATTTATACACCCACCTCGTACGAAATGAGTTACATCTCATACGAGGCGCATAAACTACTCTTAACATTACTTATGAGTACCTCGTACAAAGTGCCACATTGCACAAAGCACACTTCGCCCAAAACAAGTTCTAATCGAATTGTTTTCGACAATTTTTAGGTATAACATGGAAGAGGAATTCTTTAACGCCTTCAACACATCTGAAGTTACAACTTTTGCAGCTCAGAACATGAACCTAGAGAACGAAATTAGAACCACGACGAAACCTCCAAAGCTCATGAACTTAGAAGATTATGACAGCTGGAGTAAGAGATGTATAAACTGGGTACAAGCTAATCATTTCACATGTTGGTTTACCATCAAGTCAAAGTACACAACACCTACAGGTGAGAGTGGTCTTGAGAAGACACTGGCTTAGCTAACATATATAGAGAAAGAAATGTTTATCAACGAATAGAAAATGATGAATATACTGCGAAAGGCAGTAAAAGAAGATATCCTGACACTTCTGTAAGACGATGATGACCCACAGTCTCTGTAGAATGCTTTAAGACTTAAGTTTTATGGAAATTCTCAACTTCGAAAAGGAAGAAAAGCGCTGCTAAACAAGGAATTCGACATTTTCAATCTAATAAAAGGTGAGACAATAAAGCAGTTGATCGAAAGGTACTTTTATTTGGTGGTTCAGATGAAATGAATGGAATTTTTAAAACCAATGAAGAACTAGTTGATAAACTGGCTTATTCTTTACCTAAAGGAGAGTGGACGACCTATCTAACTATTCTGAAATACGGCACGAAATATAGTAATTTCACATTGCCAAGATTTATTGAAAGATTAAAAGGTCATGAGCTAGAAATGCAGAAGATGGCAAAGGACAAAGGCGCCCACATGTAACAAGATGTGAACCTATACTACAAAGGTAGTTCCGTTGGTAACATACAAAGTCCCAAGGTTCAAACCACCTTCAGTGCCAACAATACTACAAGTCTACCATCAAACCAATCCAATGGGTTTCAGTCATTTCCATCATACAACCCTAATTCTCCTCAAGCTCCACAATCTTCACAAAGCTTAAGTAATCCACGAAACAGTCAAAACTAGAAACCTAGTTCAAACCAGTGAATTCTTCAATGCAACATCGATGTGAATCTCTAAAATGCACAGGACTTCAATGAACACACGACAAAACAACACATGGCCTTGCTTACATCAGTTCTTGAATCATACGAAAGTCTGGTAGCCGGAAGGATTGGGAATCCTCAAATGACAAAAGAAGATTATGATCAGATTGATCCAGCTGAGTTGGAATTAATTGATATTAAGTGGTGCATGGCGTCAATATTCCGTAGAGCTCAACGCTCTATGGAAATGACATGAAGAGACAATCTAGGAGGTCTTGACAGTAAACTGGGTTTTGATGAGGCTAATGTACATGCTTCATGTGCAGAGAAAAGGGAAATTTCAAGAGAGAGTGCCCAAATAGGGAAGTCAAAGGAAATCAGATTCCATTTGCAGATGTTTACTACAAAAGGGACATATATCATCGACCCAACCTAAGACAAGGTTAGTGCAGATCAAAGACGGTCCATTAAACTCAAAAGATAAGGCTTAGGTTGTTACCCAAGATTATGAAGGGTTCAACTGGAACAAGTACATCACAAAGAATGAAAGCCTCGTACTGGTAGCCTAGATAATTGAAGAACCAAAACAGGCAGAAGAAGAATTTGCTGAGGCATCCTTTGACAAGCACTAGAAGAATATTATAACATGTCGTCAGAGGAAGAAGAACTCTTAAATAGTGCATTTAGACATCTATTGCCTATTGATATTCTTAAAACTTTCGCAGGTTACTTCGACTCAAGCTATCAACCACCATGTGAAAAAGAGACCAAGCCTGAAATAGTAGAGGTGATTGATGTGACCAAGGAATTGACTTTGGAAAATCTAGCTGACATAGCCGACAAAACTTTAATGGCTAACATAAAAGAGGTAGTTACTGAGGAAACTCAGGAAGCAAAAGTCAAATCAGTAAAAGTATTGGTATAGAGTCAGTGAAGGAAGTAATTAAGGCTCAAAATGTCAAAGAAGAAACACCTTGCATGAAGTGGAAAGAGCCATGCAAGGAGTGTGTCGAAAAAGAAAAAAGATACAAAGAGATGAAAATTCATATAGATAATTTGTCATGTGATTATAATACAACTAAAGAAGCATATTACAAATTAAGTAAAATGATTAACAATTTGAACAAGTGATCAGGGAAAATGACAAGACACTTTCGATACTCAAGGCAACTGTAATGGACAAATAGATGGCAATCAATATTCATTTAAATACAATTGGCGAGCTAAAAAGTGCACTGGAGAAAATGAAAATCAAAACTGAACGGGTTAACAGGTTGTTTATCAGTTATTCTACCAGTTCATATGTCATTGATTAGATTCTTCCGAAAATCGAAAGCAAGGAAGACAATAAAATTGATGAACACAATGGTGTAGGTTACGATCGTGTTCCACCGCCCTTGTGGAATAGCTATGCAAGAAAGAAACCATTTGGGGTGGAAAAGGCACTCAATTTAAAATTGAAAACTGAAAAGAAAAACTAGCTGCCTGAGAATATTGACTTAACATACACCAAAACAGAAAATGCTTGTGAATCTGAAGTGGTAAAACTGTGGTCCAAAAACTTTTGGAAAATGAGTCTGACAAATCTGAAAGCTCTATTTTTCAAAGTGCGGAGTTGAATCTTGAAAAATCTGAACTGGATGAACGAGTCTGATAAACTATATGCCGATGGTTTAAAAGATGATCCAAATGTAGTTGTGTACAAAATGAACGAGTCTGATAAACTATATTCCGATGAGGATTTCCCAATTCAGAATGTAAATCTTGATCGAGTTGATAAGTTGTTTAAGCTAGCTGAGGTCAGTCATTCTGATATATAAAATCAAGATGGGTCATTTTATTCCAAATCAGAATGTGTTTACAAAAATCACTATCAGAAGGACATGGACTACGCTGAAAATAGGAGAGCAGGTTTGGGTTATCAAAAGAAAAGAAGAACAACAAGTTTCAAAAATTGAACTTTACAAAGAAAATCGATTTTGTGTATGGAAGAAACACTGAAAGAGAAAAAGAGAGCATTTAAAAGGGAAAAGGAGAGTAGAAAGCATGATCAATTTAGAAAGGAAAAGGAGAGTAGAAAACATGATTTGCATTCCTCGGTTAGAAATGACAGCAAGACGTGTTACTAATGTAACAAAGTTAGGCATTTGGCATGGCAATGTTCTCAAAGAAATCCAAAACCTGTTTATAGCTCGAGAAGATCTACAGAAGACATGAAACAAAAATCACCCGAGTTTGTACGAAAACATATACTAAAAATAAATAATGAATCTAACAAAATTGTGACATCGACAAATCAAAATAATTCAAAATTTCAGTTTGGTGAAACTTCAACCAAGAATAATCAAAAGGATTCAAACTTCTATACCAAAAAGGTAGTTATGAAAACACAAACATGGGTAGAAAAATCAAACGATTTTCTGCAGAAATAAAAACACATGTTCCAGGAAAACCGGAAGTCAAACAGGATGTCAGAATCAAAGTTCCAAAGTTTTATATTCCAAACTCACCCAAGACCAAGCAGGCTTGGTTTTCACTGTTTAAGTAATTACTTATTTGCATATGTAGGGGCTCCCGAGTTCAATTATTTCAACGTGGATTATGGACAGTGGATCTTCTCATCACATGACATGAATGCTGGCCTTACTCTATGATGTACAATCTATTTGTGGAGGCTATGTGGGTTTTGCTGGAAATCAAGGTGGGAGAATTGTTGGAGAGGGGAAACTTTCAAATAGAGTGGTTTCGTTCGACAAAGTAAACTATATTGCTGAATTAGAGAACAATCTTCTGAGCATAAAGCAAATTTGTGATAAAAAGTTTACAACGCACTTCAATGATAAGGAATGTTTAATTCTGAAGTGATGATTCAAAATTCCTGAGGAGTGGATCCACCTGCGCGCTCCTCGAGAAAATGATCTCTATGTCCTAGATTTGTGCGTCACATCCACCACCTCGAAATCAGCATAGTGTTTTGTAACCAAAGCAACTGAGAAATAATCAATCCTTTGGCATAGAAAGATGGGGCATATTCACTTAAGGAAAATGAACTACCTGGTGCACAACAATCTAGTGGAGGGTGTCAATCTCAAAAGTTTTCATCTAGACGATGATTGTCTTAGCTGTAAAAAGGGGAAGCAACATAAGAAATCTCATCGAAGGAAACTTTTGAATTCCATCAAGTTACCACCAGAGATGCTTCATATGGATCTTTTCGGGCCAGTAAATGTAAAAAGATTTCTAGAGATCTTTATTGCCTCGTTGTGACAGACGACTATTCAAGGTTCTCATGGGTCATGTTTCAGGAGACTAAAGATGAAACATTTGAAAATCTTATGACTCTCTTCAGAAAGCTAGAAAACATGTACCAGCTTCCAATCAGACGGATTAGAAGTGATAACGGTACTAAAGTCAAGATTAATCGAATTCTCGAATTCTGTAACGACAAAGGAATTCTTCACGAATCCAGCGCCCCTTATACTCCGCAACAAAATGGAGTAGCTGAACAGAAAATCGATCTATCATTGAAACAACACGCACAATGCTCGCGGATTCAAAATTACCTATCAGTTTTGGAGAGAAGCCATTGCCTCTGCTTGCTACACATTAAACAGGGTTTTGACTGTCAAGGCTCACAAAAAAACATGTTTCAAACAGCTTAATCAACGAAATCCGAATTTAGAATTTTTAGAGCCATTTGGGTGTCCGTGTACGGTCATCGAACCAGACGGCAAATTTGGTGCAATCTTTGGAAGGTTTTTTTGTAGGTTACCCTAGTCCATTGAGAAGACTATATCTGGCAAGTTTAAATCAAGTAATCCTAGCTCAACATGTCGATTGTCGGAAGTACACAATGCCTACTCAAAAGCATGGTGAACCCTGGATGTTCAATTATGGGAGCTTATGGAATTCATTTGACCTACTAGAAGTTCCTAACGAAGAGGAACTTGTATTGTTATATTAACAACATCAAGCAGCAAATGAAGAACAAGTTCCGAGACCAATAGTGGTTACTCAACCACCTATTGGCACAAATGTTTCTGGTGAAGGTCCGAGCACGACTCAATCTGAACCTTTCGTTGACCCAGTAACTCATTACACTGATCCCATTCTCATCCAGATTGATGATTCTGACTCTGACACTGAGCCAACGCATGATAATAATGGTTAATCTAGTTCCGATGAAGGACCTGAGTAGATAAGAAGTCTACTAAATAAATCTGCAAGTCCTAGAAAATCACAGTTGTCGAACAGAATATTACAAATTTGGGAAGTTAAGTGGATGTTCCTAATGAAGTAACTCCAAGGAATTTGTCCTACCATCCATCCGAGAATATTATCGAAAAATTACAAGCTGGAGTGAAAGTACGCAATCAGATTAACAAAGATCTTAGTTGTTTTTATACAGAGATTGCACCAATTCAATAAATGTGCGTAAATCTTTGTTTTATTTCGCAGATTGAGCCAAAATCGAACAAAGATGTGCTTGCCGATGAAAGCTGGGTAAACGCAATGCAGGAGGAGCTGCAACAATTTGAGAAGCTTGGAGTTAGGAAGCTTGTTAACCTACCGGCTAATTAAAAAACTATAGCTATAAAATGGGTCTTCAAGTGTACAAGAGATGATCGAGGGGTTGTAGTGCGAAACAAAGCTTGAATCTTTGTCAAGGATTTCATCAGCAAGATGATTGAGGCATTGCTTATGCAGAGGTTTATCCTCTGGTCTCTTGACTCGAAGCCATTCACATTTTCCTGGCATTTGCATCATGGTAATGTTTCAAGGTGTACCAGCTAGATGTTAAGTCTGCTTTTCTTTACGAAACTTTGAAGGAGTTAGTGTATGTTTGACAACCACTGGGGTTCGTCGATCCAGTGCATAAGGACAAGGTTTATCTTCAAGATAAACCAATAAACGGGTTACATCAGCCCCGAGAGCCTGGTACAAGACACTCTCGCAATACCTGTTAAGCAAATGGTTTATCAGAGGCTTGGTTGACTACACACTCTTCATGATGGAAGTAACCAGACACTTGCTAATAGTACAAGTTTATGTGAGTTACATCATCTTCCGCTCAACAAACGATGTGTTATGCAAAGATTTTGAAGTAGTCATGAAGAAGAAATTCGAAATGAGCTTAATGGGGGAGATGAAGTTCTTTCTAGGACTTCAGGTTGATCAGTTGCCTGATGGTATCTTCATCCATCAGACAAAGTAGGTCCACCATAACTTGGAGACATTCGAAATGTCTGGATCGTCACCGTTATCTACCCCATTGGCAATCAATCATGGAATTTGCCCAGACGAACACAGAGTCAGGATAGATGAAACCTTGTATAGATCGATGATTGGATCACTGATGTATCTCACAACCTCTAGACTAGACATCATGTATCCAACCTGCCTTTGCGCTCGATATCAATCAACTCCTCGAGTGTCACATCTGATGATAGTCAAGCGGATTTTCAGATATCTGAAGTGTTGCCCAAGTACAGGCTTGTGGTATCCACAAAACAAAAACTTCGACCTCGTTGGATATTCTGGTTAAGATTTCGGTTGGTACAATCTTAATGCCAAATTTACGACGGCCAGATGCCAGTTCTTTGGAACATGCTTAGTAATGTGGCAATGCAAGAAGCAAACCACGGTTGCTCTCTCTACTTGCAAGCCTGAATACATTTCAGCTTTCAGCTGTTGTTCCCAAATCATGTGGATACAACAGCAGATGAGAAACTTTGGATTGCAGTTTCTTGATACGCCCATATTTGTAGATAATAAGGCAGCCATCAATATAACTAAATTCAGTTCAACATTCTAAATCGAAAAACATTGAAATTCGATATCAGTTTACCCGTGACTGTCACGAGAAAAAGTTGATTGGATTGAAAAAATCCACACTGATGGACAAAAGGCATATTTTTATACCAAACCCTTTACTTGAACCATTTTTACATATCTTATGAGACTTAACGGTTTGAAAATCTTAGATCAGATGGGGAAATTATTGTTGAATACGGATCACATGATGAATTTTCGTAATCCTCTTCGGTTTGTCATGTTTCTTTTGTTTTAAAATTTCTTTCTTTAAAAACCTAAATCAAAAATATGTTTTTTATTTTAGGGGGAGAAATCGTTGTGGAAAATTCAAAAAGATTTAAAATTTGAAAAATACAAAAATATTAGTCAAAAAAACTTTTCGTGTAAAAGAAGAAATGATAGTACATTAGTAAACTATCACAGTATGCTAAAGAAATGTAATAGTATGAAGTATTTAAACAGGTCTTACTAATGATTTGCTAGTAGGCTTCGCACTTTCAGTAAACTATTTTCAAGATAGATACATAAATGAAAAACTGATTAATCCATGGATTAATTTTTTTCGGATATATGGACTTAGTACTCTGAAATTTCATTTGAGAGAATGCCAGATTTTGAGATACTAGGTCTTTATAATAATTGATATATGGGGTATTATACGGGTCCTTCTGATTTTGCGTCAGCAATGGCCTAGAACTTGTATAATACTCTTTGCATTCATTCCCCCACAGCTGCATAAAAAATGAAAATATCAAACCTTACGATATTTGTAGTACAAAAGATTCAAAATTTTGGAACACCACCTTAAGTCGAGACTTCATCTCTTTCACTGTATGGGAGTACTAACCTGAGCTCTCAAGGCCTCACATCACCCATATATACAAATATCAATTGGCTATATTCACCTGTGAGATGATATCTAGGAATCTCAATATGGGAGTATATTCTAAGGCGGGAAACACAATTGAGCATGTTCCTAATATTACCTAACGTATCTTGAATTAATTGAGAAATGTGTAAGAGCTTAATAGGATCACGATACTAACAATCCAAGTAAATCTGTTTAGAACTTATAGTTTTACGAAGATCAATGGTACTAGTGATGTGTCTGGTTACTGATATGATCCTCTAACTCGTTCTCTCTAAAATTTGTCTCAAATATGTTTATGTAACAAAGTTTACTTTTCATCTCAATTAAGAAAAAAAACTCAAAAAGATTTTAAGAGTGTTTTAATATAAACTTTGAAAATTTTAAAAAGATTTTATTTCTCTCTTAGTTCTGTCTACCGATGTTGGAAAACAAATCTTCAATATCCAAAGATGCTGAACACTGAGAGATCCAGAAGTCAACGGGTTGGGATCATATATGAACTTAAGGAAATGTTTAAAAAGATCAAAAGTTCATTAATTTGAAACTTTTCTCTGCCTAAAAACATTAGTATTTTCAAATGTTCAACCAAGGTCATTAACTTAGACTTGGTAGTCAAATCAGTTAACCAGGGTCATTAACTTGGACTTGGTCAACTGAGTGGGTCGTTGAAAATTGAAAATTTGAAGTTTAAAGGTCACCTTGCATGAGTTGGAGTTCATCTCGTACGAGTTGGACAAGTCGCACAAATCTGAAGCCAACTCATACATAGTGGACCAGGTCCTATATATATGGACCAACTCGTATGAAATGGTAGTTCACTACATGTGCGAGTTATGAGAACCCTTTGTGCGATTTGTACTGTGCGAACATTTTCGAGCCATCTACCACTTTCATACACCTTGGGGAGGTTTATCTACACACCTCTTACAATGGTTAAGGTAGAAATTCAATTTTTAACCGTTAAATTAACAAGTTCGGTACTTATAATCTTAAAATGTAATTCTAGTAATATTGAACCGTCCAAAGTTGAAATTGAACACTCCATAGGGACATTATGGAACTTTCAATTTTAGGAAAATCACAATTTTGGTGTTAGGTATTCATGATCGTTGCTGTCGTGCGAGTTGCACCTCGTACGAAGTACATATGCACACCTCGTATGAAGTGACTATATTAAAATGTTAAACTTTTTGCACCTTGTACGAAGTGCACAAGCACAACTCGTACAAAGTGTCCGTGATCAAACTTGTTAAGCTGTATGCACCTTTTAAAGATGGCTTGAATTTATGGGGCCAATACATAATATATGCTGCCTTCTTGACAAGAAAAATTTGTCTAAGTATTGGGATGTTATGTTTGCACCTATTAAAGTTGGGTTGAATTTAAGGGGCGAATTCCTATTATAAAGGCGCTAACAGACAAGCATAAAACATACAGATCACATGTTGAACATTTTTGGGCAACAGCTCCTTTTAGGAAGATCTGAGGGCTATAATCTCTGTCGTTAGGGTTGGTAATGAGGAATTGGAGTCACGATTACAGAAGACCTGATCCGTAATGTTTTGGATTTTAAAGATAAAAAAGATGATCCAACAGGTTATCCAGAACAAATGGTTATAGGTTGTTTTTATAGAATGTGATATACTGATTACGTGAATGCATCACCATTCAAAAAGGCAAATCTCGGGAAGCCATACAAATTTCTTGCACATTTGGTGATTCATGCTCTTAGCCATCGTAAAGGAGGATTTGATGTTCTACTAGACTATCAATGTGCATGATTGCCGCTCTTGTGTTAAAACTACCGTTCAACTTCATCAAACAAGTCTTCGAGTAGATGGTGCAGAATATAAACAAAGAAAAGTTTCTGCAGTATCCTAGATTTGTTTAGATGATGCTTGATGATCTATTCCCAAATTTGGAAAAGAATGAAGATGACAAGTTGAGGCTAGAACATAAGAATGCGGAAACCATAAAAAGATTGAATCTATACATGAAAAAGTCGGTAGAACCTGCTGCTAAACCAATATTTGGAGCCACTAAAGATAAAGACTATGTTGCTCCTTCGAAAGGAATGTGAAGAAAGGCTTCAAGTGGTGATGAAAGGGAAGAGGATGTGTGTTTAAAAGGTTTCGAACCCAAAAGAAGCAGCTGGTATGAAAAAAGATGAATCAAAGAAGCGAAAGCGCTCAACTCCAAAGAAAGCGACGGTGCGTACATTGTTAGTTGATGAACGTGACATTGAGGTGGCAACAGTAAATGAACCTCCTCTTGATAAGGTTCGTGATGAAGAGCAAGTAAATGTTTAGGTTGAAAGTTCTTCCTCAGAGGATACCGATTCAGATCATAACGCTGCTGCTGAAAGAGAAAGAGAAAAATAAGAGAGGAGAAACATAAGCGTGAAGAAGAACGCAAACATAAAGAGGATGATGATGTTCCTTCGGATTAAGTAGAAGAGTCGGTTATAACTAAACCTGCCAGGGGGTCAGCCAAACGTACAAAAAGTAAAGTATCTACTACTTCTAAAACAACTGGCTCTCCTTCTGCGGTTAGTGCGAGGAAAAATTATGGAAGAAAGAAGAAGAATGTTTGGAAAATTGCTTCTAGAATTGAAGAGGTTGTTGAGCCTCCACGTACATCCCCACCACAACATCCCATTACCTCTCCAACATCATCACCACCTACATCACCACCCAAACTATTCCATCACATCCATATCCACACTCAAAAGAGGCTAACCCCTCCCATGCCATCACAATCTACTCTCCAATCTACTGAAAGACAATCCTTGGAAGATAGATTTCCCACTGACTTTGCTGATATTCCATTTTCGGAAGGATTTGATAGTGATATGTTCAATGATGGCAAGATCCATGAAATGAGGCAAAAATGAGGGAGTATGAAGGCCGAATAAAATTTCTTGAGGAAGACAAGAAAGGATTGGAAGCATTATTGGTGGTTTTAGTGGACAACAATGAAAAGATGGATGAATTTCAGAACAAGATTAAAGAACACGATGCTACAATTAAGCAGCTACAGGCAGAGAAATGAACTTGGTATCAATGCTTACATCTGTCATAGCTAAAAGTGAAAGATTACATCTAGGGGTGAAGGAGTTGGAGTCTGAAAAAGCAGAAAACACCAAGAAGTTTGATATTCTATTTAAAATTCTGCACAAAAGATATAATATCAATTTTGCGGCAAAGCATGATAAGATTGAAATTGAAGAAGCAAAAGCAAGAACAGCAGAGCGTGCACGTAAAGCTGAAGCTGCTGCTGCCGGTAAAGGAAAAGGAAAGATAGATGAGATTCCTTTTGTGAACGGGGGATCGGCTCCTCTGATGAGCAACCGGTCTGATCTAACTCAGCTAGCAGAGGCGGAATTCATTGCTAGAGAGGATGAAAACGAACAAGAAAGATCTTACTATTTACATGCTCAGAATTGAATTGAATGACACGCAAGTAAACAAATCAGCAGGGCTTCGCCGCACCATCTGAACTAACACTAACTAGCTCTGACACAACACTAATCAATTTATTGGTTGACATGACTCGCATTGGAGTGTGTGTAACAGAGACTGTGACTCATGCGAGTGGTTGCTTCACTTGTACGAGTCATCTGACTCACTCGTACGAGTCATCTACATAACATATAAAACAAACAATAATATTTATACATTTCACATTTAAGCCCTATTTACAATATCGACATATCCTAGACGTAGGCAATAGCCATAATGCACGAACAAACTCCCCCTTGGATGTTCCCACAGTCTGGATAGTCGTCAAAAAAAACTTCACAAGATTTGACGCTTAATGACCAAAAAATCTCTTCGGTGGCTTGCAACGCTCCTCAAAAGCAATTGGCGTTTGATATGTTGGAGGAGGTCGGTCCATTGTATTGCCAAACCGAAAACTTCTTAGCGATGCTATGCGAGTTTGCTCAGCAATCCTAGCTTCCTTCTTTTCCTTCTTCTTTAGCTCGGTTTCCTCTAGCTTCCTCCAAGATGTGTTCCATGCCGATCCAGAATGTATGTCATTGGAGAAGCAAACATTAAGAAACTTTTGAAACTGGAGTGCTTGCTCTTTATCTTTCTCTTCGTAGCTGATCTTGCTGTAGAACAAGCAATCCATATCCTTCTTCGTATAATTGACTAGCCACATCGGGTCTAGTACTCGAATGCCATGCCACAACCCATATATGCGTTTGTGATCTATGACGGCTTCGGATAGTTCTTCAGTAATCTTCCACGAGTCATCATCAGGGTGCACATAAATTACAGCCTCTCCTGTATTAGAATCATAGTGCCACCACTTGAGGACTTTGGGGAAATCCTGCTCCATTTGTATCATAGGCATGTTCTTCATTACTTTCGGCCTCTTTACAATGAGCGTAACTTCCTTCTCCTTAGTCACTGGATCTATCTTTGTAATGCGTCCTGGAAAGTGAGGTTTCCAATGTCTAAATCCATGTACATTGTCAAGCTTAATCAACTTCCAAAACCTCTGGTCGTTAAGTTTCATCTTGAGATTGATCGTCTTTGTTTCCAACAACTCTTTGATATCCTAGTAAGGCAAGGACTTGATGTCGCTCAAATATCGGAAATTTTGAATACCAAACTCTCTTTTGATCGCATAAACGTTAAGATCTTCAATCCAGCCCCAACTTATAATGTCCCCTAGAGAAATATCAGCGTCACGTGTAAAGAACGCTAGTGGACGTTTGAATTTACGCTCTGCTGGTGAACTCTTAAACCACTTCTTCCTCATCTCAGCAATTTCAGCTCTATTTAACTATTGAGGAATAGTTCCCTGCTTAGCAGCTTCTTAAACTTTACGCTTCAGAATATCTGCTTTCTCTGCTGCAAACAGTTTAGTAAAAGTTGGGGAGACCTCAGTACCCTGATCGGCAATATTAACAGCATCGTCATCAGAATCATCCTCCAGGACAACTCGATCATACTCATTAGCTTCTTCAATATGTTCAAAAACATAATCATTTGGCTCGAAGCACTAATCTTGTTCAGCTCATCTTCGAAATCAAACTCAAACTTTTCTTCATCCACGCCTAACATTTCTGCAATCTCTTCCTTAGAATAGTTGTGGATAAATTCTCCTTCCTCTACATCATGCTCAAGATAAAATATCTTTGGTTTCGGCACAACAGGAACGGTAGATGTATCAACTACCGAGAAGATTCCTGCTTGCTGAGCATCAGAAGGACCTTTAGTTTTGTCATTATCACCTTCCTCAGTTGTTTGGTTCGCGGAGTCGTCTAGATATACTGAATAATCAATCTCTTCATTCAAACCAAAATCGGTTACACGAATACCAATGCTTCCTACATTATCATCATTATCACCGTTATCAGAATCCGAATCCGAATCAGAATCACCAACATCATCTATATCTTCATCTTCCTCAAATTCTTCAACCGCTTCCTCAATCTCTTTTTCTAACTTTTCTTCAATAGACATTTGCGATGTCTCACCAAAAGATCTGACATGTCAATCTCCCCATCCTTAGGCTTCCCGATCAACACAAAATTGTTCGACACTTGATACAACACGATATCTGTGATAACTGGCGCAAACTCAGCTTCTGGCGCAGTTTCGACATTCACGGGATCCTCTACCACTTTCTCTTTACCTTTGCCTTACGCATCTGATAGTTCTTTAGCAGGACATTCTCTTTCAGCAACACGTTCTCTTGCCTCTGCGCGTTCAATCTCATCAATCTCCACAACTATGTTAACTCCCAGCTTCTTCGTTAGAATTTTCTCAAACATATTCATTCTTCTATCACTTCTGAGCCTTTCCTCTTCGTATTCAGCCATTCGGAGTCGTAAACGTTCATTCTCTGAAACTATGCTGGCGAGCATGGCTTCTAATTGCTGTTTATCTTCGTTCAAAGTATTTAGTTGCTCTTCCAACTCCACTATCTTCACAGTATTCAACAAGACCTGTTTTTGTAGCTTATAAACACGCGGGTTATTGAACATCTGTAGTAAAATCTTCAACCCCTGGAATGTCTCCAAAATCAAAGTTGAAATCAATTTGAGACTGGGCTGTGTAGTATGCGGTGGCGGCTGCGGTGTAGCCTGTTGTGGCGTTGATTGTGGTGGTGGCTGAGATGCCTGTTGTTGTGGAGGAGTAGATTGACGTGGTGGAAATGGTGGTATCTGAGAAGTAGACTGATGAACTAGTGATGACGGAGTTGGTTCAACAACAACTTCTTCTTCGACTGTCGGCTCTTGAACTGTCTCTTTAGATTTAACAGTAGGAGACTCTGAGCTTCTAGCTGCTTGGCGCTTGTAACGACGTGTCTTTTTCTTTGCTGGTGTGCGTACATGGGTGTCATCGTCTGAACCCGAAGGTATATACGTAGTATTATCTTCACCTGCTGTTTTGCGGCTTCGCTCTTCCGCTTTTCTCTTTTTCTCAGCCAGACGCTTTGCCTCTATCTTTTTGGCTATCTTTCTTTCACCAGCGTGTCTCTCATGAGAGTTAGTGCTTGAAGATGATAAGTCTTCAGCCACTTTCTCTCCACCAAATGCTTGCTTCTCAATATCTGTAGCAATATCTTCAATATTTTCTCCAATTTTGGTTCGTCTCTTAACCACGAACTTTCAGCTGCTGGCTTTTTCTTTTGCGATGTAGAAGCAGAAGATGTAGCAGTCGCTTTTCTCTTTACACCTTTTTCTCCGTCTTTTACAAACCAAGAACTACGCTTAGCAACAAAACTTTCTAGCGCAGTCAACTCCTCACTCTCATCCCCACTGTCTTCTTTCCTCCATTTACCCGGAGATGGAGAAATGTAATCTTTGTCGACTATAGCACCAAAAACTGGCTTAGCATTCGGAAATATCTTTAAATGTAAATTCATCTTCTTGAGGGTCGAGACATCCATATGTTCAAGCTTTAACACATCGTCCTTTTTCTTCTTTAAGTTTGGTGTAGGTGATCTAATAGCATCTATACAAACCGAGGGTCTGCAAGAACTTTTCCCTCTATAGTTCTGCACCATCTGTGTAAATATAACCTTAGAAAAGTTATATGGCAGATTCAGGACCAATGCAGTAATCATACAGATTTGATAGTCGACCAAATCATCAAACTCTCCTTTGCGATGACTCAACGCATGAGCAACAACATGGGCAATGTAACGATATGGCGCACTGAGGTTTCCCTTCTTGAATGGTGCGGCATTCACAAATCCAGCATGACCCATTCGGTAAAAACAGCCCTTCACCATATACACGAAAAATCCGGTCGGGTCATCTTCATTATCTTTAAAATCCAACACCGTCCTGATCAAATATTCCATTATCTTTACATGTATGTCCTCGTCGTCTATCTTCACGGCTGAAACTATCGTGTTCTCTTCAGTTTCAAGCTCTGCCGCGTTCCAGAAATATTCGACATGAGATCTATAAGCTGTATGACGATCAGTAAGAGCTTTGGTAATCGGAATCATGCTCGAAAAATCTAACACATCTCTGTAAGCAGCAATCTCCGGAATAGGTTCGTCCAGCAAACAACAGATATTGTGGAACGGAGAGAAGGACGTTTTCTTGACCTGTTCACAAAGAGAATTCAAACCGTTAGAAAAATTTTCAAAACTTTCAACATACAATATCATTCGTACGAGCCATTCATCCGTTCGAGTCAATAGTTAGGAACTTTTTACAAGTTTGGAGTCGTACGAATCACTACTTCGTATGGGTGACAGAAAAGTTAGACATTTTTCCAAAATCTTTACAAAACTTGCTTCATACGAACAATGCTTCATGCGAATAAAAAATTCTTAACAAATTTCAAAACACAGTTTGTATGAATGGTCGTTCGTCGAATCCTAACCCGTACCAAATAACACCAAGTTTAAACCAAACTTAAAACATGTTGTTTTTAACAAATTGATAATTGATTTATAGGCTATTGGGGCCGATATTAACGTTTTTAAGATCAATTTTAAGTTTTACCGGTCCAATCTCCCTATATCTATGTTTTAAGTCCGTTTGGTCTAAATCCGGCATTATAACGGCTAGAAACAAGCAATAGTACCTTTCTCATCGAAAGAGGTATGCGTATCACCCTCCCCAATGTAATGATACTCAGTATATGTTAAGAAAATTGAAGGTTAGAACTGATTCGCACAAAAAGCCCTCTCAGACGCACAGTAACATAACGTTGGTTCATGCGAAGAAAGTTGCCTTTTATACTAGTTCAGTGTCATTCGTATGAACCAATAGTTCGTGCGAATGAACACTAAATGCCATTCGTACGAGTTAGTGAGACTCGTACGAATCAGTTCTGATATTTTTTTAAACTTTTTGATATTTTATGCAATTTTATCTGTTTAAAACCCATTAAGTTAACCAAGTCCAAGTGAATGACCCTGGTTATCTGATTTACCTACCAAGTCCAAGTTAATGACCTTGGTTGACCGTTTTTGACCAAAACAGATTTATTTTAAATTGTAAAGTTTCAAATTAATGAACTTTATTGACGTTCAGGTAAACTCTTTTTTGTTTTAAAGATTAGCTCCCAACCCATGGTCTTCAGATTTCCTTCAGCAAGACGTCGCCATGACTTCAACTACATGTGTTTACATCATCGGTAGACTAAAACAAAACTAAAAATCTAAGGAAACTAAAAATATTTTTGGGTTTTAGGATTTTTTTCGAAAAGAAATAACAAGTAAAGATACATATTTTTGTGCGTTTTATGTTTAAGATAATCATATCAACTGTTTAAAAAATCACCAGTACTGTTGATCTGGATATACTAATTAAGCTTTTAACGAGATTTACCTAGATTTCCAATATTCTTATCCACTTAAACTTCTTCTCGTTTCTCAACTGTTTCAAGATATGTTAAGTAACATTAAGAACAGGAAGTAACTGTGTGTCCCATCTCAGAATATACTCCCATATAAAGATTGCCAGAATTTTGTTTCACAGGTGAATATATCCAATTGATATCTTTAAAGGGGTGAATTGCGAGACCTTAGAGCTCAGTTTAGTATTTCCATACAGATAAAGAGATGAAGGCTCGTCTTTAGGTGGCGTTCCTTAAAGGAATCTTTTGAAGGTAGATGTCACAAAGTTTATGACATACTCATTTTTATGCAGCTTTTACAGGCGAATAAATGCATAAAGTATTATACAAGTTCCAGGCAATTGCTGACGCAAAATAAGAAGAACTCGGATAATACCCCACATATCGATTAAATATAAAGACCTAGTATCGCAGAATATGGCATTCTCTCAAATGAAATTTCGGAGTACTTAGTCCATATATCCGAAAGATGTTAACCCACAAGTTATTCAGTTTTTTCTTTTAGGTTTATATCTTGAAAGCAATTTACCAACGAATAAAAACTATTGGCAGATCCTCAGTGACTGTCGTATTGATATAATATGATCTCCCTTTTTCACAAAAACTCTTTTTGACTTTTATAATGTTTTTGTATTTTCCCAAAATTTCTCCCCCTAAAATCAAAAACATATTTTTTTATTTTTAGAGTTTTTTAAGAAAAATGTACAGATGAGAATCACGTCAAGTCGTCGTCATCCTCAAACTCAACCTCATGTATATCCCCTGATGTCAGATTTCGTTAACCATTTAATTTTAAAAGATTTTTAAATCTTGTACGATCAAAGGCTTTCGTATAAGAATCTGTTTTTTGTCATCAGTGTGGATTTTTCACTTCTAACCAACTTTTTCTCATAGCAATCACGGATAAAGTGGTGTCAAATCTCAATATGTTTGCTTCGATAGTGTTGACATGAGTTTTTCGTGATATCGATCGCAGCCTGGTTATCTACATATGTAGGCGTATGAAGAAATTGCAGTCTGAAGTCTCTCATCTGCTGTTGAATCCAGAGAATCTAGGAACAACAGCTGGATGCTGAAACGTATTCAGCCACACAGGTAGAGAGAGCGACCGTGGTCTGTTCCTTGCATTGTCATGTGACCAAACGGGTTCCGAAGAACCGGCAACTAGCCGTCGTAGATTTGGTGTTAAGTTTGCAGCAACCGAAATCAGAATCCGAGTAACCCGCAAGATTAAAGTCGTCGTGTCTAGCGCACAGGCATGTGGATACATGAAATTGGTCGAGAAGCAGTGAGATACATGAAGGATCCGATCATGGAGCGGTATAATGTCTCATCAACTTTGACTCCATTAAGATCTGGACAAATGCTGTGATTAGGAGCTAATGGGGTTGATGTTGGTTTAGCTCCTACCATATCGAATTTCTCCAATATGTCATGAACATACTTCGTCTGATGGATGAAGATACCATCAGGCAACTAATCGACCTGAAGTCCTAAAAAGAACTTCATCTCCCCCATCATGCTCATTTCAAATTTGTGCTTCATGACTTCTTGAAAGTCTTACACAACTTGTCATTTGTCGACCCGAAGATGATATTATCCACATATATCTGTACAAAAATTAAATGCCCATCCACTTCCTTCGTAAAGAGGGTAGAATCTACAGTTCCTCTGATAAAGCCATTTTCTGTAACATGTCGTGATAACGTTTCATACCAAGCTCTCGGGGCATGGTGTAGAGCATATAAGGCTTTGTTCAGAAGGTAAACTTTGTCTTTGTGCATTGCATCTACGAACCCCGGTGGTTGTCCGACATACACCTCATCTTTTACTTTTCCGTACTGGAAAGCAGATTTGACATCTAACTGGTACACCTTGAAACCTTTCCAAGAAGCAAAGGCCAAGAATATGTAAATTGCTTCAAGACGGGAAACTGGGGCATAAAATTCTGTGTAATCTATCCCTTCCTGCTGATGGAAACCTTGTACCACAAGTCGAGATTTATTTCAGACTACGATACCTCTATTATCACGCTTCCACTTGAAGACCCATCTAGTTTTTATCTTTTTGTGACGATCGGGTAGGTCAACAAGCTTTAATACTCCCAGTTTCTAGAATTGAAGCAACTCCTCTTGCATTGCGTCCACCCAACTCTCTTCTTTCAACGCGTCTTTCCAGTTTCCCGGTTCTACCTGAGAAACAAAACAACTATTAGAAAATCTGGTTTGAAGTGGAGTAATACGAGTATAGAAACAACTTAGATCTTTGTTGATCTGATTGCGAGTTTGCACTCCCATTTATAAGCTGCCTATAATATTCTTCGAAGGATGATATGAAAGCATCCTTGGCATCACTTTGCTTGGAACATCTACTTGTGTTTGCAAATTTGTAATGACTTCATCCATAACCAGTATAGACGATGAAGCTTCATTCCTGACGTTTGATTGATCAGCTTGAGTATTCAGGAACCTTTCAATCTGCCTAGATCCTTCATCGGAACAGGATCCTCCATCATGGAAAGTTGGTTCCTGATCAGAATCGTCATTTGGCTGTTGCTGGGCAGATGATTCGGCAGTGTTGACAATTAGTACGAGGACAGAGTCTTGAAGAGTAGAACTTGGACCTACATCAGACGTGTTAAACACATGAAGTGACGGGGAAATCACTAACGGTCTGGTAACTTATTCTTTGTTAGATATTTGATGCTATTAAAAGAGCATAACAAGTTCTTCTTCTAATGGCACATCTGGCAGGTCGAAAGAATTCCACAAATCATCGTAGTTAAACAGCCAAGGATCCCTAGGTTTCTTTGTAGGCGTAGTATATCTTTGACAATCAACATGCTGTGCAAGAATAACCTGGTTTTGACTCGGCAAAAAGACACGTTTTTGAAGAGTAGCATAACCAACGAAGAATCTTTCCAAGGATTTGGCACCAAATTTACCAGCCGGGTCCAATACAGTACACGGTGATCCAAATGGCTCCAGAAATGTAAGGTTAGGCTTCTGCTGAGTAAGTAACTTGAAACACGTCTTGTTGTAAGGCTTAACTGTTAACACACGATTCAAGGTGTAACACGCTGACGCGACTGCTTCATTCTAGAAACTGATTGGCAAGTTTGAATCAGCTAGCATAGTTCTGGCAATCTCAATCAGTGTGCAATTCTTACATTTAGCCACTCCATTTTGCTGTGGAGTATAAGGAGAGCTGAATTCGTGAAGAATCCCCTTTTCATTGCAGAATTCGAGAATCCTCTTGTTCTTGAACTCTGTACCATTGTCACTATGGTTCTCTTGATTGGCAAGTGATATAAGTTTTCGTGTTTTCTAAAGAGAATCACTAGAGTTTCAAATGTTTCATCTTTGCTCTCCAGAAAGAAAACCCATGAGAATCTTGAATAATCATCTATAACGACTAGGTAATATAGATCACCAGATATGCTTTTGACGTTTACTGGTCCGAAAAGATCCATATGTAACCTCTCTAGTGGTAGTTTGATAGAATTCAACACCTTTTGTGGGTGTGTTTTCTTATGCTGCTTCCCCTTTTTACAGCTCAGACAATCATCGGATAATTGAAAATTCTTCAAATTAACACCCTCCACTAGGTCGTTATGAACAAGATAATTCATCTTTCACAGATGAATGTGCCCCATCTTTCTATGCCATAGTATAGACTTTTTCTCGGTAGCTTTGGAAACAAAGCATTGAACTTTCTTCGATGTTGTAGAAGCGACACTCATATCAAGAACATACAAATCATTTTCTCTCGGAGCTCGCATGAGAATCCATTCCTCCGAAATCTTGAAACCCAATTTTAACATCAAGCTTTCTTTATCATTGAAATGAGTTGTGAATTTCTTGTCACAAAACTGTGAAATACTTAGTAGATTGTTCTCAAGTTCCACAATGTAGTTCACTTTATCAAATGATACAACTCCATTCGTGAGAATTCCTTCACCGACAATTCTTCCTCCTTACGTTCCGGCAAAACCTATGTAACCTCCGCGGATAGCTTTAACGTCATGTAACAACGCAAGCATCCCTTTTATGTCCCTATAATCTCCACTATCCATTATCCATTTAGACATTATCGATCGTGGGAGTCCCTTCACACATGCGGAAGAAACTATTTAAACAAAGAAACCCAAGACTGCTTGGTCTTGGGTGGGCTCGGAATGTCAAATTTCGGACCTACTTAGTTTTTTTCATTCTTTTTAGGCTCGGTTTTGTGTGGAACAGAAGGTTTTCGTTCTACCTTGGATGGTTTCACTTTTGCCACCCATGTTTGTGTTTTCAGATTTGCCTTTTTAGCATAAAATTTAGAATCCAATTGATGATATATATTTGATGTTTCACCAATTTCAAATTTTGAATGACGTTGAAGAGTTGGCTTAACATTTTTGTAGGATTCATTGGTTCTTTTTAAGATTTGCTTTGGCGCAACCATAGGTGCCTTTTGTTTCTCATCCTTGGTATACTTTTCAGAATGAGAAACAGGTTTTGGAGATTCTTGTGAGCAATATCTTGCAATGTGCCCAATAGTTTGACATTTGTAACATGTCCTACTGTCCTTTCGAACAGAAGTTTCCTAAAACTTGTTTCCTATTCTCTTTCTCTTTCTTAAAATCATCATTCGATTGTGTTCCGATGATTTCTTTCTCCTTTTCTGTTGTTGTCCCAAAAACAAAATTGATTTTCTTAGTAAAGTTAAGTTTTTGGGACTTATTGTTCATTCGACGCTTTTGGAAACCCAACCCTGCCCTCTTATTTTCAGGATAATCTCTATTTTTATGATAGTAGGGTTGGTTGTAACATTTTTATTTAGAGTAGAATGATGCATCGTGTTTATCTAAATCAGTATGACTTACCTCCACAAGCTTGAACAATTTATCAACACGATCCAGATTTACGTTCTGGATGGGAAAGTCCTCATCAGAATAGAGCTTATTTGATCCATTCATTTTATAAATTATGACGTTTGGATCAATGTTTAAACTATCTTCCGATGTTTCAACATCAGATTCACTTTTTAACACATTGTCAACCACTGTTTTTACCACGTCAGAGTCACATTCTGATTCAGAAGTTGTGTAAGTTACGTCGATGTTTGTAGGCAACTCATTTGATTGTTCAGTTTTCAATTTGAGATTGAGCGCCTTTTCTACCCCTGATGGCTTTTTACACGCCAAAGTATTCCACATAGGGGGTGGAACACGATTTAACTTGCACTCTTGTTTTTGATCTTTTATGATTCTTCTTTATTTTCGATTTTTGGTAAAATGTGATCAATGATGTAAGAGCTTGTTGAATACTGACTAACAGTTTCTTAACCCGTTCAGTTTCAATTCTTACCTTCTCAAGCTCACTCTTTAGCTTAGTTATAGTATTTAAATGAATATTAATGGTCATTTGCTTATCCATTACTGTCGCTTTGAGCATAGAAAGAGTTCCATCATTTTCTCTGAGTGCTTTTTCATACTGTTTAATAGTTCTGCTCAATTTGTCGTAGGCTTCTTTAGTTTATTTAAAATCACTCGACAAATTGTCTGTTAAACTTTTGAGCTCAGTATATCGTGTGTCTTTTACAACACATTCATTGCATGGCTCAACATATTTTAAACATGGTTTGTCAACTATAGACTCACATTTGGACTCATTTACCTCGTTTACGTTTGCCATGCATGCTTTGGTTTTCTCATCAGCCAACTACTCCATATGTTCATCAAATTTCTGTTCAACATCAGGCGTCTTCTGTTCTATGCAAGATGATCGATGACTTAATCGAAAGTAACCTGCAAAAGTTTTCAACATATCGTTAGGCAGGAGGTGTTTAAACGCACTTTTTAAATGTTCCCCCTCTTCTGACGATGTGTGATAGTAATAATCATCTTCTGGTGCCTCATCGAAAGCTGCCTTCGATTTTTCTTCAGGTTCTTCGATTATCTGAGCAACCAAAGCCAAACTCTCATTCTTGGAAATATATTTGTTTTAGTTAAAGCCCTCATCTTCTTGAGTAACCAATAGCGCTTTGTCTTTGGTCTCTGGCTGTTTATCTTCAATATGCAACATGCGAGTTCTTGGTTGAGGACGGTGGTAGATAGCCTTCTTGTAGTAGTCATCGGCAAATGGGTTCTGGTTACCCTGAGCTTCTCTATTTGGGCATTCACGTTTAAAATGACCATTTTCCCGACACTTAAAACAAGTAACTTTAGATTTATCAAATCCAAGTTTTCCATCCAAACCTCCCAAGTTATCCTTCCTAGTGATTTCCATAAAACGTTGTGCGCGTCGAACAATAGATGCCATACACCACTATATGTCGATCAACTCCATCTCTACTGGATCAATCTAGTCGTAATCCTCTCTGGTCATTTCAGAATTTCCAATCCTTCCTGCTACAAGACTATCATAAGATTCAAGAACCGATGCTAATAGGCACGTATGCTGCTTAACGGTTTTCTCATCAAAGTTTTGTGCATCTTGGAAATCGACAGCGATATTGCACTGTAATATCATCTTAGTAGGATTTGATTGACTTTTCTGGTTGAGTTGGGGATTGCTTGATCCATATGATGATTGTGGGCTTTGAGACGCGTTCAGATTGACCGTTGCAAATGATTGAAAACTACTGTTTTGATTTGACGGGCGACTCGGTGTGCTGTAAGCGTTAAAGGCAGTCTGGATCTTTGGAGATTGTATTTAAGCAGCAGAACTATTCTTGAAATAAAGGTTAACATATTGTTGCACTTGATCGTTCTTGTTCTTCGCCATTTTTTGCATTTCAGTTCATGTCCCTCCAATCTCTCAATGAAATGTGGTAATGAGACATTGCCATATTCAGATCCCTTCTTCAAGATGGTCAAATAAGTAGACCATTCGCCTTGTGGCAAAGAATCAACGGGTTTATCAACAAGTTCTTCATTCGTCTTGACGATTCCCATTCGCTTCAGTTGCACCACCAGATGACCATATCTTTCAGTTAGCTGTTTAACCGTCTCTCCTTTGATTAAGGTAAAGATGTCAAATTCTTAACTCAACAGCGACCTCTTCCCTCTATGCAATTGAGCACTTCCATGGAACTTCAGTCGAAGAGCATTCCACAATGATTGTACGTCATCATCATGTTGTAATAACGCAAGAATATCTTCCTTGATGGATTGTTGAAGAATGTTCATCATTTTCTTCTCATTGATAAACTTTTCTCTTTCATACTCTGATAGTTGAGCCAATGTCTTCTCGAGACCGTTCTCTCCAACAGGTGATTGGTATTTTTCTTCGATAGCAAACCAACAGGTAAAATGATTTGCCTGAACCAAGTTCATGAAACATTCGCTTCAACTATCGAAGTCTTTGAGGTTCACTAACTTTGGCGGTTTCGTCATAGTACCCATCTCGTTCTTGAGATTCATGTTTTGTGCTACAGTAGTCGTGATTGCTGATGTCGCGAATGCATTATAAAATTCTTCTGCCATTATTTTGTAAAAATTTAGAAACACACTTTTCGAACAAAATGATTAGTACGGAAAAATTCCTTCGTGCGGATAACAATAACAGTTCGTGCGACCAAGATCCATTCGTACGGCTCAGATACTCGTACGGACAAGATAAGTCAGATAAGCTACTCGTGCGAATCAAAGAAGAAACTCGTACGAATGACTTGCTCGTACGAGTGTATAATTCGTGTGAAACACAGATTCAAATTTTAACTTGTAACTTTTTAAGAATTTCTTATTACTTGTTCATATCAATGGACTAAATCGTATGGTCAGTTGTCCGTGCGAGTGGTCTCTCTACTCGTACGAAATAACTAAGTCTCCAAACGGATGAATTTTACCGATTTTTTTATGATTAAGCTCGATTTTAGATCTGAAATTGTTAAGGATTATTTGGAATATAATTTAATGTTATATCCTACAATCCTAGTCAAATTTGTCCATAATTTCGTCCAAATCCGAGATCAGTTTGGGAGAAATGTAGAAGTAGAAAGTTGCAACAGTGAATCTGATCTAAAACAGTTGTTAGCCTGCTGAAACTTGAGGTTTGTCAGTAGATCAGGCCTCAAGGCTCTGATACCACTTGTGAATGGGGGATCGGCTCCACCGATGAGCAACCGGTCTGGTCTAACTCAGCTAGCAGAGGCGGAATTCATTGCTAGAGAGGATGACAAACGAACAAGAAAGATCTTACTGTTTAAATGCTCTCAATTGTATTGAATGATGTGCAAGTACAAACGCAAGTAGACAAATCAGCAGGGCTTTACCGTACCATCTGAACTAACACTAACTAGCTCTGACACAACACTCCTCTATTTATAGGTCGACATGATTCGCACTGGAGTGTGCGAAACAGAGACTGTTACTCGTGCGAGTGGTTGCTTTGTACGAGTGATAGAGTGTCACTCGTACAAGCCATCTGACTCACTCGTACGAGTCATCTACAAAACATATAAAACAAACAATAATATATATACTTTTGACATTTAAGCCCTATTTACAATATCGACATATCCTAGACGTAGGCAAGAGACATAATGCACCAATACCTTTGAATGCCCATTCTGCGCTAGAAGCTGAATCTGTGCTAGATACAGAATCTATGATTAGAGGAGTGTCACCATTAAGATATGTGCTCATTGTTGAAAGTGTTGATGTTGGCCCTAAACTGCCAAAGCAATATCTTCTAGAAAAATGAAAGAGGGACGTTGAAATTGATGTTGAGGTCGATTCCTTTTTCGAAGACGATGATGAAGATGATGAAGAAGAATATGATAAAGATGATAGAGATAATGATGAGAAAAGAGATGAGAATGATAAAGGTGATGACGACAATAATCAAGGAGGTACATGGTTGATTGTTGAACCTGCGAAGATTAATGAATCCTTTGACTATGATGCATTCCTAAATGATTCAGTTAATCAAGAAAGTGACGCACAGAGACAGGAGGAGACGAAGGACCTTTGAATGAAGCTGAGCAGTCAGGAATCCGCACAGCTTTTCCGATATCGGTTGTTCTTGATGTGCAAACACCAAGGGTTTTCTATCTGGAGATATTCGTGCATAACTACACTAAGGAAGAAATTACCAAAATGTTAGGTGTAGACAAAGAATCCTTTGTGTTTGATTTTGAAAATGAATTAAATAGCATTAGTGCTTCATAGCCTAATGATTATTTTTATAAGTATGTGCCGGAAGTTGATGATTATGATAGGGTTATCGTGGAGGATGATTCTGACGAAAATGATGAAACTAGATATTCTTGTGATGGAACAACTGACTTCCCAACCTTCAAAAAGTTGTTCTCGAGAGCGAATGACAATATGTTGAAAAGAAAAGTCAAAGAAGCTGTCAAAGACGGTGATGTGCCTAAGTATCTATCAAAAGAAGAGATTGTTGCAGCAAAGAAGTATCGGTTTAAAGATATGCCTCAAAAAAGAATGTCCGAACGCCCACTTGCTTTCTTTACTCGAGATCTAGACAATCTTTGGGGGATATTCTAAGATAGGGTTGGATAGAGGAGCAAAATATTTTCGCAACCAAAAGAGAATTCGGTATTCACTACTTCAAATATTTAAGTGACATCAAGACATTGCCATTTTGGGATATTGAAGAGTTGGTTCAAACAAAATGTATCAATCTCAAGATGAGGCTTCATGATCAACGTCTTTGGAAGCTGATAAAGTTTGAAGCTATGCATGGTTTTAGATACTATAAGCCGCACATTCCTCAATGCGTTATCAAATTTGATCCGGTAATAAAGCAGAATGATGTTACTTTGATTGTAAAGAAACCACGAGTAATAAAGAATATGCCTCTTATAAATATCAAACAAGATTTCCACACTCTTTTCAAATGGTGGAATTATGACTAAGAAATAGGAGAGGCGGTGATCTGCGTGCAACATGATGATGATTCATGGAAGATCACAGAGGAATTATTGAAGCTGTGATTGCCCATAAACGAATCTATGGATTATGGAGAGGGATACGTGTGCTAGACCCGATGTGGCTAGTAAACTACTCGAAGAAGAATATCGAATGTTTATTCTACAGTAAGATTAAATTTGAAGAGAAAGATAAAGTGCAAGCATTGCAATTCAAGCAGGTTATAAATGTTTGTTATGCTAACAATATCAATTAAGGTATAGCATGGGATACTGAATGGAGAAAGCTGGAAGAGAAAGAGCAAAGAAAGCAGGAACGCAAAAAGGAAAGAATTAATGAAATAATGAAAAAGACAGCTCTAAGAAGATTTTAGTATGGTGATACATACAACAGACCTCCTCCTATTGATCAGACACCTATTCAATCTGAGGCGTGTCGTAGGCCCAGGAAGCACTTTTTTGGGCGATAATGTCAAAAGCTTTTGAACATCTTTTTGAAGACTGACCAAAACTGTGGCAATATCCAAGGGGAGTCTATTGGTGTAGAATGTCTATAGCCTACATCTTAGGGTCATGTCGAGTATGCAACAGGGCTTAACTGTTAGATTTATATTTGTTTTGTATGTATACTGGCCACTTTGTACGACGTGATGATCTCTCGTACGTAGTGAAGCATTTCACTTCGTACGAAGTGCTCTTTGGACGAAGTGGCAAACTCCAACTCATACGGAGCTATCATGCCTATAAGTAGCAGGGTTGGGCTCTTTAGTCAATAGCTGCTTTACTAATACGAAGGCGAAGCCCTGTCAGTTTGTTGTCTGTAATTCTTCCACGTTTATCAATACAAGAAGCAGAAGCATTTAAATAATAGATCTTGATCTTTTGTCAAACTTTCTAACAATGAATTTCGCGCACCTTGGTTAGCTCGAGTCCGTCCTTTGCTTTCGGGGGAAAGCCAATCCTCCCACACCTTTGACAACCAGTCAAGCTTTATTATGCACAATTACTCCTCTATCATCTCTTTTGCACTTGAAGACCCATTTAGTAGCAATAGCTTTGTGATTATCCGGTAGGTCAATAAGCTTCAAGACACCAAGCTTTTCGAATTGTTGCAGCTCCTCCTACATTGCATTTATCCAGCTATCATTGGCAAGCGCTTCCTTATTTCATTTCAACTCAACCGGCAAAATAAAACAATGATGTAAGCATGCATCTTGAATTGATGCAATTTTGGTATAAAAACAACTAAGATCCTTGTTGATCTGATTGCACATTTTAACTCCAACTTGCAGCTCTCCAATAATATTCTCTGAAGGGTGGTAGGACAAATTACTCGACATTACCTCATTAGAAACATTTACTTCGCTTTCCAAATTTGTGATGTTTCGTTCAGCAACTAGAGTACTCGTGAAGCTTCATTCTTAGTGCTAGAACCTACAGATTGATTTAACAAACTTGTTATCTGCTCAGAACCTTCATCGGAGCTAGATTCGCCATCTAGATCATATGTCGGCCCAACATCTAAATCAGAATCGGCAGATTGGTCGAATGTGGGCTCTGTGGCATTCACTACTGTACGATGAGGGGTTCTATTTGAGTCATGCTCGGACCTGCTCCAGAATCATTTGTACCAATAGATGGTCGAGTAACCATCATCGGTCTTGGAACTTGTTCTTGACACTTGCTGTTGTTGATATAACAACACAAGTTCCTCTTCACTTGGTTCTTTTGGCAGGTCTAATGAATTTCGTAAACTCTCGTAGTTGAACATCCAGGATTCACCAAGCTTTTGAGTAGGCATTGTATACTTTTGACAATCAACATGTTGAGCAAGAATAACTTGATTTAAACTTGGCAAATATAGTCTTCACAATGGACTTGCATATCCTACGAAAAATCCCTCCAAAGATCTGGCACCAAATTTAGCATCTGGGTCAATGACCATACATTGAGATCCAAATGAGTCCAAAAACTCTAAGTTCAGCTTTCGTTGGTTAAGCAGTTCCAAACATGTCTTCTTATGTGCCTTGTTGGTTAAAATGCTGTTCAACGTGTAACATGCAGAGGCAACGACTTCGCTCAAGAAACTAACATGTAACTTTGAACTAGCGAGCATCGTGTGTGCAGTTTCAATGAGAGTTCGATTTCTTACGTTCAACTACTCCATTTTGTTGCGGAGTATAGGGGGCGCTGAATTCGTGAAGAATACCTTTGTCGTTACAGAATTTGAGCATTCGATTATTTTTTAACTCAGTACCATTATCACTTCGTATTCGTCTGATTGGAAGATGGTACAAGTTTACTAACTTTCAGAAGAGAACCATAAGATTATCAAATGTCCATCTTTACTCTCCTGGAAGATAACCCATGAGAATCTCGAATAGTCGTCTGTCACAACGAGGCAGTATAGATCACCAAATATGCTTTTGATGTTGACTGGCCCGAAAGATCTATACAAAGCCTCTCTAGTGGTAATTTTATAGAATTTAGAAGTTTTCTCGGGTGTGCTTTTGTTGCTTCCCATTTTTGCAGCTAAGACAATTGTCATTCAGATGAAAACTTTTGAGATTAACACCCTCCACTAGATTGTTGTGCACTATATAGTTCGTTTTTTCTCAAATGGATATGCCCCATCTTTGGATGCCATAAGATCGATTCTTTTTCCTTTGCTTTCATAACAAAACATTATGCCGACTTCGATGTACTAGATGCGACACTCATGTCAGAACATAAAGATCATTCTCTTGTGGAGCGTGCATGAGAATCCACTCCTCAAAAATTTTGAATCTCGGCTTCAGAATTAAGCATTCTTTATCATTGAAGTGCGTTGTAAACTTCTTATCACAAATCTGTAAAATGCTTAGTAAATTGTTCTCCAATTTAGCAATGTAGTTCACTTTGTCGAATGAGACAACTCCATTGGAAAGTTTTCCTTCTCCGACAATCCTTCCACCTTGATTTCCAGGGAACCCTACATAGCCTCCACGAATAGACTTAAAATCATAGAGTAAGGCCAGCATTCCTGTCATGTGACGACAAGCTCCACTGTCCATTATCCATTTTGATATGATTGACCTCGGGAGCCCCTACACATGTAAATAAGTAATTACTTAAACAGTGAAACCCAAGCCTTCTCGGTCTTGGGTGGTTTCGGAATATCAAACATTGGAATTTTGACATTAACATCCTATTTAACTTCAGATTTAACAGGTGTTTTGGTTTCTACCGAAGATGTTTTTATTTTAACCACCAAAGTTTTTGTTTTTAGAATTGCCTTTTTCGAATAAAATTATGAATCCTTTTGTTTGGTTTTGGTTGAAGTTTCACGAATTTCAAATGTTAAAACATTTAGAATTATTGGTTTCACAATTTTGTTGGATTCATTATTTCTTTTTAAGATTTGTTTTTGAACAAACTCAGGTTTCTTTTATCTCACATCTTCTATGGATTTCTTTACGTTGTAAACAGATTTTGATTTGCTTTGAGTACAATGCCGTGCAATATGCCCAACTTTGATACATTTCCAACATGTTCTACTGTTACAATCAGTAGATGAACTCAAATTCTGCTCAAGGCATTTCTTTTCATCATGGAATTCGTCGTTTGATTGTTCTTTTCCTAACCTTTCTTTTCACTTGCCGTGTTTGATCCAAACACAAAGTTTACTTTCTTTTGAAAATTTGATTTTTGAAACTTATCATTTTTATTCTGAACATACCCCACCCTTTATGCTTATTTTTAGGATAACTTTTACCTTTGCGATCATTTTTACAAAAGCATTTGGGTTTAGAATAGTAAAACTTATTCAAATTTTCCACTTCGGAAAGATTGAGTTCTGTTACCTTAAACACTTGTTCAACTTTCTCAAGATTCACATTCTGAATTGGAAATTCTTGATCAGAATATAGTTTGTCCGATCCTTTTATGGTATAAGCAACCAATGTAGAATCATCATCCGAACTAAATTCTGATTTATCAGGATAATTTTTATGAAAGATCTCCTCATTTTCAGAAGGTGAACTTGAACTAGTTTTCTTCAAATTCTACTAAGCACTTTCATACTCTGTGCTATCACTTGCGTTTCCCAAAACCTTTTCAACCACTGTTTTAACCATATCAGATTCACAGTCATTGTCTAATTTAGTGTATGTTACATCAATGTTTTCAGGCAACTCATTTTTCTTTCCAGTTTTCAAATTTAGATTGAGTGCCTTTTCTACCCCTGATGGTTTCTTTGTAGCATAGCTTTCCCACATAGGTGGTGGAACATGATTGAGACCAACACTTTTGTTGGAATAACTGGTGGAATAACTAATTAACAATTTGTTAACTCTTTCCGTTTTGATTTACATTTTTCAACCTCATTTTTAAGTTTCGCAATTTTGTTTAGATGAATGTTAATTGCCATTTGTTTGTCAATAAGAGTTGCTTTAAGCATTGACAAAGTTGCACTATCTTCACTGTTAACATTTTCATATTGTTTAGTTGCTTTAGATAATTTGTCATAATCTTGTTTAATTTCATGATAATCACTTGACAAATTATCTAAAAGTTTTTCAATTCAGAATAGTTTTTATCTTTGTCAACACATTCCTTGCAAGGTTCTTGGCATCTCTTGCATGGTTTTTCAACCTCAACAACCTGAATTTTGACAACCTCCCTTACCGACTCTTTGACAAATTTAGTCACTGACTCTTCCTTGACTTCATTAGAAACTACCTCTTTAAGGTTTGCCATCATTGCTTCGTTTGCAATCTCTGTCAAATTCTCGGCATTCATCTTTGTTTCCACATTTATCAATTCCACACATTCAACTTTGATTCCTCTTCAGCTTGCACTTGAGAACTTGAATCAAAATATCCTACAAAAGATGGAAACAGATTAGGTGGAATCAGATTTCTAAAAGCATTATGCATGTTATTCATGAATGTATCCTTCAAGAACAGCTTCTTTAAGAGCTTCGTCGAATACTGCTAGAGAATAATCTTCTGTTTCAGGTTCAGGCTCTTCGATTATCTCTACGAGTGCGAGACTTTTGTTTTTAGAAATGTACTTGCTCCAGTTAAATCCTTCGTCTTCTTGGGCGACTACTAAAGCTTTGTCTTTAGCATTAGATGGACCGTCTTCTATTTGAATCATCCTTGAATTTGATTGTGGTGGTGACGACTTATGATAGATAGCTTTCATGTAATAATCATCACCAAAAGGACTACGATTACTATTAACTTCTCTGTTAGTACATTCCCGTTTGAAATGTCCATTCTCTCAGCATCTGAAACATGTAACTTTTGATTTATCAGATCTAAGATTTCCATCCAAACCTCCTAAACTATTTATCTCCCGTAATCTCTATAAATTTCTAAGCTCTTCGAACTATAGAAGCCATGCACCATTTGATGTGAAGAAGCTCTAATTCTTCTGAATCTATTTGATCATAATCTTCCTTGGTCATATATGGATATCCTATCTTTCGAGCAACCAGGCTTTTGTAAGATTTAAGAATAGATGCCAGCAACGACATGTGCTGCTTGGCAGTATGTTCACTAAAATCTTGTGCGGTTTGAAGATTCATAGCTATGTTACACTGTAAAATCCTCTAGTTTGAGTTATATTGACCAGATTGGTTTTAGAAACTGTTTGAGCTCTATGCAGACTGAGATGTTTTTGGTGAATTTGGTTCAAAGCTAGAAAATGATTGAAAACAAGATTGATTAGAAGATGGGCTTATAGAACAATCAACACTGAAGGCAGTTTGAACTTTCAGACTTTGAGTACCAAAAAACTACCTTTAAAGTAACGGTTTACATCTTGTTGCATTTGAGCACCTTTTGATTTGGCCATCTTCTGCATTTCTAGTTCATGACCTTCGAGCTTTTCTATGAACTTTGATAGGTTGTAACCACTATATCTGCACCATTTTTCAGAATCGTAAAGTACGTAGTCCACTCTCCCTCAGACAAAGCATCTACCAAATTGTCAACTAACTCCTCATTTATTTTCTGAATTCCCAACCTCTTCATTTGAACAACTAGGTGATAGTAACGCTCGATCAACTGCTTCATAGTTTTGTCGTTCAAAAGGTTGAAAATATCGAACTCTTTTCTAACCAGTGCCTTTTTGCTCTTCCTCATTTGTGAACTTCCCTGGAACATCAACCTTAATGCATTCAATAATGATTATGAGTTATCATCATGTTGAAGTAATACTAAGATATCTTCTTTGATTGATTGTTGAAATATGCTCATCATTTTCTTCTCATTGACGAATTTTTCTTTTTTAGCCGTTTTGAATGAGTCAACATCTTCTCCAATTCATTTTCCCCAATTGATGTGGTATATTTTTCTTCTATAGCAAACCAGCAGTTAAAATGGTTCGCTTGCACCCAGTTAACAAACCGTTCACTCCAACCGTCATACTCCTCCAAATTCATCAACTTTGGGGGTTTTACCATTGTTCCCATTTCGGTCTCCATATTCAGATTCTGGCGGCTGCAGCTGATACATTAACAGGTGACATGGAAAACGCGTTTTGTTCTCCATTTTACCAGCCTGAAACAACGTTGAATGCTAAAAGTGTTGAGATTTCGGTTCGAGGGAAATAAAAATGTCAAAATTGATTTATTTTCGTGTGAAGATAGATTTATCTTTGTACGAAGATAGATTTATCTTCGTGCGAAGGTAAATGATTTTTAAACCTTTACAATTTTTATCTTCGCGCGAAGATAGAATTATCTTCATACGAAGGTAAAGTTATGTTCTTGTAGGGTCGTTTTGTTCAATAGCAAAGGTCCTAATTTGAGTACCTAGTCCATAAGCGTAGAATTCATATGAATTAGTGACAATTACAAGATTATTTCATCAATTAACTGATTTCATTCAACGTTTAAATTTACAAATGACCAGGAAATCTGACAGAGCTTTGCCATCTCAGTCGTAAAAGTTCTACACACTAACACCTCACACTATCTATATATAGACATGCTTCCTTCGTGCGAGGGTAGTTTATTGTCGCATGAAGGTATTTTACCTTTGTGCGAAGGTAGACTTCACCTTCATGCGAAGTTAAATACAAACAATGTAAATCTAACATTTTTGCCCTGTTACAAAATACAGACACAACCCTAGGACATAGGAAATAGACATTATGCACTAACATCAACATTTCAACGTTGCATGGTTGCCATCTTCCATGATATGATTGAAAAAATCATGGAAGTTTTCATGGATGATTTTTCTGTCTATTGAGATACTTTGACTAATGCCTCGATAATCTTGAACGAATGCTATCCCGATGTGAGGAAACTAACCTCGCCCTTAATTGGGAAAAATGTCATTTCATGTTAACGGAGGGAATAATACTCGGTCATAAAATCTCAAGCGAAGGAATGGAAGTTAATCAGGCAAAAATAGATAGTACCCGATTACCTCCCCTAATTTCCGTTCGAGCCATACAGCTTCTTAGGACATGCCGGATTTTATAGGTGATTTATCAAAGACTTTTTCAAAAATCTCTAGACCTCTAAAAAATTACTTGAAAAAGATGCACCATTCATCTTCGACAAGGATTGCAACGAAGTGTTTCTCACACTAAAAGAATCCTAGTCAAAGCACCAATCATGAGAGCGCCCGATTGGAAATTACCTTTTGAAATCATTTGCGATGCAAGCGACTTTGTAGTTGGAGCTGTCTTAGGACAACGAAAAGAAAAACATTTTCACCCAATAAACTATGCAAGTAAAACTCTTAACGATGCTCAAGAAAATCATACAACTATCGACAAAGAATTACTTCTTGTAGCATTTGCTTTTGATAAGTTTCGTTCCTCTCTTGTACGTTCTAAAACAGTAGTCTATATGGACCATGCAGCTATTAAATACCTTTTTAAAAAACAAGATACCAAACCACTTTTGATTAAGTGGATTCTTCTCCTCCAAGAATTTGACATTGAAATAAAAGATAAACAAGGAGCAAAAAACACCGTTGCCGATCACTTGTCTCGCTTGGAAGATCCCGATTTGGAGCTAACTCAGGAAGAGCTCATAAATGAAAAATTACCGAATCCTTGGAAATGGTCGAATATTAAGAAGAACTATGGTACGCCGACTATGCTAACTATCTCACTAGTGCCATTTTAGTTAAAGGTTGGTCACATCATCAAAAAAAATTCTTTGCCGATGTTAAACACTATTTTTGGGAAGATCCATATCTTTTTAAAATTTGTGCCGACCAACTTAAACGATGGTGCGTCCATGGTCAAGAAGTAGGAAAATTCTTTGCCATTATCACGAAGGACCTTATGGAGGACATCATGGAGCAACGAGCACCGCACGTAAGGTATTCGATTCAGGATTTTATTGGCCAACCATCTAAAGGATGCATATATTTTAATAAAAACATGTGACGCATGCCAACGAAAAGGTAATATCTCATCCAAGAATGAAATGCCTCAAAATGGCATTTTTATTTGTGAAATCTTTGATGTTTGGAGTTTAGATTTTATGAGCCTTTCACACAGTCAGGGGGGAACAAATATATTCTTGTGGTAGTCGATCACATGTCTAAGTGGGCCGAAGCCGAATCCCTTCAAACGAATGATTGAAGAGTTGTGGTAAAATTCCTAAAACGATTATTCTATCGTTTCGGCACTCCAAAAACGCTTATTAGTGATAGAGGCACCCATTTTTTTAATTACCAATTAAATTTTTTTAACAAAATATGGGGTATATCATCGTGTTTCAAGCACCTATCACCCCCAAACCAACGACCAAGCCGAAGTAACCAATCACGGTTTAAAAAGAATCTTAGAAAAAACGGTGGGTCAAAATTAAAAAGATTCGGCGGATAAATTAGACTATTCTTTATCGGACTTTTGAACAACCTATAAATCACCAATAGGCACTACCCCATATAAGCTCGTCTATGGAAATAAATGTTACTTCCCAGTAGAAATCGCACACAAAGCATACTGGGCATTAAAAAACGTAAACGTAGACCAAGAACTTCGGTAAAAATCGATTATGTCAGTTAAATGAATTAGAAGAAATGAGAAATAAAGCATATTTCAACTCCGAAATTTATAGGAAACGCATGAAAAACATACATGATAAAATAAACAAACCTAAAGAATTTCAGGATGTGGATCAAGTGCTCTTGTTTAACTCAAGACTTCGGTTGTTTCCCGGAAAACTAAAGTCTAGGTGGTCGGGACCTTTTTCCATTATACAAATCTTTCCACATGGCGCTATAGAAATTAAGCCTCCAAACGGTGAACCTTTAAAAGTCAATGGGCAAAGGCTTAAGCTCTGTAGAGGTTTCCTTGAGGATGAGGAAGTTGCAATGACACTCCAAGAGGAAGAAAGTTTATCAAGTCATAATCTAACGTTGATTGTAAATATGTGTATCTTTTCTTTTTAAATATCTTGTAGGTACATTTGTAGGTAATAAAGGAATAAGAGCGAAATAGGTAAGTACCAAGAACACTCAGAGAAATGGTCACAAAAAATTGGCCATAGGGTCGTGGCAAATCTGCAGACATAACCCCTTTTTCTTCACTTTTTCAACACAAAACCACGACCCGTTTCTCTTAAGCATCCGGTTCCTACCCTACTTTCGCCGATATTGACGATTTCCGACCGAAATCCATCAATAAGCTATGATTCTAACATCATGATTAGTTAGACTAACACTTTGCATGTAGTTTAACATAAAAAATTATGGAAAAATCTAGGGTTATTGAACTAGACTCTTGTCAATCCTATATTTTTGTTTAGATCTTGTTACTAGTAATAAATAGAAGTGTTTTGAGAAGTAAATAACCAACCATTGTCAGAAAAATCAGATTGTTCAAAGACTTTTCCACAAACCCTTGTTCATAAACAAAAAAAGTTAAAATTGAATGGGTAAACAAGTAGTTTGTGGAAATTGGTACTTGGGGTTTGATTTTCGGTGTAAACCGCACATGATGAACTAAAAATTTTGAATTTTTCGAATCTGGCTCGAAAACCTTAAAATTCGGTTAAAGGAAGGTTTACCACGGGGTCGTGCCCACTGACAACGGAGTTCTGGGCACCCCAGTCTGCAGACATGGGGTCGTGGCTAGTAGGCACGAGGCCGTGTCCAGAACCCTAAATCCTTTTTTCGCCTAATTTTTGACACACTGATTGTCTTACTTGTTCTTTCTTGCAGGAATGGCACCTCTTAAGTTACTAAGGTTCAAAAGTTTTGAGCTTGAGTACAAAAACCGCTTTGAAGCATTACAAGAAAGTCACGAAGAACCACCAAGACAAGTATGTTATACCAGCTTGAAACTATGTGCCAAATGGAGAGATACGATGCTCTGATCACTAGTCCACTCCGTACCTTTCTAGAGACCCGACTTATATCTGTTCACGAGTACAACATGGAATTCTTAAGCACACTCATTTTTTAGAAGAATGAGCTGGATCTATTTGAGTCAAATGTAGTTTAGTTTAGGTGTGGGAGAAAATGGTATAACATTTCTGTGGCCCAGTTTGGCGTAAATATTGGACTATACACTGAGGAAGACACAGCTAAGATAGACTTCATGGAAGGAGTCTGTGAACTCCTAGATAACATGAGACAAGCTGCATGGGCACAGTTTGGGGATGGCCATTATGATCCGAGCAGCATAAAGAGCATAAAAGAAGGGACCCTCTAATCCAATACATTCATCGGGTCCTTAGTGGCTCTTTGTTCCAAAGGAAGGATAGTGGTGGGGTGGTGAATCTTGGGAGCTAACTTGCCTATATTGCATCCTGAATCGCCAACCTTCGATGTCGCCCACATGTTGTTGAGGAACATGGCAGCAAATGCCACCACCAACACCCGCACACCGATATTTTTCGGAGGATGGATCGCCAAGCTATTCAAGAATTACATTAGGCGCACTCCGAGTGGGTTCCACAAGGGAGTGGGTGTGGCATAGGGCGATCTAGGCTTATGCTAAAGTTTGGGTTTTATCATCGATTGCAACAATGGTCTCATGCGCTTTAAGGATTTACGTGGCCAGGTGTGGAACCGAAATGACCCGGATGAGGTCCTCCAATCGAAGATGACCCTAACCGTCCTCGATACTCCGGATACTCCCAGGGGTCCTCTTCTCAAAGAGGGGGTGATTTTCCTAACCTCTAGAATTTATATAATATCAAGCAGGAAAACCTTCAAGTATCTAGGAATGCCTATAGATTGGGACAAATCTCAAGTAGCCGGATCGGAAGCATGGAACACAATATCGTTAGCATGCAAAACGACATTGCCTACATCCAGGAGCACATGGCGTATCATGACGAGGAGGAAGAGAAGGAAGAGGGTGAGGACATGAACTCGGACTAGGCGATGGTGGTGGTGGGCGACAGATCGATCCTTCAGGTTATCTCTTTCTAACCTTTGAACAATTTGATATTTTCTTGGCTGCTTCCCGAAGAATAATTTGCTTGTCTAAACAATTTATTTTTCTTGCATTGTATTGTGGTAGGATTATAGCTTACAGGTACCTTGGGAAGCTTGGACACACTTAGCATAGTGGTCCCCAAGCCCAGAAATCATACGCCAGGCGATGAAACACAGCTCCCAATCTTTACAGACAATTTCCACCGAGGCGTGCCCATAGCCCATGTCCCTATGCCTAGCGTTCTATAAGCTTTTCAAAATTCATGTTACTAGCACTTTGGTAATGGGGTTGTGCCCAGCTAGCATACCCCCATGCCTAGTGACTAGTAATCGTACAATTTGTTGTTTTAAACCCACTTTTTACGTATTTAATCAAAATATATCCTATTTGGGACACATTGAGGACAATGTGTAATTTAAGTGTGTAGGGATGTTAAAACCTTCAATCGTTTGTCCTAAAATCAAGCCTTACACAAAACTTGCCTTGGAAACCGCAAATCATCCCAAATATTTTTCAAAATTTTTTTTTTACTTAACTTGGTTTAGTTTGGGAAAACTAAGTTCTAAACATTATGTTTTTATAAATTTACACTTGATAGCGTTATGATAAAAAGAACCATTTAAGAAAATTATAAAAACGGGCATAATAAATTTTTACTAAACTTGATTATTTATACACGTTCACATTATAACCCATTCCCACAAAAGTGAGTTTCTGAGCCTTTGCCGAGCATACAAAGTTATATCTATACTAATTGCTCAATTTTTCTTTTCTTATGTGAATAGCCCGTTTGGTTCTCACAAATCTAGAACTTGGCAAAGCAATACATTCCCAATCCTTACCGACACTAATCCAAGTAAGTAAATGATAGAGACATTAGGATTATAACCCTTTTTTCATTTTAAACCTTTATTTTCCTTTTTTATATCCCCCTAGTTAAACCCCTTTGAGCCTTAACCCTTTCGTTCTAAACCCATAAAAATATAAATTTTTGCAAAAACAATCACCCACATTGACAAAAAAACCTTATTTTTATTTACACACTTTATTTTAGTAAAAAGTTCGGTTATAAAATGTGGTCCCGGTGGCGGTGGTGGTTTTAGACGGAAGCTTGGGCGTATGATAGTACCGATTCGGTAGAACGATATAGCAAGGGAGTAGGAACATATTCAGCGGAAGCATTCATTTCATTCATACCGAAAGAGTATACATCTTGTCTGGCTGGTTCCTGGTGAGAATCCGCCAGCGTTTCCCCTTAGGGAACTTCCAAAACGTAACAAACAATGAACACACAACACCTATATATAAACATGAGCAGCTCATGCGAATGGTTGCTCGTATGAGTGACAAGATGTCACTCATACGAACCACGTAAACTCGTCGTACGAGTGAGATGTTTATCACTCGTACGAGGCACATTGTCACTCGTACGAGTGACATTTTCACTCGTATGAGATAGTTCTTGTTTGCACTTTGGTCGTGTGTTCATATCTAATCTATACAATATTCAATACACACTCTTTCTAGTCTATTCATATAGTGACGACCATAAAGTGAATCAACAATTTCCCCCTTGGACGTCACTATCGAAGCTTGAACTTGATCTTGAATCTGAGAGTTGTGTTTGAATATTCTGCAACTTCAATCAGGTATCTATTGACATCGTAATTCCCCCTTATTGATGATCCGGGTTTACATTATCTACTTTAAGCAACATTCCCCCTGAAATTATTTTCTCCAGAAATTAATCTTCAGGTCTATTGTTTGCACGGTTCAAGACCTCCTCTGATTTGCTTAATCTACAAATTTTCTCGAATAATCACCAACTTGAAATTAATCAATGCAACTTCTCCATTTTGATGTTTAACCACATCCGTGTTTGGTTTACCGCACTCCTCCGATGCTCGATCCTCTGATCTTCAAAACCTAAACGACAATTGATAGAAACTTCGAATTACCACAACAATATGAAATCCCGATTTCCGTAATCACGATTGATCAGTAAATTGGTAATCTTCTCAATCAACAAATCATCATCGAAATCATACTATCTAGTAACACATCGAATCTGAGGAAAAATCTTCGGCAACCAGAATCACATTCTTCCTTTTTAGACACAATAACAAATGTATAGCTATCACCGCTGGATGGGCAACTAAAACTACACGACATCCTTGTTTCCTGGCGATTAGTCCGAAAAACAATTCATTTGCCTTGCAGAGTTAAAGATAAGCAGTCGTATGTGCTTCCAATTCCACATCGGGATTAGGTATTTAACCCATGTGCATCAATCTGTAACATGATCTGAAAATTCTAACATTCTTTGATCACACATTATTCGATACTCAAAATCACATTCTTCCTTTTTTAGCCACAAAAACGATGTATAGCTATCTCCGCTGGAATGGGGCAACTGAAACTACAAGGCATCCTTGTGTCCTAGCGGTTAGTCCGAAAAACAGTTCATTTGCCTTGCAGAGTTAAAGACAAGCAGTCGTTTATGCTTCCAATTCCACATCGGGGATCAGACACTTTTCACTCGTACGAGCCACATAGGCTCGCTCGTACGGACGAAACTGATTAGGTCTTTTCGATCTAGAATCTTCATTTCTTCGAATTTCAACATGATTTTTGCACAGGTCTGGTAAAAAATCAGTTTCTAACAATCCTATGGTTTCAATTTTACATTATGTCCGTGGATTGTCCGATTATTTGATGTTTTACCTCTAAAACCCCTCATATATCCAAAATTCATGAGCTGTTGACCCGGTGGAGGTGATGGTTCTAGATGCAAGCTTGGGGTATGATAGTACCAATTCGGCAGAATGATATAACAAGGGAGTAGGAATAGAACCAGTGGAAGCATTCATTTCATTCATGCTGAAAGAGTATACATCTTGTCTGGCTGGCGGAGTTCCTAGAGAGAATTCGCCAGCGTTTCCCCTCAGGAAACTTCCAAAACTTAACAAACAATGAATACACAACACCTATATATAGACATGAGTAGCTCGTGTGAATGGTTTCTTGTACGAGTGACAAGATGTCCCTCATACGAACCACATAAGCTCACTCGTACGAGTGAGATATTTATCACTCGTACAAGGCACATTGTCACTCGTACGAGTGACATTTTCACTCATACCAGAGAGTTCTCGTTCGTACTTGGGTCGTGTGTTCGTATCTAATCTGTACAATATTCAATACACACTCTTTGTAGTCTATTTGCACAGTGATGGCCATAAAGTGCAACAACATTAAATTACGAAGAATGGCTTAGTTCCAACGTTAACTTATAAAAAAACATTGTTAAAGTTTTTTATTCTAAGCCAGAAAAGAATTCTAAAAAAACCTAAACTTTTTACGCTTTTAACCATTTTACCCAAAAATACCTACCCCTAGCCAAAACCTACCCTTTTAAACCACTCTTCATATTTACAAAGTTTAAACATCACAAAGGAGAAGGTTTGATTGTTTGTCAAGCTTATGGTAGGCGTAAGTGCCACATCGGGTCCGAGGGATTTCACTTAAACATCTTCATCCAAGTGTTGAATGACCACTTGTGAGGTATGTAAATTTGTATAAAACTAAATGAAATTTTATAGAGGCATGTTATGCCAAAACAAAGAATTTTTCTTAAAATTGTTCTCAATAAATCATGACGAATAAGATTGTAAATAAAATAAAAACAAAATAAATTTAGAACTTAAATTCCCGACACTCGAAAGAAAAATAAAAAAACTTCTCTTCTACCAATTTTGTTTGGGTGTGTAAGCTACATTATAGAGTTTTGCTTGAGGACTAGCAAAGATTCAAGTGTAGGGGTATTTGATGTGCGCAAAATGAAACATATAAATTACATCAAACAAGGCATAATATCAACCCCTTTTCGGTGTTAATGTTGGAAAAGCATGTTTTTGTTTACTTTTAGATTACAAGATCAAAAGAGCTTAAATGAACAAAGAAGCAAATTAACAATGAAACCAACACAAATACAAAGAAGTAGGCTTGACACGAATTGCCAAACCCCTCATTCATATCCAAAACAACAAAAATACCAAAGACAGAAGCTTAGGCACAGGGTCGTGCCAAGTAAAAAAATTCTCTGTAGAATAAGACAACAACAACAGATAACCAACATAGGGCTATGCCAAGTCAACATGGGACGTGGTGAACTTTAAGATTCGCAGAACCTAGGATAGTTCAGCAAGTACACTATCACGGGAACATGCTCTATCACCACGGGGCATGTTAGTACAAGACCTGACTTCTGTAGTTAACGAAGGGAGAAAAAGCCCACCACGAGGTCGTGCCCACCTGACACGGGGCCATGGTAGCCTTCTGTTTCTAGCTATAAAAAAAGGTGCTTGGTTCATGAGAAAGGCATCCCTTGCAAACCACTTCTATCACACTTGCCATCAGTCCACCACGATTACAACACCAACACCCACTACTATCATCCATCTTTCATCTTCTAGAGTGTGTAGTAGTCGGGATCCAAGATTGATCATAAGAGTTCTTGTCAAACAAAGGGCATGCTTGGCTAAATTTCTTACATCAATTGGTGAAGAAAAATGTTTTTTATTTTACTTTTGGTTTCTAATCTTTGGAAACTTTTTATTTGGGAATGTATTAGTGACTTTAGTAACTAGTTTTTTTATATTGAAAGTGAACTTTATTTAAATATTTCTTCATGATTCGTTGATTCACTCATTCGTGTCTTTACCGTCTATATAAAGCACGTTAACTACCTAGAAAGGGGTTAGAAGGGAATTTGGGTAAAGTTCGTGTCTCGTTCAGTGTATGGATTTTGCGACTACTTGGTTCAAGCTTATTAAGACTTCCCTTAAGGCAGATGGCATCAAATCGGGGAAGTAAGAATCGATTGAACCAATATGGCCGGACTTGCGGAACTTTATCCCTACTGACTCAGACTAATATGGCCGAGGGTAACGTCGCCTTCACAAGATGGACCTACCACTTTTGGAATTAACGAGTTACTTAATTTTCTTTCAATATTCTGACCTTGCAGGACTGTATCCCTGCTGACTCAGACCAATAGGTTGAGGGTAAAGTCGCCTTCACTAGAGGGGCCTACTAATATAACTAAGAAAATCTCTTAAAATGCCCTAAGTGCGGAAATCATCAAAGGATATGTAAAAGAGGAGTCAGAACTAAGTGATTCTTTCTTGTCTATTCGTTTTCCTTTTTATTTACATTTATACTTTTATATTTTAAACTTTCAAAAATTTTATCAAAATTTTGGTTAGATTAGACGTTAATGATAAGTCGGTGTTAAAAGCTCTTGTGTCCTTGGACAACCTCGGTATCTTACCATCACTAAATTACGTCCACGATGGGTGCACTTGCCCTAATGTGTGTAGAGTGGTAGTATTGTATCGTGTTTTATAAATTTAAAGATTGATTTCCAAGTAAAAAGTACCTAAAATAAAAAAATTTATAACCGCCTCGCACCACGTCAAATGTCAAGTAATAAGTGTTAATCACAAGTCCCTATGTTGCTGAGAACACGCTAGAACTATGATATGTCAAAAGGTGCAGACTTATTGAGGCGGTAGCATTCCTAACAAGGGTTGCATACCTAATTGAGGAATGCATTCAAATTCCAAGGATGCAGAAATGAATAACTTTAACTGTTGTGAACAAGGTAGCTGGTTATAGGCTCTATAATCGTTACAATCAGGAAGCCCAATATTTATGAGGGTTTATTGCAGCTAAAGAGAAAATTATGTCCCACAGATGACTTGTAACACAGGAGAGTTTGCAACTGAATTGTGAAGCATACTCGTGATGCCTAATCTGCAATTCGTGTTACGACTTGAGATCTTGAAACATTTCTCATAAAATGCCACAATTTGAGTCAAATGAGTGAAATCATTGAATTTGAATCTCCATCACAAAACCAAAACAAGCTACCCAAAACTCACATGATTAGTCTAACACTGGTTTTGAAAATCTGATGGAGACACTGATATATAGGACGTAGAAGTAGGGTATCCACCATGTCTCTACCAAACTTTCATCCACACCGTTATTCGAATCATGATTGATTACACAACTCATTAAGAACTTCTCTTGACCAGTCTAATGAGGCTTATGATAGTTTGATGAGAACACTTATATATAGGAAGTGCCATCGGCGTATCTACCATGTCCTTATCAATTTTCATCGGCTTTGTTAGCGGTTTTGATTGGTTCTATGTGACGACTCAAACTTACTAATTAAATAAACACATCCAAAACACAGACAACTTGTGGTCCCATTGACGGTGGTTCTAGACGGAAGCTTGGGCGTATGATAATACCGATTCGGTAGCACATTTTTAATAAGGGAGTAGAAACAGAAACAACGGAAGCATTCATTCATTCATACCGAAAGAGTATATATCTTGTCTGCCTGGCGGAGTTCCTTGAGACAGTCCGCCAGCGTTTCCCCTCAGGGAACTTCCAAAACTTACAAACAAGGAACTCACAACACCTATGTATAGACGTGACTAGCTCGTGCGAATGGTTGCTCGTACTAGTGACAAGATGTCACTCGTACGAGGCACATTGTCACTCATACGAGTGACATTTTCACTCGTATGAGCCAGTTCTTTTCGCACTTATGTCGTGTGTTGTATCTAATCTATACAATATTCAATACACACTCTTTCTAGCCTATTCTCACAGTGACGGACATAAAGTGCATCAACACAACTAATGCGTAAGAATAGAACCGAAAAAGTGGCTGACTAAATGATGGCAGTACCTACATCCATACTTATGGCGAAAGGGTCGGTCTATGATTTAGTGAGATAATACCCACATCACATAAATTATGTGGAAATATAAGCTGTGGTGAGTGATGATGCGACACATGAACTAGCAATAAAATATAACATAAATGCATAACATGGCGATAATATAAAACTTCCAATTAAAGGATGAAAACGACGATAAATGGTAACGTCGAAAGTGTGACAATTACACAAGCTATCAATGGTACCGATTACGAGTTAATAATTGTATCGATTGACATTAGTGCGAACGTCAAGGATACGAAGTGGGAGTAGCTAATAAAGTCGATAATGAGGGAAAAACTAACGTGACGTCAATTGGCGGTAGAAATGAAGTAGCAACAAGGATCTTAGCTTCCTTTAGTCAGGCGATAATTACGATTCGGACAAACGTAAAGACGTCCTAAAATAAATTGAGAAAACCATAACTTTGTTAACTGGACTCACATTTATTTCGTTTTGTTAACCATATTTACGCTTTACCAAGTGTAAAACATTAGTATTTTAAATTGTTTATACACAAAAGCAACTTCGTTTATTAGAAAAATATTTTCGTTAAATTAAAAGAAAAACATTTTTGGTCTGAAGTAGAAAATTTACAATATATGTTTATTACCTTTAATTATCATTTTATAAAACCAAATTTTGAGTTCAGAAAAATTTTATCGTCATCGTGATCAAAAAATGCCTCCTGTGCATGAACACAAGTTTTAAACAGATTAGGACTCATGCATGCGGATGAATGACTCCTGCGCACAAAACAGTCTCGTTCGCTCGAACGTTGTTGTTTACATTTTCGATTCAAAATCTTTATTTCTTGGAATTTGATGATGATACTTCCATACACATGAACGAAATCAATTTTGAATATAATGATGTCTTCAATTTCAAATTCCATTCATGAATTGGCCTTCAATTCGATATCTTATGTCTAAAATCCCATAAATCATGAGCGTAGGTGATTCAATCAACCGTTAGATCGATTGAATCGGTACCGTAGCTTTGATACCAATTTAATGTTCTGAATCCGGCGGGTTTAGATGGAAGTTTGATAAGATATAGCTAGTTCAGTAGAAATCTCGTAAGAATCATCAAAAGTAGAAAGCTTCCATTAATACCGAAAGAGGATACATCATTTTACAAGTTGGAGAGAAATATGAGGTCTCTCCACCCTTTCCCAAAACTTATCAAATTCTAAAACATGACTCCCTATATATAGATAAGTGTTTTCAAGAGGATAACTCATACGCGCGGATGAGCACTCGTCCTCTTGAAAGTGTCACATGTTCGTATCAACTATACAATATGCAACACACTCTTTATTCATACATCGGCGAACATACATAATATGCACTAACAAAAACAATTTCCACTCCAATCACCAAATCCAAAAGAAAACGAAAATGACGGTATCTCTGGAGTGTGAGATGCTAGATAACCCTGTTGTAACGCAAATGCAGCATGAAACATTTGTTGGTACTTCCTCCCAAAAAATAGTGTTGTAAGCATATGAGAACTAAATGTAGAGTCTAATGATTCACGTGAACATCTATACTCAATCCCTTCTCCCGGGGCTGATTCGCTTCTCACTTCATCAACTAAAAATATACTCACTACCTTGAAACCATTGTTTGATGCAATTAACAAAACTAGCTTGAACATGCCTAGTTCCTCTCAATAACCTATCACTAAGGGAATGCCACTACAAGTGACTACGTTAAGCTGAGAAGTCATTGTTAACCCACAAACAGAGGAGTGTACACCTCTTGTGTCACAAGTGATGCTTGTAGGTTTTCAAGTGAGGCAGCCATTACAATTGTAGAGACAATAGTCTCACAGTTGGGCAGTGGTTACAGAGCTAAGACTTTCTTGAAAGCCACAATTGTTGAGTCTACAATAGTACACTCTCTATCAATTGGAAGTCCCCAGAACCTAGAACAATTGGCACTTGGTTAAAAACCAATTAAAACTACTTTTGTTGGGAACTCAGATGACCCTATTAACTTAGGTGAATGGGTTAAGATATAAAGATTTTACGGAGAGGGTAACCAAGTTAGAGTCGTCAGTTGATGAAATCAAAGACATACTAATGACCTTGGTGTAAAACTCAAGAACTCCACCAACAAATGTAGAAATTGTAAAAGAAGTGTGGACACATGCATAAATGTAACTACAACTTCAAAAGTAATCTACTGATTAAGTCCATTAAAGACCAACTTCTCCAAACCACGGGTACTGCTCCTAAACCCAGTGTTAGGAAACTTTTTTATAAGTATTGAAGAAAAATATGATCTATCTGATCAACTGCTGAAAATAAAGTCATGAAGGTTAAATAGAAAAAAGAAACAAGACTAGACAAAAAAAAGAGAACATATCCTCAACATTCATTGGAGAAGGATCAGAAACAAATAAAGACAATTAGAAAAGGTCATTCCGGCGGATCTGATGATAATTCTTATGAGTATTATTAGTTTTCTAGTAAAATCTGATTATTTGAAAATCTGGTGATCTGTTCAATAGATTTTCTGATGAGCTGGCTCTCAAAATTCTGATGTGCCAACTTGTCTGAAAAATGAGGGCTCTACCATATTTTCAAAGTAGCAAGTTAAACTCAATAAATTCAAAGAATATGTCAAAAAGTTACTTTATGAATGGCAAGTGCATGAATAAACAAATGTTTATTCATACTAAAGACTCTCTATAAATAGAGAGTAAACCAGTGAAGGATAATGAGTTAAGCCAAGCATTTATTACATACTACAATAACTTCATTGCCATTTCACCACATAATTACACAAGTATTTATTTGTACTAGTCAATAATTTCACAGTCACCTTGTAAAACATTTTTTTCAAAGTGATACAAACTTGAAAATTTTGTAATTGTTGGTTCTTGAAAGTTCGATTTCTATTTTCGCACACTATTTTCACATCTGTTTGAAATCACTTGCCATATTACGTTAAAAGAGCAATATTTAACTGTTATCAACAATTAGTATCAGAGCAGATTGAATAAAATATTTTCAAACAATCAATTGCCCATTTCTTTAAACTTTCTTTTATCGAAATATGGCAAACTTTCAAAACTGGAACAATCGCTTTCAATATCGGGTCGCTGTCAAAGGCTACGACCTTGGTTATAGAGGAGTACCCCCAATGGAAAAGAGGATGATCAATTTACTTAATGGACATGATCGAGCTTTGTTTCAATCCATTGTGTGTGGCCCACATATACCTATGGTTGAGATACCAGGTTCACAAGCAACTGATCAAACACCTGAAATACCTGTCTCCTAGGCTCCAAAAGCTGAAAGTTTCTGGGGCAAAGAAGACAAGGAAAAGGTGGAAGCTAATGAAAGGGCCAAATCACTTTTGATTATGGCACTTCTAAATGACATATTCTCTCAAGTAGATTGATGTGCTTCTACTAAAGATATATAGGATCAGTTAGAAAATCTTTGTTAAGCAGGAGAAAGAATGAAGAAAAACAAACGAACAAACTTATCTCTTCTTTTGAGAGATGAAAAGTTACCAAATGAAAATCTTTGTGAAACCTGTAACAGATATTCAAAACTTTTGAATGATATAAAGAAATTTGGTATTGAAAAGTAAACGATGAAAGGAATGTGAAATTCCTAGATGCTCTACCAAGAGAATGGACAAGTTTCACAATGACTTTAGCCTCCACTTTAAAGCTAGGAAAAATGAGTCAAGAGACAAAGAATATCCAATTTTGATCCACAAACCAAAGAGGAGGATCCATTGCTCTCATCTCAAACTCACAAAGAATATCCAATTCTGATCCACAAACCTATTATTGCCAAATGGAAAATTCTAATACCTCATAAGATTTTTCTTCATTTGCTGAGGCAATTGCACTGCTCACTAAAACTTTTGAGCAAAGGCTGAGAGGTGGAAGCCATAAATAGCAGAAAAGTGACAAGGGAAGGATGGAAGTAAAGTCAAGAGACAAAGCAAAAATCGAAGTTGTGTGTTACATATGTAAGCAAACGGGTCATTATGCATCAGAATGCAAAAACAAAAAAAAACTGAAAGATGTTGCTTACTATGAGAAGAAGCTAGAGGAAGCTGAAAAGCAATCACAAGTAAGTCTGATTGTAGGGGCAGATACCTTGTTGACTGATGATTCTTCTGATGAAGAAAAAGAAGAAATGGGAAATTTCTGTCTTATGGCAAAGCTTTCTGATGCAGATTTCAAAAGATCTGAACTAGAGGTAATCTCGAATAATTTGATCTTGAACATAAATTAAACAAGCTTATGTCAAATTTTATGAACTTACAAGAAAAACAAAAGATGGAATATAAGAAATCTAATGATTCGCAAAAAAAATTGAATAAAGTAATACTTGAAAACCAATTACAGATTGAGGAAAGCTTAGACAAAAATGCAAAAAAATGAATTCTATGAAAAGGAAAGAAAAGATTTATATAAAAGAATTCATGACAAAGAAATCAATGTAAAAGGTTTCTAGCAAGCCAAAGATTTTATAAACTTTATTGAACCCACACGAAAGAACAAAGGGGAAGGGTTGGATATGTAAAGACAAACATTAGAAATCCTACTACCTTTGTCAAGGCATCAGATCAGCAGAATTCTAAAACAATAACATCAGAATCGGATACTGAATCTTGCAAATCAATGAGCTCTAACAACTCTTTCTTATTATCAAATATAACACCAAAGGAAAAAGGCATGAATCAAAACAAGCTTTTTCAAAAAACTCAAAACAAATTCATCCAAAATTTCAAAAATCTGCAAACCTTCCATCACAGTCAAAGGAGTCAGAAAATTCTGACAAAGAAAATTGTATGTGTGTTGACATTCTGAAGCTAGTTCAACACCAACTCCAAACTAAAACAAAACAAATTGTTAATGGCTCAGCATATAACAAAATTAGTGAAATTTCCTCATCTCAATAAGAAAACATAAACAGACGTTCAGTAGAAAAAGTACCCAAACAAGTTTGAGTACCAAAAATTCTATAACTCTTCCATTCAGGACCATCATATGCAGTAGACTGGTACTGCGACTCAGGAAGCTCCAAGCACATAACTTGGGATAGGGACTTACTCAGCAATTATGTTCCAAAGCTAGGTAGATTAGTAAATTTTGGAAATGGAGTGAAAGGAAGAACGTTGGGCTATGGATGCATTAAGTATGGATCATTGATCATTGAGAAAGTAGCTTATGTATAGGGTTTGAAGTACATTCTACTAAGCTGTGCTCAATTTTGTAACAAAGGTTTTCAGGTAACCTTTTTGCAAGAAAAATGCTTGTTGCTTGATCTAGATGACAACAAAATTTATTCGAGTGGAAAAAGAATAAGAAAATCCATATATTACTTTAACTTCAAAGAAGAAATAGAGCACCTTCAATTGTGCTTATTTTCAAAAGATAACATAGATAATAGCTGGTTGTGGCATAGGAGATTGGCACAATTAAATTTCAAAAATCTAAATCAATTAGCAAGCAAAGGTTTGATAAAAGGTCTACCATTCATATTCTCGAAGAAGGATAAATTATGTGAAGCTTTTGAATTGAGGAAATCCAAAAGAGGCTGACATAAACAGTTTCTGAGACTTCAATAACACAAAACTTAGAACTTCTGCATATAGACTTTGTGGACCTTTGAGCACAACAAGTTTTTCTAATAAGAAATACATTTTGGTCATTGTAGATGACTACTCCAGGTACACTTGGGTTGAATTTTTTAGAAAGAAAAGCGAGACCCCAGCTCTGATCATTAACTTCATCAGAAAAATAGCTAATTTGTTAAAATTACTAGTCAGAAGAGTTAGATCTGACAATGGACTAGAGTTCAAAATCAAAACTTGAGACATTCCTTATAAGCAAAGGAATCTCTCATTATTTTTCAACTCCAAGAACTCCATAACAAAATGGAGTTGTGGAACGAATAAATAGAACCTTGGTAGAAGTAGCAAGAACCATGCTAGCTTATGCCAAACTACCCACTTACTTTTGGGCAAAAGCAATTGCAAATGCATGTTTTACACATAACAGATCCATAATAAATAAGAGACTTCAGAAAAAACCCTACAACATCCTAAATGGAAGAATATCAATTTTTTTTCACACAATTGGTTGTAGATGTCTTGTATTAAATGATTTCGAAAATCTTGAAAATTTTGATAGAAAAGCTGAAAATGGCATTTTTTTGGTTACTCATTCTCCTTGAAAGTTTACTAAGTCTTTATCTTAAACTCTAGGACAATAAGAGAAAGTTTATATGTACCATTTGATGATTCATCAAAAGAAACATAAGTCTCTTGTGAAATTATGAAAGAAGTAAACTTTTCCTGATAATCAAGAAAATCTTAATTATCTTCTCCACATTCTAACTGAAGCACTTTTTGAATGTGACTATCAAATAAAGAATCATCAAAACATCTGTCACATACTAACCTACAGAAAATCTAGTGCACTCACCAGAAAATTGACAAGAAGATCATAATTCTGGAAACTCATCAGAAAATCAAAATGAACATCAAAATTTTAATCCACTCAATGCAACAACGGTAACTGATCAGGGGGAAGCTTCAGAACCATCAGAACTATCATGCTCACACAACAGTTGTAGATGGATCAAAGGACATTATCAATTAAACCTCGTTAGGAATCTTGAAGAAGGTGTCAAGACTAGATTAGCCACGCCACAGCTCATGAATGTCTATATGCTAGTTTTCTAAGCATGATAGAACCAAAATCTATCAAAGAGGCACTCAATGACTCAGATTGGGTCCAAGATATGCAAGAAGAGCTTGACCAATTTGAAAATAGTCAAGTATGCAATCTGGTACCCAAGCCAACTGACTAAATTGTCAATGGAACAAAATGGGTATTTAGAAATAAGTTTGATGAATAAGGGTTCATAACAAGGAACAAGGCAAGACTGGTAGTGAAGGGTTATTGTCAACAAGAAGGAATAGATTATGATGAAACCTTTGCACTGGTTGCAAGAGTGGAAGCTGTAAGAATATTCCTTGCTTATGCAGCATCAAAAGACTTCAAAGTTTATCAAATGGATATGAAATCAGCATTTCTGAATGGTAAGATTGAGGAAGAAGTATTCGTGCAACAACCAAAAAGCTTTATTGACCCTAAATTCCCAAAACATGTTTATAAATTAAACAAAGCCTTGTATAAGTTGAAGAAGGCTCCAAGAGCATGGTATGAAACTTTTTCAAACTTCTTAATCAATTCAGGCCTAACAAAAGGTACTATTGGCACAACTCTATTTCTGTTAATGACATCATTTTTGGATTAACCAATGAAAAATTTTGCAAAAAAATTGAGAAACTAATGACCATCCATTTTGAAATAAGCATGATGGGTGAATTAAATTTTTCCTTAGGCTTATAAGTCAAACAAAGAAGTGACGACATATTTTTGAGTTAATCAAAGTATGCTAGAACAATTTTGAAAAAATATCACTTGAAAATTGATCTAACTCGAAAACTCCCATCGCAACTTAAAATAAACTTGATTCTGATCCAGATGGCAAAACTGTTGATATTAAAACCTACAGGGGAATGACAGGATCATTGTTGTATCTAACGGCCAGCACACCAGATATAATGTTCTCCACATGTTTTCTAGCTAGATACCAATGTAATCCTTAGGAGACCTACTTAGAAGCTGTAAAAAGGGTTTTTAAGTATCGAAAAGGGACATCAGATCTTGGTTTATGGTATCCAAAAGATACAAATTTGGAACTAATAGCATACATAGATGCAGATTATGTAGGATGCAAATAGACAGAAAAAGCACATCTGGTGCTTGTCAAATGTTTGGAGAAAAGCTAGTTTGTTGGGCAAGCAAGAAACAAAATTGTGTTTCCACATACACAGCTAAATCAGAATATGTAGCAGTAGCAAGTGTTGTTCACAAGTTTTATGGATGCAAACTCAGCTAAGGGATTAGGGAGTAAATCTGATTAAAATTCCAATATTATGTGATTCAAAGAGTGCCATTGTTATAACAGGAAATCCGATGCATCACTCCAGAACGAAACACATTGATGTCAGATATCACTTCATAAAAGACCATGTCGAAACAGGTAACATTTAAATGTACTTTGTTAAACAGAAAAAAAATTGTGGATATTTATACGAAACCTCTTGATGAAAAGACACATAATTTTCTGGTCAGCTAATTGGGTATGGCCGACATAAAATATGAAGAAAATTCGAATATGTTTTGTCCCAAAAGGATTATCAAAATTGTGAATCGAAATCTGACAGAAATTCTGATGCCCCATCAGAAACTACATAAATCCACCAAAATTTCTTGTGATTTATCAGAATGTATCAAGATGATCAGAAACACTGATATGGTTTACTATTTATGCTTACTCTAAAATATTCCATACATGTAGGTCCCCTATTCGTATGGATCTTCACAGGATCGTCTATCCAATCTAGAGTGCGGAATCCTCAAGTTCAGATTATCACAGAAATACGAGTAAGAACAGAAATCACAATAAACCCGATCTTTATTGATTATCTATTACAACAATCACAATCAATCTAGCTAACACGAATTCGTCCAAGCCAATCTCTCTATGAATTCTCTCTCAACTCTCTCTGAAGTGACTAATTGAGCAACCTTAACCCTAATGCAAAACTCTTTTTATATAGAGACATGTTTGCAACTGGGCTAGGGTTTAACCACATGGGCTGCAAATTGGGCTAGGCCCAATTCGCCTACCACTCCCTATAATGTGGGTCTGGTTTAACCCCATCAACCCAATCACTACAACTAACTATTACAAAACTAAACCAGCTAACTGCTTATCGTTTTACTAATTACAAGATATCCAAAGACCAAATCTAAGCTCTTGTAACAAATATGCACCAACAAACTCCCCCTTGACAATAACTTCATAAAAGAACTTTGTCTTCAGTCATCCTGCAATATTTAATGTCCTTGGTCTTTGGATAGCTTCATTTTAATAGCTTCTGTCAGCAACAGACTCCCCCTAAGCTGACACATCCAATCACCAAATCTCCTAACGTTGGAGCAAACTCCAGTTTAGCACTTTCATACAATTTTGTCTGCAATGTAGAAAGTAGGTTCCACCATGCATCCAAGCAAACTCCTCTTCACTAAAGTTCTTAGCAACACACTGCTACAATTTGTACACAATAAAACAAAAATCTCGAGAAACCATAAGAATTTTTCAACACATGTTAACAAATTATTATTATTCAAGAGAAAGTAAAATTGTATCACATATTAAGCAATTTCCAACTCAAACCACACAGTCAAAGTTTTTAAGCACAAAGAACCTGCAAGATTTTAAAATATTGAACTCATCTCGGAACACCGTCTCCCTCTATAGGTAACAACTCCTCCATCAACAACCATTTTCCTTACATTAAGAATTTAAAAAAAAAAGTCTTTTTGGATTTTTATATTTTCTAAAGTGAAGAAACAACAAAATAATAAATACTCTGTTTTTGTGAGAATCACCGGTAAGAAGATCATATTAGCAACATCAAACTGTTGTCACACTATCAGATAATTCTATATGTAATTTTCAAGGAAAGTAGTTCAAGACGATTACCAGTATTGTTTATCCACTAAAACAAGATATATGAACATTTCAAGTACCATTACCTAGTGATATGTTAAGGCAGTATCAGACTGATATATTAGTGTGTCCCACTTCCGGACATACCTCCACGATCAAGGTATGCACAAAGATTCCTCCTAGTAGGTGAGTATACCGAAATATATCCTTTTTGATTTACAACATTAGATAATTGGTGAATAGGTCAGTACTTACATACAGCAAATAGACCAATATCCAACGAGGGTTAAGACAAATACCATAGATTTTGGTATGATTTATGCATTTTGCACATTTGAATGACTCTTGAGGAAGCTTCTTCAATTTCTGGGATTTGGCATTTTAGCTCTTTTAGATATCTTGGTTGTGCCTAGGTCAGCATATATCTGGATGCAACAGAAGGACAACCCTGATACCCCCGGATGAAATAACGATACAGAGACCCAAAACCTTGGATTTTGGCAATCTATCAATCAAGATTTAAGATTATAAAACAATACGCCACTGATATGTTACCCACTCATATACCATTCTTTATGTTTATATCACCAATGTAAGTTGATTATTTCATGCATTTGGCCTACCGGTACATCATATGATGAAGCTGCTATCACATTTAAACAATTTAATTTTAATTTCAGTATGACAGGCTAACATGCTGATGTACTAACATTTCTTCTTTTCCACATAGTGAAAACTTATTTTTGATTTTCTATTTTTTTATGTTTTTCTTTTTTCTTTTTTTGATTTTTAAGAAAACAGTAAAGTATCTACAAAATTCTTATGGAAAACTTGTTATTCAGGATTCTTCATCCCGTTGAGTTCGACTAGATGTTCAAAACGAGCCATGTCAAATGCTTTTGTGTAAAGATATGCTATGATATCTAGTGTGTCGACTCTATGCATTTTAATCAATTTCTTTTCAGCACAATCCCGTATAAAATGATGACGAATGTCAATATGTTTTGTGCAATGGTGTTTTACGGGATTGTTTGTCATTGAAATAGTGGCAATATTGTCTATCATAATAGGAGTACGAGTGAAATTCAAATGCTAATCATACATCTGCTGTTGTATCCAGAGAATCTGAGAGCAACAGCTACCCACAACAATATATTCAGCTTCACATGTAGAGGTAGACACACAAGACTGCTTCTTGTATTGCTATCACATGATCCTCCCTCCTAAGAACTGACAACCACCTGTGGTAGACTTTCACGTTGATTTTGCATCTTCCAAAGTCTGAATCAGTAAAAGTAACAAACTTCAAATCACTAGTAGTTGGATACCATAACCCAAGTTTATGTTTCCCCTTCAAGAAATGAAGAATCCGCTTCACCGCTTTCATATGTGAACCTTTTGGATTCGCTTGATATCTGGCACAAAGACATACTCCGAACATAATGTCTGGTCTTGAAGCAGTCAAGTACATTAGAGAACCAATCATTGCCCTGTACTGAGTTGGATCAACATCATCTACACTCTCATGAAGCAGTCAAGTACATTAGAAAACCAATCATTTCCATTCAGTCTCGTGTCCTGAGGTTTCCTTAACATGTTTGGACTCTGTGGCCTTTGGAAATTTTGGTTTTGATTCCTTGAATTTCAATTGTGATAATTTCTAAAGCCATTATATAAAAATTTCGACTACCAACATTCTGATATTGACTTTGATATTGACCTTGACTTATGAAATTACTTGAATGACCATTAAAGTTATTCATTCTTGGTGAACTACTTCTAGGTCTCTCAAATTTGCCTAATGTAGATTTAGGCTGAAACCTTTGTTGATTTCTTTGAAAACGAGGAACTTCTTGAGTTCCTTTTTCAGCCTTATCTACACCAATAGCAACACTATGTCGCTTGGTAGCAGATGTCTTCGATGAGTGAAACCTTCTGCTTACCATAACCAATTTTTTCTGGTGATTTTCTCTCTTTCTCTCAGTCACTTGTGCTGCATTCTTTTTATTAGGATAGCAGCTAGCTACATGTCCTTTGTTATGACATTTGAAGCACGATCTTCTAGCCGAAGACTTCTTAACTGAAGTCTTTGGTTTAGATCCATCAGGTGACAATGATGATGACGATGCCCTTGAAGGATCTTGTTTAGTTTGCTCAATTTCAGAATTTTCTGTGTTTTTATTTTTAGCAAACTTCACATTTGACTCACTTTCAATAATAGTGGTCTCTTCTTTCATATCACTCCCTTTAACAAAATCAATTTATTTTTACGAAACAGTTTGTTTCTTTTACGCTCGAGAGGTCATTTACTAGACTTTGGTTTTGTTTTGTTAACCTATCAACTTCACATTGCAGTTCACAACATTTTAAGCAAACAAAACTATCAGTTTTAGAATGTACCTCTCCTATTGATTTGTTAGATCAGCCATGAAAGCAGCAAAATCTGCAGCCATCTTCTTATCTGCATCATTCTGTTCTACATCAGATTTTATGTTTCCAGCCGTCTGATCATCATCAACTTTTTCAACTATATTCTCTTGCTCTACCTCAGCATTAGCCTTTACTTCTGCATCATCAACTGGGCTATCTCAGCCATGAAAGCCTATGTGGCATTGTTGTTGATGCATTTTATTGCCGTCATTGTGCGAATAGACTAGTTAGAGTGTGTATTGAATATTGTAATTGATTAGATACGAACACACGACCTAAGTGCGGACAAGTACTGACTCATAAGAGTGACTGTATGTTTCGTACGAGTGACATCTGTGATTCAAACGAATGTCTTACTCTTACAAAATATTCGTACGAATCACTTACTCTTACGAAATATTCGTACGAATCACTCACTCTTACGATATATTCGTACGAATGACTCACTCTTACGAAATATTCGTAAGAGTGACAGCAGGCTTGATTCGCACGAAATGTCATGTCTATAAATAGGTGTTGTGTGTTCATTGTTTGTAAGTTTTGGAAGTTCCCTGAGGGGAAACGTTGGAGGATTCTCTCCAGGAAGTTCGCCAGCCAGACCAGATGTAAGCTCTTTCGGTTGAATGAATGAATGAAAGGCTTCCGCTGATTCTCTTGTGCATAATGTTTATGTTCGTTCTGCCGGATATGCTCTATCCCCAAAACCTCCGTCTAGAACCGCCGCCGACCACGGGACCACAACTGGTATCACAGCTACGATATCGATTCATTAAGCTTAACAATTGATAAATCACCTACGCTCATGATTATTGGACGTATGAGAGGTTTTAGACGTAAAACATCAGAAGAAACGGACAATCCACGGACATAATGTTAAATTGATACCATAGGATTGTTAGAAACTGATTTTCGACCAGATTTGTGCAAAAATCATGTCAAAATTCGAAGAAATGAAGATTCTGGTTTGGAAGACGTTATCAGTTTCGTCCGTACGTTTTCCTGTGAGTGATACATGTCACCGTACAAAACATGATTCGTACGAAACATGATTCGTACGAAACACCTTCTTTGTACGAAAAGGAAAAAAAAAAGATGTCAGAATTTGCAAAAATAAGGTGGAATAAAAATTTTCATAAAAATTCGTGACATTTTTTAAATTCGTGATGCTGCAATAGTATCCGGGTGGTTCAGACCGCAAATTATTTGAGAAACACAAAGGATTGAAGATTCATTAGAGATGAAATAACTTTATGTATATTGACGAATAGACTACACATTCAGTATGGGTGATCGAAGAATGTTTAGAATTTTCAGATCATGTTTCAGATTGATGCTCAAGGGCTAACCACCTGATCCCCGATGTGGAAGTGGAAGCACACACGCCAGGGTGGATGTGAACACATCATTCTATGATTAACTCTACATTGCAAATGAACTGTTTTTCGGACTAACCGCCAGAAAACATGGATGTCTTGTAGTTTCAGTGCCCCATTCCAGCGGAGATAGCTATACATCTGTTATTGTGACTAAAGAGGATAAATGTGCTTCTGATTGCCGAAGAATGCTTCTCAGATTCTATGTGTTACCAGTTAGTTTGTTTATGATGATTTGGTGATTGAAAAGATTTTTGCGGATACTCATCGGTTTGAAGTTTTTCCATGTGGTTCTTCGAAGTTTCTGTCAATTGCCGATTGGGTTTTGAAATTCTGAGGATCGAGCATCAAGGGGGATGTGCTAAACCGAACGCGGATATCCTTAAACGTTGAAATAGAGAAAGCTACATTGTTTAATGACAAGTTGGTGATTGTTCGAGAAAATTTGAAGATCAAGCAAATCAGAGGAGGTTTCTGAACCATGCAACCAACAGCCTGAAGATTAATCTCTGGAGAAAAATATTTCAGGGGGAATGGTGTTTAAATGTAAATAATGCAAACCCGGATGTTCAATCAAGGGTGAATTACAATGTCTACAGATACCCGATTGAAGTTGCAGAATATTCAACACAGCTCTCAAGATTTCAAGTTCAAGCTTCGACAGTGACATCCAAGGGGGAAATTGTTGATGCATTTTATGGCCGCCACTGTACGAATAGACTAGTTAGAGTGTGTATTGAATATTGTAATAGATTAGATATTAACACACGACCCAACTGAGGACAAGTACTGACTCATACGAGTGAATGTATGTTTCGTACGAGTGACATCTGTGATTCGAACGAATGTCTCACTCTTACGAAATATTCGTACGAATGACTCACTCTTACAAAATATTCGTACGAATCACTCACTCTTACGAAATATTAGTATGATTGACTCACTCTTACGAAATATTCGTAAGATGGACAGTAGGCTTGATTCGCACGAAATGTCATGTCTATAAATAAGTGTTGTGTGTTCATTGTTTGTAAGCTTTGGAAGTTCCCTGAGGGAAACGCTGGCAGATTCTCTCCAGGAACTCTGCCAGCCAGACCAGATGTAAGATCTTTCGGTAGGAATGAATGAAAAGCTTCCGCTGATTCTCTTGCGCATAATGTTTATGTTCGTTCTGTCGGATCTGCTCTATCCCCAAAACCTCTGTCTAGAACCGCCGCCGACCATGGGACCACAATTGTCATCACTTTCCAGATGAACACTCCAATCATAAGAACCTTCTCTAGTAGTAGAGATCAAGGCCTTTGATCCATTGTTAGTTGATGCATTCCTGTTGCTTGAACCATGACCAGGAGAATCTTGAAAAGATGAGTTAGTCTGAAATTCAGTCTTAGGTGGTCCGTAATTTGACCATTGTAACACCTCACTTTAGACTTGTCAAAACCAACGTTCTTTCCAATGAACTTTCTTCCCGTCCTATTCATGAACCTCTTCAATCTTCTAGAGATCATGGCCATCTGCCATTGTAATCCATCTCCTCTTAGTCATCAGGGTCAATCTGATCATAATCTTCATCAAAAGTAGTAGGATCAGATATTCTTCCCTTAATGTAGTTCTCATATGAAGCAACGAATGAAGCTAGCAAGGCCAAATGTTCTTCAGCTACTTTGACACTCAGAGGCATAGACCTTGTACTGCTGTTATTATTGCTAGCTTATTGTCTCTTTTCCCCTGACGATCCTCCTGACGCAGCTACAAAATATACACCACCATCAGCATTTTTAAACAACCTGCTCTTTTTCACATGAGAGAAACGAAGTGCTGAATCACTTGAAGCATTGTTGGAGGACGAAGAAGGAATCCTTTATAAATTCCTGGATCATACAACTGATCATATCCAGTTTCCTTCTTCTTCATGTTGAGCTCATAAGCTTTTAGTTTCCCAACAACCTCTTCCAAGTCTTTATCTTCATAATCAACTTCACCCTTTAACATAAGAGTATAAATACCCCATTTGGCTGGTAAAGCATCTAGCAACTTATTGTTTATCTCAACGTCCGTGTATCCCTCTATGTCATAATTGTCCATTCCTGACATTAGATGATAGTATCTTGTGATGATATCTTCGAGGGACTCATTTCTCATGCCTTTAAAGACAGCAAATTGCTTCTTCAGGAAATCAACTTTGTTTTTCTTCACATTAGGAGCCCTCATACCTCTTCCCTAGAGCATCCCACATCTCCTTCGAAGTAGTATATCGCTTGAATGTATGTTTGATGCCATTAGGTAACCATATCTTTATTGCACTAAGGCCTTCTTCTCAGAATCATACATTCTCTTATCTGCCTCTGACATGTTTACATAGGCAGTGACTCGTTGTTGCCTTCAAAGTCATGAGTTGGGTTTACATACCCATCTTGAATACAGATCCACATCCGTGTGTCCTGATATTCAATCAACGACTGAAACCTATCCTTCCATGTAAGGTAATTCTCTACCTTCAACATCTTTGGCGGTTTGTAAGTTGTGCATGTCATGTTCTATTCTCAATAATTCGTTCAAGTTTCACATATTCGACATTTTTACCGAACCGGCTCGCTAAAAACGTTTAAAAACTTGTCCGAAATTTATGTTTGATAAATTGTACTGTTAGACTCGTCTCGACTATACAATCCAATGAGATATAATGTCCGAGACCTTTTTTAGGAATTTTGTTTGCCATTAGACTTGTGCCTTTTTTTGTCCTAAAAATCACACGAGTCTACCGTGTAGTCGGTTTGTCAAAATTGTTCACGGATCAATTCTGCGTACAAAAATGTTTATCTCTGATTACGTCAGCTGGTTAACTTCCCACCTTTTTGAGTTCAACTCGGAACAGTACCCAATTCGAAACAGTAACTCGTATTAGCAATTCCAATTCCGAAATCAATACAAAAGATCCGAGATGCACTGTTTTCATCCGTGATGCTTCCCAAGTTATCCGAAATACACTGTTTTGATTCGAGATGCAATTATGATGTTCTGAAATACAAGACCTCTAATGGAAATGCTTCACGTATGATTCGAGATGCAATCCTTCTATCCGAGATCCTTGATGTTTATCCGAAACAGCAGCAGAAACCCTAGAACAGCCGTCAAAACGTCCAAAAACCTAACTTTTTCTACAGTAACGATTCTGAGCCAAGCGAATCAAGATTTAATGCTCTGATACCAATTTAGGTCCCCTATTCGTATGGATCTTTGCGAAATTTTCTATCCTATATAGAGTGCGGAATCCTCTAGATCAGATTATCACAAAAATACGAGTAGGAACAGAAATTACAATAAACCCGATCTTTATTGATTATCAATCACAACGATTACAATCAACCCAGATCACGCGAATGATTACAAGCCAATCTCTCTACGAATTCTCTCTCAACTCTCTCTGAAGTGAGAAACTGAGCAACCTTAACCCTAATGCAAAACTCTGTTTATATAGAGACAGGTTTGCAACTGGGCTAGGGTTTAACCACATGGGCTGCAAATTTGGCTAGGCCCAATTCGTCTAGCACTCCCTATAATGTGGGTCTGGTTTGGCTCAATCACTACAACTAACTATTACAAAACTAAACCCGCTAACCATTTATCGTTTTACTAATTACAAGATATCGAAAGACCAAATCTAAGCTGTTGTCACAAATATGCACCAACAATACATTCACATCATCCGGATAACATATGTACATTATTTTATCTTTCAAAATCTTTGCTTGTTATTTTTGCTCATTTCTTATTTTACAAAAATCAAAACAAAAATTATATATTTACTGTGGATCTCTTAGGGTAGGGTAGATTAGTTATAAAGCAAAGCTTTCTTAACAAAATTCATTGCTCAAATACATTCTCGATTCATCTTTAAAGCTTAGTCATCCACACTTAGAGAGAAAGAAGGGGACACCTGGGCAAGATAATGATTGTAATTTCTTAGAAATAGCCACCTAGACATTTAATGGAGAAACTTTTATCTCACATAATTCTCTTTGCTTCTGACTGAGGATCTTGATTAAAAGATAGTGGAGATAAAAAAGAAAGAAAATCCTAAGTTGGTAAATGCCATTTAAGGTGAAACTATCACTTTCACTTATTTATACAACCACCACTTAAAGATCAACTTCATCTCATATTTCATTGTCATCCTCCTTCTTCTTTTTCAGAAACCCTAACAACCTTATCTTTTGTAAAAACCCTAACAATGGCTGAACTAAGTGCCACACATTTCGGCCTTCATACTACCAAACTCCCAACATGAGGGTTTGAAGGAACCTTGATTAACTAGCATAGGAAGGTTGTGGTGTAATTCTCAGCATGCTGTTGCAAAGCCCCCTAGCATATGACTTGTCAGCATATATCTAGATCCACCCAAGTCTACCACAAGAGTTTTAGTGGAATTCACGAACCATCTTCCAATGGACAAAAGTATAGATTCACAGTCAAGTGATGGGGAAGGATATCATCCTGAGCGAGGAGATGATCAGAGAGGCGCGACATCTCAATGACAACGAGTCACATTCTTCACTCGCCAAACTCTAGATCAGACCCTGAAGGAGATGGGGTACTACACAAAGAACCGTCCAAGAGGGATCAACAAATCCGGATTCATCTAACCGTGGAAGTTCTAGGTCCCCTAGCTTGGAGTATGTTTCTCTAGAAAGTACGCAAACTTTCATGAGGTTTCATATAGGTTGATGGAGGTGGTACATGCAGTAGTACAAGAAACGTCCTACAATTTTTCTAAATATCTCATGAAAGATTTTGAGGATAATCTGAACTCTATTATACCATTTCTGATCTATCCTTGTTTCTTAATGAGGGTTATCATCAATCAACTGGACTTCGCAGGAGTTCCAAGCTGGTACCCAAGAGCATATATTATTGTTAAAGAAACATATACAATGCTTGCCTGATACCAACCTCTAACCATTTAAGAGTAGTGACCTATCTGTGGATTTTTGCTCAACTTATCTTCAATGAGGATTAGTTTGTTTTTTTTTAGAATATTTTATATGTCCTCTTTTTTCTTTAAGTTTTCCTTTGTTTTCTTTTTAGGTGTAAATATTTATCTATAAATGCATATTTTAAAAAATAATAATAAATATGAAGGGTGAATAAGTACTAAAGGTTTAAAAAGCAAAAACCAAAAGAGGGAACCTTAACATTTCAAAAGAGGGGTCAAAATAGTAGTTTAAAACAAGTCAAAATTTGAAACAAAAGGAAAGAAACTCTATCAGATCTCATCTTGTAAGTACATCTCTCTCACTAGGAAGAAAAAGGGTATAAACAAAAAAAAAGTGAGTTAAAACAAAGATCAATAAACATAAGTTTCTCAGAAAGAAAATATTTTTGACATATAAAAGAAAGTATCGGATGAAACAAACTCCAAAATCTGGTTAGTTAATCTTCAAAAGGTAGTGATAATGATGAAAAGTGATAAAAACCGTGTGAAATTCTAGAAAATAAGGTTCATTACTATTATCTTTTAAAATTTTTTCACAAAACACTACTTGAAGAAAAGAACAAATACTTGGACTTCCAACAGAAAAGAAAGTGTAACTGATATCTCTGAAACTCTACTCATTTCCTCTCATCATCATCGATAAAAAAAATAAAATAAAATAAAACACACTCTATCAAGGGGGAACTCTTATTTCTGATGATTTCTGATAAGAATAGTGATTAGAATGTTTTGAATCTCTACATCAGACATATAAACATATTTCTGATAATGTCATAAGATTTAATTTTGCTTTCAAAAATGGGGAAGAAATGTCAGACTCTAGAAAAGAATATTACTAAACCTTCTCACTGAAAAGGGTCCCACCAGAGGTAAAAGGTACAACTTGGCTGTTAGTATTCACCAATCAAAAATTATCTTCAAAAGTCTCAAAAAGATATATAAAAAATTGGGATACTTCAAAATTGGGGATATACTAAAAGTTCTCAATATGGTTTGGATAAAGTTAAAACATCATTAACTTGTCATTAACCACCTTAAATACTAGCCAACCACGATTCAAAACCCACGATCTCTATCCCACAAATCCTATATATACCCACTTCAAAAGGACGAGAAACTTACTTGCAACCCCTAATCTCACAAAACCCTAAAAACCCTTACAGTTTTTTTTTGAAGAGCAAAATTCAACTCACCATGGTTGCACCAAACCTCATCAATCTCAATATCTTAGTTGTTAAACACTTTGTCCCATTCATTAGGGATGATTACTTCCTACTGATGACGGAAACAACCTATTGATGAACACCAACCATGAGAATACAACGAAAATGCCAAATTTTGGTCGAAATCCTTCTAAGATGCCCTATCGCTCAAGCTCTGACAAAAACCAAAGAAGTACCGGAAAACATTGTGCAGCAACTTGTCAATACACTTAGCAAAATTGGTGTGAATGGAGTCACAACCCATCTCTAGGGAAACATCTCTGTTACCATTACTCCACAAAGAATCAGGGAAGGTTTGGAACTTCCAATCAATGAAAACTTAATCGAAGCACCTATGAAGGAGGAGTTGTTGGGACAACTTAATGCTCTGATGGGATACGCAAGAAAGACTTCCTTAATTGGGGAATTTTAAAGGAATGAGCTACCTGCCTTCTTGCAAGTGATGATGGAAACTCTAACCAAGTACCTAACTTCAAAAATTGGGAGCACTGATCAAATTAACATAATTGTTCTAACAATCATGTATGGACTCATCGCTAGGACCAACGATGATTATGGAACAGAAATCTTCAATCTGATGAAAATATCTGTACTAACATTTGGCGGAATTGGCTCTTAACTACCTTTTCCCATATTATGGTCAATCATCATAGCTGAAACATTTGTCGAAAGGAATGTTGAACTTCCTATATCATATAACATCTGGAAATCATCTGTAGTGAAACCATGGTGTGCAACACTAGCCTGGAAATCCAGCAGAGATGTACCCAACCTACTAGAAAGCATGATGAGCCTAATAGCTAAAGACTCACCTTACATGATACAACATGTGGCAATTCTAAACAGAAGATTGGAGTATACTGAAGTTTATGACAGCAGCTCTTCACTAGATCATGATGATCAAGGATTAGTGGCTCCACAAGCTGAAGAAACAGAGGATATCATTGTCAAGACATCACATTCTCACTAGAACCAATGGAGGTTGATCAACAGATGCAGCAGAATCTAGAGGCAGGGCAACATCATGCTGAGGCATCACATAGGGCTGAATTAGGTCCTCAAACTAATCCTGATTTATTTACGGTTAGAAACTCAACAGATTCTAATCCAGATCAATCTGTTTGAGGAGATTATATCATATAACATAGAAAACCAACAACAGTGAACAAAGAAGTTAGTAGTTCCATAGGTCATCTCTGAATCATTTAATGAGGAGGAGACTGAGACGACAATAGGTGGAGATCAGCCTGCTGATCTAGGAAACCTATGTGAAAAAAACGTGTTTTTCTCAACAATCACAAAGGGTCATTCTCAAGAATGGTTCAAGGAAGTGAAGAAATTTAGAATGTGAATAGGTTTCACAATTCTAGTAAAGGTGTACAAGATCGGTGTTTTGAACAACCTAACCCTTTGACAATGCAGCAAGTGTGTCTTCTGCTATCTTGAAAGAAGGAACATTTGTTGTTCCACCTTTACCCAATGAAACAATCATCTCAGAAGAACATCTTGATCACATGCCAGACAACGTCATCAAAGTCTGTGTAGACAAATCTCCTATAAAAGCAAAGCTAGATGTATTGATAGAAGAAATCGCAGCAAGAAGTCTGATATGAAGGTTCTATCAAATTCAGTTGAAGTTACCAGAAAGCAAAATGAAAAGAATACTGAAACCTTGAAGAACATTCACCAATCAAAAAAGGCACTGACAGCAGCAGACTTACAGCATATTTAAAGAAAATGTTTGAAGAATTAAAGGATGCCAAGGCAACGGTGAAAGAAGCTGTGGAAACAAGGGACTCCACAATTTCTTGTAATAATCTGGAGAAAATTCACACATTAAAAGCCATCAACAACAACATAACTGATGCTCTTGAGAAACTAACAAAAAATGGGATGCACATCAGAAATAGAATGAAGAAGAGTTCAAAAGGGTGCTTGACGAAGAAAAGAGAAATTCTCAGCTCATGAGTATGTACAATCACTTGTGAAAAGACTGCAGCTCAATGTTGCAAGACTGGAAAACATTGATGTTCATTAGCTTAGAACTCCCATTCAAACCTCACAATAGAAAGAACCAAAAGTCACCAGGCAAACACAAGCAAAATCAACAACACCTTCCAGTCAGTCAGGACCTACACCAATGGGGCCACCACTACCAGTGACAAGAACAAAAATGATCAAAAGATTTGAAGCAACATCTTCTACAGTCTCCAATATGTCCCCAAAAGGTACTCAATAGGAACAACCTAAAAGAACCTCATATGATGAAATAGCCTTCAGTGAACAATTAAACCAAACATGGAAGAGAAAGTGGGAAGACTCTGTGACTTCCTCGAAACGGCCAAAGGTTAACCAGAATGGGTCCTAGAGGAAAAGAAAAACAGTATCTAATTCAAGAGATCGATCACGACACCATGATATTTCCTAAATACCACTTAAAAGATTTCTACTGGAATGATGAGAAAGACAAGTTGGATAAAACTCTTAGTCCCATGAGCAGTATGGTAAAAGAAGAAAAAGTGAAAAGAGGAGAAGATAGTATTCACAAACCTCATCCAAATCCGGTGGTAAGTGTTCTCAAGACTGATACTCTGACCAATGCAGGACAAATTGTAGGAAGTCATGAACAAAGCAAGTACACCTTGATCAAACTAGATGGCAGACAAACAACAGTGGTGGATGCTGATCTGGCCGTTGAACTTCATCTTGTGAACTTGTGGAAAATGAAACAAATTTTTGATCAAGAGGTAGGAACCACAAAAGTCATCAGAATGACACTTCACAGCCTGACAGAAACAGGAAAGAAGATGTTCACAAGGGCAGCCCTATCTGACTTTTACCTTTGCATTACCTTTGACTACATGATGAGCAATAAAGTAAATTACCTCCTCCTGATACATTCATTCCAGCTGAACTTGAGTAAGAAGCCAGATCAGGGAGCATATTTGAGAAACCTGAATTATCTGTTGTTTTCAGGGATTTTGAAGAGAAAAAGACTCTGTTCAGAGTTGATGAAATATGTAGGTATTTGAACCAGACCCTCAATTATATCAAAGACTTCATGAACAAGAAACAAGAGCAACTCAAGGTGAAAGGACGAAACAGGGAGAAGCTTAGGAAAGAAATTGAAGACATAATCAATGAATGTATCACTTCAAGATGTTGGTATAAAGACATGTTTAGAGTATGCTACAAAATTATCGACCACAAGAAGCAGCTGAAGAAAGGAGATCTCTAAAAAAGCAACCTGAAAATCACTTAGACATAATCTCTTTTGTTACTTTATTATGTTTAAAACAGTATGTGTGTTTGGATCTTTATGTTGATGTTTTGAATTTTTTTTTATGTTCTTTGGTTTGAGATGTTACTTTTCTTACAATACATAGGGGGAAATTGTTAGGAAATTTGTATGTAAGTATTGAAGAAAATTACGATCTACCTGATCAAATACTGAAAAGAAAGTTATGAAGGTCAAACAGAAAGAAGAAACAAGATTGGACAAAAGAAAAAAAAACATATCCTCAACATTCATCAGAAAAGGATCAGAAACAAATAAAGACAATAAGAACAGGCCATTCCGACAAATCTGATGATAATTTTAATGAGTATCATTAGTTTCTAGTAGAATCTGATTATCAGAAAATATGGTGAGCTGTTCAACAGATTCTCTGATGAGCTGGCTCTCTAGACTTCTAATGAGCTAACTGTCTGAAAAATGAGGCTCTACCATATTTGCAAAGTTGCAACTTGAACTCAATAGGTTCAATGAATATGCTAAAAAGCTACTTTATGCAGTGCAAGTGCATGAATAAACAAATGTTTATTCATGCTAAAGACTCTCTAAAAATAGAGAGTAAACCAGTGAAGGATAATGCGTTAGGCAAGCATTTATTACATACTACCAAAACTCCATTGCCCTTTCACTATAGAATTACACAAGTATATGTTTGTACTAGTCTATAACCTCACAATCACCTTGCAAACCATTTTGTTTCAAAGTGATATAAACTTGAAAATCCTGTAGTTGTTGGTTCTTGGAAGTTCGATTTCTATTACCGGACACTATTTTCACATGTAAGTCCCAAAAACCGGATCTCGTGATATCACACGAGGCTTGTTTGGTGGTGGAATCACACAAACAAGCTATGAATCAAATAGAAAAGAAATAAGATGAAGTAGAAAGATCAACTTGCATACAAATGTCGTAATTTGTCTAATATAAGTTGTAGAGAGAAACCACCAAAAAGCTCCTAACCCTAATACATCATTATCTATTTATAATAGAGGTTTAGAGCACAATTAACCTAAAACCCTAAGGCCCATGAGCCTTCCCCAAGCCCATACACAAGATAATCCATATCACTAATATAACTAACGGATAAACCTTATTAGGGCCTAACAATCTCCCCCTAGGTTTACTGCATTAGTGTGGCTTGCTACTTCAGGATCCGCCAGCTCCACGCTTACAAATAACAAAGTTGGATCAACATATAGCTTGTTCTGAATCACAGTTGCCACTGCACTAGTCCTTGACTTCGCGCATATATCATATTTGTCACTTGTATGAATCTGATGCTGATCCAAGACCTTGATATCTTCATCATGAAAACTGATCAAATCCAACATGCCTGCCAATCTGAATACCTTTCTTTTTATAACAATCACCACCTCTGCCATCCTTGGATCATATGCCCAGTAACCAAAGTTCTTTAGCACACCTTTTGGAATTTTTGGAGCAGCAGGAATGACCTTCTCTTTGTCGGTTGGTGGCCAAATGACATTCTGAAGTCGTTTATCGATATGAGGATCATGAAGGCCATGGCTTTTCTTCAGATAGGACTCTATAGTTTTCATAGTTAGGAAGTTGTACGTCACTTCATACTCGAGCTTAGAGTGGAACGCCCATCCAGGACCATGTAGATTTGGATCTGAATCAAAATAAGGAGCTCTCAATAAACTTTTTAGATCGATCTTGGTCCATGATTTAAATTGCGACTGCTTTGCATAATATTCTCTATGCCCACTCTCTCTAATTACCAACCATAACTTCTGGTCATGATCATATCTCCAATACTTCACTTCAGATTTTTTTCCAACCCTGTCGTAGCAACTTGATCAAAGTTCCATCACATAACCATCTGATACATTTTATCGGATCCTTAGGTTGAAAGTTCTCATCTAGTGAATTCAAATCTTGGTTTTTCATGACTAGCATCTTCTTGCTGCTTTGCTTCTTTTGAGCTTTCTTTTCTTTGTTTGCTCCGCAACTAGATAGTCATTTAAACCAGATTCTCTTTCAGAATCATTGCGGCTTTCTCCCAGCGATACGTTCATGATGTGCAACATTCAAAGGATAGTCATCTTTATTAGCAAAATCCTTTCCAAACTTCTTTGCAACTTGGCTTTCATTTCATAAAACTCTACCACTAACAACCTGACTTGCCGTGAAGTTGCTCAATGGCTTGATCTCTAATTGTCACTTGATTTTGCGGAGATGCTATTTGTGCATTTTTCAACTCATTATCTTGTTCTAGCAACACTACTCGTCGTTGTAGTTTACCAACGTCCACCACTTCATCATCATCACTGTCAAACGGTTCGATAAACTTTCTCTTTTCTACAGCTATACTAATTGCAGCTTCATTATGCTTATACATTCCTCCATTAGATCCGCCTGCTTCGAAATGAGCTTCGCTTGAGCTTTCTGGTTGTGATCTTGTGGGAAAGAAGTAAGGAATGTCTGTTTCTCTGTTAGCAACTGTGACTTCAGGGGCATCTAGTGCGATTGGTTTAGGGATGACACTTGAGCTTGTAGGCTTGGGATTAATGGAGATTTCTGTTTCTCTTCTCTGCTTCTTTCGAGCTTCATCCTCAGTTTTATCCTGAATATCTTCGATCTACACTTCTTTAGAAGAAACGATGCTAGGAGGAGGATCCGAGAATCACATTGTAGCGATGCAAGAAGTGTTGTAAGGTTTTCAGCAGAAATCGGGTTCACATGTTCCAACTTTTCTTCATTCTCTTTGTCTGTAACAAGATCTTCAACTTCAGGTTCTAGTTTCTTTACAGCATCGATGATTTAGATATAATGTTCTTCAGCAACTATGGCGTTTACTGGTTTAGGTGCAAATACAACTTCCTTAAATCTACCATGATTTACCAAATCATATCTTCCAACAAACTTGATTCTCACTGTATCACGCTGCTTGCAAGCCGCCTCAACATAACTGGAACCTAATAGCTTCAGATTCAGAAAGTTTGTGCCCTTTAGCAACTCCGGATACTTCTCATCGAGAATCATTTGCACAAACCTCGGGTACAACAGAAAAACCTTCTTCTTAGTGTTCTCCAGCATGTTCTTCATATTGTCGAAAATGAATACCGAGAAGTTGTAATCCCAATCGTTGAGCAAAGCAACTAATGCAGCCGTTTACGTCTAATTTAACTGGTCCTGGCGACCTTTGCTTTCGGAGATACAATGTAGGAAGATGTGAGCAAGACACCTCCTATATGGCGGAAACAACTTCTTTAACATGATTGGATAAGCGCCCACATAGCTTATGTGACGCAGTGCTTTAATCAAATTGTCTCTATCAAATGCTGATGGATGACGTTCTTGATCTCCGAACTTTAGTACGTCTCATACAACTGCCTCTTAAATAACAATGTCCTTACCCTAAACCTTTGATTCAATAGTCGCTCCGCCTCTTTTGACTTTAGTGTTTAATCATAAATCTTGAATAAACTCCTTGTCAATCACTCGATTTAACTTCAAGGCGTGAGTGAGTCGGTAGGAATTTAGACTGACTATCAAAGAGTTAAACATTTGATGGTACTCATATGGAGGATCGGATAAGTAGATAGCTTGATTTTGGAAGGCCTCGACGTCAAGTTTGCATTTCCATCATCTTTTGCGCCATTTTCTACACTTTGAACAAAAACGTCAAACTTCATAATAAAAATCAACTTTATTGACCCTTTTGACAGTTTGATCCTAAATCAAACGGTTCAAAGAACGAACATGTCAACGGCTTCAAATAAAGGAGGTTAAGGGTCAATAGGTCAAAGGTTCAAAATGGTTTTGAACTGATCAACCAACAAAAGGTTCAAAAGATTGAACTGGTTAACATGATTTAGATAAACTGGGTCAAAAGGGTCTCAGATGGACAAGGGTTCATATGCAACTCAAATGACCCCTTTCTGTCATCCGAGATGACCTGACATCTCGGACGTCAGATCTCCGATGATTATTCGAGACCCGTTCGAGATGCGAGAATTCATCCGAGACTCATCTGAGATGCCTTCATTCCAACCGAGATGCCATGATGTTCATCCGAGTTCCATCAAAGATGTTAGGGAGAAACCAAAACTATGAGTTCGAGTTAATATGTCTGAGATAGATCCGAGATGAGTGAAGGAGTTTGAAATGACTCGAAACGAATTGAGATGCCCATATATAGACTCGTAATGGGCCTGAGACTTTGGGCCAAGCCCATCTCGAAAGAGTGATCCGAAATGATGGGCCCAATTCAAGTCCATTTGGGACAGGTGAGTCGATTCGAGATAGGTGGGCCCAACTGAAATGGTAATTTCATCCAAATGTTGTGGGCCACATATATTACTAGTTTTGAACGGTAACGCCTTTTTTCAAAATCCGTGATTCAACCAGTCGAGCAACCTTTTAAAAAATAAATAAAATAACAATAATAATAATAATAATAATAATAATAATAATAATAATAATATAAAATAATAATGAAAAGAACAGAGTTGTCACGGGATCAAACCGTTGTTGAACTGACTAAGGAACACTTTTTAGCACTTGCCTAATTAGACAGGTCCATGCGATTGCCAATATACTTATCGCATTAATCTTTAATTTAAACTCGTGACTTAATCTGTTTGAACATACTATGACGCCCGTGTATCCCATAACATGACATACACCCGCGATCAAGGTAAGCACAACAGTTCATGGTCATGGGTAAGTATACTGAGATCATCCTTTGTTTTTACAATGTTAGACTTGTTGGTGAACAAGTCAGTACATCGTACTGCAGAGTGACCGAACAACATTTGACGAGGGATTGACTTTCTAACTTATACGGTATTTGGTTTTGGAATATATCTCATGATCAGATTTCTTTTCTTTTAAGGTTTTGGCCTTCAGTTTTGTCTCTTTTAAGGACATCCTGACTATGCCTTGGTCTGCATATATCCCGATGCAATTGAAGGGCTGTCCTGATATCCCAGATGACTCACCAGCATAAAGACCTAAAAACTTCAGACGTTGGCTATCTATCAACGTAAGATTTAAGACCATGAAGTCATATGCCGATGATATGTTACCCACATGACGTATAGCTTGCGGTGTTTGTCACTTGTTACATGATTCTTTTTGCTTCTAAGCGATAAGCCTATTAACATATCGCAGTGGATCTTTGCCTTTTCAGCTTCGGTACCTTACATGTGTTAATCAAATTCCTAGTATAGAAATTAATTTCACTTCCCGACATGTGTTTCTACCCCTCAACCAAATATGTCTCCCCCTAAATTTGTGCAAAACTAGAATACTTTATGCGCAAATTTATTTATTTAGTTATTTATTTAATCATAAGGGAGTGTTGTTTTTTTATTGCTCAGTCGGTGAAACACATCATTTTTAAAAGATCCACAAGCACCTTGAATCTCGAGTTGATGATCGGTTTTGTAAAAAGGTCCGCTGTATTAGCATCAGTATGGATTTGTTCAAGTTTAATCAAACCTCTATCATAGCAATCTCAAATGAAATGAACTTTGATATCAATGTGCATGGTTTTGGAGTGAAAATTATGGTTTTTGATGATTTGGATAGCGGCATTGTTATCACAATAGATAGTAGTGTTTAGATAAGTCAAACCATAATCCTCGAGCTAGTTTGCATCCAAATAACCTGGGAGCAGCAGGCGGATGCTGCAACATATTCTACTTCGGCAGTAGATAGTGACACTATTTGTTGCTTCTTGCACTACCATTAGATGAGTTTGTCTCCCAAGTACTGATGTCCAGCCGATGTAGACTTCATATCCATGTCCTTCCCTCCAAGGTTACTGTCAGAAAACGCAAACAAATCAAAGTTTGAATCTCTAGGATACTAGAGTCCCAGTTTTGGAGCTCCCTTAGGGTATCTAAAGATTCGTTAAAGGGTACTGAGATGAGAAAGTTAAGGATTATATTGATATCGAGCACATTGGCTGACGACAAACATAATGCAGGCTGGTTTGTAGTTAAGTACATCAACGAATCAATCATAGATTGGTACATTGTCTGATTTACTAGGCTTCCTTCAGCATCCTCATTCAGCAAGGGTCGTTCTGCAATGGGGGAGTCCATAGGCTTTGAGTCTGTCATGTCGAATTTTGCAAGAGCGTCCTGAACATATTTGCCTTTATGAATCAAGACCCCTTTACTACTCTAACGAACTTGCAAGCCTAGGAACAGAGTCATTTCTCCCAGTGAACTCATTTCTAAATTCTTCTTCATCACCTCCTAAAATTCCATGCATATATGTTCATTGGTTGACACGAATATGATATCGTTAACATATAGATCTGAACAAGAATAAGATTGTTGTCAACGTGTTTGATAATAGCGTCTAACCTATCATTCCCTGAGTATATCCATGTGCAAGTAGATGCTCAACTAAGGTTGCATACCATGCACTAGGTGCTTGGTGCAACCCGTACAGAGCTTTATCTAACTTGTAGGCATAGCTTTCCTTTTTCTGAATCAACAAACCCCAGGGGTTGAGCGACATAAATCTCCTCCTTCACCTTCCTATACAGAAACATTGTCTTGACATCCATCTGATAGACAGTAAATCTCATGTAGGATGCATATGCCAAGAAAATACAAATTGCTTCAGACGAGCCACCGGTGCTACACCTCATCATAATCTAGGCCTTTTGTCTGCTTAAAACCTTGTACTTTGGTCCTCACGATCACACAAAGTTATCTTGTTTATTTCTTAACACATAGCGTGTGCAAAGAGCACGTTTACCTTTAGGGAGTTTCACCAGCTTCCAAACACCTAATTTCTCAAATTGATTAATGTTCTTAGGCTCAATCTGTGTGATGAAACATGAATATAAACATGTGGTAATGGTTCCTGAGCTACTGCGAGTTTGTACACGAGGAGTGACAGGACCAATAATGTTTGCAATCGGATGGTTTTTCTGAACACGCTGTGGAATTGCTACTTTAGGAGCCTGCAAGTTTGGTTATAGATTTGAAAAACTTTCTGATACTATCCCAGATTTCTCCCCCTCATTTGATGCAGCAGTGTTGTTAAACACAAGTGGATCAAAAGTGCTTTCTCGTGAAATTGGATCTTGAAAATAAAGGTCCTTTGATGTCTATATTTGAAGGTCCGACATTAGTTTATTATGTGGAGGCTTCAGTGTTATCAACTGCAACATGAGGAGTAGCTATTGGAGTAGGCTTGGGAACCGGCTCCTGGACTGAGGAAGGAGAATGCAGCGCTACAGTAGTTTCATGAAACCCTAGTGGATCCATGGTAAGTTTCTTGAAAGCATCCAGTAGTGGCACAACATCATCTTCAACTCTAATAGGAATAGGTATCACTATACTTGAGACATCTTCAGTAACAATTACATAAGACAGAATATTGATTGATTTAAATAAGGAGGAATAATCACATCACCAATCAGGTCCAATTCGAGCATCTTTGGGATTTTCCTCTAGCCAAGCCACATAGTACGTCTCCATGATCTACTTCTTGATCTTGTTGTACACTCGATATGAGGTATTTTTCGCATACTGGATGAAATAGCATGGATCTCCTCTTGCTTCAAATTTTCCTTTGGCATCCATGGTTAGAAGAACACAAGGACAATCAAAAGTGCGGAAATGTTGTACAGAGGGTTTCTGTCCTTCAACTATTTCATAAGGCGTCTTCATGTGATGTTTGTTGATTAAAGCATGATTTTGAACATAGCAGGTGGTGTTTACTGCTTCTGCCGAAAATATCAGTGGAATACCATAATCTATCAGCATCGTGCGAGCAGCTTCAATTCAAGTTCTATTACGTCTTTCAGCGACTCCATTTTGTTGAGGAGTTCGAGTTGCACTGTATTGACCATCAATTCCTTTCTGCGCACAGAAGATATTCAGCTCAGCATTCTTAAACTCCGTTCCATTGTCACATCGGAAAATCTTCACTTGCTCATTTGACTTCTTTTCCATGAGTGTGACAAATTTCTTTATCAATCCTGCAGTTTCACCTTTTGCTCCAACTAAACACCCAAGTGAAGCGAGAGAAATCATTAGTGATCACCAAACAATATGCCTTTCCTCTAATACTCAACACATTAACATGACTAAATAGATCTATGGAAGCATTTCCAAAGCTTTGGATGTCGTGTGCACGAGCTTGGACTTGTGAGGCTTACGATGCTTTTCCAGCGAGCGTATGATTCACATATCTCGATCTACATAAAATCCTTGATTGGTAGATTTCTGACTAATCCTTCTTTGGCTAGTCCATTCAAATTCTTCATGTTTAGATGACCCAATCTACAATGCCATAACATTGCGTCATGTTCGTCGATTTCAAACAACAAATAGGTGACTTGATCAGTGGGAGCTTTGTTCATGTCGAGAACGTAAGCATTTCAATGACCTTTGGATTCAAGAAGATACCAATCCTCCGGTATGACTATTCTTAGTTTTAAGATCATGTAACCACCTTTTGTGAAGAGAACTTCTAGACCTTTGTCGCACATTTGAGAGACGCTCTATAGACTGTGTTTGAGTTCAGGAACATAATAAACATCTGAGAAGCTGAGGACTCCATTTTTTACTATACCCTTCATCGTTATTCATCAAGATTCTCCACCTACAAAGTTAACAAGTCCGTCGTCGCAGATTTTAAGGTGGTTCAACTGGGAGATGTCCCATGTCATGTGTCTGGAACAACCACTATCGATAAACCAAAGTCTGACGATAGCCCTCCATAGTCGTTCCTACACACATAACGGAATTAGTGAGTAACAGGTACCCAGATCATATTCGATCAGGGTTGACCATCACTTTTCGTTCTTGAAACCCCATGAAAGATCATATGACTTTTCGTAGTGTTTGAGGTTCGAGAAGAAAAGGATGTAGAGTTCGATGACTAAGAACAATGAGATTGAGATCTAGCAAGAATTTTAGGTCTGCATATTTTTTGAATTATTGTTGTTTAAAAAACTTTAGTTGATTTGCATTTAACTTCTTGGGCTGATTTTGGAAACCATTTGAGTTTGAAAGCTTTTGATTGTTTTTCTTTGCTAGATTCAAGTCTCCATTAGAAGGCTTTTCTTGATTTAATTGATGTCTATGATGTGGATGGTGCGAAACCGTCTAATGATAGGTGTTCTTGGATTGGTATGACACGAGGGGACGATGAACACAATTTCTAGCTATGTACCCGGATTTCCACAATTAAAACAAGTTTGTATTTTCGAAAAAAGACTCTTAGTTCTACTTGTGTTATTCTGGGGAGCTGATTTGGTCTCTTCTTTCCACTAGGTGCTGATTTTTTGTGTGCATAATTACTCTTTGATGAAACCTACTCACAATCATTAGCACAAGAGTGAGTATCGATAACTATACCCTTCAACTTAGGTTAAGTTAGCTTTTGAGATGGGTTTTTCTTTTGGTTTTAGTTAGTAGCATCTAAGGAGATTTCCTCTTGAGTTTTCATTTTGTGTTGTTTTCTGGTTTTTCGAGATTGCCTTTTCTGATTTGAAACCTTTTCTTCAGAAACTGAGCCTTTTGTGATGAATGTATCAGTTTCTTTGGAAGTCATTTCATTAGACACCAAGCTTTCAGGAGCAGTCGATTCTTAATCATCAGATGATGAGCAATTTTCGTCAATGATTTGACCATCATAACCTCTTTGCTCATTATTCGATGAGTTAGAATCTTCAGTCTGATCCTCAGATTTATCAGACAACTCCTAATCTTCAACACTTTCATTCATACAATCCAACATAATAATATTTCCATCTTCACAACTTTCAGAGAGGTCCGAAGTATCAGTTGAGGTTTCAAGAAACCTAGAATAGTTTTCTGAATCACTCGAAACACATGCCTTAGACTCCTTTTGTAAACCAGTTAAATCACAATTAGAATCAAAAACCAAATCATTCAAAGTTTCAGTTTCAACAACTTTAGAAAAACCCTGAGTCTTAAAAACCATTGACTGAACAAAGTTCCAAACGTAGTTATCATGTTTATCACACAAAGAAACATCCAAATCATCAACATCAAATGGATGTGGTTCATCATCCACCGCAGACCACTCCTCTACTATCACTGATTCTGTACATACACTAAAACAGTTAAGATTAAACAGATGTTGATGCCTTATCTTGTGGTTCCTCGGTGGAGTTTTATCGGCTCCTTTTCATGTTTTAAATTTTCAACTAATTCATTTGAGCATTCTTGAATATCTTTAACAAAACTCATGGGCTTTATGAAAATCAGTGGGTCTGGTATTCTTAGGTTTAAAAGGTTCCCATGGAATATAATCGCTTGGTTTGTCGTACATCATTTTATCATAATTTTCTAGTTCTTGCTTAGTAACTGGCATTCTTGAGAAATTATGATTATATGGCGGAGGAACTTGTGTATAACCCAACCCTTTGCCCTTCTTTTCTTTAATGCAAGTTGTACATTACATAGATTACGAATGGTATCACTAGAAGTATCAAATTTCTTAATGTTTAACTCATTTTGTTGATACTTTCCACTGAGAAGACTCAACTCTCACGGAGTCGCACGCCATTGTTTTTAAATTTAGTATGTTTTTGTAATCATGGACCCAACATTTATGTTGATTGACATCCAAGTGGAGCTGAGCTATGTCCTTGTTTACCACATCAGTCTTTTTGTAGAGAATTTTATTGTTTTCTCGAAGACCAATGTAGTTAGATATGGCACTGTTGTAATCGCTAATTAGAGCAAAATTATGGGCTCTCTTCTATGCAGTTTTATATCTACGGTGTTCTAAACATAAAAGAGAGTTTACCGTTTCGGAGAGAGTTTTGGGTTCCTCAATCAGCGCCAATAAGCATTGGTGCATAGTTTCTCCAACTTCCGGGATCTTGAGAGACTCCACTTGTGCTGCAGCATCCACCTAGCTGAAACCTCGTTGTTCTTGGGCCATCAGTGCCTTTCCTGCTCTAGTTGAAGTTGAAGTTGTTGCTAATGTTTGAGCTTGAGAGATCGGAACTATGGCTCTCTCTGAATTCCTAGCAGCAGCAGCCTGAGTCGCTTTATATCCCACTGCTATTTTCTTGCAAAACCTAGCAAAATGTCCCGCTTCATGACATTTGTAACACCTCAGTTTGTCCTTCACAGATCTAGTTCGAATGTTTGACATTAGACGTCGACCATATCTTTTTTGAAAATTCTCTGCTCGAAAAGCTACCATAGCCAAATTCCAGGAAGCATCCAGTTCTTCAATGTCTTCTTCAACCACATGATTTATCTCTGTAGCAAGAACTGATGGGGGCAAAAGGTCACCAGCAAGGAAAGCGTTCAGACTATTGAGCATGGACATTTCGAGAGCTAACTTTTCTTCATTTTGTTTGGTTAGGAAAGCAAGATTTTCAGCAGAAGGTGTGGATGAGACGTTTTAGGACGACGTGGGAACCGCTGGACTATAAACCACATTTGCATGCTGAGGATGTTGCTGAGAGTACCAGGAGCAGTTATGTTGTTTGGTAGAGACATGCCATAGAAGTAGTTTGTCTTCTAGGCTTGTAGTTATGCTTATCAAACTGAAAAAAACATTCGGATTACTGTTTTTCATGGGGCTGAAAACAAGATTAGGATGACTTTGAGATATCAAAGCAGTGTTAGCATTTGCCATCCCTGCAGCAATCATAGAGTTCTTGTGGTCTACCTCTCTACTGATTGTTAACCTCAAATGACTTGATTGTAGCGAACAACTCGGTGAGTGTGACTTCATTCAGATTGGTTGTACACTTAATTATTGAGACATAAGAATCCCAGCTTTTCAGTAAAGAGTTTAGAAGTTGGCAATTCATCCCACTGTTGGTAATAGAGATGCCAACACTGATCATCTATGAGACTAACTTGACAAATCTCCTAATTTGGTTCTCCACAGTTTCCTCGTAAATGTGATTGAACGAACTAAACTGTTGGTTCAACAAGTTCACCCTGCTAGCCTTCATGTCAGTGTTCCTTCGTACAGATTCTTAAGCACATCCAAAACCTCTTTTGCATTCGTGAAGTTTCTAACAAGAATTGCGATGTCCGGACCTATAGCTACAGTAAGATTTGCCATTCCTTATCATCATCGTCTTTGATTTTTCGATCATCATCCGTCCACAGATTTCAGGCTTCGGAATCTAGGTGAGAGGATCATCTTCAGTGTCGTACACAATGGTACGAGGACCATCCTGAATGCACCTCCATACCCCAGGCTCCTTAGCCTTACAATAGTGCTCAAAACGCCAAGTCCAATCAAAATAATGGTCTCCATACATCAGCCTTTGGATTTTTGTAGATGTATCGGTAATCTGAGCGAGTTCCTGATGCAATGCCAGAGTCTGAGAGTAAATAGCAGCCAAGGTAGCATTTGCAAGATCCGCAACAGTCAAAACACCGTTTGGGATTTAATTAACAGTGACAATTGCAATGGGTCCAATCCGAAATGGTCAACAAAGTCAACTCTAAACAGTGATTTCGAACAGCAACTCGATTCGGATTCCGAACAGTAATCTCCAATTCGAACTCGAAACAATAATTGATCTGAGATGCTTATCCGAGATAGCTTGATGATGATCTGAGATACTATGCACTTGATTCGAGATATAGGCGAACTTCAACAGGGATGATACATGATGGGTTTGAGATGCAGGTATTTTATCCGAGATGGGTTCGAGTTCTTCAAAATATGATCCAAGATGTTCAAGAAGATGATCTGATTTGGCCCGAGATGATCGGAGTCTTCAAGAAGATGATCAGAGATGCATCTGAGATCTAACTGAAACTCAACAGAAACTCCGAAACAGTAGCAAGTGCAGTTCGAACAGTATGATATCAAATCTGATCATGGAAACAGGTTCAAACAAGCTCTAATACCAATTGTAAGTCCCAAAAACTGGATCTCATGATATCACACAAGGTTTGTTTGGTGGCGGAATTACACAAACAAGCCATGAATCAGACAAACAAGCTATGGATTAAATAGAAAAGAAACAAGATGAAGTAGAAAGATCAACTTGCATACAAATGTTGTAATTTGTCTAATACAAGTTGTAGAGCGAAACCACCAAAAACCTCCTAACCACATCATTATCTATTTATACCTAGAGGGTTAGAGCACCATTAACCGAAAAACCTAAGGCCCATGAGCCTTCCCCCAACCCATATACACTAGATAATCCACATCAATAATATAACTAATGCATAAACCTTATTAGGGCCTAACATCACATGTGTTTGAAATCACTTGCCATATTACGTTAAAAGAGCATTGTTTATCTAGGATCAGCATCTGGGTATCTAGATGATGACGCCAAAAAGGGGGAGAGTGTAGAAGGGATGATAAAGCTTCCTCCTCGAGTTAAAAGAGCTCAAAAGAAGCCTGGCACATCTATAGAAAAAAATGCTAAAACACATGCTCTTGACAAAGGAAAAAGGAGAAACACAAGAGAAGCTAAGGATATGCCTACAGTCCATTGGATAAAACTTAGGCTCTTCAACAGATGCCTCCACAAGAATGCAACATACAAGACAAGGCAAGCCTCAAACATCTGTTGTAACTTCCACAATCCATTTAAATCACCCACTGCCACATCAACCACTATTATCACTCAAACCACTGATCCTTCACACCTAACATCTATTGGCATCTCAAAAGTGAGAACACATGTTACATCGACAACAACCCTTACCATACATCTACATTCCCAAAAGGACCGAGTAGGTTTACTTATTAAAAGAACCATCAACACAAACCCTTTCACCACCAACAAAAACACCCCCACCATAAACTAGATCCCGAAGAACAAAATTCATCATCAAAGATGATGATGAAGAAACCCCTGAATATTTACCCATCAAAACCACAACATCACTACCACGTACCACAAACCACTCAATACCACTACCAAAGCATCAATTCCATCATTCAACATAACCATAACCACATTTGCTCATCCTTTGGAGTTGGCAATTGTATCGCAAGAAATACAATCTTTTTACTCCACAACTAACCCAAGAAAATTCTCCTTTCCATCTTCGCATGACTTCCCAAAGCCTGCTAATATTAAAGAATACTTGGAGCTAAAGCTAAAGCAGGCAGAAAAACTTGTTGTAGAAAAGAGTAAAGGAAAGCAAGATAAAGAGGCTTAGCAAATCTTATCTCAGGAATTCAAAAACGCGAACATCCCATAAGATTATGCAAAAGATGTCAACAACAAACCCTCACAAGTTCTAGTTAATGATCCAGAACTTAGAAAAGCATTGAGGGAAGAATATATTGATCATATAATGAAGAACAAGCCACACAGAGAAACCAAAGCACAATTCTCAGGATGGCCAACACAATGAAATAGTAAGAATTAAAAAGTTAAAGTTTAATCCAGACTTCAAACCTACACCCCCCAACTGGAAAATAGGAAGAAAGCCTAACGAAAAAAGGGCACTCTACTTGAGAAGGATGAAGGAGGAGATCGTTGTTGCAAAATTTTGGACTTTATGGTCAATGGCTAAATGGGATAAATCAACAATCAGTCATAACATTAGAATGCTTGAAACTTTAAGAGAGAAAGATCCTTCACTCCCAAGAAAGCCAGACTATGATCATGTTGATTTCCCTGTTAAAACATTAGTTGATCGTTCAGATCTTCCATCTACAAAGAACATCTCTTAAACAACAATACCACTTATGTACAAACATATTTATAGACATATTTTTGTGAGTTTAGGTTAGAGGATCATATCAGTTTTTTTTAGACATATCACAAGTACCATTAACCTTTATAAGACTTTAAGTTCTAAACAAATTCACTTAGATTGTCAATATACTTGTCCACATAAACCTCTACACATTTCTCAATTGATCCGAGATACATTTAGGTAATTTTAGGAACTTGACTTAACTGTGTTTCGCACCTCAGAATATAGTCCCGTATCAAGATTCCCTTGATTTCATCTTACAGGTGAATATATCTAACTGATATCTTTACCTGGGTAATGCGAGACCTTGAGAGCTCAGGTTAGTACCACTAGATCGACAAAGAGATAAAGGCTCGTCTTGAAAGTAGTGTTCCAATTTGGAATCTTTTACTGCAATTGTTGGATCTTTTGATACTTACAATTTGCTGTAGTTTTTGGGTTTTGAAGGCAAAAGTCTTCTACAAGTTCTAGTCCATTGCTGATGCAAAATCAAAGAACTTGTATAATACTCCAGATATCAATTCTTAATAAAGACCTAGTATCTCGAATCTGACAATCTATCAAACCAAATTTCGGTGTAGTAAGACCATATATATGAGAGATGTTCAGCCACTAATTAAAAAGTTTTTCTTTTAAGTTTATAACTCACAAACAATCTAATAAATGTGCAAAGCCTACTCGCACTTCCTTAGTGAGACCTATTTAAACTTTATAACACTTCAAATCTTTAACATTCCGTGATAGTCCACTGATGTACTATCATTTCCTCTTTTCTCACGAAAACTCTTTTTGTCTTTTTCATGTTTTTATACATTTTTGCATTTTTTAATGTTTTTTGTATTTTCTACAACATTTCTCCCCCTAAAATCAAAAGCATATTTTTGGATTTTTGTTTTTAAAGAATGAAATTCTAAAAACTGTAAAATGTGACAAACCGATGAGAATCACTTCAATTCGCCATCCATTACTTCTTCACATTTTTTATTTTTAAACTCTTTCCCCCTCATGATGACAAAACCTTAGACTTTTTGATTTAAAAAAACATTTTACTCAACAATCTTTTCAATTAGTTTTGTCTAATCAACAGTGAGGGTTCTGTGAAATTTTCAAATTTTCTTCAATCATTGCCTTTATGTAGAACAAGTTATCCCGGCCCAAAAATCCTTGTGCTAGGAACCTCAGTCTTCATGTTACTTTATATTCCGAAAGATCCTGCACATAAATGCAAACAATCAATTGAATAGTTAACCCATGATTTTCAATCTTAGGTTCAACCTTAGTTTTGATTTTCTTTTCACTATCAGGTTTATTTCTCAAGTTTAGGAAAATCTTCTAAAATTTCAATTTTCACTGATTGTTCAGTCTTTTCAATAGATTTTTCTTTTATTACCCTTTTTTGTTCAACCCTTTCTGACTTCCCGGTTGACACAAATTTTTCAACTTTTACAGGAAAATTTCCCTTTTTCATCAGTGATGCTTGGCTTTTAGACATTGCTTTCTTGAAATACCTTATAGAATCTTTTCGTTTAGCACTTTTGAAGTTTCACCAGCTTTGAATTTTGAAAATTTAGTGTTAACTGTTTTTACTTGTAGATTCTTTGACTTGTTTGCAAACTTGTGTTGGTACAAACATTGGTGAGTTTTGCTTTAAATCTCAGGAATTTTTGTTAACACTAGAAACAGGTTTAGGCTTTGACTGTGGATATTGTCTAAAAATGTGTCCAACTTTATTACATCGAAAACATTTCTTAACCTGTTCTAGTTGTTGTTTTCTAGCATCAAACTTATCATTTGATTGTTTTTTTCCCAAACTTTCTTTTTCCGTTTCTGAAATAGTTCCGAAAACAAAATTTATTTTATTTGAATAATCCGGTTTTTGGAACCTGTGATTATTTTTCTTCTTCTTAGCATATCCAAACCTTTTCTTTTTGTTTTTGGACATTTTTTACCTCTATGATTATAAAAATGTTTAGGTTTGGAATTGTAAGACGTTTTTAAATTTCGAAGGTCCAACAAACTCATTTCAACTAATTTAAAAACTTTTTCAATTTTGTTAACATCTACGTTCTGAATCAGAAATTCTTCATCAGAAAATAGTTTGTCAGATCCTCTCACTTTGTATGCTACCATCTTAGGATCTTCAAACTTGATTCTGATTTTGAAATATAATTCTTATGAAAGCTTTCTTCATTTTCAGAATGGGAATTTAAATTACTCTTTGCAGCATCTGTGTTTTGAAAAACATTTTCGACCACTTTTGTAACAACATAAGAATCACATTCATAGGTCACATCTATGTTCTCAGGCAACTCGACTTTTGCTTCATTTTCAAGTTCATATTGAGCGCCTTCTCCTCTCCTTCATGATTTCTTCTAGAATAATTGTTCTAGATTGGAGGAGGAACACGATGATAACCCGAGTCATTGTTTTGAACTCCACATTTATTCTCTTCCTTGAAAGTTTTTACTTCTTGTTTGGGAAGAATGTGATCAATTACGTATGAACTTGTGGAGTAACTAATTAACAATTTGTTGACCTTTTCGGCTTCGTTCTGACTTTCTCCAATTCTTGTGTTTAGATCGGCAATATTGTTCAGATGAATATTGATTGCCATCTATTTATCCATTACTGTAGCTTTCAACATGTTGATTGTAGCACCATCTTTTAGATTAGCATCACTGTGAATTTTGATGGTATAGCTTTAGCTGAGCTTGTCATAAGCTTCTTTCATTTGATTATAATCTCTTGACATATTATATGTATGACATTTCAGTCTTTATATCTCTCATCTTTAACAATACATAATTCACACGGTTTTAGCACTTTGCTTTTTATATTTCATCTTTTTCAGCACAAGATTTGCATGGCTCTATGCATTTTGTGCATTGTCGTTCTATCTTGATTTTCTCGTTCTTTTCAACTTCCTTCTCTTCCTGGACTCTCTCAACTTTTAGCTTCTAATTAACTTCAAAAATTTCATCTTCTCCTTGAGAATGATTGGTTTTTCTGGAACTTCATCGTATTTTACACTTTGTTTTTGTTCGCCAAAGAATCCTTCATAAGCATTACACACATGAGGAGGCATAGATAATTTAAACGTATTATGAATAACATCTTCCTTATCTTCCTCTTTATACTGTTTCTCTTTTTCTTCAGTCTTTGTGCTTTGACTTTGTTCAACAGATAAACCTGCACTTGTAACAGAAATACTAGATTGAGATAACATGAACATTTTTAAAGCCTTAACCTCTTCAGAACACGATCTCTCATAAACATACTCAGTAAGAAAATGCTTATAAGTGAATTAAACACAATCTCATTGTTATCCATTTTTATTGAAAATTTTGATAACTAAAAACTTCATGTGATATTCTCTCGACGGTGTCCTGGAATAGCCCGTATGTATCCATAAAATCTCGAAAAAATTTCGATCACCAAATTTGTTTTTTAGGTTACCTTGGTGCGAAGGTAAACTTCACTGCATGCGAAGATAAAAATTTCACTTCGTGCGAAGAGGGTTTCACAATTTCACGTTTTTTGCCATTTCGATCAAGAATTTGGTTGATTTTAGGTCTGATTCTTTCAAGAGTTTGTTATTAGTCCATTTTAAACAGTCTTGTGAAAAAAAAAAACCTGTCAAATTTGTCCGTCCAATGTCCGGGAAATGTCAAAAATAAGAAAAAATGAGTAGAAGAAAGATGTATTGTGGCTGAATCTTGTCCAACGTCTTCAAATGTCTTCAAATCAGGCGTTCCTGCTCTGATACCACTTGAAGGTCTGTGTGACTTATCTGATAGCTCATTCACTAACTTGATAACCTAGTATACACGTATGGAATCCGTGTATAATTAGGCGACATTGTAAACATGTTGTATTCACTTTAATCACTATTTCATTAACTTGTTGTAGGTTACAGATCCTAGAAACTGTCGGATAGAGCTCCGCCATGCAAATCACAAAACTATTTTAAATGAACTAGATTCTATCTTCGTGCAAAGGTAAATCTCCTTGTAACAAGATAATTTCACTTCGTACGAAAATAGATTACCTTCGTACGAAGTGCATATCCACTTCGTGCGAAGTGACAAACATACATTCTAATATTATGCAACTATATACAGACTCGATACTATTCGTTGACGTAGGTGACAGACATATGCATCAACAACATGTTCCGATAGTACTGAGTGCTGAAGACCCAAAAGTTCAAGTCCCTAAAAAGCTTTAAAACTACTCCGAGCAAGATTTTTAGAAAAAAACGAGCTAGATGCAAAGGCATTTAGTATCGTTGCTATGGCTTTGCCGAATAATATCTATGTTGGCATGTTGCATTGCAATAGTGCCTAAGGAGTTGTGGAATGCTTTGAAAGAGCAATTCGGTGGTACAGAGGAAGTTATTGAAAACAACCAAGAAATTTTAAACCAACAGTACAAAACACTTTTTCACGTTAAAGGAGAATCGTTAACTCAACAGTTCGAAAGGTTTAGTTGTCTTATAAGTGAATTAAAACAAGTAGATGTTAATTTCCTAATTCAACTTTGAATAGCCGATTTCTAAGATCATTAACAGATAAACGGGACACTATTGCTTTTGTAACTAGAAACTGTGACAACCGGCATTTTCTGGTTGTAATTAAGCGTATAACGAACAGTAATACCATTATAATTAGCATAATTAGACGTAAATTAACTCGATCAGGCCCATGAAGAGCCTAGGAACATCTACTTGATTCACGTTATGCGAATTGGTGATAATCGAGAAGACTAAACGCGAAATTTAACGATAAGCGAACTAATGCCGAACAAATACTGACAGCGTCTTAAAATATGAATTTTGTACTTGTATTTATCATGCAGTTATGATTATGCGATATATTTGAATCATTAGACGTCGCAAAGCACAACGTGGAAGTTACACGAAAATCGAGACGCACCTACAACGAAACGGAAGCCATGGACTAGAGATTCGTCTAAATATTAATATATTATGATATATTGGACTTGGTTTTCAAATTTTAGTACGCGCAGTTGAAACCGAATAAAAAAACGAATTCAAAACGACAAACGAAGTTGTATACGTGATGTTAACGTAATCGATGAACGAAGTTGACAAACAGCGACTACCGACACTATCGTACATACCTTTGACCCAAAAATTTAATTTTACGATGTTCCATGGAGTTTGGGTTTGAAAACGGGCTTTGGATATGTAATTGGGCCTGAACACGTCGACGGGCTTTGGGCCCGACCCGCTAGAGAAACCCTAGCAATATATAAACAAGCACAACCCTAATTCCCTCATTTATTACAAACTGAACCCTAGCACACCAAGTTCAACTCTCTTCCTTCTCTCCCCCAACCTCGGTCACCGGAGTCTGGCGAGGACTTCTGGTCGCACCTCTGGCGGTCTCTCCGGCCGACCACACACCACACAACGGACATCCTCTCTTCCACCCTCATACACACACCCGCATACATCAGTTTAGAGAGAGAGCAGCATAGAGAGAGAGAGAGACGGGGAGAGAGAGACGAGATAAAGAGAGGGCGGCGGTGGGGGATTCGACGGCGACGGTAGCCACCGCGTCTCAGCGGCGCGGCTTCGTTGCGTCGCCGGCGACGGCACGATGTCGCGACAACGGTGGAGGGGATCCCGACCGGCGGCAGTGGCGGTGGGATTATTTTGGTCACTTTTCGGGTTCGGTTCACTCGTGTCTCGACTCAGTTCAGTTGTTCGGTTCACTCGTGTCTCGACTCAGTTCAGTTCCGATTCATCTTCAGTTCATGTTTCGGGTTTGGGTTCGATTCAAGATTTGGTTTATTTGGCTTCATCTCGGTTCAGTTTTGGTACCGGTCTCAGTTCGAGTTCGGTCAACTTAGTCACGGATGGTCAAATAGTCAACATACCGCCTCGGTTCAGATTTTTTGTTCGGTCAATGGGTCAACTCGGTTAAACATGGTCAACGCGAGTCAATGCAGTCAACTGGTCAAACTCGGTCAATTGTCATGTCAATGGGTCAACTAAGAGTCGGTAGAAATTGATTACGACGTGAAATTTATTTATATTAGTTTATAAATATTAATAATATATATCGCGAAACAGAGCTCAAAACCGACCTGTTAACGATTACATATCACCAAAATTTTAAAAATAACAATCGATCCGACTACGTTATTCGCGTAAAACTATTAGTTAAAATCGAACCGACGTCATTATATATATAAATCGGAACTAAAATTGGCGCATTATATTCGATAACGACGAGAAGTTATATATATTGTTTGAGTACATTGATAAATTGCGTTTTGACAAATAAATCGACAACTTGTATTGTCGGGATCGTCCAAAAACAGAGGAAACTCTACCCAATTTTTTTCAAAAATACGTAATACGAAACGTGTGGTATTTCAAAGACAAAACATCCTATTCAAGCGATAGTTATTAGAAAATAAATATTGTTATGTATTTATTTTTCCGACACCATTATAACTTACAAATCGATCCGATAACGTTTGAACGAGCGTGGTTACAATATATCAAACATTCGGTAGTCGATTATAAACTAAATACAATTATTTAAATTACTTCAAAGTCGAAATTCAGAAATTAGATTTGAAAACAACGATAACTCTTCCGAACACTTTTATAGAATAAATATAATGCTTATATTTATTTCGAAACGCAAAGATTTCCGAACGCTTTTACAAGATGAATACAAGGTGTGTATTATTTCAAACGACAAAATTCGAAATTATATATTAAAGACGTCTATATTCTGGAATCATATAACACGACTATAATTATATATATATATATTCGAATGTCGAGACTTTGAATACTTTCATAAAAAAATATAGTTATATTTATTTCAAACGTCGACGACGTGAACACTTAACAATACTTTCGAAGGATTTTATAACAATAAGATATTGGTTATATTCGATTCAGACGCCTAAACGAAGTACGGCGCAACTCTGCAAGACTATAACAAGCGTACGATTACATCGTTTAATTACTATAAAGGATACGCCAGACTCTTGCTCGGGTACGGAATGTATTATCTATACGGGTATATTTACAAGTATATATATACATTATATCTTACAAAAACTACGAAGAGTCATACTATTATCCGTCGACGTACATGACGACTAATACGATTTCATGAAATATAGTTATGTTTATATATAAACATATATTTCAAGTCGCTCGAAAACTAAATCGTTTCTATGAAAACCATAGATTGGTTATTTCGAGTTAAGACAATGACACTTTCATAGAATCGTATAATTAGTGATTCGGTAGAGCTCGGTGACACTTAGTTTAGCTACGTTATATCTAGAAACTTACAAGTTATTCCATTTTAGGAATACCTTAGATTGCATGGTAGCAAGTCAAGTTGTGGAGACAACACTATGGAGATCACATTAAGCTAGCTTAGCACAAGGATATCGAGGTGAGTTCATAACCTCCACTTTTTACCATTTTACATTTTTATAAATGTTTTCGGGGGTGGAAAGACATGCAAGTTTTGCGAAAGCATACAATGTTTCGATGAACTAAAATCATATATGTTACAAACAGATTTCAATGAACTTAAATGGTTTACGAAAGTTTATGCTAAACTTACCTGTTTTCACAGCTATACAACGTTTTTTGAATTATGCATGAGTTTTATGACTAGTGACGGGATTGTCATAGTCACAACTAGGGGGCAAGGCCCCAATTTTATTTATAACATGGGCTAGGCCCAATGACAAGAAAACATGGGCTAGGCCCAATAACAACAAAACATGGGCTAGGCCCAATATCAAAAATACAATGAAGGAAATCATATGAAGGGCGAGGCCCATTCATACATATCGGAAAAACAGATTTTGTATGTAGCTATGGGATTAGAAGATAACAGATTACTGTGCGTAAGTAGGATGATAACAATAGTAACCATTAATCAGGTAGTGACCATTCATCACGTAGTGACCAAGGTGCAAAAGGTATAGATCTATCAAGTTTGATACACGCTCCACTCCTGGTATGTTAACCGGTTAGGAGTGCTTTTGTGAACCCAAATGATGTCAGAGTTATCTCGGGTTAGTTACTTACTTATGGCACGTAGGTCAATGTATTAGCTACACACTCACAGATCCTTGATTCCAGAGGCATCTTACATACTATGATTTCAATACCAGTTTTCAAAGATAATAGAAAACATTTCAATACTGGTTTACAAAGATCACAGAAAACATTTCAATACCGGTTTACAAATACGATTGAAAACATTTTATCACTGGTTTACAAATATAACAGTTATATGCATGGATTTGCAAACAACACAGAAAACATTTCAATACTGTTATACAGATATGACATTTCAAATGCATTGGGATGCTATGATCCCACAAACGGTTTTCGAATGCAAAGTGTTCAAATGTTTTATGATTCATTTGAAACAAAGATAAACAAACTATGAACTCGCCAACTTTATGTTGACTTTTCGCATGTTCTTTCTCATGTTAGAATTTCAAGTATGGCACGGTTGAAAAAGGAGAACCCATGGGGATTCGAGTACTTAGCGGTGTTCACAGTCTAAAAGTCTTAGCACTCACGTTTACTTCGGTTGTGCAATGAAGATAGCAGTTTAGTTCACGCCCAGCTCTGATATGATGGAATTATAGGGGTATGACATACTGGTATCAGAGCTATAGGTTTCACCGAATTAGGTATCAAACCTAGCTCTGATAACAGATTGGTATCAGAGCCATAGGTTTCAGCGAATTAGGTTTCCGTGGAGATACCTAGGCTTTAACCTCACTTTCCTTTGGGGACACTAGATCATTAAGACTTGAATACATACAGAACGCCTAGCACTCGAATATGGGTTCCAACCGTGGCCGAAACAATGATTCAACATTTTGATTTTAAACATACACTAGTGTTGTGTCTGATACGCGGTACACGAAACATTACATACAGTAAGCAAAATTTTGAGAGTTTTGCCATCATGCATTTAAGACCTTTGGAAAGCTTATGTCAATTTCCATTAAGGATCAGCGCGTAGGAACCGCGATAATTAACTCAATCAAACGCGATTACCTATACTGTTGATGCTATTTTATTTACCCGAGCAGGTGGCCTACACAAAACGAAACACTAGTGCACAAATATACATGAAAGTTAACCGATACGGCAAGGGATGTTGAAGTGCATCACATACGACTTTCGAGGCACGACCTTGAGAAAGCATGGTAATACGCCAACGATGCTAAACCTGTCAGCGGGATAACTACCATCCATATTGTGGCAATTTGTCATGTGGTCCTATAAGCGACACGAAACATGTTGAGGTACGACCAAATGAGATTTCATAACATTCGATACTTATTACTATGGTAATCACAATATTGGCCTACAAAAGAAGTCACATGTCTTTGCATTCCCCCTACTTTATTAATGGCAATTACGCCATATTTGACATTCCGTGCTAATGTCACGAAATTTCAACTTTGCACATACTAAGTAGGTTTGCACACCTCTACTCCTCATAACGGTCATTGTGTCACGGGAAATTCTTTCTTGATTAGCGAACACCTATTGCATCATTTCTTGACAAACTTATACGATACGTATGCTTTGTTGCTACGCACGCGGTTAACTTGATACGTGGGGATCGTCTGGGTCTTCACTTCAAACGGTCCTTTCATCAATAATTTAAAGGTTGGTTCGCTATAGTCAATTTTTTTACTTTGTGATCTAGATGACCTGCATTATTGTGAGTAATGACTCCTTGGTATCGAGTCAACGAATTCTAGAAATTTCTTTTCTTTCCAAGTTGCATACATGGGTTTTCGTAGTAACCATATCAAAACTTCTTGATCGAATCATGTATTTATTGTTGGATTGTGCCAAACCAAGTTCAGTTGTTTGAACTTGCTCACTGTATACAAATTCAATTCAAGGATTTCATATGATGGATTGAGTCCGTCATATTGAAAGTAATATCAACAAGCAATTCATGTATTTCGAACCATAGCAGATTGATTCAGTCTGCACCCTTATTAAGTCATTTATTGGTTACGGCACCTTGTGGTGGCGTTTCACTAGTTGAAGCTTGCGCTAAAATCGTTTCCACAACTCATGTAGGAATTTAATTACTTAATTATTTATTCATTTTTTTAAATCCCCTTGTTGGGTCATTTTCTTAAATATTCTTAATACAATAGTGTATTAAGAAAAAGGGTACACAAATTTATGGTCTATTTTAGTGTACCTCATAACGGTTCTTTCCTCATCGGTCGAAAATTTTGGGATTTTTTTTGTTCTTCCACTAGCGACCAAAGATTATATTTATTTTTCTTTCATTTTCAGTTGAAAATCCTATGAGGTTTATTTAGAACAAATATTCAGACTTACTTGGTTGAACCTTTCATCTAATTGTAAACATGGCGAATTTATTCTGTCGCCGCTTTTATTGAATTATTTCAAATCACTATGACGCCTTGTGGCGTCGGTATAAACCTGTAGCTTGGGCTAATCATCAAAAGTGGTCTTAATGCAACTATGTATTAAGATAATGATACACTAACACCGGTTGTATTTTCGTGTATCCTTGCAATTGAATAGTGTTAACTTATGGTTCGAAAAGTTAACAAATCACCTTCATGTTTCTAATTCAGTTGAGCTTGTTGATTCTAAGTCTCACCGATCCAACAACCAATGCTAGTTTCCATTGGTAGAAATTCCTATTGTTTATGGAATTCATTTACAGATTGTGAACGTCTTGGAAATCTATTTGTCGAGATTCTCAGTTGTATGACCCATGTAAATCCAGTCACATTAGTGATTATATCATTATGTTTCGTTCACTTGGTATCGATTCTGAAAAAAGATTTAGTTTCACCAGTGGGTTCATATTGTTGTAATAAGTCTCGATGCAACTACATAGTCATTTACCTGAGTATTAATTATACCTACCTACGCATGACAAGAACCTAAGGAGATAACATAGCTTAAATTTCGAGGACGAAATTTTTATAATAAGGGGAGAATGTGGCAACCGCCGTTTTCCGGTTGTAATCAAGCGCATAACAAATAGTAATACCATTATAATTAGCATAATTAGACGTAAATTAACTCAATCAGTCCCCTGAAGAGCCTAGGAACGTCTACTTGATTCATGTTACGCGAATTGGCGATAATCGAGAACACTAAACGCGAAAGTGAACGATAAGCGAACTGATTCCAAACAAATACTGACAACGTCTAAAAATACGATTTTTGTACTTATATTTATCATACAGTTATGATTATGCGATATATTTGAATCGTCTGACGTCGCAAAGCACAACGCGGAAGTTACACGAAAATCGAGACGCACCGACAACGAAACGGAAGCCACGGACTAGAGATTCGTCTAAATATTAATATATTATGATATATTGGACTTCGTTTTCAAATATTAGTACGCGCAGTCGAAACCTGATCGAAAAAAAATTCAAAACGACAAACGAAGTTGTATACGTGATGTTAACGCAATCAACGAACGAACTCGACAAACAACGACTACCAACGCTATTTTACATACATTTGATCCAAAAATTTAGTTTTATGATGTTCCATGGAATTCGGGTTTGAAAACGGGCTTTGGATACGTAATTGGGCCTGAACACGTTAACGGGCTTTGGGCCCGACCCGCTAGAGAAACCCTAGCCATATATAAACAAGCACAACCCTAATTCCCCCATTTCTTACAAACCAAACCCTAGCACACCAGTTCAACTCTCTGCCTTCTCTCCCCCAACCCCGGTCGCTGGATTCCGGCGAGGACTTCCGACCGCCCTTCTAGTTGTCTCTCCTGCCCCCCACACCACAAAAACCGACATCCTCTCTTCCACTCTCATACACACACCCGCATACATCTGTTTAGAGAGAGAGAGAGCGTAGAGAGAGAGCAACGGGTAGAGAGAAAGATAGACGGGGAGAGAGAGACAAGATAGAGAGACGACGGCGTTGGGGATTCGATGGCGGCGGCAGCCGCCACGTCTCAGCAGCGCGACTTCGCTGCGTCGCCGTTGATGACACGGTGGCGCGACTGCGGTGGAGGGATCTCGACCGGCGACAATGGCGGTGGAATTATTTTGGTAACTTTTTGGGTTCAGTTCACTCGGGTCTCGACTCAGTTCAGTTTCGGTTCGTCTTTAGTTCAGGTTTTGGGTTTGGGTTCGATTGAAGATTTGGTTTATTTGGCTTCATCTCGGTTCAGTTTTGGTACAGGTCTCGGTTCGAGTTCGGTCAACTCAGTCACGGATGGTCAAACAGTCAACATACCGCCTCGGTTCAGATTTTTGGTTCGGTTTGGTGTTCGGTTCGACTCGGTCAACACCGAGTCAACTCGGTCAAACATGGTCAACGTGAGTCAATGTAGTCAACTGGTCAAACTCGATCAATTGTTGGGTCACTGGGTCAATGGGTCAACTAAGACTCGGTAGAAATTAATTACGACGCAAAATTTATTTATATTAATTTATAAATATTAATAATATATATATCACGAAACCGAGCTTAAAACCGACCCGTTAACAATTACACATCGCCAAAATTTTAATCCGACTACGCAATTCGTGTAAAACTATTAGTTAAAATCGAACTGACGTCATTATATATATAAATCGGAATTACAATTGGCGAACATTATATTCGATCACGACGAGAAGTTATATATATTGTTTGTGTAAATTGATAAATTGTGTTTTGACAAATAAATCGACAACTTATATTGTCGGGATTGTCCAAAAACAAAGGAAACTCTGCCTGATTTTCGTAAAAATACGTAATACGAAACGTGTTGTATTTCAAAGACAAAACATCCTATTTAAGCGATAGTTATAAAAAATAAATATTGTTATGTATTTATTTGCCGTGCTATTATAACTTACAAATCGATCTGCTAACGTTTCAACGAGCATGGTTACAATATATCAAACATTCGGTAGTCGATTATAAACTAAATATAATTATTTATATTACTTCAAACGTCGAAATTTGGAAATTAGATTTGAAAACATCGATAACTCGTCCGAACACTTTTATGGAATAAATATAATGCTTATATTTATTTCGAAACGCCAAGATTCTGAACGCTTTTACAAGATGAATACAAGGTGTGTATTATTACAAACGCAGAATTCGGAAATTATATATTAAAGACGTCTAGAATTCGGGAATCGTATAACACGAATATAATTATATATTCGGATGTCGAGACTTTGAATACTTTCATAAAATAAATATAAACGTCGACGACGTGAACACTTACGAATACTTTCGAAGGATTTTATAACAATAATATATTCATTATATTCGATTCAGACGCCTAAACGAAGTACGACGCAACTCCGCAAGACAATAACAAGCGTACGATTACATCGTTATTTATTATAAACGATACGCCATACTCTTGCTCGGATACGAAATGTATTATCTATACGGGTATATTTACCAGTATATATACATTATATCTTACAAAAACTACGAAGAGTCGTACTATTATCCGTCGATGTACATGACGACTAATAGTATTTCATGAAATACAATTATGTTTATATATAAACATATATTTCAAGTCGCTCGAAAACTAAATCGTTTCTATGAAAACCATAGATTGGTTATTTTGAGTTAAGACAATGACAATTTCATAGAATCGTATAATTAATGATTCGGTAGAGCTCGGTGACACGTAGTTTAGCTACATTATATCTAGAAAGTTACAAGTTAATCCGTTTTAGGAATACCTTAGATTGCATGCTAGCAAGTCAAGTTGTGAATAATACTATGGAAATCACATTAAGCTAGCTTTGCACAAGGATATCAAGGTGAGTTCATAACCCCCACTTTTTACAGTTTTACATTTTTATAAATGTTTTCGGGGGTGGAAAGGCATGCATGTTTTGTGAAAGCATACAATGTTTCGATGAACGAAAATCATATATTTCTAAACCATGTTACAAACAGATTTCAATGAACTCAAATGGTTTACGAAAGGTTTATGCTAAACTTACCGGTTTTCACAGCTATACAATGCTTTTCGAAACATGCATGAGTTTTATGACTAGTGACAGGATTGTCATAGTCAAAACTAGGGGGCGAGGCCCCAATTTTATTTATAACATGGCTAGGCCCAATGACAAGAAAACATGGCCTAGGCCCAATATCAAATGTATAAACAAAATCATATGAAGGGCGAGGCCTGTTCATACATATCGAAAACACAGATTTTGTATGTAGCTATGGGATTAGATGATAACAATAGTAACCATTAATCACGTAGTGACCTTTAATCACGTAGTGACCAAGGCGCAAAAGGTATAGATCTATCGAGTTTGAGACACGCTCCACTCCTTCTATGTTAACCGGTCAGGACTGCTTTTGTGATCCCAAATGATGTCAGAGTTGTCTCAGGTTGGTTAAATACTTATGGCACATAGGTCAGTGTATTAGCTATACATTGATAGATCCTTAGATTCCATAGGCATCTTACATACTATGATTTCAATACCAGTTTTCAAAGATGACAGAAAACATTTCAATACTTGTTTACAAAGATCACAGAAAACATTTCAATACCAGTTTACAGATACGATGAAAACATTTTATCACCGGTTTACAAATATAACTGTTATATGCATGGATTTGCAAACAACACAGAAAACATTTCAATACTGTTATACAGATATGACATTTAAAATGCTGTGGGATACTATGATCCCACAAACCGGTTTTCGAATGCAAAGTGTTCAAATGTTTTATGATTCATTTGAAACAAGGACAAACAAAGTATGAACTCGCCAACTATATGTTGACTTTTCGCATGTTCTTTCTCATGTTATAATTTCAAGTATGGCATGGTTGAAATAGGAGAACCCATGGGGATTCGAGTACTTACCGGGTGTTCACTGTCTTAATGTCTTAGCACTCACGTTTACTTCCCCTGTGCAATGAAGATACCAGTTTAGTTCACGGCGAGCTCTGATGTGATGGAATTATAGAGGGTGTGACAGAAAATCTATTGGTTTCAAAGAGATGAATTTGACTCAGCTTCATGGTAGGCTCTTGACTTATGAGAGAGAGCCTAACTAGAAAAAGAAGTTTCAAGAGTCAGGAAAAGTTGCTGATGACTATGCTTTTGGTAATACAACACTTTTGGTAAAGAGGAAACCTTTTGTGGAAGTAAGGATTAGGGTTATGACCATTTTATTTACATTACATCAGGTGGACGATTTAACTCTGATACTTACTCACCCAGTTATGCTTTCACAGCAAACGGGGAAAACCAAGTTTCTAAAACTTACCATTTGAGTTAAATAATCTTCAACATTTTTACCCCACTGATTTGGAAGAAATTGACATTTTGCACCAACTTGTTTTGCTAAGTGTCAGGACTAGCAAATTTTACAAAAGAACTGGCAAAAAATTTCAAGGGTTGCATGGATGGTTAAAAGTTGGGTTGCATAAATATAAAATCAAGTGTTACAAGTGTAATGGTCATTTTGCTAGAGAGTGTAGGAACCAAACAAGTGGCACTATTGTCACACATCCAAGTCCTAGGCCTCAAAACATTATTCATTATTCCAAATATACCCATGCTACACACATGCATAGCAATGCTCACTTTCCACACCCTACAACCACTGTTCCGGTTCAATATGTCCAAACCAATATTCCTCATATACAATATGTTCAAGCCCTAGTTCCTCAGGTTCAAGTGCAACCTGCACCACAAGTTACACAAACCTCTTCCCAGGCAGAGAATAGTCAACAAAGCTTCTTTACACAAGAGTTTGTTGATGGGAGTAGTTTACCTGATGAACTTACTGATGAAAATTTTGCTCTAGTTACCAATTTTAAAAAGAAACCTGATGATTTTTATTTTATGGCACTAGATACAATACTAGAAGGGGTTGAGTCTGAGGAAGTAGTGTCCAATATTGATGAGGTTTATGATAATGTGGAAACAGATGTTTCAGAATAAAAAGTTGGTGAAGAAATGGTAAATCCTCTGTCAGACCCATGGGATTCTAGTGTTTCTGAAGGAGAGTGTGATTGTGCCATGATGGTTACTGTATTATTGCTTTTGCAAATATTAAAGAGGTGAATAAAAACCTTAGAAACAAGATCTTAGATGATGAAATTAAGTTTGAAAAACTTGTTAAATAGTTAAAATCAAAACTGTTTGAAAAACAAAATGAAATCAACAGTCTCAAACATGAATCAAGCATAACCAAGGATCAACTCAAAACTATGATAGAAAAATATCAAAGTTGTAAAAAGGAGCTAGAATCTACCCAGATCACATGTGAAAAATGGGTAGACTCTTGCAAAGATTATGAGTTGATGTTAGAATCACTTATCAAAAGCAATGTGAATTTTGGCATAGGTTTTCTAAAACATGACCAAGTTTCTCAAAACATCGCTGTAAATGATTGTGGTTTGGTTGAAATTATTCCAACAAACATGGTTAGTCAAAAATTAAAGTCACTGGACCAAATGGTAAGAAAATTGTTTTAGAAAGACTAGAAGGATCATCAACTTTTGAGTAAATTGAAAAACATCAATTAAAACCAATCTAGTCAGATGAATGTGACATTCTTGAAAACTTTAAGCCAATGGATTTCTCAACCATTGAAGGTATAAAGGCCCCTCAAGTCAAGATCATTCCCTTAAAAGATCCTCCAGCAGATGTTACAACATCTGTTGACAAAAAGGGTGAAAAAGGGAAGAAGAGAAAGAATATATGTGACAAATGGCAAATAACCGGTAAATCCGTACAATCTAATCACTATTCTTAGTACATAATCTCATGGATTTTATGGTAATTTAATTTCATAACTGAGTCGTACATCTTATCACAAGTATTATGACAAGTAAATCTGATTATAACATATACTGGTTTCCGTTACGACGTGAAAAAAATAAAACAATGCCCTATATGTGTTGGTGGAAAGTGTTGGGCGCACTATTCGTGGTTGCACAACGAGGTCAGCAAAACCGCTAAAACGAAACGGAACAATGAATAACAGCATGCTAACACCCTAAATTAGTCCTTATATACATGAAAACACTAATATGGGAACGTATTTTGCAATAATACATAAGTTTCTGGTAAACACCTAAATTACACAATTGTCCATTTCGACCAAAAAGGTAACAATTTTAGTTTGTCCGCAACATTATTTCGGTATTTTCTGGATTCTAGAATTATAATAGAACAATGCTAAACACCCTAAAAAATATAAGAATGGTATATATACATAAAAGACATCATTTCCAGTCGTACGACAAGCAGTGCACAATTTGATCGGAAGCGACCGATTGTCGAACCGACAAAAATTTCAATGGCCGATAGCCTCATACATTAATCTAGAGAGCTAGTTAAGCTTCATTTGGGACCCGAAGCCCTTTCAACTATCTTGAGTCATGGAAACACAACTCCCGGAAACTGTGACGACAAAATATATAAGTGCCGATATCGAGCAAATAATTAAAACGAAAAGCATTTCGGCCATCCAAACTCAACATATACTCGACTAGTGAACTAGTTAATCATATTTATAGGTCGGAAGTGCACTAAATAAACACCATGGCACTTGTGGTAGTCGAAACCAAAGCTTCCAGTATGAAACAATAAAGTTCGTATATTAGCCGATATCGTACCGATGAACGAACTAGTGGTGTTTTTCTCATCCACAACTAATACCAATTAGTCAGGGGACTAATTGACATTGATTAACACCCTAAACCCTATTTACTCACTAATAAGGCAAGATTAACCCCTAATTGCCACACTTAACTTAAACCCCTAAATATCTACCAAATTATCACATGTTATAAAAAATAAATTACACTTAGCCACCCCCCTCTAGTTCATGGCTAAGGTGGGTCCCATTAGACCCACCACTTGCTTGATCTTGTGTGATTATAAGCATGGTGAATTAGATCTTATTTTGACATTTGAAAGATTGTAATTGTAGGAAGACCATACACCTTCTTTCTTACCACTTAACTTTTCAAAAAAAAACCTAAGGAACCTCCTATCTCTCTCTCTCTCCCACGGCTCACTACCGCCACCACAAACCACCACATTTCCACCATTAAATACTCCATTTTATACACTTTAAAGCCCATTAAAAGTCACCAAAGGTTCTTGCAAGGATAGAGGGTCATTAGGGCTTTCTTTAGAGCTCCACCTTCTTCTTAATCTCACTTGATCTTGTGCAACTTTGTAAGATAATTCTTCACCATATTTAAGCTTCTTATGATATCTAGTTTATCAAAGTACTTGTTGATCATCTTGAAAGTAAAGAAAAATACAACTTAAAAACCCTTATCTCACCTTAATAATCTACTAAATATAGCATATTATGTGTTGATTTTGTGTATTAGTGTTAATTAGTTAGTATGATTATGTTGATTATGTTAAAGAAAGATGTTTAAAATGGATGATCTTGTATGTATAAAAATATAAATGATGATTTAAATATGGTGATTGTAACACCCCGACCGCGTAAAACAACAAACCGCGGCGGAAACGTCAGGGAGTCATGTCACAGAACTATTGTTTCACAACTCGCGGAATTTAAAATGTTGTTTTATTAAGTTAAATGTTTACATTGTATTGGGTTAAACAGAAACAACACATAAATAAATTGTCTTTCATATTTTAAGTCACTAAGGCCGCGTCCATTCCTAATTGAAGCATGCATCTTATTATCAAGCATTAACTCCTGAAACATATGAGAAAAGAGACTCAACATAAAATTACCGGCGAGCATATAGGTTTGATATTGCAATACAATTAACCAACTAAAACACGTTGGTTAGAGTTGTGAAAACCTTATAGCCATGAATCTTGACCAAAACGTTTCTTTTATAAAAACCTTGTAATAGATTGATTCAAAAGAAAACTTCGAGTGGTTTATATCTTTAAGTGAAAATCATTGCGTGACATTGTTCAAAACCATTTGTTCGTGTTATAAATCAATCGTCCGTGTCGTAAACCAATTGTCCATGTCAAACAAATCATCTGTGTTTTTAGTTGTGAAAACGTTTGATCGTTCTTTAAGAACACATTCAAACATATGTTGACTATACCACCAAAGGGTATCTTTAATAGACCACCAAAGGGTCTCTTTAACTTGACTAACAAATCAACAAATGATTTGTTAATCAGAAACAGTTTCTGTCATTACCCGAACTTCCACCAAATCAGTGAACAGTCCGATAATGGGATTGTCAGTCCTATGGTACCATAACATACTATTGGTCGGCTCGGCCAAAGCTAATGAATGTGATTCGTGTTATGGATAACGCATCAACAAGTTGTTCACGTTATTGAAATCATATTGTCTTATATATAAACCATAGACATTGTTTTTGAATACTTGAAAATGATTTATCACATATGAGTCACCCCAGAACATTTGCAAAACGTAAAAGAGGGGAACTATGTACTCACTTTGATAATCATTTTGTATATATATACCATGTATATTGTTTTGAAATCTTGAAAATAATTATAAGAACATATGAATCACCCCAAAACATTTAGAAAATGTAAAAGAGAGGAACTATGTACTCACATAAGCCATGCGTAATAAATATGTAGATTTGAAAAGATAGTTTAGCACATATTAATCACCCCAAAACATTTCCAAAACGTAAAAGAGGGGAACTATGTACTCACTTTGAAAATCATTTTGTATATATAAACAATGTATATAATCTTGAAAATAATTATAGGAACATATGAATCACCCCAAAACATTTAGAAAATGTAAAAGAGGGGGCTATGTACTCACTTGGGATTGCGAAAGTGTTCTTGATCAACAGAATAACAAAGCTCAAATGTGTCCTAATGTATCAGATAAATATGCTAGCATGTCGGGACTACAAACAGGAGATCAGATAGAATGAAGTCTTATAAACCAAACGAGTGTTGGAACTCATGTGATATGGTTTAACAAACTTAACATTCTGATTTGGAAAGGATCCTAAGTGCTTTTGACACATTGTGACTCGTTAAGGTAGTTTATGCTACGTTAACGGGTCATTAGCATAAACACGTGATCGTCCTATGATAAGTCTTAAATGCCCAAACATGTTTGAAAATGTTATAACATCAGTTTATACGTTAAAAATTTGGTTACATGTGTTTAAAATGGATTTATGCGCAAAACGGCATTTTGGTCATCATTTTTTTAAGAACATAGAAGTAACTTATCATAAGACTAACCAAACGACGTTACCATAAGTATAACCTCAGTAGGTTATTCCCTATACAAGTATGATCACAAATATCTGTTTGGTCGGATCCTAAGATCGACCAAACGGGTCGGATTCGAATGTCAAAGCGGTGGTCAAGACCGCTCCACTTACGACCCTAAATAAGCACTAAACTAGAAGTGACGAGTTAGACATGTCGACTAACTAAGTTTATAAAACTGATTTGGTAACAAAACTTGGTGTTTTGATACCCGAAAATAGTTTCGTCATAAAATGCACTGTGCATTTTTGACCGAAACTTTGACTGGTTACTTCGACTAGTAAACGTGGTAATCAGAAGGTGAAATCGTTATAGATTATAACCTTCGTGATTACGATCAAGTTGCAAAGTTCAATTGAACTTTGAATTGACCTAAATATGGTCAGAACCAAAAGTCAATCAGGAAGCCAAACTGTTCGACTTTTAGTTAAAATAGCTAAAATAATGAAAGAACTAGGAAGAGTACTTACTCGTGTTGAAGAAGACTTTCGGAACTCAAGATAGGAGGCTTCCAAATGCTGGAGACAAGCTCCAAGAAGAATAGAAAGAAGAAGTTCACACTTTGCTTTGAAGTGTATTGAAGTGGTGTTAAAAAAAGGAAGAATCATGGGGTATTTATAGTATTTTAGGATTAAGGAGGTGATGACAAGTGTCCTCAAGTGTGGATTAGTGTCCTAACATGTGTCAACACCAAATTAAGTGTGGAAAAATGAGTACAAGGTGTCAAAAATTGGAGATAGGTGGCAAACTTGGTGAAGAAGCAAAAATATTTATTATTTTTTGACATTTTTGGCCCTAGAACTTGTATTATCACTTGTTTGCAATTTTTAACCCCTTTAACCTAATATTTGGGTTATATAAAGGTGTTAAGACATGTGTAACTTGGATTATGCGGCAAAATGTCGTGGATGTCGGTTCGTTCGGTTGTACGGTTACGCGTTTTGCAAAATGCGTAAAACGCTTCAACGAACACGAAAATGATCGAAATTGTGCAACGATTGACATTTTTGCATTCTCATCAATAAAATACAAGATTTTATTGAATACAAAAATATTTGGAAATAAAACACAGGGTTTCATTGAATATGAAATTGTTTGTAATTGTGCAATGATTAAAAAGGCACAAATGTCATAGTGATGTTTAAATCTAAACATGATCATCAACCTCATGATCCCTGAAGATTACTACAACTTAAAAATGATTTACTACATATGTTGTATTTTTATAAGGAATAAACACCATGATTGAAGTTATAATCATCTTAAGAAGTGTAGTAAACGAAGTGGTTTAAAATTGGGAATATTGATTTGAAGATGTAACAAAATGGTGTCTTAAAGGTTCTAATAAATATATAAAGATCTCATTGTTTTTAAGTAAAGAAGTTAAAATATATATTTACAAGGATCACGGAAATGAGGATGCATAACTGTATACAAAAAACACATAAAAGTGGTTTGTAACCTTGACTTGATGATTGACCTTGATTATGGGTTTAAACATGATTTACGTTTTTGAAACGTGGAAAACGTCATAGTTTAGGGGAAACTATGGCGAAATTTTCTAAAAAACTAATCGCGTTTAAAGAATAATTAACGGGACCAAAAGTAATTAGTGACCTAAACCGTCATTAAGGAAGTTTTAATAAAAAGGGTTAAACCCTAACCTTCCAAGAGTTTAACAAGTATATATATATATATATATATATATATATATAATATATAATATTTACAAGTTAAAAGTAAGTATTTATTTCACATATATATACTTGTGGCAGTAGAAACATATATATATATATATATATATATATATATACTGTCACCGAAAGTTTATGTGTGAATACGTGTGTATGTATGTGTATGTATCTAGAAAGTTTAGGGTATACACCACAAAATACCCAACTTATACGAATACCTCAAACACTTGGAGAATTACCAAGTGTAAATTACATAAAACACATACACTTTTACAATACGTTTGAAACAATAATCAGACTAACGGAGTAATGCGCACGATGGGCGAATTTACACAATACACCGTCGCGTCGTCAACCAACGAACAAATCGCCAATATGAAGAGCTACGACGACGTTTGGCATTTTTCGACACAAAAATATATATATTAAATGGCAACGATGACACGTCTAAAAACCATGTATTTTAGACACTTAACGAATATATACATTAACGATATCAAAATCCGGAAAATTAAGATATATAAAAATTACTAAGTTTATAAAAGTATATAAACATACTTGAAAGTATAAACTTAGTAAAAATCACCAAGTTTAAGATTATATATATTATGAACTCTTAAAAATAAATTGGGCTAGGCCCATTATATTAAAGACATCTGCAAGGCCCAATTACACAATCACATATAGACATAGGCTAGGCCCAATTACATAAATTACATGGGCTAAGCCCAATCACATAAAGACATGGGCTATGCCCAATGACATAAATTACATGTGCTAGGCCCAGTCACATAAAGACATGGGCTAGTCCCAATCACATAAATTACATGGGCTAGGCCCATTCAGATTAAGACATGGGCTAGGCCCAATGACACGCGTGCAAGGCATAAGGACATGTGAAGGGCGAGGCCCATTCACACACGATCTAAGAATGATAATATATATATATTATATTTGGGAAATATATGTATAAAAATATTAATCGAAAAAATGAACTACCAATACTATGATAACATTAAAGTTGTTCTAGTGTGATAAATATATACACAACGAGAATTCATATGAACAGTTGGTACGAGGTCCAACGAGACCCAGGTGTCTAATGAAGTTAATACATGTAGGTTACACACGTGTACGGACATTGAATTTGATAAGTACGACTTACGGAACGTAAACTATGACTCCATGTTCCTCCTATCAATTATTTCAAAGTTTTGTTTTAAAACTATCGAGGGAAAATACGTGCCATAACAAACAGTATGTTAGCTATAGGTTTAGATGATAACACGATCAAATGTGCATAAGTAGCATGATGACAATAATAACCATTAATCACGTAGTGACCAAGGTGAAAATGATATAGATCTATTGAGTTTGAGGTGCACTCCACTCCTGGTTGGTAAACCTTTAGGATTGCTTTTGTGATCCCAATGATGTCAAAGTTGTCTCGGTTTGGTTGCTTACTTATGGCTCATATGTCAGGGTGCTCACGACACATTGATAGATCCTTAAACTCCACGAATGCCAATAACATACTCAGATTTCATTACTGGATTACAAGGATGACATTTTATAACAAAAACATTTATGTACATGAATTCGCCAACTTTTGTAGACTTTTTAAAATTACATGTATTTCAGGACGCAAGGCATGAGCTGGTGATACATTTCGGGATATGGGATATGACAAGACAACGAATGCCAACTTTTGGAGGATTTGCCTCTTATATTCCAACCTCGTATGGGTATACCAGGGTCAAAACCTCATTATGCATTTACATTGAAAACAATATTTTATTTTAAAGTAATGTATTTCAAACTATGTCTCTGATGACAATGTGAAACCGGTGAAAAAGTATGAAATTACTTTGGTAACTTGTAAATGTTGGATTGAAATGTTTATATTGGTATGGCATCGTTGTTGGTTTATGTTTGTTTACTTTATTGGATGCAATGATTACCTCACAGTCACACGTTTACGATTCTGCAACGACCAGGGTGTGACAGATGGGTATCAGAGCTCCGATTATAGTGAACCGAGGGAAAAACTTTTATTAAAGTTTGGTCTACAATCACTAAGGGCTTTCACATGAAAACAAAGTTTAAAACATAACATAAATGTTTTTGGAATTATGACCAAAATGAGAAAAGGTTTATCATTGTGTCACGATAACATGATGATCTATCACACGAGCTCAACCATAAGTAACGAACAAGGATCAATACATGATAAGTCTATAATGGATAGACACAAAACATTAAGATTACACGTGAACACAAAGAACAAATTTTGCATGAGAAGTGGTGATTAATATAAAATATCATAAGTAATAATTTATTACTAACATGTATATATATGCATTGTACAAATTATTTGCCAGGACAATGCCTTCTTCGTCGATCTACGAGGAGGATCCGATGGAGTACGTGTTCGATGATGTATACGGCTCCAACGCTGAGGCCATACCCATTAGGACGGAGTTGACCACGAGGTCCCTAACGACGAGGACTTTGACGATTTTCAGCTACTTGCCCTTCTTGACCCTGTGGCGGACGATGCCCCACAGGGAGATGACATGTTGGCCATCTCGCAGCCTCCATATGACGTGATTGTTTATGGTCACCCAGAGGGAGAGCACGCGATAATACACTTAGCCATACCTCTAGCCATGGTCCCTCCAGTTATCGACCTAGATGATGATGACATCCCGTTATTCCACGTCGACCATATGGAGGACGAGCTCGGAGATGGCGAGGTTTTTGACCACATAGCCATACTTGAGATACCATCCCCCTGTCATATCAGTTGTCGATATCTCATCATCCTCAGCCGCTACCGAGAGCAAGCACTTGGCAGATGATGCTTCTTCCGCCGCCCCTGCTTCACCTATACCGATGCACTCACCCCCTTCAGCCTCACATGTCCATGTTGGCTCCTTTCCTGCTAGTACCCCTACTCATGGAACCTCTCCATATATGGACCGCACGACACTACTCACTGTGCGGTAACCCCATTTCTCTAAGCAGCTACCCCCGTTTTTCCCTGAGATGTCCACTTATCATCCTATATATGATCCATTTACAGCTGGACCCTCATTCTCAGCGGGACCACCTCCCATGTATACCACCCATTCGATATCACCTACTACCGGAATGCCTAGCCTTATACCCCCACCGAGCATGATCCCTTCTGTAACATCCGTAAAAAAAAACGGATTTACCAAACCCGCTCCATTTATCAACCGAACAGTCAGTCAAAATTTTCGTTGCGAATTAAATGCCCAAAATATTTTTAAACGATCCGTAATCAATTATTATATGGGAATATATATTTAGTTTTTGAAAAACAGTCAAAAATCGCAAAATAAAAATGAATTGTCTCTGCCGGGTTTCGAACCCGGGTCTGTACCGAATCAGATGTGACTTATCTCTCAACACACAAACCACTGCGCCGCTTGTTCTGTTTGTTATATATTTCAATCATTTAATTGATATAATAACGTTACGAATTCAAAATCGGCGCCCAAACGATTCAGTCGTCGGATTCCCGGTAAACTCGCGAGTCTTAACTACAATTTACGTTATAACGTAAACCATTAACCACATATCGGTTATAACCGATGTTTGATGTCCGCGACCAAAAATGATAACCGCCGGAAAACTTAAACCGATGAATACAGTCCGAAATCAGACCAAATACATCTCGTTTTTCCCTATAAATTGACCCACAACCGACGACAAACACTTTCGCTCAAAAATCACACCTTTTCTCGGCATAATTCCACTCGCCGGAACTTTCCTGTTTTTCGCCGGAAAACCGAGTTTTAATTTCTGAACCTCACTGAATCCCCTAAACCTTTACTGAAGTTACCCATACTCTTTCCAAGATTTCCGGAGACTTGCTGCTGCAAGGAACCTGTCGCCGGAGTTAAATTCTGTCGCCGGAGTTTCTGCCGGAAAACAGAGAATCCAGTCGGTATATTTCTCCGCTCAGTTTCCTTTCCTTTTCACTTTTATCTTACCTTAATCGACGGTAAAACACTAATGAAACTCGAATACAAACTCGAACCAGTCAGACCTTAAATCTGGTTAACACCTGACGAAGAAGATGATGTATTCGTTAACATATAAGTATAATATAAATCAAGAAATTAATCGGGTTAGACACACAGTCCAGCGGTGGACTGTGTGCACATAAAACGTTAAACATGCAAAGGTCTCGAGTTCGAATCCCGTCTCACACACGCTGCCTTAATAAAATCCATTTTTTTGTTTACTGAACCGGATCGCCTCAGATATATGTTAAATATATTGTTAACCGGATTAATAACCAAGTTAGACACACAGTCCAGCGGTGGACTGTGTGTTTGTTTATATCGCTGGTCACGAGTTCGAGTCCGGTCTTCAGCACCGACTCGGACCATTATCTCTTCTTTTTAATTAAGGCAGAAAAGGAAATAAATAATTAGTACTTAAGTATAATAAAAATCAAGTTATATAACATGTTGAACACACAGTCCAGCGGTGGACTGTGTGTTAGATTAACCCACAGGTCCCGGGTTCGAGACCTGTGGAGTGCAAGGCTGTTTTCGTTTAAACCGTTTTTAAAATAAAAAGGATTTCTGTTTAATTCTAATTAATGTATATATGTAATTAAAATCGGATAAATAACGGGTTAGACACGTAGCTCAGTTGGTAGAGCTGCGTGCACGCGTACGGGAGGTCTCGGGTTCGAGCCTCACTCATCGCACAATAATACGCCTTCCGAACCGGTCAACGATAGTCAAAGTCAACGGTCAAAGTTACTGTAGCAAAAATAAAAAAAAAAATTTTATTATTTTTATTTAATTATTTTTATTTAAAATCAATTAAAAATACTTAAAAATAACATTTTTAAGGTTAGAAAATAGCCTCAAACTCACAAAAATACACTCAACAATCCTACTAAAATAGTTTAATAAAATCCGTTTACTTACCAAACCATAATGCAATTTATCTAGGTTAAATCTCACTCGTGGTTAAAACCACTTCGCGTGCATTCAACGTCATCAACCGAACGCACCCACTGTGAGTGAATCTTACAATTCCCCCTTTTAAATTACACGTTTTGGGGTGTGTCATGTGTTATGAAATAATTAATTTGTTTATTTAAACTTGTGCCATACCACATCATGACTTAAACTTAGATTGATTTATTTTTGTGATTTACTTATATTCCGTTTGTCAAATTACATGAAACTCATACATTAAGCCCATCAGTTCCTCGTGGGAAACGAGTAGAACATCGCGTGCTTCAATCAAATTCATTATTGTTCATGTGTGTTTTCATTGAGTTTACATTGTTTGTAGTTGTGTCATTCATATTATCATGTTTATGCAATTCATTCATCAGGCCCCTCAGTTCCTCGTGAGAGACGAGTTGAGCATCGCGTGCCTTTAATTGTTCCATTATTATTCATGAGTGTTTCATTTAACATATTATGATTGTTGATCAAGTTACATCTAATTTTATTCATGTTTGGTTGTGCACATATTTCATAATCAATTTAAATAAATTGTTCAAATGTTTTCCATAGGATTCACTCGCCAACATTATGTTGATCCAAAAACCTTTTTACACATGATACAGGTGAACAGGTTGAAGCAAGGAAAACATAGGATATGCCTTAGAAGAGAACAAAGAAGTTTAGATTGTAGTTAGATCATGTTGTAGCAATCATTGTAAATTTCCATTTAATTTGTATTAATGAATATGAAACGTTTAATAAATGTCATGAGCTTTGATGATAACCCAATCATGCCCCGATCACCTTATCCGCTGCGGGTCGGGGTGTGACAGATTGGTATCAGAGCCATGACTATAGGGATATAGGATAGGTTATTAGACCCTTAGAGCCTATACTATAGTCTGCCTAAATTTTAAATTGATTAGGTGGTTACATACAAACTTGTGATATTTATTTGTTTCATATTTGTTTACATTTCAGTCAAACATACATGCTCATATACATATTCATTATACATATATACATATTCATTATACATATATCGATGTTCATGTATTCAATTTATTTTCATACTCTCATTATCCAAAGATTTTATGCAATTTTAAATCTCATCAAAGTAAGTTCTGCGACGGGCATGTAGTAACTGGAAGGGTACGAGTACCGGTAGTCGGAACGTCCTGTCTAGGCTGGCATTCGTATAAATCCAATATAACGGACCAGTTTGCCTACCTGGGGACCAACGATGAGAGTACGAAGGACCTATTAGGCCAAAGCATGCCACACCAAACGTCGTTCGAACTAACCCTACTTTGAGGTGTCACCGTGTCTACACCTGGACACATTCCGAACATCACACGTTGTATACATATTTCTCGATTTTCCCGGGTTTTTGTGTACGCAACCAGGCAGAAACCGTGCGAACCATATGAAAAACCGGTATTCATGGGGCCCACATGATTACACAAGGTAAAGTATGGCGGCATGACGGGCCTAACAGCGAGCAAAGCCCAAGACATCCTATGGATGTAGTATTTTTGTATAATTATTTTATGAATGTTCATTCCTAATGCGACCCACGATCCCAAAAGCATCCAACTCATACCCTTGTCATGTATTCCTTGTAGATGTCTTCTAACCTCGCCCGTAGGAAGACGAGAGCAAGAAAAGCCCGCGAGCGCATGGCTGCCTTAATCGCTCAACAAATGGCTGCCGTAATACCCAACATTGTAATCCAAGTTCAACAAGCACTTACCATAATCCTGTCAATCAAGCAAACCAAAACATTTTCAACTCTTCCCCAAATACCACTAAATGCACCTACAAGCATTTCAAATCATGCGACCCTCCGAAATATAAAGGGACTGAAGGTGTCACCGCACTCCTCCATTGGTTTGAAAAATGGAGAATATTTTTCTAAATTGCGATTGCCCTGATGATCGCAAAGTGCGTTATGCTACCGGTCGACTATATGGGATAGCACTTACTTGGTGGAATACAGAGAAGGCAAAACGAGGTGTTGAAGATGCTATGACCCTAACTTGGAACGAATTGAAGGAAATCATGACCAGACGATTTTGCCCAAGGAGCGAAATCAAGAAGCTAGAAGATGAATTTTATTCATTGAAGCAAATGGAAGGAGACCACACCACCTACAACAAAAGGTTCCTCGAGTTACATCAAATGGTTCCCAACATGTTTACTCCCCTCTACCGTTTGATCGAGCACTACATTCGTGGTCTTCCGTCAAAGATTCAAGACCCTGTAATAAGTACCAAGCCTGCAACTTTGGAAGCAGCAATGGAGCTAGCAAAAGAGCTCACCGAGAACCGAATCCGAAACAAAGACTTCAAGGAGGAGAAGAAGAAGGATAAAGAATCAACTGAAACCTCCGACTCCACTCAACCCGAATCCCCTTCTCAACCCAGTCCTAAGAGAAGAAGAGTCGGGCGACTTTTCGCTGCTACTCAACGAAATCAACCAGTTTTTCATGCCATACCCATCCGAGCTATCCCAATCACCCAAGTGGCACCCAACTCAGTTTACTCAAATAAGAAACCATATCTTGGACCTCACCCTCGATGCAACAACTGTTTTTATCACCATCCCCTTACTTTACCTTGCCGGCTATGTACAACTTGTGGACGCTATGGTCATTTGAGCAATGTTTGTCGCACCTTTCAAGACCAAACCGTTTCCCCTACTCAAAACATGGCCCAAACTTATCACCAACCCCAATACCCCATGTTCCCATATGCGCGAGCCTGTTTCAATTGTGGCGACCCTACCCACCTTAGAAACACATGCCCTCAATTGGTTAACGTTATCAACACTCAAGCCCAATCAAACCCAGTTAACCAAGTAAACCAAGAAAACCCAACCACTATGCCACCAGCAAGAGGAAGAGTCTTCAATGTCAACGCCAATTCTGTCGAAGATAATGACGGCCCAAACGAAGATACTCAGCTAGTCCTCTTCGCCGAAGATCCAGATTCAACTCCTATTGTTTAGTCTTATGTCTTTCTTATTCACATGTGTAGACTGTTAGAGAAATTATTGGATATTACATATTATATATTGTTTTCAGTATATGCTTTTGCCGAGGCCGTAGCTCCCCATCCATCGAGGTTGAGTTTGATCCCCATTTTATTATGGGTTGATCAGGGCGTGCCCGCACGATCGGCTCCGTTTGTTTGAGCCTTGATCGGTTACGTAATTTTACATTTCAATACATGCAATACGTTCGGCTCCGTTTGATTGAGCCTTGAGCGCACATTTCAATTTACATTTCCAGTTCATGCAATACGTTCGGCTCCGTTTGATTGAGCCTTGAGCGCACATACAATTTCATTAACAGTATCTTGTGGTTGTGGTGTTTGTAGTAGAGTCGCATCGAACTAACCATAACTTTCGGATAAAGTCAACGAAAATTTGACAAGGATATGGTGGATACGCCGATGGTACTTCCTATATATAAGTATTCTTGTCAAATGATCGGAGGCATTATTAGGCGGTTATGAGAGGTTCCATGCATAGGCTGATTGTGTGATGGTTGTTTAAATTAAGTTGTTCAATTTCAGTACATTCAATACGTTCGGCTCTGTTTGATTGAGCCTTGAGCGCACATACAATTTCATTCAATACGTTCGGCTCCGTTTGATTGAGCCTTGAGCGCACAGACAATTTCATTATCAGTATCATGTGGTTGTGGTGTTTGTAGTAGAGTCGCATCGAACTAACCATAACTTGCGGATAAAGTCAATGAAAATTTGACAAGGATATGGTGGATACGCCGATGGTACTTCCTATATATAAGTATTCTTGTCAAATAATCGGAGGCATTATCAGGCGGTTATGAGAGGTTCCATGCATAGGCTGTTTGTGTGGTTAAGTTATTCATATTCAGTACATGCAATACGCTCGGCTCCGTTTGATTGAGCCTTGAGCACACAATTCAATTTCAGTCATTTCAATATGTTCGGCTCCGTTTGATTGAGCCTTGAGCACACAATTTCAATTTCAGTACATTCAATACGTTCGGCTCCGTTTGATTGAGCCTTGAGCGCACATCCATTTCATTTTCAGTACATGCAAAACGATCGGCTCCGTTCGATTGAGCCTTGATCGCACAGATATGTTTCATTTCAGTAATTTATGTTTGTTGTATTGATTGTAGAGTTATAGGACTAATCATAATTCACTGTTAAAACCAATGAAAATTTGACAAGAATATGGTGGATACGCCGCTGGTACTTCCTATATATAAGTATTCTTGTCAAAGGATCAGAGGCATTAACGGATGGTTATGAGAAGTTCTATGTAGGATTTATTAGTTTCTTGGTAACCAATCATAACTTGTGGATAAAACTAATGAAAATTTGGCAAGAATATGGTGGATACGCCGCTGGTACTTCCTATATATAAGTATTCTTGCCAAAGGATCAGAGGCATTATCAGACGGTTATGAGAAGTTCCATGTAGGATTTAGTATTGCCTTGGTTGTAATTTGTGTTACATTTACATCATCATGCTATTTAAAGAGATTGGATTGTGATCCATTTCTACATAAACTAACCTCTCCATCATAACAAACGAGAGAGGAACTTCCATCATTCAAACATATATGCTATCAGAATGTGGATTCAAATATTTGCTGTTGTGTTTATTCCTGTTCAAATATTCGCTGATGTGTCTATTCATGTTCGAATATTTGCTGTTGTGTTTATTCATGTTCAAATATTTGCTGATGTGTTCATTCATGTTTGAATATTAGCTGTTGTGCTTACTTATGTTCAAATATCAGCTGTTGTGTTTTTAATTATGTTCCATGTAGATTGTAGTGTTAGAAGTTTTGCCTTAGGATATAACCATACTTTCCCAAACGTATCTTAACTCATATGCATGATATCATTTTAGCAAATCATTTCTGCTTATCAACACTTATACAGTAGGCAACAAAAAAAACGATTCCTGAATAGGGTACTTAACCCTTACAAGGAACGTTACCGCCTCGAACAAAAACTTAAGCCTTTATTTTGCTAAGCATACAACTGTCAAACAAAACATCATCACCCTTTTAGTCAAAATATATCATTATTTAAATTTCGGGATGAAATTTCTAAAAAGCAGGGGATACTGTAACATCCGTAAAAAAAAACGGATTTACCAAACCCGCTCCATTTATCAACCGAACAGTCAGTCAAAATTTTCGTTGCGAATTAAATGCCCAAAATATTTTTAAACGATCCGTAATCAATTATTATATGGGAATATATATTTAGTTTTTGAAAAACAGTCAAAAATCGCAAAATAAAAATGAATTGTCTCTGCCGGGTTTCGAACCCGGGTCTGTACCGAATCAGATGTGACTTATCTCTCAACACACAAACCACTGCGCCGCTTGTTCTGTTTGTTATATATTTCAATCATTTAATTGATATAATAACGTTACGAATTCAAAATCGGCGCCCAAACGATTCAGTCGTCGGATTCCCGGTAAACTCGCGAGTCTTAACTACAATTTACGTTATAACGTAAACCATTAACCACATATCGGTTATAACCGATGTTTGATGTCCGCGACCAAAAATGATAACCGCCGGAAAACTTAGACCGATGAATACAGTCCGAAATCAGACCAAATACATCTCGTTTTTCCCCTATAAATTGACCCACAACCGACGACAAACACTTTCGCTCAAAAATCACACCTTTTCTCGGCATAATTCCACTCGCCGGAACTTTCCTGTTTTTCGCCGGAAAACCGAGTTTTAATTTCTGAACCTCACTGAATCCCCTAAACCTTTACTGAAGTTACCCATACTCTTTCCAAGATTTCCGGAGACTTGCTGCTGCAAGGAACCTGTCGCCAGAGTTAAATTCTGTCGCCGGAGTTTCTGCCGGAAAACAGAGAATCCAGTCGGTATATTTCTCCGCTCAGTTTCCTTTCCTTTTCACTTTTATCTTACCTTAATCGACGGTAAAACACTAATGAAACTCGAATACAAACTCGAACCAGTCAGACCTTAAATCTGGTTAACACCTGACGAAGAAGATGATGTATTCGTTAACATATAAGTATAATATAAATCAAGAAATTAATCGGGTTAGACACACAGTCCAGCGGTGGACTGTGTGCACATAAAACGTTAAACATGCAAAGGTCTCGAGTTCGAATCCCGTCTCACACACGCTGCCTTAATAAAATCCATTTTTTTGTTTACTGAACCGGATCGCCTCAGATATATGTTAAATATATTGTTAACCGGATTAATAACCAAGTTAGACACACAGTCCAGCGGTGGACTGTGTGTTTGTTTATATCGCTGGTCACGAGTTCGAGTCCGGTCTTCAGCACCGACTCGGACCATTATCTCTTCTTTTTAATTAAGGCAGAAAAGGAAATAAATAATTAGTACTTAAGTATAATAAAAATCAAGTTATATAACATGTTGAACACACAGTCCAGCGGTGGACTGTGTGTTAGATTAACCCACAGGTCCCGGGTTCGAGACCTGTGGAGTGCAAGGCTGTTTTCGTTTAAACCGTTTTTAAAATAAAAAGGATTTCTGTTTAATTCTAATTAATGTATATATGTAATTAAAATCGGATAAATAACGGGTTAGACACGTAGCTCAGTTGGTAGAGCTGCGTGCACGCGTACGGGAGGTCTCGGGTTCGAGCCTCACTCAGCGCACAATAATACGCCTTCCGAACCGGTCAACGATAGTCAAAGTCAACGGTCAAAGTTACTGTAGCAAAAATAAAATATTTTTTTTTATTATTTTTATTTAATTATTTTTATTTAAAATCAATTAAAAATACTTAAAAATAACATTTTTAAGGTTAGAAAATAGCCTCAAACTCACAAAAATACACCCAACGATCCTACTAAAATAGTTTAATAAAATCCGTTTACTTACCAAACCATAATGCAATTTATCTAGGTTAAATCTCACTCGTGGTTAAAACCACTTCGCGTGCATTCAACGTCATCAACCGAACGCACCCACTGTGAGTGAATCTTACAATTCCCCCTTTTAAATTACACGTTTTGGGGTGTGTCATGTGTTATGAAATAATTAATTTGTTTATTTAAACTTGTGCCATACCACATCATGACTTAAACTTAGATTGATTTATTTTTGTGATTTACTTATATTCCGTTTGTCAAATTACATGAAACTCATACATTAAGCCCATCAGTTCCTCGTGGGAAACGAGTAGAACATCGCGTGCTTCAATCAAATTCATTATTGTTCATGTGTGTTTTCATTGAGTTTACATTGTTTGTAGTTGTGTCATTCATATTATCATGTTTATGCAATTCATTCATCAGGCCCCTCAGTTCCTCGTGAGAGACGAGTTGAGCATCGCGTGCCTTTAATTGTTCCATTATTATTCATGAGTGTTTCATTTAACATATTATGATTGTTGATCAAGTTACATCTAATTTTATTCATGTTTGGTTGTGCACATATTTCATAATCAATTTAAATAAATTGTTCAAATGTTTTCCATAGGATTCACTCGCCAACATTATGTTGATCCAAAAACCTTTTTACACATGATACAGGTGAACAGGTTGAAGCAAGGAAAACATAGGATATGCCTTAGAAGAGAACAAAGAAGTTTAGATTGTAGTTAGATCATGTTGTAGCAATCATTGTAAATTTCCATTTAATTTGTATTAATGAATATGAAACGTTTAATAAATGTCATGAGCTTTGATGATAACCCAATCATGCCCCGATCACCTTATCCGCTGCGGGTCGGGGTGTGACACCTTCAGACCCCTACCATCCCTTGCACCTCCCTCCGACTCCTATGGAGGAAAGGGTGATGTCACACGACCTTCAGCTCTCTGAAAAATTTTGGAGTATCTAGGAGCTAGAGACCCAGCGTGCTACTCAAACCACTACCAGAGCCACACCCCCATTACGATCATCACCTACCACCCCCACCATCATACCGACCACCACCACCACTACCACTATCACCACCACCGACCCACCGTTCCACTGTCCATTTCACCACTCGTCTTGCACATCTGAGGAACGGGTGCGTCAGTTAGAACACTTCCAGAGTGTCGCCACTAGGCGCATTTCTGCCCTAGAGGAGGAGGTGGCTTACCATCGCGGTTTGCTCCACCGATGACCATCCCCACCACCCCCTCCACTACAGTAGTATGTATATTATTATCTTTTGGGGATCAGTCCTGCTTTTGATGAAGCTCTTGAAGAACTAGCTTTGAATATCCCAACTTTTGAAGACAACTTGAGGACATGAAGAAATAATGTAGAAGGAAATCTTACTTTTGTAATGTAAAACTTGTACTGACTAGGGTTATGTATCCCTAAGTCCTTTTGATCATCATGAACAAAATGTAACAAGTCGTCATTGTATAAAAGTGTATTTTCTTTATTTCACATTGTATCTCTTTTATGTTGTGGTTGTTAGTATTATGATGTGGCGATATTACAATTGATGTATTATGATGTGGTGATAGTACAGTTGATGTCTTATGATGTGGTGATATTACGATTGATGTCTCATGATGTGGTGATTATCTACACGATGAGTTACGTGCTTATGGTGTACTTACGACACAGACAATATATATATAAATATATATATATATTCTTACTTATTATATACCCGATGGGTTTATACATATATGTTTGAAAAAAATAATACATTTATTCTTAAATAATTCGGCTAACTGTGAACGACATTGTTATACTAGAAGACGATGCCGCCCCGCCGAAGGAGTTCCAAGACTAACATCCTACCAACAACACAAGAGGAGTTAGACGAATGCATTTCTCAGGCAATCGTGCTATACAAAGCTAATCGTTCTAAACATAGTGGCGGCACCGGAGGTTCAACCGGAGGCAACCCTCCAACTGGCAATACTCGGTTATTCGTAAAACCGCACGATACTCTCATTTATTCTAGTCGTGCTTTTGGTATACTCACACTGAAATGGTGCATACTGTGATTTCAGGTTGCACTTATAAGCAGTTCTTTGACTGCAAACCTCTGAATTTTGACGGTATAGGAGGTGTCGTTGCCTTCGTACGTTGGACTGAGAAGACTGACTCGGTCATTCGGATGAGCAAGTGTCCTGTTGAACAAAGAGTCACTTATGTTACTGGACTCTTCATAGATGGAGTGTTATCTTGGTGGAACCTCCATGTCCAAACTAAGGGCGATGATGCTGCATACGCCCTAACCTTGGAGGAACTTAAGGAAATGATGTGGAAGACGTATTGCTCAAGGTCAGAAACTTAGAAGATGGAAATGGAGTTCTAGAGTTTAAAGGCGGTTGGTTCAGATATCGCCGGGTACACGCAGTGATTTCATGATTTGTCTCGAGTGGTGCCATACTTGGTGGAACCTAAATATAAGTCTAGTTACCTCCTCAAAACCCACTGAAACTGTAGAAGCAATTAATTTAGCCGTTAGCCTTACTAAGGAGGTTGTACGTCAAGGAAAATTACCTAAGAGTGGTGTGATCAAAAAGGAAACTAATGTGGAGACTACGAACCCCAATAAAAGGAGATTCTCCCATTTCAAGAAAGGCTCACGAGGTAATAACAACACTAAAAAAAAGCAAGCCACGAAGGAAGTCAAAGAAACGAAGGAATATGTTACCACTACTACAAACAATGTCGTCAAGAAGTCTTATATTGGGGCGCACCAAAATGCCCCAAATGCCCCTACCACCACTACGGAGAATGCCGAGTCCCCAAGTGTGGCAAATGTGGTAGATTTGGGCATTGCACTGATGCATGCCAGGGAACAAATGTTAGAGATCAAGGTTGTTTCGGATGTGGAGACAAAGGGCATTTCAAGAAATATTCCCTAAAGAAAATCAAGCTCGGGGCAGAGCTTTCGTGATTGGAGCTAAGGATGCTCGCCAGGACCCGAATGTGGTCACCGGTACGTTTCCTATCAACCATCACTTTGCATCTATTCTTTTTGATACCAGGGCAGATTTTAGTTTTTTTCTAAAGAATTTAGAGATATACTTGGGGTAGAGTCGAGTAAATTAGATGTCCCATACTCGATCGAACTAGCTAACGGGAAATTGGTAGAGTCGGGGAAAATTATTAAGAAGTGTACCTTAGAACTGGGTGACCGAAAGTTCGATATAGATTTATTACCAGTTCAACTAGGTAGTTTCGATGTCGTTATTAGTATGGATTGGCTATCCGTTAATCAAGCCGAAGTCATATGTCACGAGAAAATCATTCGCACCCCTCTTCCCGACGGAGAACATTTGATGGCTCACGGTGAGAAGCATGACACGCCACTACGAATCGTTAATTGCATGAATGCTCAAAAATGTTTGAGGAAAGGATGCATTGCCTTTCTTGCCCACGTGGTGGCTAAAAAGGCCGAGGAGCGCAAGGTGGTGTACATACTCGTAGTAAAGGAATACACTGAGGTCTTTCCAGAAGACTTTTCGGGGATACCTCCACAAGGACAAGTCGAGTTCCGTATCGATCTAGTGCCAGGAGCTGCACCTGTGGTGAAAGCCCATATTGACTAGCGCCCTCGGAGATGCATGAGTTATCCACAGAGCTTCAAGAGTGGCTTGACAAAGGTTTCATAAGACCGAGTTTCTCGCCTTGGGGAACCCAGTACTATTTGTGAAAAAGAAGGACGGAACCTTCCGAATGTGCATCGACTACTGGAACTAAACAAGTTAACAATCAAGAATCAGTACCCATTACCGAGGGATCGATGATTTATTCATTCAATTGCAAGGGTCGAGTTTTTACATAAAGATTGATTTAAGATCCGGGTATCATCAGTTAAGAATCCAAGAGGAAAGTATTCCTAAGATGGCGTTTAGGATTCGCTACGGTCATTACGAGTTCCTAGTTATGCCGTTGGTCTAACAAACCCCCTGCAGTATTTATGGATTTGATGAACCGGGTATGTAAGCTATATCTCGACAAGTTCATGATCGTTTTTGTCGATGACATATTGATATACTCGTGAACCGAGAAAGAACATGAACAACCTTGAGAACTATGCTAGAGTTGCTAAAGAAGGAGCAATTATATGCCATGTTCTCGAAATGCGAATTTTGGATTTGCGAAGTACAGTTTCTCGGTCACATGGTGAACGAGAACGGATACATGTTGACCCCTCAAAGATCGAGGCTGTAAAGAATTGGAACACGCCAAGAACCCCCACGGAAATTCGACAATTTCTAGCTTTAGCGGATATTATAGAAGATTTATTGAGAACTTCTCAGAAGTTGCTCAGCAGCTAACCTCGCTTACACAAAAGGATAGAAAGTTTGTTTGGGGAGAAACAAGAATCGCATTTTAATTATTAAAGAAAAATTATGTAAGGCGCCGATATTATCATTTCCAGACGGTACAGATGACTTTGTGGTGTATTGTGATGCATCACATCAAGGCTTGGGTTGCGTGTTAATGCAACCTGAAAAAGTCATCGCGTACGCGTCACGTCAGTTGAAAGCTCACGAAAAGAATGATACTACTCATGACCTAGAACTAGGCGTAGTGGTATTTGCTTTAAAAATCTGTCGTCATTATTTATATGGCCCCAAGTGTACCATATTCAAAGATCATAAAAGTCTTCAACATATATTCAACCAAAAGGAACTGAATATGTGCCAACGACGTTGGGTGAAACTATTGAATGACTATGACTGTGAGATCAAGTATCACCCGTGAAGGCAAATGTCATAGCTGATGCTTTGAGCTAGAAGGAACGAGTCAAAACTTTACGGGTACGAGCTTTAGAAATGACGATCCAGATGAACTTTACAACTCGAGTGCATGATGCACAACTAGAAGCTCTAAAACCGGAAAACATACAAGCGGAATCATTACGGGGAATGGAGCAACATATGGAACCAAACAAGGATGGGACTTTATATTTCATGAGAAGGATCTTGAATCCCTATTTTGGCGATCTGCAAGACTTGGTGCTGGATGAAGCACACAAGTCCAAATACTCGATACACCCAGGATATGATAAAATGTATCAGGATTTAAAGGAGTATTATTGGTGGCCAAATCTCAAAGGAGATATTGCAACTAATGTTGGGAAATGCCTAACTTATGCAAAGGTCAAGGCCGAATACCAAAAAACATCTGGTCTATTACAACAACCTGAGATCCCTGTTTGGAAGTGGGAACAAATCTGAATGGATTTTATTACAAAATTAACACGGACCTCTCGAGGTCATGACATGATCTGGGTTATCATTGATCGGTTAACCAATTCAGCTCACTTATTACTCATCCGTGAGAAAGACAGTATCGAGAAGTTAGCTGAACTTTATCTTAAGGAAATTGTGGCACGTCATGGAGTGCCAATCTCGATAATCTCGGATAGAGATGGTCGCTTTGTGTCGCGGATCTGGCAATTGTTTCAAACCTCGTTTGGTTCTCGCTTAGATTAAGCACAATGTTTCACCCGCAGACTGATGGTCAAAGCGAGCGAACCATCCAAACGTTGGAAGACATTCTTCGGGCCTGTGTGATGGATTTGGGAGGAAACTGGGATACTCATTTACCACTGGTTGAGTTTTCCTACAATAACAGTTATCACACCAGTATCAAGGCCATGCAATTTGAAGCACTTTACGAATGAAAGTGCCGATCTCCGTTATGCTGGGCAGAAGTCGATGACAAACAACTCATTGGTCCCGAACTAGTCCAAGAGACCACAGACAAAATATTCAAGATCCGTGAGCGTATCAACAAGGCCTGAGATAGGCAAAAGAGCTACATAGATCGGAGACGAAAACCATTATCCTTTGAGGTCGGAGACAAAGTGTTACTAAAAGTCTCGCCTTGGAATAGCGTAGCTAGATCTGGGAAGCGCGGAAAGCTAAACCGGAGATACTTTGGGCGTTTTGAAATTCTGGCAATGGTTGGTGCAGTGGCTTACAAACTAAAACTGCCAGAAGAACTCAACAATGTACACGACACATTTCATGTGTCTAATCTAAAGAAAATCCCGACTAATGACACGGTTATCATCCTAGCGGATGAAATTCATATTGATGACAAACTCCAATTTACCGAGGAACCCGTCGAAATCATGGACTAGAAAGTTCAAAAGATAATGAAGAGTCAAATCAAACTAGTAAAAGTTCACTGGAACTCACGTCACGGTCCCGAGTACACGTGGGAACGTGAAGATCAAATTAAGACAAAGTACCCCCACCTGTTCAAGAAGATTCCTTCAGAGGATGCCTCAAAGTCAATTTTGGGATGAAATTCTTTTTAACAGGGGGAGTATGTGACAAATGACAAACAACCGGTAATTCCGTATAATATAATCATTATTCTTAGTACATAATCTCATGCATTTTATCGTAATTTGATCTCGTAACTGAGTCGTACATCTTATCACAAGTATTATGACAAGTAAATCAGATCATAACATATAGTGGTTTCCGTTACAACGGGAAAGAAATAAAACAATGTCCTAAAAGAGTTGGTGGAAAGTGTTGGGCGCACTATTCGCGGTTGCACAATCGAGGTCAGCAAAACAGCTAAAACGAAACAGAACAATGAATAACAGCATGCTAATACCCTAAATGAGTCCTTGTATACATGAAAACACTAATGTGAAATACATTTTGCAATAATACATGACTTTCCGGTACAACGCCTAAATTACACAATTGTCCATTTTGACCAAAAAGGTCACAATTTCAGTTTGTCTGCAACATTAGTTCGGTATTTTTCGGATTCCAGAATTATAACAGAACAATGCTAAACATCCTATAACAATATAAGAATGGTAGAAATACATAAAAGATATCATTTTCGGTCGTACGACAAGCAGTGCAGAACTTGACAGGAAAGCGACCGATTGTCGAACCGACAAAAATTTCAATGGTCGATCACCTCATACATTAATCTAGAGAACTAGTTAAGCTTCATTTGGGACCTGAAGTCCTTTCAACTATCTTAAGGTCACGGAAACATAACTCCCAGAAACTTTGATGGCAAAATATATAAGTGCTTATATCGAGTAAATAATTAAAACGAAAAGCGTTTCGTCCATCCAAACTCAACATATACTCGACTAGTGAACTAGTTAATCATATTTCTAGGTCGGAAGTGCGGTAAATAAACGCCATGGCACTTGTGGTAGTCGAAAACCAAAGTTTCCAGTACGAAACAATAAAGTTCGTATATTAGCTGATATCGTATCGATGAGCGAACTAGTGGTGTTTTTGTCATCCAAAACTAATACTGTGAGAGGGGATCGGCGCTCCTCTTATGAGCACCAGACTCATCTGACTCAGCTAACAAAGGTGGAATTCATTGTTAGCGAGTTTGGCAAACAAACAAGAATGATATACTGCTTAAACGCCTTGAATTGTATTGATAAACGTGAATAGTTACAGAGCGAGTATACCGTTTGACAGGGCTTCGGCATACATCAACCAACAGATACTGACACAACACTCAGGCTCCTTTATTTATAGGTCAACATGACTCGCATAGGAGGAGAGTGTGTGTGACTCGTGCGAGTGATGCCTCGTACGAGTGACAAAGTGTCACTCTTACGAGCCACTAGACTCACTCGTACGAGTCAAATACAAAACCAATAAATCATACATTAACATACAATGTTCGACATTCTAAGCCCTATATATATAGTCAACATATCCTAAACGTAGGCAATAGACATTATGCACGAACAAACTCCTCGTTGGATGTTGTCGCAGTCTTGGATAGTCTTCAAAAAGTTCTTCAATGATTTGACAATTAACGACCAAAGAAACGTTTCGGTGGCTTGCGACGCTCCTTAGAAGATATCGGCGTCTAATCTGTAGGAGGAGGCCGATTACTTGTGTTGCGAAACCGAGAGCTCCTTAGCGAAGAAATTTGTGCTCACTCAGCAATTCTTTCTTCTTTCTTTTCTTTCTTGATCTACTCGATCTCCTCCAGCTTTCTCCTAGAAGTGTTCCATGCTTTTCCTAAATATATATTATTAGCAAAACAGACATTAACAATCTTCTGGAAATGGAGAGCTTGCTCTTTGTCTTTCTCCTCGAAACTGATCTTCCAGCAGAAAAAGCTTTCAATATCCGTCTTGGAACAATTGACTAGCCACATCGGGTCTAGTCTCAAATGCCATGCCATAGACCGTATATACATTTGTGTGCTATGACCGCTTCATTTAATTCCTCGGTAATCTTCCAAGAATCATCATATGGATGAACACATATAACAGCTTAACCTTTACTTGAATTGTAGTGCCACCATTTGATGATCTTGAAGAAATCTTGTTCCATTTTTATTAGAGGCATGTTCTACATCACTCGTGGCCTCTTTACAATCAATTTAATATCCTTTTCTTTCGTTACTGGATGAATTTTTGTGATTCTTCCAATGAATAAAACCAAGCGTAGCCTCAAGCTTTATCAATTTCCACAGCCGCTGGTCATGAAATTTCATCTTCAAATTAATCATCTTTGTTTGAACAAGCTCTTTGATATCCCAGAACGACAGGGTCTTTATGTCGCTCAAGTATCGAAAATACTGGATCCCATATTCCTGTAATTGCATAAACATCCAGCTCTTCGATCCTTCCCCAGCTTATAAAATCTCCCCAAGAAATATCCGCATCATGCGTAAAGAATGCCAAGGGACATTTGAATTTTCATTCCGCTAGTACGTCTTTAAACCACCGCTTCCTCATCTCAGCAATTTCTTCTACAGACAATTTTTGAGGAACGGTTCCTTGTTTTACAATCTCTTCAACTTTACGTTTCAGAAGATCATCAATTCCAACTCAAACAGTTCATTAACAGTTGGGGAGTCATTTATACCCTTGTCGGCAATATTAGTATCATCATCATCATCAGAATCATCCTCCACGACAACTTTATCATTATCATGTGCATCAGCAACATGTTCGAAGACGTAATAAACAGGCTCGAAAGCACTGACATCATTAAGCTCTTCTTTGAAATCAAACACAAAATATTCTTTGTCCATGCCAAACATTTGAGTGATCTGTTCATTTGTGTAGTTATGGACAAACTCACCTTCTTCAACATCATACTCTAAATATAAAATCTTCGGTTTTGGCACAACAGGAACAGCAGACATTTCAGTCACTATGAAGATTCCTACCAGCTTTGAATCCTTAGAGCTCTCATACTTTCCCTGATATGTTCGTTCTTCTACTTGATTTACAGAATCATCCAAGTACAAAGAAAAATCGATATCATCATTCAAATTAGAATCTGTTACAAGGATACCTGATCCACCTAAGTCATCATCACCACTATCACTATCATCATCAGACTTACCAGAAAATATATCATCGAAATCATCTAAGTCTTCAGTTTCTTTATGAGGATCTTCAACAAACTCATCTACCTCGACTTCTATTTCTTTTTCCAACTTGCTCTTATTGAGCCATTCATGATGTTTAGATGAAAGATTAGACATGTCAATTACAACATCCCTAGGCTTTCCAACCAACACAAACTTTTTCGAAACTGCATACACCACCACCTCAGAAGATACTGGCACAAATTCAGCTTCTGGCTCAGTTATGTCAATCACGAGTTCTTTACCAACCTTCGCCTTTCCCATGCCCTGAGCGTCAGTAATTCTTTGACTTCACGCTCGGCAACTCTTTCTTTGGCCTCTGCTTTCTCTAATTCATCAAGCTCAGCAACTAAATTGATTTCGAGTTTCTTCGTGAGAATTTTCTTGAATAAGCTCATCTTTCTCTGATTTCTAAGACGTTCTTCATCATATTCTCCCATGCGATTTCTCAAACGTTCATTCTCAGATACGAAACTCATCAAAATAGCTTCTAGCTGTTGCTTTTCTGCATTAAGCCCATTAATTTGCTCTTGAAGCTCGGCAATCTTGACATTGTTCAGCATTACTTGTTTTTCTGACTCTTCAATGCGTGAATCGTTGAACATGTCTGCCGAGAACTCTTCCCCCCAAGAATATCACCAAAGTCGAAGTTGAATTGATCTTCTAACCTGGTACCTGTGAAGAACTAGGTTGAGGTTGAGGTTGTGGTGGTGGGGATGGTGGTGGCTGAAGAGTTGGTTGAGGAGATGGTGATGGTGATGGTTGAGGAGTTGGTTCAACATTCTCTTCTTCAACAACCTTTTTCTTCACTTTTCTTTTAGATTGTCTTTTGGAGAATCAGTGCTTCTAACCGCTGGCCTTTTGAGACGTCTAGAAGATTTCTTAGAAGTTTTGCAAATAGGCGTATCATTATCGGAACCCGAATTCATCTTCTCCTGACGCTTTATGTCTCTTTTCCTCTGCTTTTTGTTTAAGTTCAGCCAGACGTTCAAGTTCTCTTTGTTTTGCTCTTTCTCTCTCACCAACAATCCAATCCTCTGAATTAGTACTTGAGGAGGATGCTTCTTCAACTATCCCTTCCTGTACCCCAAACGCTTCTCTTTCAATATCAGCAACATTCTCTTCCGGCTCTGATTCATCAACCAACCTCATGCTTTCAGATGCACGCTGCTTCTTTTTAGGGGCATTGGAGGAAGATGTGGATGTTTGCTTTCTTTTCGTCCCCTTACCCCCTTTCTTCTCTTCTTTAGAGAACCACACGCTTCTCTTAGCAACAAAACCTTCTAAACTTCCAACTCTTCATCTTCATCTACACTATCCTCTTTCCTCCACTTACCTTTTGGCGGTGCCACATAATCTTTATCATGAATAGCCCCGAAGATAGCCTTGGCATTCGTGAAGCTTTAAGATGCAGATTCATCTTCTTCAAAGTTGACACATCCATATGCTCCAGCTTCAAAATGTCATCTTTCTTTTTCTTCAAATTTGGATTTAAATGGTCGATCAACATCTGAACAAAACGAGGATATTGCAAGAACTTCTCTCGTTGAATATTTTGGACCATTTGGTAGAAAATCACTCTTGAGAAATTGTAAGGCAAGTTTAGAATAAGTGTAGTGATCATGCACATATGATAATCAATCAGATAATCAAATCCACCCTTTCGGTGACTAAGAGCATGAATAACGCAGTGTGCTATATACCGAAATGGTGCACTAAGGTTTGCCTTCTTGAACGGAGCAGCATTAACGAATCCGGCATAACCCATTCTGTAGAAGCACCATTTAACCATATATTCTAGAAAACCAGTAGGATCTTCTTTGTTATCTTTAAACTCCAACACAGTCCTGATCAAGTCTTCACTTATCTTGACTTGAATATCTTCGCTGTCAATCCTTACAGCAGATAAAATCGCGTTCTCTTCTTCAACAAATTCAGCAGCATTCCAGAAATATTCAACATGAGAATGATAAGCCGTGTGACGATCAGTGAGAGCTTTAGTGATATGAAGATGGCTAAAAAACTAATACTTCTCTGTAAGTATAGGAATCGTATCATCCAGAAGACATCAGATGTTGTGAAATGGAGAAAACGACGACTTCTTGATCTGCAAGCATAAACATTTCAAACACTTAGAATTTTTCCCAAAAATTTCAATTTCTTAACCACTTGTACGAGTCATTAACTTTGACAAGAATTTAAGTCTGAAACAAAAACCCCACTTGGCAGATTTTAAGGGCTTTGAATCAAACTTCTCCGTACGAATGATGCTTCGTATGAGCCATCAAGGTATAAACGTCTAAGGTTCTACACGTACGAACAATCACTCATACGAGTGAAAATGATAAACTGACATTAGAAATCTTTGCTCGTACGAGTAATGATTCGTACGAGTAACGAATCTCACCAAATAACACCTAATCAAACCGAAGTTAAAACGTGTAGATTTTAACAAATTGAAGGTTGATTTATAGGTTAAAAGGGCCGATTTTAATAGGTCAATTTTATATTTTACCTATCCTATTATCCTAAATCTATGTTTTATGACCTTTTGGTCCAATTTTGGCATTATAACGGCTCAAAACAAGCATTAGTACGTTGTCCATTAAAAGAGGTGTACAAATCAACCTCCACAAGGTATAGATACGTACCGTAGATCAAGAAAAATGAGTGTTAAGAACTGATTCGCACAGAGTATTCTCTCAATCGCAAAAAGTCAATAGTGCTACTTGTGCGAATGAGCAAGCCTTTTATACTTATTCAAGGTTCACTCGTACGAGTGATGGTTCGTGTGAATGAAGACATTTGTCACTTGTACGAGTCAGTTCTCTCACTTTGTTAATCTTTTTTGATTTTTTATGAAATTTTATCAGTTTTTATAACCCACTCAGTTAACCAAGTCCAAGTTAATGATCTCAGTTAACCGATTTGCCTACCAAGTCCAAGTTAATGACCTTGGTTGACCATTGTTTGACCAAAACAGATTTATTCGAAAAGTTAAAGTTTTAAATTAACGAACTTTGTTGATGTTTTAGGATATTTTTCTTTTCTGATTAGCTCCCTGCCCGTGCTCTTCAACTCTTCTCCAGCAACTGTCGCTTTGACTTGGAAAATCGGTATTTTCATCATCAGTAGACTAAAATCTAAGATAGATTGCTAAAAATAAGCTGAAAATCTTTTTGGGATTTTTCTAAAAAGAAAGAAAAAGTAAATAAAGATGTATTTACAAACATATTTTTGTGAGTTTTGTGATTAGAGGAACATATCAGATATTCAGACAAATCACAAGTACCGATTGATCTTGGTAGTAACGTTAAGTTCTTAAACAGATTTACCTAGATTGCCAATATTCTTATCCATTTAAACCTCTACAGGTTTCTCAGTTGTTTCAAGATATGTTAGGTAACATTAAGGAACATGAAGTAACTATGTTTCCCATCACAGAATATACTCCCGCATCAAGATTCCCATAATTTCATTTCACAGGTGAATATATCTAACTAATATCTGTAAATGGGGTGAATTGTGAGACCTTGAGAGCTCAGGTTAGTATTCCATACCGAGAAAGAGATGCTCAACTTTAGGTGGTGTTTCATAAAGGAATCTTTTGAACTGCAGATGTCGTAAATATTTATGACATACTCATTTTTTGTGCAGGTTTTGGAGGCGAATAATGCGTAAAGTATTATACAAGTTCTAGGTCATTGCCAACGCAAAATCAGAAGAACTCGGATAATACCCCAAATATCGATTAAACACAAAGACCTAGTATCGCAGAATCTGGCATTCTCTCAAACGGAATTTCGGAGTACTAAGTCCATATATTCGAGAGATGTCGACCCACAAATTACTCAGTTTTTCTTTCAAGTTCATATCTTGAAGAACAATTTACTGAACGAGTGAAGCCTATTGGCACATTCTCAGTAAGACCTGTTTAATTACTTGTTTAAACTTAACATATCTTTAGCATACTGTGATAGTCTTATTGATGTAATATGATTCTCTCTTTTTCACTAAAAAAAAAAACTCTTTTCTTTTTCATTTTTTTGAATTTTTCATAACTTTTCTCCCCCTAAAATCAAAAACATATTTTTGGTTTTTAGTTTTTAAAGAAAAAATATGTAGAGAAAAAACATGTTATACAGATGAAAATCACGTGGCCACTGTTTCCCATTCTATCAAACAACCTTTAACCATTTGTTCTGGATAGCATGTCGGATCACTTTCTTTATCTTTAAACTCCAACACTCTACGGATCATGACTTCCATATTATTGACTTCCAAATCCTCATTTCCGACTTAACCGCAGAGATTATAGCCCTCGGATCTTCTTGAAGACGAGCTTCTACCCAAAATCGTTCAACATGTGATCTGTATGCTTTATGTCTGTCTGTTAGAGCCTCTGTAATAGGTATTCGCCCCATAAATTCAAGCATATCTCTCGAAGGCACGATTTCCGGGATCTTCTCATCAAGAGACAACATATATTATGTATTGGCTCAAAAGATGTCTTCTTTTACTGCACATACATAACAACCCAACAATTAGAAAAATTTTATGAAATTTCAACACATCTCACTTCGTACGAAGTGTGCATATGCACTTCGTACAAGGTGTGCATATAGTTTAACAATTTTCAATTATAGACACTTCGTACAAGGTGTGCTTATATACTTCGTACGAGGCGGATATTTTAGAAACATTTAGCATTTAACACTTCTTATGAAGTCTACATCTTCCTCTGAGAGAAGGGATCGACTCTCCTCTTATGAGCACCAGACTGATCTGACTCAATTAACAGAGGCGAAATTCATTGTTAGCGAGTTTGACAAAAAAACAAGAAAGATATACTGCTTAAACACCTTGATTTGTATTGATAATAGTGAATGCTTACAGAACGAGTAAACAGTTTGACAGGGCTTCGCCTTAGTCACACACCAACAAATATCTAACACAACACTCAAGCTCCTCTATTTATAGGTCAACATGACTCGCACAGGAGAGAGGTGTGTATCACTCGTGCGAGTGGTGCCACGTACGAGTGACACGGTGTCACTCGTACGAGCCATGTACAAAACATATAAATCATATATTAACATACAATATTTGACATTCTAAGCCCTATATACATAACCTACATATCCTAGACGTAGGCAATAGACATTATATTCAAACAAACTCCCTCTTGGATGTTGCCGCACTCTTGGATAGTCTTCAAGAAATATTCAAAGATCTGACAGTTAACGACCAAAGAAATGTTTCGGTGGCTTGGGACGCTCCTCAGAGGATATCGGCGTTTGGTCTGTAGGAGGAGGCCGATTACATGTGTTGCTAAACTGAAAGCTCCTTCCATCATTCTTCTCTTTCTTTCGTTTCTCTATCTCTTCCAGCTTACTCCAAGAAGTGTTCCATGCTGTTCCTGAGTGTATATCATTAGCAAAACAGACATTAAAAATCTTCTGGAACTAGAGAGCCTGCTCTTTGTCTTTTTCTTCAAAACTGATTTTGCTAAAGAATAAACATTCAATATCTTTTTGCGAGCAGTTTACTAGCCACATCGGGTCTAGTATTCGAACACCACCCCATAATCCATAGATATGTTTGTGCGCAATAACGGAATCAGATAATTCTTCTGTAATTTTCCAAGAATCTTCATCTGGTTAGACACAAATTACAGCTCCGCCTGTGTTCGAATCATAGTGCCACCATTTGAAAATCTTGGGAATATCTTGTTCCATTTTAATTAGAGGCATATTCTTCATTACTCGTGGCCTCTTTACAATCCAGAACGACAGGGTATGTATGTCGCTTAAGTATCTAAAGTACTGGATCCCATACTCCTGTTTAATTGCATAAACAGTAAGCTTTTCGATCCATCCCCAGCTTATGATGTCCCTAGAGAGATGTTAGCATCACGCGTAAAAAATGCTAAGGGACATTTGAATTTACGTTATGCTGGTACTTCTTTAAACCAACGCTTCCTCATTTATGCAATTTCTTCTACAGACAATTGTTGAGGAACCATACCCTGTTTGACAGCCTCTACAACTTTGCCCTTCAGAAGATCAACATTCTCAGCTACAATTGGGGAGTCATCTATACCTCTTCGAAAGTATCAGCATCATTATCATCAGAATCATCATCCATGACAAGTTTATCATAATCATGAGCATCAGATACATGTTCGAAGATATAATCCTCAGGCTCGAAAGCACTAATTTCTTTAAGCTCATCTTTGAAATCAAACTCAAATGTTTCTTCGTCCAAGCCCAACATATTTGCAATTTTTTCTTTTGTGTAACTGTGGACAAACTATCCCTCTTCTACATCATGCTCCAAATATAATATCTTTGGGTTTTGAGCATGATAGGAACAGATGATATGTCAGCCACTATGAGGATTCCGACCTACTTAGAATCCTTCGAGCATTCAGACTTTCCCTGATCTTTACCTTCTTCCACTTGATTTGCAGGATCATCCAAGTACACAGATAAATCCATATCTTCATTCAAACCTGAATCTGTTACAAGGATACCTGAACCTCCCAAATCATCATCATCACCATCACCATCACTATCATCATCAGGCTTATCCTTAAATACATCATCAGTATCATCTAAGTCTTCATTTTCCTCCTCAAGATTCTTATCAAATTTATCTACCTCTGCTTCAATTTCTTTCTCCAGCTTTCTCTTATTTAGCCATTCTTGATGTTTAGCTGAAAGTTTCATCATGTCAATGTCAACATCGTTTGGCTTTCCAATCAATACAAACTACTTCGTGTTTACATACACCACCACTTCAGAAGAAACTGGCACAGATTCAGCTTCTGGCTTAGTTATATCAATCGTAGGTTCTTCACCAACCTTCGCTTTACCTTTCTCCTGAGCGTCTGATAATTCTTTTGCAATGCGATCCTGCTCAGCAAACCTTTCTCTAGCCTCTGCTTTTGAATCTTATCTATTTCTGCAGCTAAGTTAATTCCGAGTTTCTTTGTAACAATCTTCTCGAATAAGTTCATTTTCCATTGATTGCTAAGGCGTTCTTCATTATATTCTTCCATTCGGTTCCTCAGTCTTTCGTTCTCTGACACGATATTGGCCACGATAGCCTCAAGGTGCCATTTTTCTTCTTTCAGCCCTTCAATTTGCTCTTGTAGATCAGCAATCTTTACACTGTTCAGCATAACTTGGTTTTCCAACACTTCAATTCGTGTGTCATTGAACATATATGTAGAAAATTCTTCTCCCCCTAGTATATCACCAAAATCAAAGTCAAATTGATCTTCAAGTCTGGTTCCTGTGAAGAAATGGGGTTGAGATTGAGAAGGTTGAGCTTGAGGTGTAGGTTGTGATGTTGGTTGTGGTGGTGGAGTTGGTGGTGGAGATGGTGGTGGTTGTGGAGTTTGTTAAGGAGGTGGTGATGGTGGTGGTTGAGGAGTTGGTTCAACATTCACTGCTTCATCAATGTTTCTCTGCACCTTTCTTTTAGATTTTTCTTTTGGAGAATCTGTGCTTCTAACATCTGGCCTCTTGAGATGTTTAGAAGATCTCTTTGAAGATTTACGAACAGGGTGTCACTGTCGGAACCCGAAGGTACATAAGATGTATCATCTTCCCCTGTTGCTTTTCGTTTCTTCTCTTCTTCTTTACGTTGAAGTTCAGCCAAACGTTCAAGTTCTCTTTCTTTAGCTCTTTCTCTCTCTCCGGTGATCCTGTCCTCTTAATCAGTGCTAGAGGAGGATGCCTCTTCAACTATTCCTTCTCGAACCCAAAATGCTTCTGTTTGATATCAGCAGCCAAAGTTTCAACATTTTCTTCCGGATCTGACTCGTCTACCAACCTCGTGCTGTCAGATGCACGTTGCTTCTTTTGAGGGGCAGTGGAGGAAGATGTGGATGTTTGCTTTCGTTTCGTCCCCTTACCCCTTCTTATCTTCTTTAGAGAACCATACGCTTCTTTTCACAACAAAACCACTAACGCTTCTAACTCCTCATATTCGTCTCCACTATCATCTTTTCGCCACTTCCCCTTCCGCGACGCCACATAGTCTTTGTCAAGAATATCCCCGAATACAGGCTTAGCATTGGGAAAGGCTTTAAGATGTAGATTCATCTTTTTCAGAGTTGACACATCCATATGTTCAAGCTTTAAAACATCATCTTTCTTCTTCTTTAAATTTGGATGTAAGTGATCGAGCAACATCTGAACAAAACGCAGAACTGAAGAAACTTATCGCGTTGAATATTCTGGACCATCTGAGAGAAGATCAATCTTGAATAGTTGTATGGAAGGTTCAGAATAAGTGTTGTAATCATGCACATCTGATAATCAATCAAATCATCAAAGCCACCCTTTCTGGGGATGAGGTCATGAATAATACAATGTGCAATGTAACGGAACGGAGCACTGAGATTTGCCTTCTTAAAAGGAGTTGCGTTAACGAATCCTGCATAACCCATCCGATAGAATCATCCCTTAACCATGTATTCTGAAAAACCAGTTGGGTCTTCTTCATGATCTTTAAACTCTAACATCGTTCGGATTAATTCTTCAGTGATTTTTACTTGAATATCTTCATTATCCATCCCCACTGCAGATAAAATAGCGTTTCTTCCTCACTGGATTCAGCGGCGTTCCAAAAATATTTGACATGAGAACGATAAGCCGTGTGTTTATCAGTAAGCGCCTTGGTGATAGGAAGTCGGTTTAAAAAATCTAGAACTTCTCTATATGCTTCAATTTCAGGAATAGTCTCATCTAGAGACAACAGATCTTGTGAAACGTTGAAAATGAAGACTTCTTGATCTGCAGATATAAACAGTTCAAACACTTAGAAAAATTTTCAAAAAAATTTCAACTCTTAATCACTCGTAGGAGTTATGAGTCATACGAGGCGGATACTTAGATAATGAATTAAGTTCTGAACAAAACCCACTCGTACGAGCCACTTCTTCGTATGAATTGAAAATCATACTTAATAAATTTTATGGATTTTGAACAGAACTTCCTCGTACGAGTGATGCTTCGTACGAACCACTAAGATATAAACGTTTAAGGTCCTACTCATTCGAACGATCACTCGTACGATTGAATATGATGAACACACATTTGAAATCCTCGCTCGCACAGGTGATGATTCATAGTAGTTGCAAATCGCACCAAATAACAACATATCAAACCTAACTTAAAACGTGTAGATTTTAACAAATTGAAGGTTGATTTATAGGTTAAAAGGGCCGATTTTAATGATTTTTAGTTCAATTTTATATTTTACCAGTCCGATTATCCTAAATTTATGTTTTATGTCCTTTTTGTCCAATTTCGCCATTATAACGGCTCAAAACAAGCATTAGTACCTTGCCCATCGAAAGAGTGTGCTAACCAACCTCCCTGAAGTATAGATACGTAGCGAAGATCAAGAAAGTGAGTGATAAGAACTGAATCGCACTGAATAAGCTCTCAATCGCATAGAGTCAATAGTGTGACTCGTGCAGATGAGAAGACCTTTTATACTCATTCAGGTTCACTCGTACGAGTGATGGTTCACACGAATGAAGCTTTTTGTCACTCGTACGAGTCAGTTCTATGCACTTTGTTTATCTTTTTTTTTTTTGTGAAATTTTATATGTTTTTATAACCCACTCAGTTAACCAAGTCCAAGTTAATGACCTTGGTTGACCATTTTTTTACCAAAACATATTTATTCTAAAATTTAAAGTTTTAAATTAATGAACTTTGTTGATGTTTCAGGATATTTTCTTTTCTGATTAGCTCCCAGTCCGTGCTCTTCAGCTTTCCTCCAGCAACTGTCGCTTTGACTTGAACAAACGGTACTTTCGTCATCGGTATACTAAAATCTAAGTTAGATTGCTAAAAATAAGCTGAAAATCTTTTTGGGATTTTTTATAAAAGAAAGAACAAGTAAATCAAGATGTATTTACATACATATTTTTTGTGAGTTTTGTGATTAGAGGAACATATCAGATATTTAGACAAATCACAAGTACCATTGATCTTGGTAGTAACGTTAAGTTCTTAAACAGATTTACCTAGATTGCCCATATTTTTATTCATTTAAACCTCTACACGTTTCAAGATATGTTAGGTTACATTAAGGAACATGAAGTAACTGTGTTTCCTATCTCAGAATTTACTCCCGCATCGAGATTCCCAGAATTTCATTTCACAGGTGAATATATATAACTGATATTTGTAAATGGGGTGAATTGCGAGACCTTGAGAGCTCAGGTTAGAATTTCCATACCGAGAAAGAGATGAAGGCTCGACTTTAGGTGGTGTTCCATAAAGGAATCTTTTGAACTGCAGATGTCGTAAATGTTTATGACATACTCATTTTTGTGCAGGTTTTATAGGCGAATAATGCGTAAAGTATTATACATGTTCTAGGTCATTGCCGACGCAAAATCAGAAGAACTCGGATAATACCCCAAATATCGATTAAATATAATGACCTAGTATCGCAGAATCTGGCATTCTCTCAAACGAAATTTTGGAGTACTAAGTCGATACATTCGAGAGATGTCGACCCACAAATTACTCAGTTATTCTTTTAAGTTTATATCTTGAAGAACAATTTACTGAACGAGTGAAGCCTATTGGCACATCCTCAGTAAGACCTGTTTAATTACTTGTTTAAACATTCCATATCTTTAGCATATTGTGATAGTCTTATCGAGGTAATATGATTCTCTCTTTTTCACAAAAAAATACTCTTTTTTTCTTTTTAATGTTTTTGAATTTTTCACAACTTTTCTCCCCCTAAATTCAAAAACATTTTTTTGGTTTTCAGTTTTTGAAGAAAAGATATTTACAGAAAAACATGTCATACCGACGAGAATCACGTCAAGTCCTGGTCATCCTCAAATTCAACCTCATGTATATCCCCTGATGTCAGATTTCTTAAACCATTCAATTTTAAAAGATTTTTAAATCTTGATCGATCAAATGCTTTCGTGTAAAAATATGCTTTTTGGTCATCAATATGGATTTTTTCAATTCTAACCAACTTTTTCTCGTAGCAATCATGGATAAAGTGTTGTCGAATTTCAATATGTTGAGTGCATGAGTGTTGAATAAGATTTTTGATGACATCAATCGCTGCCTTGTTATCTACATAAATTGGCATATCAAGAAATTGCAGTCCATAGTCTCTCATCTGTTGTTGTATCCAGTGTATCTACTCTAGCAACAACAACTAGATGCTGAAACGTATTCAGCTTCATAGGTAGAGAGAGCGACCACGGTGTGTTTCTTGCATTGCCATGTTACCAAATGAGTTCCAAAGAACTGGCAACCAGCTGTAGTAGATTTGGCAATAAGCTTGCAGCAGCAGAAATCAGAATCTGAGTAACCCGCAAGATGGAAGTCGTCATATCTAGGATACCACAAGCCGGTGAGTGGAAATCCTTTCAAGTATCTCATGATTCGTTTGACGGCAGTGCGAATCTCTTGGATTGGTCTGATAACAGGCGCATAGGCATGTTGGATATATGATATCGGGTCGCGAAGCTGTAAGATACATCAAGGATCCGATCATAGAGCGATATAATGTTTAATTGACTTTTAATCCATAAGTGTCTCGACAAATGCCGTGATTTGGTGCTAATGAAGTTGATGCTGGCGCAGTTCCTATCATGTCAAATTTCTCTAACACGTCATGAACATACTTCGTCTGATGAATGAAGACACCATCAGGCAATTGCTCAACCTGAAGTCCTAAGAAGAACTTCATCTCCCCCATAGCACTCATTTCAAATTTCTTCTTCATGACTTCTTCAAGAGATGATATCATCAACATATATTTGTTCCAAAATCAGATGACCATAAACTTCCTTTGTGAAGAGGATACAATCTACAGTTCCTCTGAGAAAGTCATTGTCAAGAAGATGTCTTGAAAGCGTTTCATACCAAGCTCTCGGGGCTTGGTGAAGACCATATAAAGCTTTGTTCATAAGGTAGACTTTATCCTTGTGTATTAGATCGACAAACCCCGGTGGTTGGCTGACATACACCTCCTCTTTGACTTTGTCGTTAAGGAAAGTAGATTAACATCCAATTGATACACCTTGAAACCTTTCCAAGAAGCAAAGGCCAAAAATATGTGAATAGCTTCAAGACGAGCGACTGGGGCGTAGACTTCAGTGTACTCTATCCCTTGTTGCTGGTTAAAGCCCTGGACCATGAGCCGAGCTTTGTTCTTGACCACTATACCTTTATCATCTCGTTTGCACTTAAAGACCCATCGTGTATTGATCTTTTTTTATGATGATCTGGTAGGTCAACAGGCTTCCATACTCTAAGTTTCTGGAATTGAAGCAACTCTTCCTGCATTGCATCCACCCAGCTTTCTTCTTTCAATGCGTCTCTCCAGTTTCCTGGTTCAACCTGCGAAACAAAACAACTATAAGAAAGTCTGGTTTGCAATGGAGCAATACTGTTTAAAAGCAACTTAGATCCTTGTTGATCTGATTGCGAGTTTTCACTTCGGTTTGCAAGCTGCCAATGATATTCTCTGAAGGATGGTATGATAGGGTCCTTGGCATTACTTCACTCGGAACATCTACTTGACTCTTCAAATTCATGATCACTTCATCAGCAACCGGTGCAGAAGATGTAGCTTCATTTCTGACATTTGATTGATCAGCTTGATCATTCAGAAAGCTTTCAATATGCTCAGATCCTTCATCGGAACTAGATCCTCCATCATCAAAAGTCGGCTCACGATGAGAGTCGGCATTGGTCGGTTGTTGGGCAGATGAATCAGCAGTGTTCAAGATAGGTACAGAGACTGATTCCTACAAAGTAGTGCTCGGACCTACATCAGAAGTGCTAGAAACAGGAAGTGACGGGGAAATCACTAATGGTCTAGAAACTTGCTCTTGATTAGAGATTTGATGTTGTTGAAAGAGCACAACAAGTTCTTCTTCTGATGGAACTTCAGGTAGGTCAAATGAATTCCACAAACCTTCGTAGTTGAACAGCCATGGATCCCTAGGTTTCTTCGTTGGCGTACTATACCGTTGACAATCAACATGTTGTGCAAGAATAACCTAGTTCAGACTCGGCAAAAAAACTCGCTTTCTTTTGGACTTGCATAACTGAAGAAAAATCCTTCCAAGGATTTGTCTCCAAATTTACCATCCGTGTGCAAAACAGTACACGGCGATCCAAAAGGCTCTGGAAACGCAAGGTTAGGCTTCCGATGGTTTAGCAGCTCAAAACAGGTCTTGTTGTGAGGCTTGACTGTCAACACATGATTGAGGGTGTAACAAGCAGATGCGACTGCTTCGCTCTAGAAACTAATTGGCAGTTTTGAATTAGCGAGCATGATTCTTGTAGTCTCGATCAGTGTGCGATTCTTACGTTCAGCCACTCCATTTTGTTGAGGAGTATAAGGAGCGCGAATTCGTGAAGAATCCCCTTTTCATTGTAGAATTCGAGCATCCTCTTTTTCTTGAACTCTGTACCATTATCACTACGGATTCTCTTGATAGGCAAGTGATACAGGCTATCAAGCTTCCTGAAGAGAATCATAAGACTTTCAAATGTTTCATCTTTGCTCTCCAGAAAGAAAACCCATGAGAATCTTGAGAAATCATCAATCACGACCAACAATATAGATCTCCAGAAATGCTTTTGACGTTTACTGGCTTGAATAGATCCATATGAAGCCTTTCTAGTGGTAGCTTGATAGAATTCAGAAGCTTTCTTGGGTGTGATTTCTTATGCTGTTTCCCCCTTTTTACAGCTCAAACAATCATCAAATAAATGAAAGTTCTTCAGATTAACACCCTCCACTAGGTCATTATGCACCAAATAAATCATCTTCCTCAAGTGAATATGCCCCATCTTCCGATGCCATAAAATTGACTCCTTCTCGATTGCTTTAGAAACAAAGAACTGAACCTTCTTAGATGTAGTGGATGCAACGCTCATATCTAAAAATGAAGATCATTCTCTCTTAGAGCGCACATGAGGATCCACTCCTCAATCCCAGCTTGATAATTAAGCATTCTTTGTCGTTGAAGTGTGTTGTGAACTTTTTGTCACAAATTTGCAAAATACTCAGTAGATTGTTCTCCAGTTCTGCAATGTAGTTCACCTTATCGAAGGAAACCACTCCATTCGTAAGAATACATTCTCCAACAATTCTTCCACCCTGAGTTCTAACAAAATCAACGTAATCCTCCCTGGATAGCTTTGACATCGTGCAACAACGCAAGCATCCCATTCATGTGTCGTGAAGCTCCACTACCCATAATCCATTTTGACATGATTGATCTCGGGAGCCCCTGCACACATGAGGAAGAAACTATTTAAATAGAGAAACCTAAGCCTGCTTGGTCTTGGGTGGGTTTGGAATATCAAACTTCGAACCAATTTTGATTTTGACATTCTGTTTGACCTTTGTTTTGGCTGGAACAGATGGTTTCAGTTCTACTTTAGATGGTTTGACTTTTGCAACCCATGTCTGTGTTTTCAAATTTTCCCTTTTAGAATAAAACTTTGAATCTTTTTGACGATTCGTGGTGGAAGTCTCACCAATTTAAAATTTAGAATTAAATTGAATAGTTGATTTTATATTTTTGTAAGATTCATTATTTCTTTTCAAAATTTCTTTTGGTACAACCATGGGTGCCTTTTGTTTCACATCTTTTGTAGATCTGTTAGAGTTGGAAACAGGTTGTGGATTTCTTTGTGAACCATGTCGTGCAATATGCCCAACATTTTTACACTTGTAGTACGTCCTGCTGTCTTTTCGAATAGAGGAATCCAAAACTTGTTTTCTACTCTTTTTTTCTTTCTTGAACTCATCATTGGATTGTTTACCAATGATCTCTTTTTCTCTTTCGTAGTTGTCCATAGACAAAATTGATTTTCTTTGTAAAGTTCAACTTTTGAAAATTGTTGTTTGTTCTTTTCTTTTGAAAATCCAACCCAGCCCTCCTGTTTTCAGGATAGTCTCAATTCCTTTGATGGTAAGGTTTGTTAACACATTCTGATTTAGAATAAAATGATGCATCATGTTTTTCTAAATCAGAATGGCTCACCTCAACAAGCTTGAACAATTTTTCAAAACGATCTAGATTGACATTCTGAATCGGGAAATCTTCATCAGTATATAGATTATCAGATCCATGCATTTTGTATACGATAACGTTTGGATCAGTGTTTAAACTATTTTCTGATGATTCACCATCCAATTCGGATATTGTGACATACCGGTTTTTCGGATAACTTAAACGCACTACTTCACGGTTATTAATTCGGAGACTTGAATTTGCACGCTCAAAATAGTTACGATAATTTAGCGAACTTGTCAAATGAAGTATGTGCTATGTGTATTGAACGTTTATGAGTTGGTGAATATGTGATGTTGGATTACGTGATTGTTTTAGTTATAAAATATTTATAGTAAATATGTACACGAACCAAACCAAACCGCGACACGAACCAACCTCGATTCCTTGTGACTCTAGGAGTGAACCAAGTTTTAAACCCAAACCAACCAACCCAAGTCCCTTCGGCCGCGAGAACAAGCCCAAACCGCAAACCTATTCCCCTTTTCTTGATCTTTTTGCGCTATATATACACACACATGCATGGGTCTTTCTTCACAAAAACAAAAACACAAAAACCCTAATAGCAATCAGCCGACGGCAGTCTCTTCCTTCATCATCTCGATCTGATCAGCCCTACATCATCTCTCGGTCGCGACAGCAGCTTATCCCTTTCATTCTGTCGGTCGTAATCTAGCTTGAACATCCGAATCAGTCCCGTCCAAGTCTCGGCTCGTTATTCACCATTATTAAAGGTTAGGATTTTATAATTGTTTGCAAGATCATATTCGGATTATATGTGTTTGAATGTAGTGATTATGTTGTTAATCGGCTGATTTATCATAGTTTGCATGTATGATTGTTTTCGGAACTCATAGTTTGCAAGTGTGTTTTGTTTATAAAGACTAGAGATATTGATTAGGGTTTGCATGTATATGTTATATGTATTGATCTATGATTGGAAAAATCAGTTCTTGATCGCCTAGGTTCATTATATCGACGGTTTATGCGAATTAGTGGTGATAAAATGCTAAAACAGGTTGCTGAGTGATAGTTACAGCCGACTTCAACTGGCTGTAACTCGGTCATTAGTTGTCGAAAAACGGATTTTCTGAAGTCTAAAACGTAGAGATTTGAATAACGAATCTAATGGCACTGGATTCATATTTTTCTGAAGTCGTTTGATATTTTTAAGTGGCCAATGAAGTTAAGTAACTAAAACTGTGAAAATCCTGAAATTTTTTTAATTGTTTATCGAGTTGGATTTTATAATCTGTAGGGAGTCGAATCATGAAATTTGTACAGCAAGTAGATATGGAAATTTCCGGGCAACTCCCACTGGAATTTTGTTAATTGGACGATCAGTGATTTTAAATAAATTCTTCCGTGGACTGCAGTCAGAAAGCGACGAATCTGACTGCAGCCTAGTATATTAATATTTATGGATAATTGGTAAAGTATTAGGACTTGAAAAATTTAAATAAATTTCTACAGTATAGTTGTCACCTGCTGTAAAATAATTGGAATTTTTGGAACGTTGGAACTATTATATAAAAATCCTAGAAAACAGCCGAATTATGAGTATGTAAGCTGAAACTTGATAACTTGTGAATGTGTGCACCAAAGTGTTGCATGGATTGGATTATGTTCATGATAAATTGTTTTGATTACTATGTTCACTTGAGGATACTTGCATGCATGTTTGAGTGTTAGGAATTTTGATTGTGTGTATCACTTTGTGCGTAAATTATGTGTAGAATTTGTATTGGTGTGTTCACACACTGACTCGGAATCAATTGGTTTATTAGGACGCAATTAGCGGTCCCATCATTTGCAACTTCTGTGTTACACTAACCGAGCAACTAAAGGTGAGTTCACGGCCCCTAATTTTATCCGGTTTTAAACAACAGGCGGAGAAACATGTATACACTCTTCAAACTCATCTCTTTACCTTATACGAATTCAACGTCACATAACTAATCGGTAACTAAGTTAATGTTAATGTAACATTATGGTCACTAAGCAGCTATATCACATAAGTCCTCGACAATCTCTCGGATCGTTAGTATTGGGTTTAAATAGCGGGGAAATTATAAGTAGTACTACTGGGCCCGACAAGCCCCATCCGAGCTAGTCGCGCTAGCCGACCGGGTATGGTCAACGGGTGAATAATTAGGCCTAACTTCGCCATGGTCAGTGATAGGCCTGGCAACACGGAGGCACAACAGTCAGCTTCGATCGCAAACACTTACGTGACATAACTTTAGGCTAGCTACCTATATATGTTAACATTGAACTTAATTACGAATCAACTATATTATCCCGGGTTGGGGATAATGGAAACAACAACTATATTATCCCGGGTTAGGGATAATGGAAACAACAACTTTATTATTCCGGGTTTGGAATAATGGAACCAACATCATTATTATTCCGGTTAAGGAATAATGGAACTATCGGTATTATTCCGGGTTGGGAATAATGGAACTAAATCGTTATCCCGGGTTAGGGATAACGGGGGAAACAAACTCATAACCGAACAAACGAATTTATGAAAACCTGTGAACTCACTCATCTTTAATGTTGACACTTGTTTCTTTACATGTTTCTCAGGACGCTAGGGCTCTAGGTTCACTCACTTGCATTGATCAAGACATCTTTTATCGAGTCTCATTTACAAACATTGTTTTGGGTTTTTCATTTGTTTTGGCGTTTGTGTTGGCGCCCGTTTCACTACTTATTCTATGCTTCCGCTCAACCATAAAAACTAATGCTTCCGCTAAACATTGGTAACTAACTAAGACAATATAAAATCTACGATGAATGGTTAAACAAATGATTTTTGGAAAACGTATTATCGAATCATATAGAGTCTTCGACGTACTAGTGTTTCAGATTCTGGTTTGTTCACACGCCTCGCGGTAAAACTCCGCAAGTGGAAATTGAGGGTGTGACAGATTGGTATCAGAGCCTCTAGCTATAGAGAACCAGGTTTGCATTAGAAGTAGACCTAAACTATAGCTTATTACACGACGCTAGACTTAGTTTGGCACCGAACTGTTATATCTTGTTATGTGATGTACCATAACTATGTTATGTGAAATATGATTATATAATTGAAACGAATGCAACTCGTAACTAACTACACAACCTAAAGGCAATGTCATCATCATCCTCATCATCATCCGACAAACTTACGCAACCAAGGGCGCCAGGAAAGGCACTTATGGTGGAACCCTTACCATCTTATGGCGTGGAGACACGCTCAGCTGCTAGGAAAAGACTCGCTCTAGGGGAGGAGTCGTCCTCACGCCCGACCATCGCTGTGACGGTCGAACCGGTTAACTCGTTAGAAGTAGGGAACGACCTACTTAGAGATATGATAAGAACGCAACAAGAACAACTAGAAAGAATGCATGAAACCATCCTAGCACAGGGATGGATGATACGACAACTGACTGGTAAAACTGAGTCGCTCGAGGAAGAGCAGCATACGAGTAAGATAGCTCGTAACACCTTAGCCAGAGATCTTCGTGCTGAGCAGCTAAGGGCTGACTGGCTAGAGGACAGAGTTCTTGAGTCTAGCTGGAGAATTCAAGAACTGGAACAAAATCAGGCACCTGCACCAGTACCTGCCCCAGCACCAGCCCCTCCAATGCCGGTAGAGGATCCAGAGGAGGATCCAGAGGAGGAAGACCCAGCTGTAGAAGCTGGAAACGCCTCGGAGGATGACGGCAACGATAGCGATTTGGGGGATGGAGACGTAGAAGACTGACACGTCTCGCTTATTTTATTTACTTTCCTTCAGACTATTCATTTTCTACTTAGATCTAAAATGGCAACTGGACGTCGCGGAAGTCTCAACATGACGCCTTAAGAATTAGCCGCAATGATCCAAGAACACGTGAATGCTGCTCTGGCAGGTGTTCAAAACCCACTAGCAGCAGGAGGGGTCTTAACCCCTACAAGATGTTCCTCGACGCGAAACCAAGCAAATTCACGGGGGCAGAAGGACCCATAGGACTGGTCCGCTGGATCGAAAAATCTGAATCAGTATTTGAAATGTGCAACTGTCTGGAGGCTAACAAGGTCAAGTATGCAGCCTCAACACTGGAAGATGGGGCACTAACTTGGTGGAATGCACAAGTCCAAACGCGTGGACTTATTGCTGCAAATGCAATGGCCTGGGCCGAGTTTAAGGCCCTAATCAAAGAAGAGTACTGTCCGCGAGACAGAGTTCAACAGTTGGAGCAAACATTATGGAACCACAAGATGGTGGGATCTGAAATCGAAGCATACACAGCAAAACATCACGACTTGGTATTTCTATGTCCCGATCTGGCCAACACTGTTGAGAAACGACTCGAGTTCTACCTTGGGGGTCTGGTTCCAGAGATTCAGGGTATGGTGATGGCTAGCAACCCTGCAACTGAACATCAAGCAATTAGATTGGCGCACAAACTCACCGATAAGGCGGTGGAACAAAAGAAGTTGCCAGCTAGGGGTACAACTGAAGTTTCCCCTGATAATAAACGAAAGTTTGAAGACTCGTCTGTTCGACAGTCTTCGTCATCCCAGCAACAACAGGGGAACCAGAAACGGTTCAATCATTACAACAGCCACCGGGGTCATCATAATCAACCCGCCAACAACAACCAGAACGCAGGTGGCTATGTAGGTCGAAAGCCGCAGTGCAATCGCTGTAATCTTCATCATCACGGCCCTTGTGCCGGGAATCGCTGCCAACGATGTGGCTAGGTGGGACATGCGGCAAAGGATTTTCGCCGGGAAATCATGTCTCGACAAAACCAAAATCAACCCCAGGGCCAGCAACAGGGTGTTAACCGGGGATGCTATCAGTGTGGTAGCACTGCCCACTTCAAAAGAGACTGCCCACAACTGCGTAACAACAACAACAATGGTGGGAATAACCACAACCACAATAACCACAACAACAACAATAACAACAACAATAATGGAAATGGTGGCACAGGAGGTGCCAAAGGTCGCGCATTTACGCTGGGCCGCGGGAGGCCAGAAACGACTCGAACGTGGTCACCGGTAAGTTTCCCCTTAATGAACATTTTGCTACTGTGCTTTTTGATACGGGTGCAGATAGGAGTTTTATATCTGAGTCTTTTAGGAAGAACCTAAATCTCACGCCTAAACCCTTAGAGACCCCTCATATCATAGAACTAGCCGATGGTAAATCTGTAGACGTGACCCATATAGTATCCGGCTGTCAACTCAAACTCGCAGGTCACACCTTTACCATTGATCTGATGACAACTACCCTGGGAAGTTTTGACGTGGTAGTCGGAATGGACTGGCTATCCGACGTCCGGGCTGAAGTTCTCTGCTTCGAAAAATCTTTCCGTATTCCGCTCTCTAACGACGAAATCTTGACGGTGCAAGGCGAGAAGGCAAGCGCCGTCACCAACATCATCTCTTACATGCAAGCGCAGAAGTATCTTCGGAGAAAGAACTCCTTCGCTTTACTCGCACTGGTTACCGAACAGCCTAAGGACGAGAAACGTATAGAAGACATCCCTGTCGTCCGTGATTTTTCCGATGTATTCCCAGAGGAATTACCTGGTCTTCCACCCCCTCGACAATTGGAGTTTGAAATCGAATTGGCGAACCATGCAACTCCTATCACCAAGGCTCCATACCGCCTAGCTCCAGCCGAGCTGCAGGAGCTGTCTACCCAACTTCAGGAGCTGTTAGAAAAGGGATTTATCCGACCAAGCGCTTCGCCATGGGGAGCTCCAGTCCTTTTTGTCAAGAAGAAGGACGGGACCTTCCGCATGTGCATCGACTACAGGGAACTCAACAAGGTTACTGTCAAGAACCGATACCCGTTACCTCGCATCGACGATCTCTTCGACCAACTGCAAGGGTCAAGCTACTACTCCAAGATTGATCTATGGTCCGGTTACCACCAGCTACGCGTCAGGGAGGAGGATATCGCTAAGACGGCATTTCGTACTCGGTATGGCCATTATGAGTTCTTGGTCATGCCCTTCGGTCTCACCAACGCACCCGCGGTGTTCATGGACCTCATGAACCGCGTGTGTAAACCATACCTCGACAAGTTTGTCATTGTGTTCATCGATGACATACTCATCTACTCCAAAAGTGAAGAAGAACATGCTGAACATCTACGATTACTGCTAGGATTACTTCAATAGGAGAAGCTATATGCCAAGCTTTCGAAGTGTGATTTCTGGATTCGGGAAGTTCAGTTTCTCGGGCATATCGTAAATGAAAAGGGTATCCATGTCGACCCTGCCAAGATTGAAGCTATCAAAAACTGGGAAGCACCCAGGACACCGACAGAGATCCGCTAATTTTTGGGTTTGGCTGGTAACTACAGACGTTTCATCGAGGAGTTTTCAAAGATCGCACAACCGCTTACTACCCTCACCCAGAAAGGCATCAAGTATGCTTGGGGTGACAAGCAGGAAGCGGCATTTCAATTGCTGAAACAGAAACTTTGCAGTGCACCCATTCTGTCCTTGCCGGAAGGGAAAGATGACTTTGTAGTATATTGTGATGCTTCCATTCAGGGGTTGGGATGCGTACTCATGCAACGCGATAAGGTCATCGCGTATGCGTCCCGCGAACTGAAGGTTCACGAGAAAAACTACACAACGCATGACCTGGAATTGGGAGCAGTAGTGTTTGCACTTAAGATTTGGAGACACTACCTCTATGGGACGAAGTGCACAATCTTCACAGACCACAAAAGCCTCCTACACATCTTTAATCAGAAGGAGTTGAACATGCGACAGCGTCGCTGGGTCGAACTCTTGAACGATTATGAGTGTGCCATTCGGTATCACCCGGGTAAAGCTAACGTGGTAGCTGATGCCCTCAGTAGGAAGGAACACTTGAAACCTCGTCGGGTACGAGCACTACAGCTCACTATTCATTCGGGGTTACCCGAACAAATACGCGACGCGCAGTTAGAAGCAGTTAAGGAAGAAAACATCAAGGCCGAATCGGTGGGAAAAATGGAACGCGATTGGGAAGTAAAACCCAATGGAGCCCGGTATTTCATGAATCGCATATGGGTACCTCTCTATGGAAACCTCAGAGAGCTAGTCATGGACGAAGCTTACAAATCCCGATACTCTGTCCATCCTGGTTCGGATAAGATGTATCAAGACCTTAAAGATGCGTTTTGGTGATCCAACATGAAAGCTGATATAGCCACCTACGTGAGTAAGTGTTTGACTTGTGCAAAAGTCAAGGTAGAGTATCAAAAGCCATAGGGGCTACTCCAACAACCTGAGATCCCAGTGTGGAAATGGGATCAGATCTTGATGGATTTCATCACTAAACTCCCGCGAACTTTGGGTGTTGCGATACCATCTGGGTGATTGTGGATCGTTTAACTAACTCCGCACACTTCCTAGCTATTAAAGAAACAGATAAGATGGAGAAGTTGACTTGCATCTACATTAAGGAAGTAGTTTCTCGGCACGGAGTGCCACGTCCATCATCTCAGACAGAGATGCTCACTTCACGTCCAACTTTTGGCAGTCACTTCAGAAAGCGTTGGGAACACACTTAGATATGAGCACAACCTATCACCCTCAGACTGATGGTCAAAGCGAAAGGACCATACAGACCTTGGAAGACATGCTTAGGGCATGCGTAGTAGACTTTGGAAATAGTTGGGAAATCCACCTGCCTTTAGTGGAATTCTCATATAACAACAGTTATCATACGAGTATTTCGGCAGCACCGTTTGAGGCATTATACGGTCGTAAATGTAGATCACCGGTCTGTTGGGCAGAAGTCGGTGACAGTCAACTCACAGGCCCTGAGTTAATACTTGAGGCTACTGAAAAGATTGTACAAATCAGAAACCGCATGGCGGCGGCACGAGATCGACAGAAAAGCTACGCTGATCAACGACGTAAACCGCTCGAATTTCAAGTAGGCGACCGCGTCCTACTAAAGGTGTCACCCTGGAAGGGTGTAATCCGCTTTGGAAAACGGGGCAAACTAAACCCACGGTACGTAGGCCCGTTTGTAATCTTGAAACGTATTGGACCCGTAGCTTATCAATTAGACCTTCCTGCCGAACTCAGTGGAGTTCACAACGTGTTTCACGTGTCAAATCTGAAGAAGTGTCTATCAGATGAAACTCTAGTTATTCCATTGGATGAGATTCAAGTGGATGAACAACTGCACTTTGTGGAATAGCCTATCGAGATCATGGATCGTGAGATCAAGACTCGAAGGCACAGCAAGATTCCGATCGTTAAGGTTCGTTGGGACTCTAAGCGTGGACCGGAGTTCACGTGGGAAAGAGAGGACCAAATGAAAAGCAAATACCCACACCTCTTCGCAACTGAGCAGCAAACTAACGATACCAACAACTAAATTTTCGGGACGAAAATTCTTTCAACATGGGGATGATGTGACAACCTGGAAATTTCTCATACTTTCGCGTACCATTGTTAACTAAATCCTTGTGCACGGCACTTGGGAATCTTTGTGCATGGCACTTGGGAACATTCTTGTAACTTCGCGTACCATCGTTAACGAACTAACTCTTTGTGCGTGGCACTCTAAACATGTACGCTGCATTCTAAACCGCGTTTACTCAATTTTCGGGACGAAAATTCTTTCAACATGGGGATAATGTGACATCCCGGTTTTTCGGATAACTTAAACGCACTACTTCACGGTTATTAATTCGGAGACTTGAATTTGCACGCTTGAAATAGTTACGATAATTTAGCGAACTTGTCAAATGAAGTATGTGATATGTGTATTGAACGTTTATGAGTTGGTGAATATGTGATGTTCGATTACGTGATTGTTTTAGTTATAAAATATTTATAGTAAATATGTACACGAACCAAACCAATACGCGACACGAACCAACCTCGATTCCTTGTGACTCTAGGAGTGAACCAAGTTTTAAACCCAAACTAACAACCCAAGTCCCTTCGGCCGCGAGAACAAGCCCAAACCGCAAACCTATTCCCCTTTTCTTGATCTTTTTGCGCTATATATACACACACATGCATGGGTCTTTCTTCACAAAAACAAAAACACAAAAACCCTAATAGCAATCAGCCGACGGCAGCCTCTTCCTTCATCATCTCGATCTGATCAGCCCTACATCATCTCTCGGTCGCGACAGCAGCTTATCCCTTTCATTTTCGGTCGTAATCTAGCTTGAACATCCGAATCAGTCCCGTCCAAGTCTCGGCTCGTTATTCACCATTATTAAAGGTTAGGATTTATAATTGTTTGCAAGATCATATTCGGATTATATGTGTTTGAATGTAGTGATTATGTTGTTAATCGGCTGATTTATCATAGTTTGCATGTATGATTGTTTTCGGAACTCATAGTTTGCAAGTGTGTTTTGTTTATAAAGACTAGAGATATTGATTAGGGTTTGCATGGATATGTTATATGTGTTGATCTATGATTGGAAAAATCAGTTCTTGATCGCCTAGGTTCATTATATCGACGGTTTATGCGAATTAGTGGTGATAAAATGCTGAAACAGGTTGCTGAGTGATAGTTACAGCCGACTTCAACTGGCTGTAACTCGGTCATTAGTTGTCGAAAAACGGATTTTCTGAAGTCTAAAACGTAGAGATTTAAATAACGAATCTAATGGCGCTGGATTCATATTTTTCTGAAGTCGTTTGATATTTTTAAGTGGCCAATGAAGTTCAGTAACTAAAACTGTGAAAATCCTGAAATTTTGTTAATTGTTTATCGAGTTGGATTTTATAATCTGTAGGGAGTCGAATCATGAAATTTGTACAGCAAGTAGATATAGAAATTTCCGGGCAACTCCCACTGGAATTTTGTTAATTGGACGATTAGTGATTTTTAAATAAATTCTTCCGTCGACTGCAGTCAGAAAGCGACGAATCTGACTGCAGCCTAGTATATTAATATTTATTGATAATTGGTAAAGTATTAGGACTTGAAAAATTTATATAAATTTCTACAGTATAGTTGTCACCTGCTGTAAAATAATTGGAATTTTTGGAACATTGGAACTATTATATAAAAATCCTAGAAAACAGCCGAATTATGAGTATGTAAGCTGAAACTTGATAACTTGTGAATGTGTGCACCAAAGTGTTGCATGGATTGGATTATGTTCATGATAAATTGTTTTGATTACTATGTTCACATGAGGATACTTGCATGCATGTTTGAGTGTTAGGAATTTTGATTGTGTGTATCACTTTGTGCGTAAATTATGTGTAGAATTTGTATTGGTGTGTTCACACACTGACTCGGAATCAATTGGTTTATTAGGACGCAATTAGCGGTCTCATCATTTGCAACTTCTGTGTTACACTAACCGAGCAACTAAAGGTGAGTTCACGGCCCCTAATTTTATCCGGTTTTAAACAACATGGTGAGAAACATGTATACACTCTTCAAACTCAATCTCTTTACGTTATACGAATTCAGCGTCACATAACTAATCGGTAACTAAGTTAATGTTTATGTAACGTTATGGTCACTAAGCAGCTATATCACATAAGTCCTCGACAATCTCTCGGATCGTTAGTATTGGGTTTAAATAGCGGGGAAATTATAAGTAGTACTACTGGGCCCGACAAGCCCCATCCGAGCTAGTCGCGCTAGCCGACCGGGTATGGTCAACGGGTGAATAATTTGGCCTAACTTCGCCATGGTCAGTGATAGGCCTGGCAACACGGAGGCACAACAGTCAGCTTCGATGGCGAACACTTACGTGACATAACTTTAGGCTAGCTACCTATATATGTTAACATTGAACTTAATTACGAATCAACTATATTATCCCGGGTTGGGGATAATGGAAACAACAACTATATTCCCAGGTTAGGGATAATGGAAACAACAACTTTATTATTCCGGGTTTGGAATAATGGAACCAACATCATTATTATTCCGGTTAAGGAATAATGGAACTATCGGTATTATTCCGGGTTGGGAATAATGGAACTAAATCGTTATCCCGGGTTAGGGATAACGGGGGAAACAAACTCATAACCGAACAAACGAATTTATGAAAACCTGTGAACTCACTGATCTTTAATGTTGACACTTGTTTCTTTACATGTTTCTCAGGACGCTAGGAGCTCTAGGTGCACTCACTTGCATTGATCAAGACATCTTTTATCGAGTCTCATTTACAAACATTGTTTTGGGTTTTTCATTTGTTTTGGCGCTTGTGTTGGCGCCCGTTTCACTACTTATTCTATGCTTCCGCTCAACCATAAAAACTAATGCTTCCGCTAAACATTGGTAACTAACTAAGACAATATAAAATCTACGATGAATGGTTAAACAAATGATTTTTGGAAAACGTATTATCGAATCATATAGAGTCGTTCGACGTACTAGTGTTTCAGATTCTGGTTTGTTCACACGCCTCGCGGTAAAACTCCGCAAGTGGAAATTGAGGGTGTGACAGATTTGTCTGATTCATTCTTCAAAACACTCTCAACCACAGTGTCAACCACATCAGACTCACATTCATTTTCTACTTTAGTGTATTTACGTCAATGTTCGCAGGCAGCTCATTTGTCTTTTCAGTTTTCAATTTTAAATTGAGGGCCTTTTCCACCTCCGATGGTTTCTTAGTAGCATAGCTATTCCACATGGGTGGTGGAACACGATCATAACTTGAACCTTTGTTTTCATCAATTTGATTTTCTTCCTTGTTTTCAATTTTCGGAAGAATGTGATCAATGACCTATGAACTTGTAGAATAATTGATTAGCAATTTCTTCACCCGTTCTGTTTCTATTTTCCTTTTCTCAATTTCATTTTTTAGCTCGGCGATTGTATTTAAATGAATATTAATGGCCATTTGTTTGTCCATTACAGTCGCCTTTAGCATTGAAAGTGTTCTGTCATTTTCTCTGATCACCTTTTCAAATTATTTAACAGATTTGCTTAATTTGTCATAAGCTTCTTTTGTTTAATAATAGTCACATGTGTGAACAGGGATCGAGCTCCCGAAATGAGCAATCGACCTGATCACACTCAACTAGCAGAGGCGGAATTCATTGCTAGAGAGGTAGATATGACAAACAAGATAGAAACTTACTGTTTAATGCTTCTGATGTATTAAAGACATTCAAGTTATAGACGCAAGTAAACAAACTGACAAAGCTTCGCCGTATGAAATGACAAATCCGTACCCAGCTCTAACACAATACTTCCCTATTTATAGGTCGACATGACTTGTACCAAAGTGCGTGCACTAACAAACATCTATGATTCGTACGAAATAGTATTTCGTACGAGTGACTCACTCGTACGAAACACTCATCTGTTTCGTGCGAATCACAATGTAAATACATATAACTTTACATTTAAACATTTAAACATTAACTTGTAAACTTTATAAACATTACAGATAAATCCTAGACGTAGGCAATAGACATTATGCACCAACAAACTCCCCCTTGGATGTTGCCGTAGTCTGGATAATCTTCAAAACTTCAATTTGATTTGACTTTAACGCCTAAAGAATCTCTTCACCGGCTTTCGACGTTCCTCAGAAGCAATAGGCGTTTGATCAGTCAGAGGACGTCGCTTCAAAAACTGAAAGCTCCTCAAAGATGCTATTCTTGAACGTTCAGCGATCCAAGCTTTTTTTTCTTCAGTTTTCTTCGATTCCTTCTTCTCAATCTTTCTCAATTTGTTTTCCAATTCGATCCCGAATGAATATCATTTGCAAAGCACACATTTACAACCTTTTGAAATTGTAGTGCTTGCAACTGATCCTTTTCTTCAAAACTGATCTTGCTATAAAGTAAACATTCTATGTCTTTCTTCGAACAATTTACTAGCCACATGGGGTCTAATACTCGAATACCTCGCCACAACCCATATATTCTTTTGTGTGTTATGACCGCTTCGGTTAATTCCTTCGTTATCTTCCACGAATCTTCATCCGGGTGCACACATATGACAGCCTCACCAGTATTCGAATCGTAATGCCACCACTTGAAGGTTGTATAAAACTCTTGCTTCATTTTGATCATCGACATGTTTTTCAACACCCGTGGTTTCTTCACAATCAACGTAATATCTTTCTCCTTTGTCACTGGATCTTCGTTAACAATACAACATGGATAATGCGGTTTCCAGTGAACAAAACCATGCTTTGCTTCAAATTTGATCAACCTCCACAGCTTTTGATCATGGAACTTCATCTTTAGGTTTATCATCTTTATTTTCACAAGTTCCTTTATGTCCCAATAAGGAATGTCACTCAGATATCGGAAGTATTGAATCCCAAATTCCCTTTTAATAGCATAAACATTCAGCTCTTCAATCCAACCCCAGCTCAAAATATCCCCTAAAGAAATATCACCATCTCTTGTGAAAAATGCTAGGGGTCTCTTAAAATTTTGCTCAGCTGGACTCTCCCTAAACCATTTCTTCTTTTGTTCGATAATCTCAGCTATAGACATCTTTTCAGGAATTGTTCCTTCTTTAACAGCTTCCGATACTTTCCTTTGTAACATCTCTGAGCTTTCTGCTGTAAATAAATCGATAAACGTTGGTAAATCCTTTGTACTGTGAACGACATCATTAGCATCATCATCAGAGTCACTTTCAACGACAACGTTATCATATACGTTTGCGTCTTCTATTTCTTCAAAAACATAAGCATTTGGTTCGAAAGCATCTATCTCATTCTGTTTATCTTCAATGTCAAAATCGAACTTTTCTCCACTAATTCCGAGCATTTCAGCTATCTCTTCTTTCGAGCAACTATGCACAAACTCTCCCTATTCAACATCATGCTCAAGATATAGCACAAATGGCTTTTGCACGACAGGAACAGAAGATATAACATTCTCTGTGAAGATTCCTGTCTGCTGAGCATCTACTTCATCAGATTTGTCCATCCTTTCCTCTTCAGCTGTTTGATTTGAAGAATCATCAAAATACTCGGAAAGATCAACTAATTCATTAATATTTGAATCTATTACACGAATACCCGATCCTCCCACATTATCATCATCGTTACCATCATCTGAACTACTAGAATCTTTATCATCAACGTCAACGTCTTCAGTATCCTCTATCTCTTCCTTCTTTTCTTTTTCTTCAACCGTTTCTTTACTATCCTTTCCCGTCCTTTTCTTCATTAACCAATCTCGATGACGTTGTGAAATATCAAGAGAAGATATATCTACATCAATAGGCTTTCCAATCAGAATAAAATTCTTCGGTTCTTCATACACTACGATATCCCAACACTGTACTGGTCAAGATTCAGCTTCTGGCACAGCTTCTTCAGTCACAGAATCCTCAACTATCTTACCCTTACCTTTCCCTAATGCATCAGATTGTTGTTTTTCCAACCGTTCTCGCTCTACAACTCTTCTCTTACTTCTTCACGTTCAATTTCATCAATCGCTGTAGATATACTCAAACCAAACTTCTTCTCAAGAATCTTCTCAAATACATCCATCCTTCGATTATTTCTCAACCTTTCTTCTTCGTACTCTGTCATCCGCAAATGCAGTCTTTCATTTTCAGAAATAATACTTGCCATCATCGCTTCAAGATGCTGTTTATCAACGATTAAACCTCCAATTCTTTCAAGCATCTCAAACTTCTCTGTCATTAACAAGTTTATTTGTTCTTGCAATTCAGCGATGCGCACAACGTTCATCGTCACTTGTTTCTTCAAATCATCAATTCTTGGATCATCAAACCGAAACTCATCTCCTCCTGGTAGATCGTCTAAATTAATCTCATCAAAAAAAGCTTGTGAATTAAACGGTTGTGATGTAGGACGAGATTGTTGAGCATGAGATGGTTGAGACTTTTGTTGAGCTGACTATTGTGGTGCTGGTTGTTGTACAGGATCTGGATCAGGCATAGGTTGTTGAACAGGTTCTGGCACAAATTGTTGCAGTGTTGGTTGTTGCTGTTCAGATTCTTGTTCAGGAACTGGTGGTTGTTGCGAAGGTATTTCTGGTTCAACATGTTGCGGATCTAGCTCTGGATACATATAATGTAGTGGAGATGGAATACTCTGTGTTTGTTCCTCCACATTTGCTTCAGTAGTTTGTTCAGCACTAGCTTCTGTTGGATTAACAATCGGAGATATGCGAGCTATAGATCTTTTCATCCTTCTTTGTCTTTTCTTAACCAGAATTCTAAAACCAGATTCAAGCTCAGATTCAGATGGAACGTAAGTACTATCGTCTTCGCCTGTTGCCTTTCTTTTTCGTTCTTTGCTTTGCGTTTTAGCTCATCTTGACGTTTCTTTGCCAATTTCTCTACCTTTTTCTTCTCTCGTGCTCGTTTATCCTCTGAATCAGTACAAGAAGATATTACTTCTTCAGCTGCTGCCTTGTCAGTTCTGAAAGCCTGACGTTCTATATCTTCTGCCATCTTTTAAACTGTTTCTTCAATCTCAGGTTCATCCCTCAACCCTGAACTTTCAGCAGTAGACGCAGCTTTTCTCTTTCTCCCTTTGTATGTAGCCTTTCCTCCTTTATCTCCGTCATTCACAAACCACGGACTTCGCTTTGCCACAAACAAAGATAATGATTTCACTTCCTCCTCATCGTCACCACTATGGTCTTTCCTCCATTTTCCAGGTGTGGGTGAGATGTAATCTTTATTCATAATAGCACCGAACATCGGTTTAGCAGTGGGAGCAGACTTCAAATGTACGTTCATCTGTCATAGAGACTGAACATCCATATGCTCAAGTTTAAGAACATCATCTAGAGATTTCTTCAAGTCAGAATGTAAACAGTGTATAAACCTTGGATACTGCAGAAATCTCTCCTTCTGGATGTTTTGGATCATCTGAGTAAATATAACTTTCGAAAAGTTATAAGGAAGATTCAGCACTAGCGTGGTAACCATGCACATCTGATAATCTACTAAGTCATCAAAACCACCCTTCCTGTGACCCAAACACTGAATAATGACATGTGCCAGATATCGAAACGGCGCACTTAGATTTCCCTTCTTGAAAGGAGCAGCATTCACAAAAACGTCCATCCCATCCTGTAGAAACAACCTTTAACCATTTATTCAGTAAAGCCTGTTGGATCGTCCTTATTATCCTTGAACTCCAACACTTTCCGTATCAACTCTTCAGTACTCCTTACTTGAATCGCATCGTTAATCTTCACTGCTGAAATAATGGCATTGTCGTCAAGACTATATTCCGCAACATTCAAGAAATATTCCACATGTGACAAATATGTCGTATGTCTTTCTGTAATCGCTTTCGTCACTCTAATTCTTGTAAGAAAATCCAAGATACTTCAGTATGCAGCTATCTCTGGGATTTTACCATCTGTGATACAGCATATGTTATGCACTGGAGAAAAACCAGATCTCTTTGCCTGTTCAAGAAAATAACATTCAACCGTTAGAAAATTTTCAAACATTCAATAATCTTCACTGATTCGTACTAAACCCTATGTTTCGTACAAATTACTATATTGATCAAAAGAGTTAAACTTTCAAAGTTTCAATCTATTGTTTCGTACAAAACCATGTTTCGCATGATATCCATTTGATCAAAACTTTTGAACATTTTAAAGTTTCTCTTTGTTTCATACAAAATCTATGTTTCGTACGAAAACTTTCATTTGATAAAAAATTAGGAAAAATGAAGTTCATGTTATTCATAATGTTCACTTGTTTCGCACAAAATTCTTCACTTAATCATTTAACTTTGAAATCTCATTTTATACGAAACAATTCACTCGTACCAAAACATCGTCGTCCCAAAATTTGTCCAAGTGTAATCCGAACCTAAAACATGTTGTTTTTAACAAATTGATAGTTGATTTTCAGGTTATTAGAGCCGATTTTAACGATTTTGTGGTCAATTTTAAGTTTTACCGGTCCAATTTCCCTAGATCTAAGTCTTAGTCCGAATCGTATAAAATTTTGACATTATAATAGTTAGATCGTGATGAAATTACCTTGCCCATTGTAAGAGGTGTGCAAATCAACCTCAACAACGTGAATAGCAAGCACAAGAATCAAGAAATGAAGTTTTAGAAACAATCGCACAAAATCTCTCTGAGTCGCTCAACGGTGCTCAAAGAATAGAAATCTCATTTCTGTGTGAACCAAAGGGTATTTATACTTACTCTGTTTCGTACGAAAACTTGTGAATTGCACCTAATATTTACCCTTGTTTCGTACAAAAACGACTTAACCACATGAAAATTGATTTTGTACGAATCAAATCTAATACTTTAAACTTTTTCAATTCCAAATTTTTATTTTTGTATTTTTATTCTCAATAATTTTATCTGTTTCAAAAATCCACTTGACTAACCAAGTCCAAGTTAATGACCCTGGTTATCCAATTTGCCTTCCAAGTCCAAGTTAATGACCTTGGTTGACCATGTTTGATCAAACAGATTTATTTTAACATGTAAAGTTTCAAATTAATGAACTTTCTTGACATTTGAGTAAACTTTGTTAAAAATTAGCTCCCAACCCATGATTCCAAGCTTTCCTCAGCAAGATGTTGCTATGAATTCAACTATCAGTGTTTTTATCATCGGTAAACAAAAATTAAAACTATCAAGCTAAGAAAATTAAAAATCCTTTTGAGTTTTGAAGAAAACTTTTAATGAATAATAACATTTTTGAGAATTTTGTGTTTTCAGAAGATCATTTCAAGCATTCATATAAGTCATCAGTACCGTTAGTCTAGAAACACCGTTTTAAGCTTTTAAACAAATTTACCTAGATTGTCAATATATTTGTCCATTTAAACCTCTTCTCGTTTCTTAACTGTTTCAAGATATGTTAAGGTATTATTAAAAACATGAAAAACTGTGTTTCCCATCTCAGAATATAATCTCGTATCGAGATTCCCAGAATGTCATTTTACAGTTGAATATATTGAATTGATATCTGTATATAGGGTGAATGCGAGACCTTGAGAGCTCAGGTTAGTACTACCGTATAGACAAAGAGATGAAGGCTCGTCTTTAGGTGGTGTTCCATTAAGGAATCTTTTGTACTGCAAATGTCATAATTGCTTAAGACATAATCATTGTTCATGCAGCTTTCAGGGAAAAAGTGCAAAAGTATTATATGATTTCTAGGCCATTGCTTCCGCAAAATCCGAAGAACTCGAATAATACCCCAGATATCAATCAAATATAAAGACCTAGTATCGTAGAATCTGGCATTCTCTCAAATGAAATTTCGGAATACTAAGCCCATATATCCAAGAGATGTTAATCCACAAGTTAATCAGTTTTGTGTTTTTAGGTTTATATCTCAAATACAATTTACAGAGCGAGTGAAGTCTATTGGCATATCCATAGTAAGACTTGCTTAATTACTTTAAAACAATGCAATTCTTTAGCATACTGTGACTACCATTTTTGATTTAGTATGATCACTCTTTTTACCCAAAACTCTTTTTGGCTTTTTAAATGTTTTTGTATTTTCCTCAAATATTCTCCCCCTAAAATCAAAAACATATCTTTGGATTTTTTAAGAAATTATAAGAAAGTATGTACAGAAAACGTTTAACCGATGACAAATTCACATCAAGTCGTCATCATCCTCAAACTCAACCTCAAAAACATCCTCTGAGATCATATTTTTTAAACCATTTAGCTTTAACAAATTTTTAAACTTTGTTTTATCAAAAGCTTTGGTATAAAAATCTGCTTTTTGGTCATCAGTGTGGATTTTTCAATTCGTACCAACTTTTTTCATAGCAATCACGGATAAAGTGGTGTCGAATCTCGATATGTTTAGTACGTGAGTGTTGACATGAGTTTTTGGTGTTATCGATCGCGGCTTGATTATCTACATATATAGGCGTATCAAGAAATTGCAAACCGAATTCTCTCATATGTTGCTGGATCCAGAGAATCTGAGCATAACAACTGGAAGCCGAAACGTATTAAGCCTCACAGGAGAGAGAGCGACCGCGGTTTGTTTCTTGCATTGCCACGTTACCAAACGGGTTCGAAGAACTGGCAGCCAGCTGTTGTAGACTTTGTATTCAGTTTGCAGCATCCGAAATCAGAATCCGAGTAACCTGCAAGATTAAAATCAACATGTCTAGGGTACCACAAGCCAGTGCTTGGAAAACCCTTCAAATATCTCATTATGCGTTCAACGATAAGTAGGTGTGACTCTCTTGGATTAGACTGATAACGGGAGCACAGGTACGTTGGATACATGATATCTGGTCGAGAAGCAGTCAGATACATCAAGGATCCGATAATGGAGCGATATAAAGTTTCATCAACTTTTTCCCCGGTAAGATCTGGGCAAATGCCGTGATTTGGAGCTAACGGGGTCGATGCTGGTTTAGCTCCTGTCATATTGAATTTCTCCAATATATCATGAACATATTTCGTCTGATGAATGAAGATACAATCAGGCAACTGATCAATCTGAAGTCCTAGAAAGAACTTCATCTCCCCCATTGCGCTCATTTCGAATTTGCGCTTCATGACTTCTTTAAAGTCTTTACACAGCTTGTCATTTGTTGATCCAAAGATAATATCATCCACATATATCTGTACGATAATTAGATGCCCATCGACTTCTTTTGTGAAGAGAGTTGAGTCTATTGTTCCCTTGATAAAGTCATTGTCTAGAAGATGACTCGATAATGTTTCATACCAAGCTCTCGGGGCTTGATGAAGATCATATAAGGCTTTATTCAAGAGGTAGACTTTATCTTTGTGCACTGGATCAACGAACCCTGGTGGTTGGCCGACGTACACCTCCTCTTTCACTTTTCCGTAAAGGAAAGCAGATTTAACATCCAATTGGTACACCTTGAACCCTTTCCATGAGGCAAAGGCCAAGAATATGCGAATTGCTTCAAGACGTGCAACTGGGGCGTAGACTTCAGTATAGTCTATCCCTTCTTGCTGATGAAAACCTTGAACCACAAGTCGAGCTTTGTTGTGCACGACAACTCCTCTATCATCTCTTTTACGCTTGAAGACCCATCTTATATTAATCTTTTTGTGATGATCTGGCAGGTCAACAAGCGTCAAGACTCCAAGTTTCTGGAATTGGAATAACTCTTCTTGCATCGCATCCACCCAACTTTCTTCTTTCAACGCGTCTTTCCAGTTTCCCGGTTCAACCTAAGAAACAAAACAACTGTGAGAAAATCGAACTCGAAGTGGAGCAATACTAGTATAGAAACAGCATAGATCTTTATTAATCTGATTGCGAGTTTGCACTCCCGATTGTAAGCTGCCTATAATGTTCTCTGATGGATGATATGAAAGTGTCCTAGGCATCACTTCAGTTGGAACATCTACTTGTGATTGCAAATTTGTGAGAATTTCATCGACAACTGGTACATATGAAGAAGCATTATTCCTGGCACTAGACTGATCAGCCTGTTGTTTCAGAAAGCTTTCAATTTGTTCAGATCCCTCATCAGAACTGGATCCTCCATCGTCGAAAGTTGGTTCCCGATCAGAATCATCATCTTCATTTGGCTTGGCAGAAGATTCAGCAGCATTGACATTTGTAGCAGGAACCGGATTTAGAACAGAAGAGCTTTGGTCAACATCAGACGTGTTAACTGGTAAAGATGTAGAAATCACCAACGGTCGAGGAACTTGTTCTTGATTAGATAACTGATGTTGTTGAAGTAACATAACAAGTTCTTCTTCAGTTGGCACATCTGGAAGATCAAACGAACCCCACAATCCATCGTAGTTAAACAGCCACGGATCTCCAGGCTTCTGCGTAGGCGTTGTATATCTTTGACAATCTACGTGTTGCGCTAGAATTACCTGGTTCAGACTCGGCAAGAAAACACGTTTTTGAGGAATAGCGTAACCAACAAAGAAACCTTCCAAAGATTTGGCTCCAAATTTACCAGCGGAGTCCAAGATGGTACACGGTGATCCAAACGGTTCCAAAAATGCTAAGTTAGCCTTTCGTTGATTCAGTAACTCAAAACATGTCTATTTGTGAGGCTTAACTGTCAACACACGATTTAGGGTATAGCATGCTGATGCCACTTCTTCACTCCAAAAACTGATCGGTAATCTCGAATCAGCTAATATTGTTCTAGCAGTTTCTATCAACGTGCGATTCTTTCGTTCAGCTACTCTGTTTTGTTGTGGAGTATAGGGGGCGCTGAATTCATGAAGAATCCCCTTTTCATGGCAGAAATCTTGCATCTTCTTGTTCTTAAACTTTGTTCCATTATCACTGCGAATTCTCTTAATGGGCAAATGATATAAATTCTCGAGTTTTCTGAAAAGGATCATAAGAGTTTCAAATGTTTCATCCTTACTTTCAAGAAAGAACACCCATGAAAATCGAGAATAATCATCTGTAACGACAAGACAGTATAGATCTCCATAAATGCTTTTAACATCGACTGGTCCAAAGAGTTCCATGTGTAGTCTTTCTTGTGACAACCGACAATTTTCGGTCATAGTTGAGCGTGTAATGAACAATAATATTATCCTAATTAGTGTAATTAGACATAAATTAACTTGATCAGGCCATTGGAAAGCCTAGGAACGTCTACATGCTTCACGTTACGCGATATGACGACAATCTAGAACAATAAACGCGAAATTGAAAGATAAGCGAATTGATGCCGAACAAATACTGACAATGTCTAAAAATATAAATTTTGTACTTATATTTGTCATACAGTTATAATTATGCGATAAATTTAAATCGTTGAACGTCGCAAAGCACAACGCGGAATTTACGCGGAAAACTGGAACACACCAACAACGAAACGGAAGCCACGGACTAGAAACACATCTAAATATTAATATATTATGATATATTAGGCTTCATTTTCAAATTTTAGTGCTCACAGAAGAAACCAGAACGAAAAACGGATCAGAAACGGCAATTACGTGATTTTTAACACAACGAACGGATTACGCGTCAAAACCCGACCCGCAATATAATTTAATACGTTTTCAAGTCTAAACGAATAAATTTCGATAAATAGCAACACGCGGATCCAAAAACGGACTATAGATGGCGATCGTAGAGATTTTACGCAAATTTTAACGAAAACGACAAACCGTTGCATCAACCGGTTGACTAACGATAACAGTTACGTGTTTTTGAACGCATTACGGCATAACACAACGCTCGGTTTCAAAAACGGGCTTGGAAATTTGTGTTTGGGCCTTGAAAACATTAACAGGCCTTAGGCCCAACCCGCTTAAAACCCTAAGTATATAAACCTAATTAACACCTCCTTCCCTCATTTCTTCAAAGACCAAAACCCTAGCACACAATCAACAACTCTCTGCCTCCTTCTTCCCCTGCCCCGATCGCCGGACTCCGGCGAAGCCGGCGATCCGGTCATCTTCTCCGACGGTCACCCACACGCTCCCACCCCTCATCTCTCCGACCTCATACACACGACACCCCCTTGTCTCGTTATCCGTACACACACCTGCATACATACATTCAGGAAGTCTGAGAGGAGAGAGAGAGAGACTGTAGAGAGAGAGAACGGGCGAGCGAGAGAGTGAGAGACCGGGTGGTTGCGGCGCCGCTGCGGCGCAGCGTCGCAGCGGCAGCCACCATGTTTCCGATCGACGGCCAGCAGCGGGGATTTGGTGGTTTGTTTTGGTTCTCGGGTTCGGCTAGGGATTGTTTGGGTTGGGTTGGTTTTCGATCGACGGCAACAGCCGCCGCGTTTCAGCGGCGCAGTTGTGCTGCGTCGCCGGCGGCGATGGCAACGGTTTTTCCGACAGTAGCAATGGCGGCAGTTCAGTTTTGTCTTGGGCCTCGGATTTCAGTTCTGGTTCGCGTCAAGTTTGATCCCGGTCAGCTTAGAGTTCTAGTTTAGTTGTGGTTCAGTTCGATTCACTCGGGTCGACTCAGTCCAAACCCGGTTCAGTTCAAACGCGGTTCAGATTCCGGTTCAAGTTTGCAGTTTTGGTTCGAGTTCAGTCCGGTTCAGATTTGATATTTCAATTTCGCTTCGGTTCGGGTTTATTTTCGGTTCTGATACGTGTTTGTTTCAGGTTCAGTCTCGGTTCGGTTCAGATCTTTAAAAATTAATTACGACGCGACTGGTCAAACCCAGTCAACATAAGTCAAACCTGGTCAAACCCGGTCAACGGGTCAACCCACGACTAGGTAAAAATTAATTACGACGCGAAAGTGAATTATATTAGTTTATAATTATCGTTAATATTTAATTATCACGAAACCGAGCTCGACCCGACCCGTAAATTAATATATATCGCCAAAGAAAAATAAATAATATATAACAATCAATCCGACTTCGTAACTCGTTTAGAAATTATTAGTTAAAAATCAAACCAATGTCGACATATAAATAAATCGGAAACTAAATCGGCGAAGCTTAATATTCTAAACACGACGATAAAAATTATATATATTGTTTGATTGCAGGTTGTATTTTGATAGTAAATCGACAACTAGTATTGTCAGTTCAGTCGTGGTTCAGTTCGGTTCACTCGGGTCGACTCAGTCCAAAACCGGTTCAGTTCAAACGCGGTTCAGATTCCGGTTCAAGTTTGCAGTTTTGGTTCGAGTTCAGTCCGGTTCAGATTTGATATTTCAATTTCGCGTCGGTTCGGGTTTTTTCGGTTCTGATACGTGTTTGTTTCAGGTTCAGTCTCGGTTCGGTTCAGATTGTTAAAAATTAATTACGACGTGACTGGTCAAACCCAGTCAACATAAGTCAACCCTGGTCAAACCCGGTCAACGGGTCAACCCACGACTAGGTAAAAATTAATTACGACGCGAAAGTGAATTATATTAGTTTATAATTATCGTTAATATTTAATTATCGCGAAACTGAGCTCGACCCGACCCGTAAATTAATATATATCGCCAAAGAAAAATAAATAATATATAACAATCAATCCGACTTCGTAACTCGTTTAGAAATTATTAGTTAAAAATCAAACCAATGTCGACATATAAATAAATCAGAAATTAAATTGGCGAAGCTTAATATTCTAAACACGACGATAAAAATTATATATATTGTTTGATTGCAGGTTGTATTTTGATAATAAATCGACAACTAGTATTGTCAGGATCATCCAAAAACAGAGGAAACTCTGCCCGATTTTTGTAAAAATACGCAATACAAAAAAATGCGACGCATTTCAAAGATTAAACATCCGATTCAAAACGATTATTATTAAATAAAACGTTCAAATCTAGATCCGATAACTTTTCAACACGCGCGATTTCAAGATAACAAACGTACGACAAACGACAACAAGATAAATGATATTTATCTATGTTTAATTCAAAGCCGAATTCGGGAATTTGATTTCAAACCTCGATAAAATTATTCAAACGACGTGATAAAATAAGTATATTGTTTATATTTATTTCGTAACGCCAAGATTTCCGGACGCTTTTACAAGACGAATACAAGTGCGTAGTATTCCAAAGGACCAAATTCGGAAATCGTATATCAAAGACATCTCGAGTTCTGCAATGTATAACATGAATATAATTATATATATTCGAACGTCGAGATTTTTAATACTTTCGTAAAATAAATATAGTTATATTTATTTCAAACAATGACGACGCGAACACGTAAGAATACTTTCGAATGATATTATAACAATAGTATATTGTTTATATTCGATTCAAATGTCTTGCGCGAATACGAAAATAGACAAGTATATATACAACATGTCTTGTGAAAACTACCAAGTAGTTATGAATTCATCAAATATAGTTATGTTTAGATGTAAACATATATTTCAGGTCGTTTGAAAACTAAGACAATTCTAAGAAAACCATAGGTTGGTTAACCGAGTTAAGTCAATAACAATTTCATAGAATCGTATGAGTAACGATTCGGTAGAGCTCGGTATCGCGTAGTATAGCTACGTCATTCTTAGAAACTTACAAGTTATTCTGTTTTAGGAATACACTAGATTGCATGCTAGCGAGTCAAGTTGTGGGGACAACACTACGGAAATAACATTTAAGCTAGCTTTGCACTAGATTATCCAGGTGAGTTCATAACCCCCACTTTTTACCGTTTTACATTTTATAAATGTTTTCGGGGGTGGAAAGACATGCAAGTTTTGCAAAAGAACACAACGTTTCGATAAACGAAAATCATATATTTCTAAACCATGTTACAAACAGATTTCAATGAACACAAATGGTTTACAAAACGTTTATACTAAACTTACCGATTTTCACAGCTATACAAAGCTTTTCGAAACATGCATGAGTTTTATAACTATTGACGGGATTGTCATAGTCACAATTAGGGGGCGAGGCCCCAATTTTATTTATAACATGGGCTAGGCCCAATAACAAGAAAACATGGGCTAGGCCAATGACAAGATAACATGGGCTAGGCCTAATGACAAGAAAACATGGGCTAGGCCCAATGACAAGAAAACATGGGCTAGGCCTAATAACGGATAACAGATTTATAACAATTGGTATGTAGCTATGGGATTAGATTATAACAGATTACTATGCATAAGTAGGATGATGGCAATAGTAACCATTAATCACGTAGTAACCAAGGTGCAAAAGGTATAGATCTATCGAGTTTGAGACACGCTCCACTCCTGGTATGCTAACCGGTTAGGAGTGCTTTTGTGATCCCAATGATGTCAAAGTTGTCTCGGGTTGGTTACTTACTTATGGCACATAGGCTAGTGTATTAGCTACACAGTGACTGATCCTTAGATTCAATAGGAAAACTATATACTACGATTTCAATACCGGTTTACAATTATGACAGAAACATTTCAACGCCGGTTTACTTTCAGATACGATTGAAAACATTCTATCACCGGTTTATAAACATAACAGTTATATGCATGGATTTGCAAACAACATGGGAAACATTTAAATACTGTTATACAGACATGACATTTCAAATGCTTTGGGATACTATGATCCCACAAACCGGTTTTCGAACGCAAAATGCGCAAATGTTTTATGACTCGTTTGAAACAAAACAAACAAACTATGAACTCGCCAACTTTATGTTGACTTTTCGCATGTTCTTTCTCAGGTTATAAATTCAAGTATGCCATGGTTGGAAGAGTGGAACCCATGGGGATTCGAGTAGTTAGCGGGCGTTCAGTTACTAGAAACCTTAGCCATCACGTCTGCTTCCGCTATGCGATGAAGATGCCATTCGGTTCACGCCCCGTCTCTGATGCGAAAAGATAACAGGGGGGTGTGACATTTCTAGTGGTAGCCTTATCGAATTCAACAGCTTTCTCGGGTGTGATTTCTTATGCTGCTTCCCCTTTTTGCAGCTAAGACAATCATCTGATAAATAAAAACTTTTCAAACTGACAACCTCCACTAAGTCATTATGCACAAGAAAATTCATCTTTCGAAGATGAATGTGCCCCATTTTTCTGTGCCATAAAATTTACTCTTTCTCGGTAGCTTTGGAAACAAAGCATTGAACTTTCTTTGACGTGGTAGAAGCGATGCTCATGTCAAGAACATATAAATCATTTTCTCACAGAGCTCGCATGAGAATCCATTTTTCTAGAATCTTGAAACCAGGTTTTAGAATTAGACATTCTTTATCATTGAAATGTGTCGTGAACTTCTTGTCACAAATTTGCGAGATACTAAGCCGATTGTTCTCATGTTCGGCGATATAGTTCAGTTTATCAAATGATACAACTCCGTTTGAGAGAATCCCTTCTCCAACAATCCTACCTCCCTGCGTTCCAGCAAATCCTACATATCCTCCTCGAGCTCTAACATCATTGAGCAGCGCAAGCATGTCATGTGGCGATATGCTCCACTATCCATGATCCATTTTGACAATATCGAACGTTGGAGCCCTACACACATGATTAACAAATCTCATTTAAACAAAGAGACCCAAGCCTGTTTGGTCTTTGGTGGGTTTGGAATGTCGAACTTTGGACCCACTTTGTTTTTTTCAATTTTTTTAAGCTCAATGTTGTTTGGAACAGAAGGTTTGAGTTCATACTTGGATGATTTGGTGTTAACAATTTTAGCAACCGATTTATGTGTTTGTGGTTTAGCCCTTTTGATATAAAATTTTGAATCTTTTTGTTGAATTTTTTGTGATGTTTCACCAATTTCAAACTTAGATTGATGTTGAATAATTGGTTTAATATTTTGATGAGATTCAGTCTTTCTTTTAAGAATTAGTTTCGGCATAACCATGGGTGCTTTTTGCTTTTCATCCTTGGTGAACCTTTTCGAAGAAGAAGCTGGTTTTGAACATTCTTGTGAATAATATCGTGCGATATGTCCAACTTTCTTGCATTTAAAGCATGTCCTGCTGTCCTTATGAACAGAGGTATTCAAAACTTGTTTCTGTTTTCGTTTCTCTTTTTCTTTAAGGAAATCATCATTTGATTTAGTACCAATGATTTCCTTTTCCTTCTCGGTTGTTGTCCCAAATACAAAATTAATTTTCTTTGTAAAATCCAATTGTTGGGACCTGTTGGTTTTAGTTGCTTCTGAAAACCCAAACCTGCTCGTTTGTTTTCCGGATAATCTCCATTTTTTCGATAGTAAGGTTGGTTATCAGTTTTTGATTTAGAATAGAAAGATGAATCATGTTTATCTAAATCATCATAACTTACCTCCATCAGCTTGAACATTTTATCAACACAACCTCTTTTCACATTCTTGATGGAAAAATCCTCTTCTTAAAATAGTTTATCAGATCCTTTCATTTTATAAACTATGACATTTGGATCATCATTTAAACTATTTTCTGATTTCTCATCAGATTTCGACTTCTCAGACTTTTCAGACTCGGCCACTTCAGATTCATTTGTTAACACTTTTTCAATCACATTTTCTACCACTTCAGAATCACATTCACCATAATTTTTAGTGTAAGTTATATCGATATCCTCAGGCAACTGTTCGGTTTTCAATTTAAGATTTAGCGCTTTTTCCACCCTAGATGGATTTTTGCAACCATAATTGCTCCACATGGGTGGATGAACTCGATCATAACTTCCACTCTTTGTTTCACCATTTTTAGGTTCCTCAGTATTTTCAATTTTTGGTAAAATGTGATCTATGACGTAAGAGCTTGTGGAATAACTAATTAACAGTTTGTTAACTCGTTCGGTTTCAATCCTCATTTTCTCAAGCTCACTTTTGAGCTCAGCAATAGTGTTTAGATGAATATTAATTTCCATTTGTTAATCCATCATTGTTGCTTTAAGCATCATAAGTGTTGCGTTAGTTTCTCTGAGTGCTTTATTATATTGTTTAACAGACGCACTCAATTTGTCATAAGCTTCCTTTGTGGTTTTGTAATCGCTTAACAAATTGTCTGTTAAACTTTACAATTCAGCAAATCTTTTGTCTTTCATAAGACACTCACCACATGGTTCATCACACTTTGAGCAAGATTTTTCATTCTCAGATGACTTGTTTACCTCATTTCCATTCGCCATGAACGCTTTAATGATGTCTTCTTTCAGTAATTCCTTTTTCTCATCCACTTTGACATCTTCAACCGGCTTCTTTTGCACTTCATCTGTTGAATGTTGAGTAGGTGCGAAATATCCTGCAAAAGTTTTTAAAACATCGTTAGGCAAAAGATGTTTGAATGGACCATTCAAAAGCTCCTCTTTCAGTAATTCCTTTTTCTCATCCACTTTGACATCTTCAACCGGCTTCTTTTGCACTTCATCTGTTGAATGTTGAGTAGGTGCGAAATATCCTGCAAAAGTTTTTAAAACATCGTTAGGCAAAAGATGTTTGAATGGACCATTCAAAAGCTCCTCTTCCTCTGATGAAGTATGATAGTAATAATCGTCATCCTCAGGTCCTTCATCAAAGGATGCCTCCGATTCTTCTTCTGGTTCATCAATAATTTCAGCCACCGATGCCAAACTTTCTCCTTTCGAAATAAACTTGTTCCACTTAAACCCTTCGTCTTCTTGTGTAACAACCAAAGCCTTATCTTTAGTTTCAGGTTGCTTGTCTTCAATCGGCACGATTCTTGTTCTTGGTTGTGGTCGCTGATAGATCGCTCTTTTGTAATAGTCATCGGCGAAAGGATTATGATTCCCTTGAACCTCTCGGATTGACATTCTCTTTTAAAGTGACCTTTCTCCCGACACTTGAAACAAGTAACTTTGGATTTATCAAATCCAAGTTTCCCATCCAAACCTCCCAAATTTTCTTTACCAGTGATTTCCATAAATCTCATGCTCGTCGAACGATCAAGGCCATACACCATTTTATATCAATCAACTCCATCTTGAATCAATTTGATCGTAGTCTTCACGTGTCATCTCAGAATTTCCAATCTTTCCAGCAACAAGATTGTCATATGACTCAAGAACAGAAGCAAGTAGAGACATATGTTGTTTTGCCGTCTTTTCGTCAAAATTTTGTGCGTTTTGAAAGTCAACGGCAATGTTGCATTGCAGAATTCTTTGACTTGCATTGGATGATTGAGTGGCTTGATTGTTCTGAGATTGATTTGATTCGAAAGAAGATTGTTGACTAGAAGGTGTATTAAGATCAACTGTTGGGTATGATTGGAAACCACTTGACTGAGTTGGAGATGTGCTTGGTGAACTATATGCACTGAACGTAGTTTGAATCTTTGGCGCTTGAATTTGAGCAGCAGAACTTTTTGAAATACAGAATAACATCTTGTTGCATTTGAACAGTCTTGTTTTTGGCCATCTTTTGCATTTCTAATTCATGACCTTCCAATCTCTCGATAAAGCGAGGCAACGAGAAATTGCTGTATTCTACTCCATTCTTCAAGATGGTTAAGTAAGTCGACCATTCACCTTGGCAGAGAATCAGCTAGCTTATTAACAAGCTCTTCATTTGTCTTCACAATTCCCATTCTCTTCATATGAACCACCAGATGACAGTATCGCTCAATCAGCTGCTTAACCGTTTCTCCTTTGATCAATGTGAATACGTCAAACTCTTTGCTTAATAATGCCCTTTTGCTTTTGCGGAGTTGAGCACTGCCTTGAAATTTGAGTCGAAGAGAATTCCACAAAGATTGCGCATCATCATCATGCTGAAGTAAAGCCAAGATGTCTTCTTGGATCGATTGCTGAAAAATGTTCATCATTTTCTTTTCGTTGACAAATCTTTCTCGTTCAACATCAGAGAATTGGGCAAGGGTCTTTTCAAGTCCATTTTCGCCTACTGGTGCGATGGATTTTGCCTCGATTGCAAACCAGCGAGTAAAATGGTTAGCTTGCACCCAGTTCATAAACCTCTTGTTCCAGCTATCAAAGTCTTCCAAATTCATAAGATTTGGAGGTTTAGTCATTGTTCCCATTTCATTCTCTAAATTAATGTTTTGAGCTGCTGCAGTGGTAACAACCGATGTGGCGAATGCTTGTAAAATTCCTCAACATTTTTTCTGTAAAAAATTAGAACACACTTCTCGAAAACAAACAGGTCAGATTAGATAACTTTTTGTTCCGAAAAGAAATTTCGTACTAAACAAGAATTTTGCACGAAACAAATATTTTGTACGATTCAAATTCTCTCACAAGAACTTTGATTTCGTACGAATCAATTCAATTTTTATACGAAACAAGTGTTTTTAACTGAGAGAATTTTGTGCGGATGAATTTTGTACGGATCAAGTCATTTAGTACGAAACAATTTGAAATTCTGAAAATTTTTTCAAGATTTTGTATGAACTTTAAGTTCGTTTGAAATTTATGTGATTCGTACTAAAATAAAAAACACTTAATTTCATGCGAAACTCGTACGAAACAGATTCAAACTTCTAACTGACCAAATTTTATCGATTTCAACATGATAGTTCAATTTTATGTCCGAATTATGGCATGGATTGATTAGATTGAAGATTAACTTGAATTGCTAAAATCCTAGTCCAGTTTGTCCATGAATTCGTTCGAAATTTGTCCAAAATCCAGCAAAGGTTAGAAAACTGATGAAGATGAAGATATGTCCAAGTCTGAACAGTAACTACTTGTTGTCAATCTGTAGATCAGATCTCATGGCTCTGATACCACTTGTGAACGGGGATCGAGCTCCCGAAATGAGCAATCGACCTGATCACGCTCAGCTATCAGAGGCGGAATTCATTGCTAGAGAGGTAGATATGACAAACTAGATAGATACTTATTGTTTAATGCTTCTGATGTATTAAAGACGTTCAAGTTACAGACGCAATTAAACAAACTGACAATGCTTTGCCGTATGAATTGACAAATCCGTACCCAGCTCTAACATAACACTTCCCTATTTATAGGTCAACATGACTCGTACCGAAGTGCGTGCACTAACAAACATCTATGATTCGTACGAGATAGTATTTCGTACGAGTGACTCACTCGTACGAAACACTCATATGTTTCGTGCGAATCATAGTGTAAACACATATAAACTTTACATTTTCTCATTTAAACATTAACTTGTAAACTTTATAAACCTTACAGATAAATCCTAGACATAGGCAACAGACATTATGCACCATCAAAATGACAAATTATATGTAAGACATTTTAGCTCCTTGTATCGTGTTTCTTTTTCAGCACATTCAATGCATGGTTCTTAACACTTCATACAAGGTGTTTCTTTCACAGACTGATTTTCCGACACGTTTACCTCATTCACATTTGCCATACAAGCTTTGTTGGCCTTATTAGTCAGGTTTTCCAACGTCTCATCAACTTTATTTTCTTCTTCAGGCTTCTTCTTTTTTTCACAAGACGGTCGATGGCTTGGCTCAAAATAACCTGCAGAAGTTTTAAGAATATAATTAGGCAAGAGATGTTTAAATGCATTATTTAACAATTCCTCTTCTTCTGACGACGTGTTGTAGTATTCTTCAGGAGCCTCGTCAAAAGATGCCTTTGGATATTCTTCAGTTTCTTCAATGATTTCTACTACCAAAGCCAAACTTTCGTTCTTCGTGATGTACTTGTTCCAGTTGAAATCTTCATCCTCCTAAGTAACAACAAGAGCTTTGTCTTTGGAGTTTGACGGTCCATCTTCGATTTGCACATTCTTGTTTTGGGTTGAGGGCGATGATAAATGGCTTTCTTGTAATAGTCGTCAGCAAACGGGTTTTGATTGCCCTGGACTTCTCTATTTGGACATTCTAGTTTGAAATGCCCCTTCTCTCGACTTTTAAAGCATGTAACATTGGACTTGTCGAAGCCAAGTTTCCCATCAAGTCCTCCCAAATTGTCTTTGTGGTGATCTCCATGAAACGTTGTGCTTTTCTGACGATTGAAGCCATACACCATTTAATGTCAATCAATTCCATCACAACCAGATCAATCTAATCATAATCCTCTCTCGTCATTTATGAATTTCCAATTTTTCCTGCTACTAAACTATCATACAACTCAAGTACCGAGGCAAGTAATTACATGTGCTACTTCATGGTGTTCTCGTCAAAGTTTTGAGCATTTTGGAAATCAACAACAATTGCATTGTAGAACCCGTTGATTTAGATTAGATTAATTGTTCTGGTGATTCTGTGAATTGCTTGAACTATGGAATGATTGTGGGCATGGAGGCGTATTTCGGTTGACAAATGCGAAAGATTGAAATCCACTTTCTGAATTGACTGTGGACTTGGTGTGTTTAAAGCGCTAAAGGCAGTTTGGATTTTTGGAAACTGTATCTGCACGGCAGGACTACCCTTGTAATACAGATTTATATCTTGTTTCATTTGGGCGCCTTTACACTTTGCCATTTTTTGCTTCTGGAGCTCGTCCCTTCCAGTCTCTCAATTAATCTCGGTAATGAGAAATTACCATACTCTGTGCCATTCTTTAGAATAGTCAAGTAAGTAGACCATTCGCCTTGTGGTAGAGAATCCGCCAGCTTATCGACTAATTCTTCATTCGTCTTCACAATTCCCATGCGCTTCATTTGCACTACCAAGTGACAGTATCGTTCAATCAGTTGTTTCACCGTCTCTCCCTTGATTAAAGAAAATATATCGAATTCTTTACTTAGTAACACTCTCTTCCCTTTTGCAGCTATGAACTTCCTTGGAATTTCAACCGTTAAGCATTCCATAACGATTGGGCATCATCATCATGTTGTAGGAGCGCCAAGATATCTTCCTTGAGGCTTGCTGCAAGATGTTCATCATCTTCTTCTCATTATGAACTTATCCCTTTCAAATTCCAGAGTTGAGCTAACATTTTCTCAAGACCATTTTCACTAATCGGTGCTTGATATTTCTCTTCAATGGCAAACCAACAGGTGAAATGATTCGCTTGAACCCAGTTCATAAATCTTTCACTCCAGCTGTCAAAGTCTTCAAGATTCATCAGTTTTGGAGGCTTTGTCATGATTCCCATCTCATTTTCAAGGTTCATATTCTGAGCTGCGGTGGTTGTAACTGCTGAAGCAGCAAAAGCATTGTAAAAATTCTTCTTCCATTTTTTCTACAAAAAATTCAGAAACACACTTCCGAAAAACCCTGATTAGAATGACAAAAATTATGACACAATGTTCTTCGTGCAATTGACCAGTTGCTCGTGCGACTCAGTTGTTTTGTGCGAGTAAGATACTCGTGCGAGGGATTCGTGCGATCGAGATGTTCGTACGACTGAAAGGTTACTCATGCGAATGATTAGTTCGTGCGAATGACTAGTTGGTATGAATCACTGGTTCGTGCGAATGGCAGTTTTTAACTTGTAAATATTAAGAAAATTTGTTTGCTTGTTCGTACGAATGACTTAATTTGTACGGATAACCGTTCGTACGAGTTGTCTCTCTACTCATATTAAACAGCTCAGGTCACCAAACGGATGATTTTTACAATTTTCGACATGGATTAGTTTGATTTTAGATCTGAAATTTCAAAGGATTGATTAGAATTGATTTTAACGTGATATACTAAAATCCTAGTCCAATTTATACATGAATTCATCCAAATCTGAGATCTGTATGAGAAAGTGTAGATGTAGAGAACTCCAATGGTTGAATCTGGATCTGAAACTCTGGTAATATGTAGAAACTTGATGTTTGTCCTCAGATCAGGCCTCAAGGCTCTGATACCACTTGTGAGAGGGGTCGGATCTCCTCTTATGAGCATCGGTTGTTAGCAAGTTTGACAAACAAACAAGAAAGATATACTGCTTAAACGTGAACAGTTAAAGAGGAGAGTGTGTGTGTGACTCGTTGAATTTTATTGATAAACAGTCACAGAGCGAGTAAACAGTTGACAGGGCTTCGCCGTACATCAACCAACAGATACCGACACAACACTTAGGCTCCTTTATTTATAGGTCAACATGACTCGCACAGGAGGAGAGTGTGTGTGTGACTCGTGCGAGTGATGCCTCGTACGAGTGACAAAGTGTCACTCGTACGAGCCACAAGACTCACTCGTACGAGCCACTATACTCACTCGTACGAGTCAAATATAAAACCAATAAATCATGCATTAACATACAATGTTCGACATTCTAAGCCCTATATACATAATCAACATATCCTAGACGTAGGCAATACACATTATGCACCAACAAATACCAATTAGTCAAGGGGACTAATTAACATTTATTAACACCCTAAACCCTAATTACTTACTAATGAGGCAAGATCAACCCCTAATTACCACACTTAACTTAAACCCCTAAATATCTACAAATTATCACATGTTATAAAAAAATAAATTACACTTAGCCCCCCTCTAGTTCACGGCTAAGGTGGGTCCCATTAGACCTACCACTTGCTTGGTCCTATGTGATTCTAAGCATGGTGCATTAGATCTTATTTTGACATTTGAAAGATTGTAATTATAAGAAGACCATACATCTTCTTACTTACCACTTAACTTTTCAAAAAAAAAACCTAAGGAACCTCCCATCTCTTTCTCTCCCACAGCTCACTACCACCACCAAAACCACCATATTTCCAGCATTAAACACTCCATTTTATACACTTTAAATCCATTATCACCCAAGGTGCTTGCAAGGATGGAAGGTCATTAGGGCTTTCTTTGGAGCTCCATCTTCTTCTTAAACTCACTTGATCTTGTGCAACTTTGTAAGATAATCTTTCATCATATTTAAGCTTCTTATGATATCTAGTTTACAAAGTACTTGTTGGTCATCTTGAAAGTAAAGAAAAATACAACTTAAAAACCCTAATCTCACCATAGCTTATTATGTGTTGATTTTGTGTACTAGTGTTAATTAGTTAGCATGATTATATTGATTATGTTAAAGAAAGATGTTTAAAATGGATGATCTTGTATGAAAAAAATATATAAATGATGATTTAAACATGGTGATGTTTAAATCTGAACAAGATCATCAACCTCATGATCCATGAAGATTACTACAACTTAAAAATGATTTACTACATATTTGTGATTTTATAAGGAAGAAACACCATGAGTTAAGTTATAATCATCTTAAGAAGTGTAGTAAACAAAGTGGTTTAAGTGGGAATATTGATTTGAAGATGTAATAAAATGGTGTCTTAAGGTTCTAATAAATATATATAGATCTCATTGTTTTTAAGTAAAGTAGTTAAAATATATATTTACAAGGATCGCGGAAATGAGGATGCATAAATGTATAAATAAAACATATAAAAGTAACCTTGAGTTGATGATTGATCTTGATTATGGGCTTAAACATGATTTAGGGTAAAACTATGACGAAATTTTCTAAAATTCTAATCGCGTTTGAAGAATAATTAACGGGTGATTAATGGGACTAAACGCAATTAGTGACCTAAAACGTCATTAAGGAAGTTTTAATGACAAGGGTTAAATCCTAACCTTCCAAAAGTTTAAAAAGTGTATATATTTATATTTACAAGTTAAAAGTAAGTATTTTTTTCATATATATATATATATACTTGTGGGAGTAAAAACATATATATACATATTTTGTCGCCAAAATTTTATGTGTGAATACATGTGTATGTATCTAGAAAGCTTACGGTATACACCACAAAATACCCAACTTATATGAATACCTCAAACACTTGGAGAATTACCAAGTGTAAATGACATAAAACACATACACTTTTACAATACATTTGAAACAATAATTGGATGAATAGAGTAATGCGGATGACGGGCGAATTTACACAATACACCGTCGTGTCGTCAACCAACGAACAACTCGCCAATATGAAGAGCTACTACGACGTTTGGCAATTTTCAACATGAATATATATATATTAAGCGGCAACGACGACATGTCTAAAAATGATGTATTTTAGACACTTAACGAATATATATCTATATATATAGATGTATATATATATATATATGTATGTATATACATACATATATATATATAAACGATATCAAAATCCAGAAAGTTAAGATAAATAAAAATTACTGTGTAAGTTTTTAAAAAGTATATAAACATACTTGAAAGTATAAACTTATTAAAAATCACCAAGTTTAAGATCATATATATTATGGACTCATAAATTGGGCTAGGCCCATCATATAGAAGACATGGGCCAGGCCAATTACACAATCATATAAAGACGTGGGCTAGGCCCAATGACATACAGACATGTGCTAGGCCCAATCACATAAAGACATGGGCTAGGCCCAATGACATAAATTACATGGGCTAGGCCCAATCACATAAAGACATGGGCTAGCCCGAATGACATAAAATTACGTGGGCTAGGCCCAATCACATAAAGACATGGGCTAGGCCAAATAACATAGCTTACATGGCCTAGCCCAATCACATATAGACATGGGCTAGGCCCAATGACATAAATTGCATGGGCTAGCCCCAATCATATAAAGACATGGGCTTGGCCCAATGACATAAAATTACATGGGCTAGCCCCAATGACATAAAGACATGGGCTAGGCCCAATGACATAAAGACATGAGCTAGGCCAAATGACAAAAATTACATGGGCTAGGCCTAATCAGATAAAGACATAGGCTAGGCCGAATGACATAAATTTACATGGGCTAGCCCCAATCACATAAAGACATGGGCTAGGCCAATCAGATGAAGACATGGGCTAGGCCCAATGAAACGCGTGCAAGGCACTAGGACATATGAAGGGCGAGGCCCGTTCATACACGATCTAAGAATGACAATAAAAATATATATTTGAGAAATATATGTAAAAAGCATTAATCGAACAAAGGATCTACCAACACTATGATAACATTAAAGTTCTTCTAGTGTGATAAATATATACACAACAAGAATTCAAGATGAACAACTAGTATGAGGTCTGACGAGACCTAGGTGTCTAATGAAGTTAATACACATGTAGGTTGCACACGTGTACGGAGACCGAATTTGATAAGTACGACTTACAGAATGCAAAAATGTGAGTTCAAATCCCTCCTTTCATTTATTTCAAAGTTTTGTTTTAAAACTATCGAGGGGAAATACATCTCATAACAAACAGTATGTTAGCTATGGGTTCAGATGATAACACGATCAAATGTGCGTAAGTAGGATGATGACAATAGTAACCATTAATCACGTAGTGACCAAGGTGCAAAAGATATAGATCTATTGAGTTTTAGGCCCGCTTTACTCCTGGTTGATAAACCTTTAGGAGTGCTTTTGTGATCCCAATGTTGTCAAAGTTGTCTCAGTTTGGTTACTTACTTATGGCACATATGTCAGGGTGCTCGCGACACATTGATAGATCCTTAAACTCCATGAATGCCAATAACATACTCAGATTTTATTACTAGATTACAAGGATGACATTTTATACGAAAACATTAACTACATGAACTCGCCAACTTTTGTTGACTATTTAAAATTACATGTATTTCAGGACGTAATGCATAAGCTGGTGATACATTTCAGGATATGGGAAATGACAAGACAACGAATGCCACCATTTGGAGGATTGCCTCTTATATCTAACCTTGTATGGGAATATAGGGGTAAAAACCTCATTATGCATTTACATTGAAAACATTATTTTATTTTGAAGTAATGTATTTCAAACTATGTCTCTGATGACAATGAGAAACTGGTGAAAAACTATGAAATTACTTTTCGTAACTTGTAAATGTTAGGTTGAAATGTTTATATCAGTATGGCATTGTTGTTGGTTTATGTTTGTTTACTTGTTTGGATGCAATGATTACCTCACAGTCACAAGTTTATGCTTCTGCTACGACCATGGTGTGACAATATATGAAACTTGTTTTGTGAATTCTGTGAAAAGAAAAATCATGTTCCTAAAAATTGTTTTCTTTTAAAAGCATATGGCATAAACAAGACAAGTGTGATAGTTGATGCACCTCATTGTACTATCTGTGGTAAGAAAAACCACAAAACTCAACAGTCTGTTTATCTCAAAAATTTGGATATCAAAAGAAACGAGTATAAATAAAAAGCACTTGAGAGTTCAAGGGGTAGTTTTGGAAATGAAAAATCCACACAGACTTTGTCCCAATCCAAAACCAAACAACTAAATGGAACCTCTGTTCCAAGAGAGGTTCAGGTAATAGATCTGCCACCAGCAAACCTGTCACACCCCGACCCGCAGCGGAAAAAGGTGATCGGGGCATGATGGGGTTATCATCAAAGCTCATGACATTTATTGTAACGTTTCATATTCATTAATACATTTTAATGGGAAATATACAATCATAATTACATCATGTCCTAAACATCAATCTAGGCTTCATTGTTTTCTTCTAAGGCATTTCCTATGTTTTCCTTGCTTCATCCTGTTCACCTGTATCATGTGTAAAAATGGTTTTTGGATCAACAAAAAGTTGGCGAGTGAATCCTATGAAAAACATTTGAACAAGTTTATTTAATTGATTATAAAATAAAGTGCACAACCACACATGAGTAAAAATAGATGTAAACTTATTCACCAATCATTTAATATTAAATAATGCACACACGAACAATAATGGATCGTTTTGAGGCACGCGTTGCTCAACTCGTCTCCCACGAGGAACTGATGGGCCTAATGAATGATTTGCATATACTTGACAATATGAAATACATAACTACAAACAATATAAACTAAATAATACACACACGAACAATAATGGATTTGTTTTGAGGCACGCGTTGCTCAACTCGTCTCCCACGAGGAACTCATTGGCCTAATGAATGAATTGCATATAACTTGACAATATGAAATACATAACTACAAACAATATATACAATCTAAGTTTAGATCACAATATGGTATGGCACAAGTTTAAATAAACGAGTTAATTTTTGGTGACACATGACACACCCCAAAACGTGTAATTAAAAAGGGGAGTTGTAAGATTCACTCACATTGGGTGCGTTCGGTTGATGATGTTGAATACGCACGAAGTTGGATTTAACCACGAGTGAAACTAACCTAGATAATAACATAATGGTTTGGTAACTCAGCGGATTTTATTAATCAATTTTAGTAGGATGATTGGATATATTTTTGTGGGTTTAAGGCTATTTTCTAACCTTAAAAACGTTATGTTTAAGTATTTTTAATTGATTTTTAAATAAAATAAATAAATAAAAATTATAAAAAAATGTTGACATTTTGCGACCGTTGACTGTTGACCGTTGACTTGTTGACCGGTCAGACTGTGTAATTGTGTGCGCCGGGTGAGGCTCGAACCCGAGACCTCCCGTTCGCGTGCACGCAGCTCTACCAACTGAGCTACGTGTCTAACCTGAAATATTTCTGTTTTTAATTATATTTATATACTAATTGAATTAAACCGAAAATCATTTATTTTTAAAAACGATTTTAATGCATCGAACCGGTGTTCTCCACAGGTCTCGAACCCGGGACCTGTGGTTTAGGTTAACACACAGTCCACCGCTGGACTGTGTGTCTAACTTGGTAAATACTCTGATTTTTATTATACTTATATACAAACTAAATAATTTCATTTCTGTTTTATATAAAAAGTTTGATAATTGCCCGAACCGGTGCGGTAGTCCGGACTCGAACTCGTGATGTGTGATTAAACGTTCACACAGTCCACCACTGGACTGTGTGTCTATCTTGGTTATTATTCCGGTTTTTATTAAACTTAACATCTATTGCAGTGAATCCGGTTCGGTTAAAAAAAGAACATTTTTATTAAGGCGAGTGTGCGTGGGACAAGAGTCGAACTCGGAACATATGCGTGTTTTATTTGCACACAGTCCACCGCTGGACTGTGTGTCTAACCCGAGATATATCTTGATTTTAATTATACTTATATAATACTGAACTTCATCTTCTACGTCAGACTTAACCAGAATCGGAGTCCGACTGGTTCATCTATTTTAATCAAGTTCTTTTAGTGTGTTGCGCTTAATTACATGTGCGATTAATAAAAGAACGAGAGATTAAGTGTAAGGTATACCGAACAGGGCTCCTCTGTTTCGCCGGCGAAACTCCGGTGACAGCAGATGATTCCGGCGACGTGTGTCCTGCGGCAGAGTGTCTTCAAGGAGCTTGAGATGAGTGTGGGTGGCTTCGGTATGAGTTCTGGGTGTTCAGTAAGGCTCAGAGAGGAAAGGCTCGGTTTTCCGGCGAGTTGCAGAAATTCTCCGGCGAGTGAATTTACGTCGGGAAAGAGTGTGATTGTTAGCAAAAGAGCTAACAGAGGTTAGAGGGGGTATTTATAGGGCAGAACATCGACGAATTTGGTCCGTTTTCCATCTTGATTCGTCGGTTAATGATTTTCCGGCGGTTATAGCTTGTGTCGCGGACTGGACATCAGTTATAACCGATGTTGAGGTTTAATGTTTACGTTAAGTCATAGATAACCGACGACGTTTGACGAAATCGTCGGATTTTCCGGCGTCAACCGATTTGGGCGCGTCAGTTGACTGGGTTTTGATTTCTGTTTCATTATTTGAATTAATTTTCTGGTTATATTACTAAAAAGTACAAGTGGCGGAGTGGTTGAGCGTGTGTATGTTAAGTCATTGTTGACCAGATTGACTCGGCTGACCCGGGTTCGAAACCCGGCACCTTCTTTTATTTTTAAACCACTAATTTTAATACTTTTTCAAATATAAATTATATATTCCAATATACTTATTAATTATGTATCGTTTAAAATTGATTTGGGCATTAAATACGCAACGGAATTTTTAACTGATTGTTCGGTTAATAAACGGAGCGGGTTTGGTAAATCCGGTTTTTTTGACGGATGTTACAGTATCCCCTGCTTTTTAGAAATTTCGTCCCGAAATTTAAGTAGTGACATATTTGTCTAAAAAGGATGGTTTTAGTTTGACAGTTACATGCTTAGAAAAAGAGTAAGAGTTTAAGTTTTTGTTTGAGGCGGTAACGTCCCTTGTAAGGGTTAAGTACCCTGTTACAGGAATCGCTTTTTGTTGCCTCCGGTAAAAATATTGATAAGCAGAGTTGATTCACTAAATATGATATCATGCGTAAGAGTTTTGATATGTTTGGAAGGATAGGGTTATATCCTAAAACAAAACTTCTAATACTACAACCTACATGGAACTTCTCATAACCGTCTAATAATGCCTCTGATCCTTTGACAAGAATACTTATATATAGGAAGTACCAGCGGCGTATCCACCATATTCTTGTCAAATTTTCATTGGTTTTATCAGTAAGTTATGATTGGTTCTATGATGTGACTCTAAACATAAATAAATGCCACAACCAATGTACCAAGAAATTACTAAATTCTACATAGAACTTCTCATAACCGCCTGACAATGCCTCTTATCCTTTGACAAGAATACTTATATATAGGAAGTACCAGCGGCGTATCCACCATATTCTTGTCAAATTTTCATTGGTTTTATCAGTAAGTTATGATTGGTTCTATGATGTAACTCTAGAACATAAATAAACACAACAACCAATATCTGAGTCCAAATTCTGATAGCATACATGTTTGAATGGTGACAGTTCCTCTCTCGTTTGTTATGATGGAGAGGTTAGTTTATGTAGAAATAGAACACAATCCAATTTCTTTAAATGGCGAGATGATATGAATGTAAACAAATTTCAACCAAGACAATACTAAATCCTACATGGAACTTCTCATAATCGCCTGATAATGCCTCTGATCCTTTGGCGAGAATACTTATATATAGGAAGTACCAGCGGCGTATCCACCATATTCTCGTCAAATTTTCATTGACTTTATCCGCAAGTTATGATTAGTTCTATGTGACTCTACAGCAAACACAACAACCAATACTTGAGTCCAAATGCTGATAATATCCATGTTTGAATGATGACAATACCTCTCTCGTTTGTTGTGATGGAGAGGTTAGTCATTGTGGAAGTGAGACATAGCTCAACTTCTTTGAATGATGAAATTGAAATACACTGAAATGTATGATGAACAAACTTTGACCAAAACATACTAAATCCTACATGGAACCTCTCATAACCGCCTGATAATGCCTCCGATCCTTTGACAAGAATACTTATATATAGGAAGTACCAGCGGCGTATCCACCATATCCTTGTCAAATTTTCATTGACTTTATCCACAAGTTATGATTAGTTCTATGTGACTCTACAACAAACACAACAACCAAAAGATCGTATTGCATGTACTGAAAATGAAAATGTTATGTGCGATCAAGGCTCAATCAAACGGAGCCGATCGTATTGCATGTACTGAAAATGAAAAATGTCTGTGCGATCAAGGCTCAATCAAACGGAGCCGATCGTATTGCATGTACTGAAAATAAAAAATGTAATCTAAACAATAATCACACAAACAGTTTATACATGGAACCTCTCATAACCGCCTGATAATGCCTCCGATCCTTTGACAAGAATACTTATATATAGGAAGTACCAGCGGCGTATCCACCATATTCTTGTCAAATTTTCATTGACTTTATCCACAAGTTATGATTAGTTCTATGTGACTCTACCACAAACACAACAACCAAAAGATCGTATTGCATGTACTGAAATTGAAAAATGTCTGTGCGATCAAGGCTCAATCAAACGGAGCCAATCGTATTGCATGTACTGAAAATGAAAAATGTCTTTGCGATCAAGGCTCAATCAAACGGAGCCGATCGTATTGCATGTACTGAAAATAATAAATTTAATCTAAAAATAATCACACAAACAGTTTATACATGGAACCTCTCATAACCACCTGATAATGCCTCCGATCCTTTGAAAGAATACTTATATATAGGAAGTACCAGCGGCGTATCCACCATATTCTTGTCAAAATTTCATTGGCTTTATCCTTAAGTTATGATTGGTTCTATGTGATTCTAAAACATAAAGAAAAACGTAAAACTAAACGATTGGAGTTGAATCTTGATTTTCGGTGAAGAGGACTAGTTGGGTGGTTTCGTTTGGGCTGTCATTATCTTCAACAGGATTGGCGTTGATGTTGAAAACTCTTCCTCTTGCTGGTGGCCTAGTGATTGGGTTTTCTTGATTTACTTGGTTAACTGGGTTTGATTGAGCTTGAGCGTTTATGATGTTAACCAATCGAGGGCACGTGTTTCTAAAGTGGGTAGGGTCGCCACAATTGAAACAAGCTCGAACATAAGGTAACATGGGGTATTGAGGTTGTTGATATGTTTGGATCATATTTTGAGTAGGGGGTGAGGTTTGGTTTTGAGGGGTGCGGCAAACCTTGCTCAAATGACCATAGCGTCCATAATTCGCACATAGTCGAGAAGGTAAGGTAAGGGGATGGTGATAAAAACAGGTGTTACATCGAGGGTGAGGTCCAAGGTATGGTTTCTTATTTGGGTAAGTTGAGTTGGGTGCTATTTGAGTAATTGGGATAGCTTGGATGGTATGGCGTGTGAAATTGGTTGATTACGTTGTGTGACAGCGAAAAGTTGCCCATCTTGTTTTCTCTTAAAAGTGGGTTGAGAAGGGGATTCGGTTTGGGTGGAGTTTGAAGTTTCAGTCGATGTCTTAGCCTTCTTCTTCTACCCCTTGAAGTCTTTGTTCCGGATTCGGTTTTCGGTGAGCTCTGTAGCTAACTCCATTGCTGCTTCTAAAGTTGCAGGCGTGGTATTTATTACAGAGTCTTGAATTTTTTACGGAAGACCTCGAATGTAGTGCTCGATCAAACGGTAGAGAGGAGTGAACAAGTTGGGAACCATTTGATTTAACTCGAGGAATCTTTTGTTGTACGTGGTGTGGTCGCCTTCCTTTTGCTTCAACGAATAGAACTCATCTTCTAATTTCTTGATTTCGCTCCTTGGGCAAAACCGTCTTGTCATGATTTCCTTCAACTCTTCCCAAGTAAAAGTCATAGCATCGTCAACGCCTCGTTTGGCCTTCTCTGTATTGCACCAAGTAAGTGCTATTCCATATAAACAACCGGTAGCATATCGCACTTTGCGATCGTCAGGGCAATCGCAATTTAGAAAAGTGTTCTCCATTTCTTCAAACCAATGGAGGAGAGCGGTGACACCTTCAGTCCCTTCGTATTTTGGAGGGTCGCATGATTTGAAATGCTTGTAGGTGCATTTAGTGGTATTTGGGGGAGGGTTGATAATATTTTGATCTTCTTGGTTGACAGGATTAGCGGTAAGGGCTTGTTGGACTTGAATTACAATGTTGGGTATTACGGCAGCCATTTGTTGGGCGATTAGTGCAGCCATGCGCTCGCGGGCTTTTCCTGCTCTCATCTTCCTACGGGCGAGGCTAGAAGACATCTACAAGGAATACGTATCATGAGTATGAGTTGGATGTTTTTGGGATCATGCGTCGTATTTAGGAATGAACATTCATAAAATAAATATAGAAAAATAATTCTACTACATCCATAGGATGTCTTGGGCTTTGCTCGTCATTGGGCCTTGCATGCCGCCATACTTCACCTTCGTAATCATGTGGGCCCCCATGAATACCGGGTTTTTCATATGGTTCGCATGTGTTAGCCTGGTTACGTACACTAAAACCCGGAGAAAATCGAGAAATATATATATAACGTATGATATTCGGAATGTGTCTAGGTGTGGACACGATGACACCTCAAAGTGGGTTAGTTCGAACGACGTTTGGTGTGGCATGCTTTGGCCTAATAGGTCCTTCATACTCTCATCGTTAGTCCCCAGGTAGGCAAACTGGTCCGTTATATTGGATTTATACGAATGCCAACCTAGACAGGACGTTCCGACTACCGGTACTTGTACCCTTCCAGTTACTACATGCCCGTCGCAGAACTTACTTTGATGAGATTTGAAAATTGCGAAAAAATCTTTGAATAACAAAAGTATGAAGATGATTTGAGTATATGAACATTGAAATATGTATGATGAATGTGTATGTAAGTATGTATGTTTGACTGTAAGTATAAACAAATATGAAACAAATAAATATCATAAGTTTGTATGTAACCACCTAAACAATTAAAATTTAGGCAACTATAGTATAGGCTCTAAGGGTCTAATAACCTATCCTATATCCCTATAGTCATGGCTCTGATACCAATCTGTCACACCCCGACCCGCAGCGGAAAAAGGTGATCGGGGCATGATTGGGTTATCATCAAAGCTCATGACATTTATTGTAACGTTTCATATTCATTAATACATTTTAATGGGAAATATACAATCATAATTACATCATGTCCTAAACATCAATCTAGGCTTCATTGTTTTCTTCTAAGGCATTTCCTATGTTTTCCTTGCTTCATCCTGTTCACCTGTATCATGTGTAAAAATGGTTTTTGGATCAACAAAAAGTTGGCGAGTGAATCCTATGAAAAACATTTGAACAAGTTTATTTAATTGATTATAAAATAAAGTGCACAACCACACATGAGTAAAAATAGATGTAAACTTATTCACCAATCATTTAATATTAAATAATGCACACATGAACAATAATGGATCGTTTTGAGGCACGCGTTGCTCAACTCGTCTCCCACGAGGAACTGATGGGCCTAATGAATGATTTGCATATACTTGACAATATGAAATACATAACTACAAACAATATAAACTAAATAATATACACACGAACAATAATGATTTGTTTTGAGGCACGCGTTGCTCAACTCGTCTCCCACGAGGAACTGATGGGCCTAATGAATGAATTGCATATAACTTGACAATATGAAATACATAACTACAAACAATATATACAATCTAAGTTTAGATCACAATATGGTATGGCACAAGTTTAAATAAACGAGTTAATTTTTGGTGACACATGACACACCCCAAAACGTGTAATTAAAAAGGGGAGTTGTAAGATTCACTCACATTGGGTGCGTTCGGTTGATGATGTTGAATACGCACGAAGTTGGATTTAACCACGAGTGAAACTAACCTAGATAATAACATAATGATTTGGTAAATAAGCGGATTTTATTAATCAATTTTAGTAGGATGATTGGATATATTTTTGTGGGTTTAAGGCTATTTTCTAACCTTAAAAACGTTATGTTTAAGTATTTTTAATTGATTTTTAAATAAAATAAATAAATAAAAATAATAAAAAATGTTGACTTTTTGCGACCGTTGACTGTTGACCGTTGACTTGTTGACCGGTCAGACTGTGTAATTGTGTGTGCCGGGTGAGGCTCGAACCCGAGACCTCCCGTTCGCGTGCACGCAGCTCTACCAACTGAGCTACGTCTCTAACCTGAAATATTTCTGTTTTTAATTATATTTATATACTAATTGAATTAAACCGAAAATCATTTATTTTTAAAAACGATTTTAATGCATCGAACCGGTGTTCTCCACAGGTCTCGAACCCGGGACCTGTGGTTTAGGTTAACACACAGTCCACCGCTGGAATGTGTGTCTAACTTGGTAAATACTCTGATTTTTATTATACTTATATACAAACTAAATAATTTCATTTCTGTTTTATATAAAAAGTTTGATAATTGCCCGAACCGGTGCGGTAGTCCGGACTCGAACTCGTGACGTGTGATTAAACGTTCACACAGTCCACCACTGGACTGTGTGTCTATCTTGGTTATTATTCTGGTTTTTATTGAACTTAACATCTATTGCAGTGAATCCGGTTCGGTTAAAAAAAGAACATTTTTATTAAGGCGAGTGTGCGTGGGACAAGAGTCGAACTCGGAACGTATTCGTGTTTTATTTGCACACAGTCCACCGCTGGACTGTGTGTCTAACCCGAGATACATCTTGATTTTAATTATACTTATATAATACTGAACTTCGTCTTCTTCGTCAGACTTAACCAGAATCGGAGTCCGACTGGTTCATCGATTTTAATCAAGTTCTTCGTCAGACTTAACCAGAACGAGAGATTAAGTGTAAGGTATCCGAACAGGGCTCCTCTGTTTTGCCGGCGAAACTCCGGTGACAGTAGATGATTCCGGCGACGTGTGTCCTGCGGCAGAGGGTCTTCAGGGAGCTTGAGATGAGTGTGGGTGGCTTCGGTATGAGTTCTGGGTGTTCAGTAAGGCTCAGAGAGGAAAGGCTCGGTTTTCCGGCGAGTTGCAGAAATTCTCCGGCGAGTGAATTTACGTCGGGAAAGAGTGTGATTGTTAGCGAAAGAGCTAACAGAGGTTAGAGGGCGTATTTATAGGGCAGAACATCGACGAATTTGGTCCGTTTTCCGTCTTGATTCGTCGGTTAATGATTTTCCGGCGGTTATAGCTTGTGTCGCGGACTGGACATCAGTTATAACCGATGTTGAGGTTTAATGTTTACGTTAAGTCATAGATAACCGACGACGTTTGACGAAATCGTTGGATTTTCCGGCGTCAACGGATTTGGGCGCGTCAGTTGACTGGGTTTTGATTTCTGTTTCATTATTTGAATTAATTGTCTGGTTATATTACTAAAAAGTACAAGTGGCGGAGTGGTTGAGCGTGTGTGTGTTAAGTCATTGTTGACCAGATTGACTCGGCTGACCCGGGTTCAAAACCCGGCAGCCTTCTTTTATTTTTAAACCACTAATTTTAATACTTTTTCAAATATAAATTATATATTCCAATATACTTATTAATTATGTATCGTTTAAAATTGATTTGGGCATTAAATACGCAACGAAATTTTTAACTGATTGTTCGATTAATAAACAGAGCGGGTTTGGTAAATCCGGTTTTTTTACGGATGTTACAAAACCAATTTCCAAGAGTATATCGCCAACCAACTTATAAGAGTGTATCACTTGGTTATGAGATCTACAAAAGACCTTCAAAACCAAGGGTAAACAAGCATCCTCGTGGATATAACCATCTGACAGGAAATGGTTCATAACATATGTTTCAAAAATCTGTTCAAAACTCTGACCATTCTCCTTGACTTGAGGCTGGAATATCTGTGACCCCATCCAAAGCCATTTTGGCTTTGGACACTCACAAAAACTAACTTGTTACTAATGTGTAGGGAGCTTTTACTTGCCTTGATAGTTTATGGTATGTAGATAGTGGAGGCTCAAGGTACATGACAGGATGTAGCACCCTTCTCAAAGATTTTCTAGCACATGGAGGGGGTGATATATCCTTTGGTAACAACTCAAAAGGAAAGTTGTTGGGCCAAGGACAGTCCAACAGGGAAAATCAAGTTTGAAAATGTCAATCTTATTGACAATCTTAAATATAATCTTCTTAGTGTATCTCGCATGAGTGATAAAGGCTATGAATCATTCTTCACTAAGAAAAATTGTAAGACTGGGTGGGCCAGATGTGGTGAAAAAGATTGATGCAATCATATCCGAGAGCAACACAGCTTGTTGCGCACAGAAGTGGCAATGTGTATGTGGTTGATATGTTGAAAGATAATCCAATGTCTAATGCTTGTCTGTTCTCAGTTGCTTCTAACAAAGAGATAGAACTATGGCATAGAAGACTTGGTCACACAACTTTCAAAACTATCACCACACTCTCAAAACAAGGTCTTGTAAGAGGTGTTCCACCAAAACAATTCACATGAGATGAACATTGTGTTTCCTGTCTAAAAGGAAAACAACATAAAAGTTCATATAAATCCATTGATGAGTCCAAACTTAGTCAGTTTTACAATTGTTACACATGGACTTGTTTGGCCCTGTTAAAATCATGATTCTTAAAAAGAAGAGGTATTGTCTTGTTATAATTGATGATTTTTCAAGGTTTACATGGACTTACTTTTTGCACTCCACAGATAAGATTGCAGGTATTTTGCAGGACTTTGTAAAACAAGTAGAAAATCAATTTGATATGCTAGTGAAAGTCTTTAGGAGTGACAATGGGACAACGTTTAACAATAAGGAGTTGGGTGACTTCTGTGTGTCAAAAGGGATTGTAAGGCAGTACCGCATCCCAAGAACACCAGAACAAAATGGGGTGGTTGAAAGAAAGAATAGAACTCTAATTGAGGTTGTTAGAACAATACTTGTAGACTCAGGTTCACCATTGTCTTTTTGGGTAGAGGCTGTAAACACTAATTGCTATGTGCAAAACAGAGTTTTGATTAACCCCAGACATCAAAAGACTGCTTATGAAATTTTGTACAAAATAAAACCACTAATCTCTTATTTCAAAATCTTTGATTGCACATGCTTTATTCTAAACTTAAAAGATTCCATTTCAAAATCTGCAGCCAAAGTAGATTGTGGTTATTTTCTTGGATACTCAACTACTGTCAAAGCCTATAAGGTGTTTAACACAAGGACTAGGTGTGTAGAGGAGACTTTGAATGTAAAGTTCAATGAACTTTCTTCTTTAAAAATTCTAGTAAATCCTGTGAAACTCTTTGATTTAGATAAATTCACATTTGAAGATGTGTCTGTCAAGACTAACAATGCAGGTACACCACAATCTTTTGATCAAGATCATGGATATGACATTGTGGTACCACAATACAAAGTCACGTCTAAAACCATAGGAACAGATGTTCATACAACTATCAAAACTCTACCACTGCTACATCAACAATTGTTGAGCCTCAAACCTCTACCAGCTCATCAAGTCAATCCACTATTAATAAAAGTCCAGTTTCTATGGACAAAAGTCAACCCATCTTTACACCTATGCCACCCATACCTCCACCTCCATTTCCAACATCTGTTCACTCTTCAAAATTAACACACATGTTAGCTCAGATGATTCCCATCTGCAACCTGCACCTTAAAATGCCATTGTTCCATACAAGAGAGATATAATCTACCTTATAAATCACCCGCCAGACCAAGTTATTGGCAACATCAATGAAGGGGTACTCACAAGAAGTCAATCCCAAAACATTTATCACTTACACAACTTCTCATGTACCAAGAAGCACTGAAAGACAATAGTTGGGTAGAGGCCAAGCAGGAAGAGCTCCTACAGTTCAAGAGACAACAAGTATGGGAACTTGTACCATTGCCTAAGGATGTATGTCCAATTGGCACAAAATGGGTCTTCAAGAACAAAACAAATGAAAGGGACATTGTTATCAAGAACAAAACTAGGCTTGTGGTTCAAGGCTATAGACAAGAAGAAGGCATTGATTATGATGAAACATTTGCTCCTGTAGCAAGACTTGTGCCATTGAAACAAGCACTTAGAGCTTGGTATGAAACTTTAACCACCTTTCTCTTATCCATAGGCTTCACAAGAGGTAAAGTTGATAAAAATTGTTTTTAAAATGTAGAGGAAGGATTTGATGCTTGTCCAAATTTATGTGGATGACATCATTTTTGGATCAACATGTAATGCCATGTGTGAAGAGTTTAGGGAACTCATGACAGCAGAGTTTGAGATGATTGTTATGGGTAAACTTCAATGCTTTCTTGGTCTCCAAGTTAAGCAATTTCAAAATGGTACATTCATTCATCAAAGTAAATATGCCAAAGAATTATTAACCAACTTTGACATGAATGATTGTAACCATGTAGTACAACCATGGCAACTTAAAAATTGGTCACTATTGATGACAAAGATGACTTGGTTGATCAAACACTTTATAGAAGCATGATTGGGTCTTTATTGTACCTAATTACATTAAGACTAGACATCATGTTTACCACATGCTTCTGTGCCAAATCCCAGTTAGCTCCTAGAAAGTCAAATCTTATAGTTATGAAAAGGATATCTAGATACATAAGAGGTGCTCCCACACTTGGTATCTAGTATCCTGCTAATGGGAATATTGAGCTTTCATGTTACTCATATAGTGAATTTGCTGGTTGCCATGCTACAAGAAAGTCCACTTCAGGAGGATGTCAGTTTCTAGACAATTGCTTAATTTCTTGGCAAAGCAAAAAGCAAGCAAAAGTTTCAACATCAACAATAGAGACTTAGTATATTGCTACTGCTAGCTATATAGCACAACTCCTTTGGCTTCAAAAGCTTTAGAGACATCTACCTTTTATAGGCTTGATCTCTAGGATTGGCATGTTAAACATGGATTAAAAGCAAACATTTGTTTTCAATGAATAAAAAGAATTAAAATGTTTTCAGACAATAAAAAATCCATCCTTAAAAATAGCTTCAAAATTGAAAAATTCTTCAATAATCCTTAAAGTCTGTTCAAAATCACTTTTTTAAAAACCTCTGTTTGGCAAAACATTTATCCACTGTTGAAGGTATCCTCTATCCTTATTAACCACTGTCAGGCTAACCACTTCTTGCCTAACCTCTGATGTTTATCCCCGGATAGCCTAAAATTAGATCCACTGTTCATATCCATTGTTCCCAACTTCTGTTGCTTTCTAGCAGAGGTTAACTAACAACTGTTATTCATTACCACAAAAAGACATTCCATGTGGACAGATGTTAGCCATCAGATCTTTATAACAGATGCCACGTCAGCATTCACTTTTCCCTTTATAAAACCATATTCTATCAAACAGAGCTTTTACTGCGGACTTGAATTCAAAATTCACAAAAAGCGGTTACCACTACCATCTTCTCCACAATTTCTTATTTTTCTTCTCCGATCATGGCTCTGTGAATCAAAACCCCACATAACTACCTCCCGTACTTCGAGAAAACCAGCAAAAATACTTCCTTCCACTCAATAATTGATGTTTTAACATCATCAAAATATAAACCTATACTCACTTCTGATGCACCCATCAATGTGCATACTCTCCGACAATTCTGGGAAACTCAGAGAAAACCTTGTTCAGATGAAGTTCAAATCAAAATACAAAGCCCTATGCAATCACGTCTAAATCAAAGAAACTCTTTTTAGATATCCCCATCTTCCATATCCACAACATTTTGTATTGATGACAAGGCAGGTTGTACTTCTTGGAAAAGCAATTGCTTCACACAGAGTTCATAGAGAGAGGTTGTTAAGGTCAATTAACATGAGTTACAATTTTTAAACCTCAATTTCCTGCTGAATGATATACTTTTTCCGTAATCTTCTAATATGTCTCTCTGCCAAGACAACCCATTTAATAAGATTCCACAAAAAGTTCAATAATTGGTATATGCAATCTTGACAAATTCTAACTATAACTTATCCCATGCATTGTCTTGGACTTGGTAGCAAATGTGAATGCAATAAAAGGAAATAAAAATAAAGTTTTTCTCATGTATCCTAGACTTTTAAGCTTTTACCTTAAAAAACAAGCATGTGAAAAAGATTTTCAACAAGGTGAAGCTATAAAAAGTCAAAGTCTTACACAAGAAACATTTACCAAAATGAAAAATATTGAGTCAAAAGTCTCAAAAAAAAAAAGCGAAGGGGGATGAGCCTATTTTAGATGAGTCCACGTCCCCACTCAAACCTATGTTGCTGAGCCCACTTCTCCTAGTGACCATGAAACCACAAGCGAAATCCAAAAAGAAACGTTCCACAACCAAAAAGCCCACCAAAGCCAAACAAAATAAAAAGGCACCTCTGGAAGATGATCCTAGAGGATAATCTTGTGGTAAAACAAAAGCCGCTTGAAACCACTGTTGCTACTTCCTCACAACAGCTGGAAAGATCTCAACCTATCCAAACTCCTCTTGACTCCTAACAAAAGAATCAAGCTGTAAGCACAGGGACACCAACTTATGTTTCAAAGCCCCTCTCCCAGGGCTATTTCTCTTTCTACTCCAAACCTTCCACTCCAATCCTACCAACTTTTATACCTCTGTTTGATGCAATTGAGAAAACTCAGACAAAAATCAGTTCCTCTCAATCACCTATTAGAGAGAGCAAACTTCCACAAGTGACTGAGTTTGAGAAAAATCAAATAGTTAGCCCACAAACAGCTGAGGAAGCTCAACCGCATGAGTTACATTTAACTCTTGGTGGTAGTTTAATGAAGCAGCCACTACAACTGGTGAAAAAACTATTTTCCAGTTGAACAGTGGTTACATCTATTAGTCTTCCTTAAAGGCAACAACTGTTGAGGGTACAATTGTAACCTGTATTCCTGTTGGAAGTCCCTAGTATCAAGAAAAAATGGCATTTGGTTCTGATAACATGCAGTCTTCTCCTATTAAGGATCCAAGTACAACTACCTCCGGTAGGGATTCAGATGATCCTATTAAGTTAGGTGATAAATTAAGATACAAGTATTTGACGACCAGAATGACATCTATGGAAACTTCCATAGATGAAATGAAGAGCATGATGAAACAAATTTTAAAGAATTCTGAGTGTCAGCCTTCTACTCAGCAATTTTCCAATGAGCTGTGGAAATCAATGCAATCAATCATCCAAGCTCAAAGGAATTTGGCTGATATAAATCACAACTCCTACATGGAGTTGATAAGGAATATGGTTGAGGCCAGATACAAAGTTACACAAGCAGATATTAAGGCCAGTAGCGAACATCTATTACGGACCACTAGCTCTGCCCCTGTAATCGTACTTCAAGAATAAGTTGAAGATGATGCCAAAAAGGAGGAGAATGACAAGTTAAGAAACTTGCAGCCTTCTTCACATGCTAAACCATCAAAGGTGCAACAACAAAAGCAAGGGTTTGCTCCAACCAAAACCACTGCCCAAACCAAAACCTCTGCGAAGGCATCAGATGCTGGAAGTACGGAACGGATTGATAATGCTCTAAACAAGAAAGAAGAAGAGATTGCCTTAGAAAAAAGCAGAGACGGCAAGATACACTAGAAAGCAAAGCTTCCCTCCTAATTGATGGAAAAAGAAGACATTGGCACTTCAAAAAGAAGAAAGTCAACAAGAAATGTTAGACAACCAATTACCACATCTCCTATGACCACTGCTAGACCTACAAGAAGTGTATCCTTTGCTACAACCAAAATAACATCACCACCATAAAAATGACTACAAAAGAAACCATCACCCACACCAAATCAACCAACAGATGTTGGTACAACAAATGTATCAATAGATGTTTCACCACCACTAAATCAACCAATAGATGTTGTTACAACAAATGTACCAATAGATGTTACACTAACCTCTGCTATGATAACCTTTCCCACTTCATCACAATACTTCCCACACCAACAAGAACACCGACACGCCCACCTTCACCTAAAATCAAATTCACATGCAAAAGAAAAACTTTTGTAGTGTAAGAAGATGATGAGGGGATTCCATCACCAATTCCCTTATCATTTGCCCCCATTCCAGCCATACCACTCTCATCACTTCCACCTAAAACCTCTTCAATTCCAATCTATCAAGCACCATCTGTCAATCCACTTGATGCTAAAAATCCTCTAGAGTTTCATGATGTCAAAGGTAAAATTGAATCTTTTTATAACATAGAGGATCCATCACAAAGATCCTTTCCATGTCTCTTTGGTTATCGAAAACCTAGAAACCTAGATGAGTATTTGAAGCTAAAAGCAAAATAGGCTGAGAATATTGGAATAGGGATATGCAAAGGGAAGGATGACAGGACTGCTAAGGGAATCTTGTCACTAGAACTTAGCAAGGTAAGAAGGATAGAAGATTATGCTAAGGATCTGAGCAACTCCATGTCTGAGAAGCCAACAAATACTAATCTTGATGAAGAACTGAATAGGATTACCTTGATCACATCATGCAACATATATCATACAAAGCAACAAGAGCACAATTCAAAGATTGGTTATACGATGCCCTCAAGGAAGAGATTGAAAGAATCCAAAAAAGCTCAAAGATCCTTTACATAAGCCAACTCCACCAGATTGGAAGAAAACAAACCAATTGATCAAAACAAGGCTTTGAAGCTAAATAGAATGAGAGAAGAACTTGTTGCTGCAAAGTATGGTACTGCTGGAGCTATTGCAAGATGGTTAGAATGCAAGATTGTTGAAACTTACAAAAGACTGGAAAAGTTAAGAGAAAATGATCCCATCCAAGAAAGCAAACCTATCCAACAATGGTTACCCCTCAATAGACCCTTACATCAAAAAACTAGTTCTCAACCTCTTGCTTACCCACATTTGCCTTCGATCAAGTAAAAAGGCAAAAGTAGATGGCTGAGGCTAATGAACAGATGTTTGAAGAACATAGAAAGGAGGGAATAAAAAACAAACTTCTGTATCACACAAATCCTGCTAGTGACAAACTAAGAGAAACAATTGCAAATCTTGTCAGCAGGCACAATCACCAAATTCATCAAAAATAACCCTTCACCTAAGAAAATTATCTAATTCAAAAATTCTAAAGTGGAAGTCATCCTTAGACACCCACGAATTAACCTTGCTCAGATCAGATGGTAAGTTCAAAAGCTAAGAATAGAGGATGCATATGGTCTGGATACATGTGATCTCCAAGATCTGTTGAAACTTGAACTTGAAAGGGATTTTGAAGACATGATTTCCTTGAACTTTGAACTATAACTCAAAGGCCAAATAAGGGAAATGCTGATGAGAAATAAACATCAGAAATAAAGAAGTTTTTTAGAATCATCTATTCTAGGGGGGATTGTTGGATCTAGTGGACTCCATAAAAGAACAGATGATTGGAAAGCCAAAATAGTCTATAACATCTTATCACAAATAACAGTGCTTAGAAGATCTTCTCCTCCCAATGGCGATAACTCAACATCTACTAACTCTAAACTCTGCTCAAGCTAAAGACTGTTCACAAGATCTGTTGAAGACTGTTCGGAAACTTTTTATAAGTATTGAAGAAAATTATGATCAAACTGATCATGTGCTAAAGATAATGTCATGAAGGTTAAGCAGAAAGAAGATACAAGGCCATCAAAACAAAAGAAGAAGGTATATAAATCTTCAACACTCATCAGAAATTGATCACAAGTATTAGGGACGATCAAAAAAGACCATTATGATCGATCTGATGATCTTTCTGATGAATATCAGAATCTGGTAAATTTGATCATCAGAATTTCTAATGATCTGTTCAACATATTTTCTTATGAGATGTCCATCAAGACTTCTGATGAGCCAACTTGTCTAAAATATAAGACTCTGTCGTATTTGTAAAGTAGCAAGTTGACCATAGTTGATTCAATGAATATGCCATGAAGCTACTTTATGCAGGGTAAGTGCATGAATAAACAAATGTTTATTCATGCTAACAATTCTCTATAAATAGAGAATTAAACCATTGAAGGTTAGTGAGTTAAGCTAAGCATTTAGTACATACAAAAAACTCCATTACTCTTTCCCCACAGAATTGTCAAAGTATTCGTTTGTAATACTCAATAACCTCACAATCACCTTGTAAGCCATTTTTGTTTCAAAGTGATATAAACTTGAAAGTTCTGTATGTTGTGTTTCTTGAAAGTTCGATTTCTATTTAAGCACATTATTTTCACATATGTTGAAATCACTTGCCATGTTAAGTTAAAGGAGCATTGTTTATCTGGAATCAACAATTGGTATAGAGCAAATTGAATAAACTATTTTCAAATGATCAACTACTCATTTTTTTACTTTCTTGTATCCAAATATGGCAAACTTTCAAACATGGAATAATGCTTTCAATATTGGGTCTATGTTAAGGCCTCCGACCTTGGTTAGAGAGGTGTACCCTCAATGGAAAATCAGGATGATCAATTTCCTAAATGGACATGATCGAGCTAGTTTTCAATCCATTGAGAGTGGGCCTCATGTACCCATGGTTGAAATACCAGGAGTTCCAACAACTGATCAAACACCAGAATTACCCATGTCTTGGGCTCCAAAAGCAAAATCCTTTTGGAGCAATGAAGACAATGCAAAGGTGGAAGCCGATGAAAGGTCCAAATAACTTTTGATTATGGCACTTCCAAATGACATATTCTCTCAAGTAGATGCATGCACCTTTTCTAAAGAGATTTGGGATCAGTTGGAAAATCTTTGTGAATGAGGAGAAAGAATGAAAATAAACAAACATAGAAATTGTGTCTCCTCTTATGAGAGATTTAAAAGTTTACCAAATGAAGATCTTTGCTGAAACTTATAATAGATTTGCTAAACTTTTAAATAAACTAAAAAAAATTGGTATTGAGAAATCAAATAATGAAAGGAACGTGAAATTCCTAGATGCTCTACCTAGAGAACGAGAAGTCTAACAATGACTTTGGCCTCCACTCTAGAACTAGAAAACATGAGTCTGCGTGACCTTTATAGCATTCTTGTTCCTAGGGAACAAGAAATATATGAAAACTCAAACCAAAGAGGGGGATCCATTGCTCTTATCTCAGACTCTCAAAGAATGATCAACTCTGATCCATAAACCTCTTACTGTCAGAACATGAAAAATTCTAATACCTCATCAGATTTTTCTGCATTTGCTGAGGCAATTGCTTTGATCACCAAAATATTTGAGCAAAGGTTGAGAGGTGGAAGCCATAAGTACCAGAAAAGTTACAAGGGGAGAATGGAAGGGAAGTCTAAGGACAAAGCAAAAGTAGAAGTAGTGTGTAACAAGTGCAAGTAAAAATGGCATTATGCATCAGAATCTAAGAATATAAACTAAAAGATGTTGCATATTATGAGAAAAAACTTGAAGAAGCCAAGAAACAACAACAAGTCAGTTGAATTGCAGGAACTGATGCTTGGCAAACTGATGACTCTTCTAATGATGAAGAAAAAGAGATGGCCATCTTTTGTCTCATGGCAAAGCTTTCTGATGCAGAATCAGAAATTTTAGAAGAAAAGGAAAGCTTAAACAACTTTGATCTTGAAAAACAATTAAACAAGCTTATGACAAATTTTTTGAATCTACAAGAAAAACAAATTTTGGAAAACAAAAGGTCTGATAATTTACATAATTTATTCAATAAAGTAAAACTTGAAAATCAATTACTTATTGAGAAGCTCAAAACAAACAAGCAAAATTGAATTCGATGTAATGAAAGAAAAGATTTGCACAAGAGAATTCATGTCAAAGAAATCAATGTAAAAGGTTTTCAACAAGCTAAAGATTTCATAAACTTTTATTGAAACAACACCCAAAAAAAGGTGAAGGACTAATGTATGGAAAAACCAACACCAAAAATCCTACCACCTTTGTCAAAGCCAGCGATCAGAAATCTGATAATTAACATCTGCTGAATCTTGTAAATCGGGGAGTTCTGTCAATATTTTTCTACCATTAAAGCATAACACAATAGGAAAGAGGCATAAATTAAGACAAACGTTTTCATAAAATTCGAAAATCACAATCAACTGAGTAAAAATTTTCTGACAAAGAAGATTGCATGTGTGTTGAAATACTGAAGCTAATTCAACATCTCCAAACAAAGTTATTTGTTAATGGCTCAGCATTCAACAAAGATTCTAGTGAAAACTCCGCATCAGAAGAAGAAATTACAAAACAGTTTTTTATTAGAAAAAGTACCAAGCAAACGTGAGTTCCAAAAATTCTCTAACTTTACCATTTTAGGACCGTTATGTGTAGTAGATCTGGTACTTCGACTTAGGAAGCTCCAAGCACATGACTAGGACAGGAGCTTACTCAGCAACTTTGTGTCAAAGCTAGGTAAATTGGTAAATTTTGGAAAAGGAGTAAACGGGAGAACGTTGGGCTATGGCTGCATTAAGTATGGATCTTTAACTATTGAAAAAGTAGCTTATTTAGAAGGTTTAAAATACAATCTACTAAGTTGTGGTCAATTTTATGACAAAGGCTTTCAGGTAACATTTTTACCTGAAAAATGCTTACTAGTTGGTTTAGATGATAACAAAATATACTTAAGTGGAAAAAGAATAAGAAAATCCATTTATTATTTTGATTTCAAATAAGAAATTAAGCATCCTCATTTATGCTTATTTTTAAAGAAAATAAAGGTAATAACTGGCTGTGGCACAAAAGATTAGCCCATTTAAATTTCAAAAATATAAACCAATTGGCAAGCAAGGGTTTGGTAAAATGATTACCTTTCATATCCTCCAAAAAGGATAAGGTATGTGAAGCCTGTGAATTAGGAAAATCTAAAAAAGTCTCACATAAATCAATTTCTCAAACTTCAATATCACAAAATTTGAAACTTTTGCACATGGTCCTTTGAGGACCTGTAAGCACTGCAAGTTTTTCTGATAAGAAATATATCTTGATCATTGTAGATAACTACTCCAGGTACACTTAGGTTGAATTTTTAAGAAAGAAAAGTGAGACTTTAGATCCAATCATAAATTTCATTAAAAAAGAAAAAATTTGTTAAAATTACCTGTAAGAAGGATCAGATCTAACAATGGAACAAAATTTAAAAACTCAAAACTTGAGACCTTCCTTATAAGAAAAGAAATCTCTCATGATTTTCTGCTCCAAGAACTCCACAACAAAATGGAGTTTTGGAAAGAAGAAATAAAACCTTGGTTGAAGCAGAAAGAATCATGCTTGCTTATGCCAAATTGCCAACTTATTTTTGGGCAGAATCAATTGCAAATGCTTGTTTACCACAGAGCAGATCAGGATAAACAAAAAATATCAGAAAACACTGTACAACATCATAAATGGAAAAATACCTAATGTAAAATTTTTGCAAACATTTGGTTGTAGATGCTTTGTGTTTAACGATTTTAAAAGTCTAATAAATTTGACAGAAAAGTAGAAAAAGGTATCTTTCTTGGTTACTCATTGTCCTCAAACGCTGTAGAGTCGTTAATCTAAATACAAGGATAATAAGGGAAAGTTTATATCTGTCATTTGATGACTCATCAGAAACTGAGATTTCTGGTGAAATTCTGAAAGATATAAACTTCTCTGATCAGCAAGAAAATCACAATCATCTTCTTAATGTTCTAACTGAAGAACTCCTTGACTGAGATTGGCTAAACATAGAAAAACCTATAAGTTGATTAAATACTAACCCTGCAGGAAATGTGGAGGATTATCATAAAATTTGATGAATAGTTAGAATTCTACAAACTCATCAAGAAATTCATTTGAACATCAGAATTCTGATCCTCTCACTACAAACTTAACTGAAATAGCTGATCAAGGGGAAGTTTCAGGATCATCAGAACAGACAACCTCACACAACAATCTAAGATGGATAAAAGGACACTCTCAATCAGATATTATTGGAAACCTGAAGAAGGTGTCCAGACACGATCTGCAACCGCTCATGAATGTCTATATGCTGCTTTTCTAAGCATGATAGAGCCAAAAAATGTAAAAGAAGCACTCAATGACTCGGATTGGGTCTAAGAAATGCAAGAAAAGCTTGATCAATATGAAAAGAGTCAAGTATGGAATCTGGTACCCAAACCAACTGACAAATCTATCATTGGAACAAAATGGGTATTTAGAAATAAATCTGATGAACAGGAAGTCATAACAAGGAACAAGGCAAGACTAGTCTTTAAAGGTTATTGATAGCAAGAAGGGATAGACAATGATGAAACCTTTGCACCTGTTGCAAGACTAGAAGCTGTAAGAATTTTCCTTGCTTATGCTGCATCAAAAGATTTGAAGGTTTATTAGATGGATGTAAAATCGGCATTTCTGAATGGTAAGATTAAGGAAGAAGTGTTTGTGCAACAACCAGAAGGCTTTGTTGTCCCTAAATTTCCAAAACATGTCTATAAGTTCCACAAAGCCTTGTATGGGTTAAAGCAAGCTCCAAGAGCATCGTATGAAACTCTTTCAAACTTCTTAATCAATTTTGGCTTCACAAAAGATACCGTTGATACAACTCTATTTCTTAAAACTCACAAGGGTCACACCTTGTTGGTTCAAATCTATGTTGATGACATTATTTTTGGATCAACCAATGAAAAATTTGCAAAAAGTTTGAAAAACTAATGACAAGCCATTTTGAAATGAGCATGATGGGTGAATTAATTTTTTTCTTAGGTTTACAAGTAAAATAAAGAAGTGATGGCATATTTTTGAGTCAATCAAAGTATATGAGAACAATTTTGAGAAAATATTCACTTGAAAATTTCTCAACCTCAAAAACTCCCCCAGCAACTTGAAATAAACTTGATTCTGTTCCTAATGGCAAAAGTGTTGATATCAAAACCTATAGGGAAATGGTAGGATCATTGTTGTATCTAACAGCCAATAGACCAGATATAATGTTCTCAACATGTTTTATTGCAAGATAGCAATGTAATCCTAAAGAGTCCCACTTGAAAGCTATAAAAAAGGTATTTAAATATCTAAAAGTGACATCAGATTTAGGTTTGTGGTATCCTAAGGATATCAATTTGGAACTAATAGAATACACAAATGCAAATCACGCAGGATGCAAGATTGATAGAAAAACACATCCGGTTCATGTCCATTGTTGGGAGAAAAGCTAGTCTGTTGGGCAATCAAGAAACAAAATTCAGTTTCCATATCAACAACTGAATTAGAATATGTAGCAGCAGCAAGCTGTTGTTCACAAGTGTTGTGGATGCAAACTTAGCTTAAAGGACTATGGAGTAAATCGGAGAACCTAGTGCATCACTCTAGAACCAAGCACATTGATGTCAGATATCGCTTCATAAAATACCATGTGGAAAAAGGTAATATTGAAATGCATTTTGTTCCAACAGAAAACAAATTGCTTACATTTTCACAAAACCTCTTGTTGAAAAGAGACACAACTTTCTGGCCAATAAATTAGGTATGGTCAACATAACTTATGAAGAAAATTCAGAAAAAATTTTGTCACAAGAGAAAAATGATGAATCATCAGAAGATGATCAGAAATTTGACAGAAATTCTAAGATCCATCAGAAACTGCATAAATTCACCAAAAATTTTGGTGATTTATCAGACTTGTCAAAATAAAAAAAAATCTGATGCATTTTATCATTATTATCATCTTTTTCCAAATAAGTTCCATGCATGCACATCATCAACACAACATACATAAATATTTTTTTCTTCTTGAAACATTTTTCTCTTATTTTTGATTCATTTTCTTTTATTACAAAAATGAAAAATCCACTAAAAATGTCTTAGGCTTACGGTTGTTCACGTCACAAAGTAAAAATTCTGAACAAAACTTCAATGTAAACACACACTCTCTCCTAATATTCATGCTTACTCATCCATGCTTAGAGAGAAAGGAAGAGACACCTGGACAGATAATGATTACAATTTCTTTAAAAATAGCCGCCTAAATATTGAATGAGGAGGAATTTTATCTCACATTATTCTTTTTGCTCCTGACAAAAATCTTTGGCAATAAAGGATATTAGAGATAGAAGAGAAGAAATCTACGATGGTAAATGTCAGTTATGGTGAAACTATCACTTTTACTTATGTTACCACTTAGAGACTTTATGTAATCAGTCATTGTCTTTTGCTTCCCTTGTTAAACCCTAAAACCTTCTTGTCTTTCAAACCCTAACGATGGCTAAACTTTACTTTTCACTTTTCCCACTTCCACACCATCTCACTCACAACATGAGGGTCCGAAGGAACCTTGATGGACCAGCATAGGAAGTGTCTGACATCATTCTCTCCATGATGATGAATAGCCCTCTTGTATGTGCTTTATCTTCATACATCTGGATCCACCCAGATTTGTTACAAGAATTCTGGGTGAATTCCTACACCACCTTCGACGAAAGAGGTACAAGCATCAGAAGTCAAGTGATGGGAAGGGACATTGTCCTAACCGAAGAAATCATCAGAGAGGTTCTTCACCTCAATGATGACAACGACGTCAAGACCTTCACTCGCGAGGTACTGAACACCACCCTAACCGAGATGGGATACTACACGGAGAACCATGCAAGCGGGATCTGCAAGTCAGGATTCATCGAACCATGGCAGTTCCTAGTCACCCAGCTTGGAGATTGCTTCTCTAGAAAGTATTCAAACTTTCATGAAGTCTCATACAATTTGATGGAGATTCTACATGCACTAGTGCAAGAGGTCGCATACAACTTCTCTTAGTATATATTGAAAGATTTTGTGACTAACTTGCACTCTCCTAGACCATTCCTGATCTATCTTCGTTTCTTAATGAGGATAATCACACATCAACTAGACTTTGGAGGAGTCCCGAACTGGTACCCTAGAGCTCATGAGGTTCTTTAAGAAGACATTCATAATGCTAGCCCGACGCCCAATGCCAACCATTCTGGACATATGACCTTCTTATGGGTTTTTGCGGGACTTATTTTTAATGTAGACTAGTTTTTTTCTCTTTTCTGTAAGTTTTCCTTTCTTTTCTAGTTATGTAGTTGTAAAATATTCTATCTATCTATCTATCTATATATATATATATATATATATATATATATATATATATATATATAAACTTTCATGTTAAAATGAGGGAAAGGGTAACAAGAGACAAAAAGTCAGATCTGTTAGAACTAAGGATCCTCACTTAAAAATCTGATACAAAAAGAGAGTCTATTCTGATGCAAATCAGGTAAAATATTGAAAATTCTGATGAAGTCATCTTATCTTAACTGAAGTATGATATTTAATAATAATAAAAACCACATGTTTCACCTAGATCTAATGAAATATTTTACATTAAAATATTCAATGGATCCCTGTTCATAGAGTCAAAACCCATGAATTTTTGTGTTTACATTAATACGGGTCAAAATCTTCTTTTCTAAAAGTAAATCAAAATTTCAAGTAAGAGGCAAGCAATTGTCCAAGACAACACGTTGTAAGTATTTTCTTATACTCTACTCATTCACTCTCATCTCAAAAAAATATAAAAAAAATGCAATGTATCTAAGAGGAACTTTCATTTCTAATGACTTTCTGATACAAACCATGAAAAAACATTCAAGTTTTTTTTACATCAGAAAAATGGGCAATTTTCTGCTGATATCATAAGATTGAATTTTATCTTCAAAAAAGGGGATGAATGTTAGACACTAGAAGAGAATTGAGAATATTACTAAACCTTTTCTCTACAAAAGGGTCCCACAAGAGGTAAAAGTTACAACTTGGCCGTTAGTATTTACCAATCAGAATTTATCTTCAAATTTTTTAAAAAAGAGGATATATCAATACTTGGAGATACATAAAAAATTGGGGATATATCAAAAGTTGCTTTGAAATGGTTCAGATAAAGTTAAAACGCCATTAACTTATCATTAACCAACTTAAATACTAACCACCAACGATCCAACACCCATAATCTCTGTACCACAAATCCTATAAATATCCAACTTGAAAAGGACGAGAAACTCACCTGCAACCTCCACTCTCACCAAAACCCTAAAACCCTTTAAGTTTTTGAAGAGCAAAATTCAGCTCACCATGGCCGCACCAAATCTCATCAACCTCAACATCCTAGCTGTTGAACATTCTGTCCCATTCATCAGGGATGATGACTTCTTACCATTGAAAGATAACACCCTATTGATAAACACCAACCATGAGGAATACGACTAAAAATGTCAAATTTTGGTCGAATTCCTACTGAGATGCCCTATTTCCCAAGACCTGACCAAAACCAAAGAAGTGTCGGAGAACATTCTTCAACAGCTTGTTAACACACTTAGCGAAACTAGTGTGAATGAAATCACAGCCCACGTAAGGCCCGAATACTCCGAATCTAACAACGATATTAAACAATCACCAAGGATGGGCGGAATCCAAACTTGATGATATTCAAGAAAACGAAAAATAAGAGAAACGAGATGAACAAGAATAACACGCGAATCACTTCAAACTTTGCACATGATTCTATTACTATCAAAACAGCAAAATTGTCTTATACAAAGTTCTTCACCTCTCACTCTCTCTCTCTAGGGTTTCACTATGGAGGCTCTTCTCTAGAGGCTTAACCTAAAAATGCAATAACATTAGCTTATACACGTAGGTTTGCCCACTCCCCATATGGGCTCCCCTTGGGCTTGCTTAGCCCACATGGCCTAAGGCATTCCCAAATACCTATAAAGGTCTAATCCTAATACAAACTAACCCAAATAAATTCTAGTTCGCAACCATAGTCCGTTGCGTATATTTAATGCGTTAGTCTTGCACTTCTAGGACCTAACAATCTCCCCCTAGACTGATGCATCAAATTGTCTTCATAGCATTAATTCAGCAATGTCTTCAATGGAGTCTATGGTTGTCGCTACGCTGTAGAAGTTGTTGAAGTTCTTGACTTTTTAAAAATCTCAGCAGTAGGTCTCTTGCTGCTTCTCTTGCGGTTAGCCCATATCAAGATCTCGATCAGCATGCTTGAAACGTCTTTCTCAAAAAGAATGCAGGAGGAGGATTCTCAGCAGCTCTTTTCTTCTTCAATTTTTCTCTTTCAAGGAAGCACGTTCACAGATACTTCTTCAAATGTACTGTTATTGTCAGACGATAACTGTATCTGGTTTTTCTGACTCAGGTACATCTTGTTGTTGTGATACTTCATGGTTTATCAGCAACAAACAACATCTCAATTTTCAGAATCCCCTGTTTCTTGATCTAAATTAAGTTCTCCAAAATTCTAAGAAATGTATAAGCAAACATTTCTATGAAACAGGAAGAGTACCATATGAACACTAGGTACATCCAAGTACTTGTACTCGGATCAAAATTCAAATTTCTTCATCTTTTGATGATCAGTTAAATCTTCAAGAATGGTTAATAATTTTTTAATAAAACAAATAAAAACACTATATTTTTGGATTTTTTTATTTTATAAAACCAAGACACTATTTTGGATTTTTTTGAATTTCTATATTTTTTAATACTTTTTTTAAATATAAGAATATAAATAGAAACACAACTAAACTAACTCAATAGCTATAACTAACAATACAATTGCAATGGGATCAAAATCGTTCTCAGGCATACCAAGGAACACTTTTTGGTGCGAACTTATTCAAACTGGTCCAAGTGATTGCAAATATTTTTGTCCACTTAAACTTTAATGCTCAACTTTTATTTTTCAACTTCTTGATATGCTTAAGGTAATATTATACTATAATACCCGTTTGTCCCATACCAGACATACCCCCGCGATTAAGGTAAGCACAACAGTTCATCGTAACAAGTGAGTATACAGAGATCATCCTTTGATTTTACAAGGTTAGACTTGTTGGTGAACTGGTCAGTACATCGTACTGCAAAGTGACCAAACAACATCTGACGAGGGTTAGGCTTTATACCTTATATGGTATATTTGTCTTTTCAAGCACATATAATTTTCTGGTGATGAGATTTCCTTTCTATTTTGAGGTTTTGGCCTTAGATTTTGGCTCTTTTAATGATATCATGATTGTGCCTAGGTCTGAATATGATTTTGAAGCAATAGAAGGACATACCTGATATCCCAAATGACTCACCAATATAAAGACCCGAAACTTTAGACGTTTGTTATCTATCAACGCAAGATTTAAAACCATGAAATCATACGCTGATGGTATGTTACCCACAAGATACATAGTTTGTTATGTTTATATCACTTAGTCTCTTTTATCACTTTTGAACGTCAAGCCTATCGACATATCACATTAGATCCTAGTCTTTTCAGCTATGAGTGTCAGTCAGGCCCTTTAGCATGAATGTTCATTTCATTTCCCATTTTGTGCAATAAAATCTTTTTTTTTTGGATTTTTCTCTTTTTTCAAATGTTTTAGTCTTTTTCCGTTTTTCAAATATTTTTGTATCTTTCGCATTTTCTCCCCCTCAAACAATGCATATATACATATATCTCCCTCCTCCCCCCTAAATTTGTGCATCACATTTTATGCGCAAATTTACCTAATAATGAAAAAGTATGCACATAGTTAGAAAGAAAGAAAAGGAAATTATTTTTGTTGTTTTTATTTAACCGTTCCGTCACTAGATTAAGATCAATTAATGTAAAATTAAAGCGCGAAATTTAAATTGTACCTTTTTGCTGATCTAATCTTACCTCCCTGATCTCCTCCAAAGGAAACATATCATTTGTAAAAAAAATTGAACTTTTTGCAACAGTGAGTTGTTATCTGTTATGTCTCTAGAACAACCGTTATCAACATTCCGAAGATTGTCAATAGCTCATCCTTGGTTGTCCCTGAAAAATAATGGAATTAGTAAGACAATGGTACCCAGGCCATCGTGGTCTTGGGTATTCTTGAAGCATCAAAATAAGACACTTCTTTCAAACACAAGTCCCCTTCGTTTCAAGGATTGGAGATGATGTCGTTTTGCGTTTGGGTTTCCAAATTTGTTTCGGCTTAACAAACACGTTTGTTGTCTTCAGTTGAGCAACTTTAGCTGTTTCAGATTTATTAGTTTTAGAAACAGATTTTTGTTCCTGAACAACCTTGCATTTGTTTTTGGCAACATTCCAATCCCCATCAGATGGTTTAACCTTTGGATTCACATTCTTCATTGCCTTAGGTGATGAAACCTTCATCGGCTTGGAATGATAGTTATCCTTTGGTGTAACCCTCTGATTTTGAGCATAATATGGTTCATAGGGACGATATGTGCAGTTCCGAGCAATATGACCAGGAATGCCGCAATTGAAGCATGTTTGTCTCTTCACGTATAAGGCATTCGGATTTGCTTGATTTGCTCTTGCAGGCCTTGAAGGATGAACTGGTCCTTTATGTGCTTAATTTCCTTGCACCTTTCCTGCAGACGAGCATGAATTTGTATGTCTATACTTGTCGTTTGCAAGAGCCTTCTTCGGTGGAGATTTCTTTTGATTCTTGTTGTGCAAGTCTTGTTCTAAAATCTCACCAGCCTTTCCAAAAGCTTTGTTAGCATAGTTAAATGCATATTTCTCACATTTTCCATTACTAACTGCCTTAACAAATGCTTTGTTAACATCACGAGCCTTTTGAAAACCATTATTGCCCGTAGATGATTTTGGAGAGCGTGACTATCTTTGGTGTTTGAACTTCTGCATTCTTCGTCTCTGATTTGCTTATCCGGCTCTTGTTGCATGATCTGAACCTTTACATCGCTAACAGTAGGTTTAGATTGTTTGGTTTACGCACTTGTAGCCTTTCTCACTTCAGACTTCACTTCATCAGCTTTAATAGCTCTTCTAAGATATCCTGGTTGTGCCAAAGTCAGCATATATCTGGATGCAGTAGAAGGACAACCCTGATACCCCGGATGAAATAACGATATAAAGACCTAAAACTTCAGGTTTTGACAATCTATCAACGCAAGATTTAAGGTTATAAAACCATACGCCACTAATATGTTACCCACTCCTACACAGTTCGTTATGTTTATATCACCAAGGTAAGTTAATTATTTCATGCTTTTTGCCAACTGGTACATCATATGATGAAGCTGCTATCACTTTTAAGCAAGTTAATTTTAATTTCAGTATGACAATCTAACTTGCTGATGTACTATGATTTCTTCTTTTCCACACAGTGAAAACTCATTTTTGATTTTCTAGTTTTGATTTTTGAAAAACACTAAATTATTTACAAAATAATTATGTAAACTGGTTATTCAAGATTCCTCATCCCGTTGAGTTCGACTACATGTTCAAAACAAGCCCTGTCAAAACGCTTTTGTGTAAAGATCTGCTAGGTTATCTAGTGTGTCGACTCTATGCAGTTCAATCAATTTCTTTCAGCACTATCCCGTATAAAATGATGAAGAATGTCAATAGTTTTGGGTGCGACTGTGTTTTATGGGATTGTGTGTGATTGAAATAATGGCATTATTGTCTATCATAATAGCAGTACGAGTGAAATTCAAACGGTAATCGGCATCTACTGTTGTATCCAGAGAGCCTAAGAGCAACAGCTACCCGCAACAATATATTCAGCTTCACACGTAGAGGTAGACACGCAAGACTACTTCTTGCATTGCCATGATACGATCCTCCCTCCTAAGAACTGACAACCACTTGTGGTAGACTTTCTGGTTGATTTGCATCCACCAAAGTCTGGATTAGTGAAAGTAACAAACTTCAAATCACTAGCAGCTGGATACCATAACCCAAGTTAGGTTTCCCCTTCAAGTAACGAAGAATCCACTTCACCACTTTCATATGTGATTCTTTTTTATTCGCTTGAAATCTGGCACAAAGACACACTGCAAACATGATGTCTTGTCTTGAAGCAGTCGAGTACATTAGAGAACCAATCATTGCCTTGTATTGAGTTGGATCAACATCCTCCACACTCTCATGATCTGGACCAAGATTGTGATTTTCACAGATAGGGATGTTGAAAGTAGCGTAATCCTCCATTTTGAAACCAGACAAATTGTCATACACATACTTCATCTGATGTATAAACATCCCATCCTTTTTCTATTCAACTTGCAATCCTAGAAAGTAAGACAGTTCACCAATCGCACTCATTTCGGATTTGTCTTCATTACCTCCTCGAATTCATGACACATGTTCTCACCAGATGACCCAAAAATAATATCATATACGTATACCTGTACCAGCGAAAAGTCTTCCATCTTTCTTTTAATGAAAAGTGTACTGTCAATATGACCTCTTTCAAAACCATTCTTTAACAAATGTGTTGATAGTGTCACATACCACGCCCTAAGTGCCTGATGCAAACCATACAATGCCTTATCAAGTCGTTAGATGCAATCTAGATAATCTGGATCAGTATACCTATCTGCTAGTGAGACATACACCAATTCTTTGACTATCCCGTAAAGAAACGCACATTTCAGGTCAAGTTCGTAAACTTTGAAGCCCTTGAATATAGCAAAAGCTAGGAACAAATAAATTGCTTCCAACCTTGCTACTGGTGCAAACAATTCATCGTAATCAATCCCCTCTTGCTGATTGAAACCATTTACCACTAGCCGAGCCTTATTCCTTGTCATGATCCCCTGGTCGTCTTTCTTACACTTAAACACCCACTTGGAGCCTATTTCCTTTTCTCTTACTGGAAAGTCGACTAGCTCCCAAAATTTCAACTCTTAAACTGAGCTAGTTCCTCTTGCATAGCTTCAACCCATGAATTATTTTTCAGAGCCATGTGAACATTCTTCAGCTCCTCTTGAGGAAGTTTCTAGAGAATCTGTCATTGATATACTCGATCTAGCCATGAAGTTACCTTCTTCATCTTCACTTATCACAGTTTGAATCACTTGAGAGTCATCTGCATTGGAGAGCTTAGGAATATTAGATGATTTAAAAATGCTATCATAATCATATAATATAGCAAGACCACTCGTTGATTGTTGAGGTGAATAACTAGTGATCTCCATGTTAAACACAACCTCAATTTTACCAGTTTTTAGATTAAAAACCCTTTTATTCGGTGTTCCAGGCATATAACCTAGAAAGTATCGCTCGCCAGCTACCTCACCAAATTTCTATTTATCTTTATTTCGCACTATTATGCAGGGTAATCCAAAAGGTTCAAAGCCTTTCAAGTTTTGTTTTCGGTTAAACATTAGTTCATGACATGTTTTGTTCAACCGTTTAATCGTTAGAACTTTGTTTAAGACATAACAAACTGTGTTCATAGCTTCTCCCCAGAAGAGAACTTGAAGCTTTGAGTCAGAAAGCATAGTCCTAGCGGCTTCAATGAACGTCCTGTTTTTCCTCTCAACGACTCCATTCTGTTGAGGTGTATAAGGAGCAGAATGATGATGTTCAATTCCCTTGCGAAGAAAATAGAGACCCAGAATCTGATTCTTGAACTCCGTGCCATTATCAGTCCTTATCATCTTGATCCGTGCAGCATGGACATTTTCCAATTTTGTAAAAAATCTATCTGCATCTCTGTTGTCTCATCTTTTGTACCTAAAAAGAAAACCCATGAATACCATGAGTAATCGTCTGTGACAACTAAACAATAGTACTTTCCACCTATGCTCTATACGTTCACTTGACCGAATAGATCCATATGAAGTAATTCATAAGGGGAACTTACGGAATTTACTGTTTTTGACTTGTGAGGTTACTTATGTTGTTTTCCCTTTTGACATAGAAGAAATATATCTTCCACATGAAACCTATGCACTGGCACCCCTTCCACTAAACCGTTTTTAATAATATAATTCATTTTTCTGTAGTGGACGGGGGCATGCGTCTATGCCACAACATTGACTCCGCCTTAGATGCTTTTGACAATAAACACGCCACCATAGTGGAAGAATCCTTAGCACCCATGTCCATGACATAAGTGTCATTTCTCCTTAGCGTTCTCATCACTATCCAATCATCTATTATCACCAAACCCGGTTTCACTACCAAAGCTTCAGACTTAGTAAAGTGGACTGAGTGACCCTTGTCGCAGATTTAAGACATGCTCATCAGATGTGCTTCAGCTGCTCGACATAGTCACTTTTCCTCAACCTGTAATGTGCCCTCCTTTTGCACCTGCAAAAGTCACAATAACCTCCATCTATGTTTTAAAACTCAGTCAACAACCTCGAATCCCCCATCATGTGCTTGGAGCAGCCACTATCAACATACCACAAGTTGATAATCCTCCTTAGCAGCTCCTGCACAACCCAACAAAAATTAGTTAGATTGGGGGACCCAAGCCTTAATGGTCTTTGGTCTTCCAGATTCATCAACCACCGGAACATCCATCCAATATCCATCACTTCTAACTGGAGTCTTGGATCTCAGACCTGTTGATGGAAATGGTTTTTGATTTCCACTAGGTCTCGGGTCCTGAGATTTCCTATACATGTTTGGACTTTGTGACCTTTGGAAATTTTGGTTTTGACTCCATGAATTTCGATTGTGATAATTTCTAAAGCCATTGTTATAAAAATTTCGACTACCAACATTTTGATATCGAGATTTATATTGACCTTGACTTCTGAAATTACTTGATTTACCATTAAAGTTATTTATCCTTTGTGAACTACTTCTAGGTCTTTCATATCTGCTTGAGGTAGATTCAGGCTGAAATGTTTGTTGATTTCTTTGAAAACGAGGAACTTGGTGAGTTCCTTTTTCAGCCTTATCTACACCAACACAACACTCTGTCGCTTGGTAGCAGATCTCTTTGGTGACTTAAAAACTTCTTGCTCACCATCATCAATATTTTCTAGTGATTTTTCTCTCTTTCTCTGAGTCACTTGTGCTTCATTCTTTTTGTCAGGAAAGCAGCTAGCTACATGTCCCTTGTTGTGACATTTGAAGCACGATCTTCAAGCCGAAAACTTCTTAACTGAAATCTCTAGTTTAGATTCATCATGTGATGATGATGATGATGATGATGCCCTTGAAGGATCATGTTTAGTTTACTCAATTTCTGATTTTTCTATGTTTTTATTTTTCGCAAACTGCACATTTGACTCTCTTTCAATAACAGTGGCCTCTCCTTTCATATCACGCCCTTTAACAAAATCAACTTTTTTAACAAAAAATTGCTTTTTATTCTTAGGGTGTGCATTCTTTGTTTTCAAAACCGCTTCCCTGTTATTATCCATCTTGGCATGTTCGAACACATCATCATTCTCTGATGTGAAACTACTAGGTGTAGTTGACACAAAGTCTGTTAGCTCTTCTACGTCTAGCATGAAAGAATAGTCATGATCAAGAGATGGTGGAACTTTATTGAAACCTTTGAAGCTCACACTTGTCTTGTCATTACTTTTCTTCAAGCCATTCATCATGTGTTTCATAACAAAAGATGAATCTCTAAATTGATTCAATTTCTTTTCAAATTCACAAATTTTCAGTTATGCATCTAGCAACTCTTTGCATTTTTTAGAAATCTCTTTTGTTTTCTCACTCCTCGTATCATGACCTAAGTCAATAATTTGAAGTTTTCATTTAGTTTACATGTTAAAATATTGATTTCTTTTTCATAACCCTTAATTTTCTTCAAATATAATGACTCATTTCTTTTTATGAAAAAGTTTGATTCTTTTACGCTCAAGAGCTCATTTACTAGACTTCAGTTTTGTTTTTAAACTTTCAACTTCATTTTGCAGTTCATGACATTTTAAGCAAACACAACTACAAGATTTAAAATGTACCTATCCTGTTGATTTGCTTAGATCAGCCATGAAAGCAGCAAAATCTGCAGCCATCTTCTAATCTAAAGCATTGTGTTCTACTTCAGATTTCATGTTTTCAATCGTCTGATCATCATCAACCTTTTCAGTTGTCACACCCTCTTCGTAGCGGAAGCGCAAGTGTGTGACTGTTAAGTATTCATTGCCTCCAATTTAGGAAACAATAATATTCAAAAACGATGCCATACTAATAATAAGTTGTATTCCAATATTTACAACCTGCCAAAAGTGATTTCATAGTTTCAATTGTTGTCAACTTGTTGTCATAACCATAATTTAAAGTACACTACTTCAAAATAAGATATTGTTTTCATCATAACTGCGTAAAAGGCAAACCCTCCAAAAGATGGAACACCGTTGTCTTGACATTTTCCCATAACCCGAATCGTATCACCGGCTCATGCCTTGCGTCTTGAAATACATGTAATTTAAAAGTTAACAAAAGTTGGCGAGTTCATGTAGTTAATGTTTTCGTATGAAATGTCATTCTTGAAATCCAGTATTGAAATCTGAGTATGTTATTAGCATCATGGAGTTTTAAGGATCTATCAGTGTGTCGCGAGCACCCTGACGTATATGTGCCGTAAGTAAGTAACCAAACCGAGACAACCTTGACATCATTGGGATCAAAAAAGCACTCCGAAGGGTATACCAACCAGGAGTGGAGCGCGTCTCAAACTCAATAGATCTACATCTTTTGCACCTTGGTCATATGTGATTAATGGTTACTATTGTCATCATCCTACTTACGCATAATTGATCGTGTTATCAACTAAACCCATAGCTAACATACTATTTGTTATGACATGTATTTCCCCTTGATAGTTTTAAAACAAAACTTTGAAATAATTGAAAGGAGGGACATGAACTCACAGCTTTGCGTTCCGTACATCGTACTATTCACAGTTCGGTGTTCGTACACGTGTGTAACCTACATGTGTATTGAGTTTATTAGACACTTAGGCCTCATTGGACCTTGTACCAGTTGTTCATCTTGAATTCTTGTTATGTATTTCTTTATCATAATAGAACAACTTTTAGTGTTACCATAGTGTTGGTAGTTCATTTGTTCGATTTAATATAGCCTTTCCCTTCACATGTCCTCGTACCTTGCACGCGTGTCATTGGGCCTTGCCCATGCCATTTATGTCATTGGGCGTAGCCCATGTTTTCATGTCATTGGGCCTAGCCTATGTAATTTATGTCATTGGGCCTAGCCCATGTCTTTATGTCATTGGGCCTAGCCCTGTGTAATTTATGTCATTGGGCCCACCCATGTAGTTTATGTCATTGGGCCTAGCCAATGTCTTTATGTCATTGGGCCTAGCCCATGTAATTTATGTCATTGGGCCTAGCTGATGTAATTTATATCCTTCTGGGCTTTGTCAATATATTTTATATATTTGGGCCTTGTCCATATATTCATGCAATTGGGCCTCGCCCATGTTTTTTTATAAATTGGGCCTAGCCCAATTCATTTACAATAACCCATTATTTTATAAGTCTTATACTTATAACTTTTACTAAGTATAGATTTGTAAGTATACTTATTTTTATACTTTTATAAAATTACTTAGTAAATTCTTTTATGTTTTAACTTTCCGGGTTTTTGATATCGATAACATATATATGTCGACAATCGCCCATCTTCGTAATAGCTCTTCGTGTCAGCGATTTATCTGTTGGTCGACAACGCGTCGGTGTATTTATGTTCGCCCATCATCCGCATTGCCTGGTTTTTCCGATTATTGTTTCGACGTGTGGTAAAAATGCATTTGTTGGTTTCACCAACACTTGGTAATATTTTCAAGTGTTTGTAGTATTTTGTGCATAGTTGGGTATTTTTATGGTGAATACCCTAAGCTTCTAAATGCATACACATACCATACACATGTATTCACACATAGTTCTTGGTGACAAAATATGTATATATACTTTTATTTTCACAAGCATCGATATATATATTTATAAGATCACTTATTTTTAACTACTATATATATATATATATATATATACATACTTGTTAAACACTTGGGTGTTTAGGGTTTAACCCTTATCATTAGAACTTACCTAATGATGATTTAAGTTACTAATTGCGTTTAGTCCCGCTAATCACCCCGTTAATCATACCTTAATCGCGATTAGATTTTTAGAAAATTCGCCATAGTTCCCCCAAACTATGACGTTTTCCACGTTTTTAAAACGTATTTAAACCCTGTTTAAACTCATAATCAAGATTAACAAATAATTTAAAGCTTCAATATTATTTTGTTTGCAACTTATGTTCATCATCATCCATAGCTTTTTGGTAGTCATAATCTTATAAAAATGTATAATGAGATTTAAATATTTATTAGCATTTTTAAACCATCATGTTTGATACATTATTAGATCAAGTCCTTCATTTTAAACCCATTTGTTTACTACACTTTTAAGATGGTTACATCCTAAATCATAGTGTTTATTCTTTAATAAAATTACTTTTAGATTGTAGTAATCTTCATGGATGATGAAGTTGATGATTTTGTTAATATTTAAACATTACCATGTTTATATCATCATTTTCATATTTATCCATACAATCTCATCTAACTTATACACCTTACTTTAACACAAACAACATCATCATGCTAACTAGTTAACATATAAACACATAAGCAACACAAAATAAACTATATTAAGTGTTACTATTAAGGTGTGATTTAGGGTTTTTAGGTTATATTTTCTTCATTTTCAAGATGATCAACTTGTACTTCCTTAAACTAGACATGGTAAGAAGCTAGAATATGAAGAGATTTGTCTTATAATGGTTGCACAAGTTTAGTGAAGATCTAGGATGAAAATGAAGCTCTAAGAAAGCCCTAATGGTCCTCCACCTTTGCTAGCGTCTTGGATGGTCTTGAAATGGTTTTAAGTGAGTGAAATAAGGTGGTTAATGGTGGTCTTGTGGTGGTCTAATGGAGGTGGTTGTAGCCGTGGGAAGCAGGGAGAGAGATAGGTAAATTGTTTCAATTTTTAAGTGAGGAAAATGATGGAAAATGTGATGTGATGTTGTTATATAATCATCATCTTTCAAGATCACTAACCATATCTATCACCATGCTTCTAATTCCACATATTCAACAAGAATCAAGTGCGTGTGGGACCCACTTGAATCCGCCAACATGGGGGGGGGGTAAAATGTAACTTCTTTTGTAACATGTGGTTATTTATTAGATTTTTAGGTAATTAACTTTAGGAGTTATGATTAGGGGGTTGATCTTGTATCCTTAGCATGTAATTAGGGTTTAGGGTGTTAATCTATGATAATTAGTCCTCTTGATAATTTAATATAAGTTTCGGATGATGAAAATGTCATTAGTTCGATCATCGACACAATATTCGCTAATAAACGAACCTTATTATTTAGTACCGGAAGCTTTGGTTTTGACCACCACAATTGTCATGGCGTTTATTAACTGGACTTCCGATCTTGAATTATGCTTAACTAGTTCGCTAGATGAATATATGTTGAGTTATAATGGCCGAAATACCTTTCGTTCGGTCGTTCGCTCGATAAAGGCACTTTTATATCTTGTCGTCGAAGTTTTCCGAAAGTTTTGTTTCCATGACCTCAAGATAGTTGAAAGGATTCTGAGTCCCAAATCAGGCTTAACTAGCTCTCTAGATGCTTGTATGACGCTCTCGGCCCCTAAAATGCTCGTCGGTTCGACAAACGATCGCTTTTCGGTCAAGTTGTGCACTGTTTGTTGTATGACCGGAAAATATATCTTTTATGCATTTTTGCTATTCTCATATTGTTTTTGTGATGTTCAACATTGTTTTGTTATTGCTCTGAAATCCGGAATCCACAAAATTAGTATTGCGGACAAACTGAAATATGTCGCCTTTTTGGTCGAAACGGACAATTTTGCAAGTTAGGCGTTGTACCGGAAAGTTATGTATTTTTGAAATAGGTGTTCCCATATCAATGTTTTCATGTATATATGGACTCAACTATGGCATTAGCATGAGTTATTCGTTGTTCTATTTCATTTTAGCGGTTTTGCTGACACAAATAGTGCAACCGCAAATAGTGCGCCCAACACTTTTATTTGGGCATTGTTTGGTTTGTTCCGCGTCGTAATGAAACCAGTATATGTTATGACTCTATTTGCTTATCCGAATACTTAGGATATAACGTACAACTCGGTTGCGAAATTAAATTACGAAAATTCGCATGAGATTATGAATTAAAATAGTGATTAGATTGTACGGAATTACAAGTTATTCACCATTTGTCACATCAGCTACAGTCTCTTGCGTTACACCAGCATCAACCTTTACTTCTGCATCATTAACTGGGGCTATCTCAACCATGAAAGCCTATGTGGCATTGTCATCACCTTCCCGATGAACACTCCTATCATAAGAACCTTCTCTAGCAGTAGAGATCAAGGCCTTTGATCCACTGTTAGTTGATGCATTTTTGTTCCTTGAACCATGACAAGGAGAATCTTGAAAAGATGAGTGAGAACGAGATTCAGTCTTAGGTCTTTAATATTCTCTAACAAAGTGTCCATAATTTTGACAATTGTAACACATCACTTTAGACTTGTCAAAACCTACATTCTTTCCAACAAACTTTCTTCCCGTCCTATTCATGAACCTCTTCACTCTTCTAGAGATCATGGCCATCTTCCATTGTAAATTCATCTCCTCTAGGTCATCAGGGTCAATCTGATCATAATCTTCATCAAAAGTAGCAGGATCAGATATTCCTCCTTGAATGTAGTTCTCATATGAAGCAACAACAAGCAAGGCCATATGATCTTCAGCAGCTTTGACACTCAGAGGCATAGACCCTGTAATGTTGTTATTATTGCTAGCTTGTTGTATCTTTGCCCCTGACGATCCTCCTGAAGCAGCTACAAAACGTACATCACCATCAGCATTTGTCACAACCTGCTCATTTTCACATGGGAGAAACGCAGTTGCTTAATAATTTGAAGTATTGTTGGAAGACGAAGACGGAATCCCCCTATAAATTCCCGGATCTTGACATAATCATATTCAGTTTCCTTCTTCTTCATGTTGAGCTCATATGCTTTCAGTTTCCCAACAAGCTCTTTCAAGTCTTTATCTTCATAATCAGCTTCCCCCTTTATCATAAGAGTATAAATAACCCATTTGGAAGGTAAAGCGTCTAGCAACTTATTGTTTATCTCAACGTCCGTGTATCACTCTATGTCATAATTGTCCATTTTCGACATTAGATGATAGTATCTAGTGATGATATCTTCGAGGGACTCATTTCTCATGCCTTTAAAGACAGGAAATTGCTTCTTAAGCGAGTCAACTTTGTTTTTCTTCACATCAGGATTGCTCTCAATACCTCTTCTCTATAGCATCCCACATCTCCTTCGAAGTAGTATATCGCTTGAATGTATGTTTGATGCCATCGGGTAAGACATCTTTATTGCAGCTATGGCCTTCTTCTCACACTCATACATTCTCTTATCAATCTCTGACATGTTTACATAGGAAGTAACACGTTGTCTACCCTCAAAGTCATGAGTTGGGTTTACGTACCCATCTTGAATACAGATCTACATCCGTGTGTCATGATATTCTATGAGACTGGAATCTATCCTTCCATGTAAGGTAATTCTCTACCTTCAATATTTTTGGCGGTCAAAGTTGAAACAGAGAAGCTGCATTTATTAATTTCGAGTTAGTGATTACTCAATAAAATTTGTCGATCAATCAAATCAGAGGAGGTTGGAAACCGTAGTTGACGCGTTCTACGACATCGGCAAATACCTTGATTGAAGTTGCAGAATATTCAAACACTGCTCTCATATTTCAAGATCAAGATCGAGCTTCGATAGTGATGTCCAAGGGGGAAATTGTTGATGCACTTTGTGTCCGTCACTGTACGAATAGGCTAAATAGAGTGTGTGTTGAACATTGTATAGAAAAGATACAAACACACGACCCAAGTGCAAACTAGAATGGTTTTGTAGTGTCACTTCGTACGAAGTGGTAACTCACTTCACACGAAGGTAATAGTTATCTTCGTACGAAAGTAAGCTACCTTCACACGAAGGTAATTTCCTCACTTCGCACGAGGGTAAAACATGTCTATAAATAGTGTCGTGGTAAGTTTTGGAGTTCCCAGAGGGGAAACACTAGCGAAATTTCTCCAGAATTTCGCCAGCTTGACAAGATGTATCTTTTCAGTATGAATGAAGCTTCCGCTGACTCTGTTTCCACTCCTTTCTTAATAACATTGTACCGAATTAGTGATATTATGCCCAAACTTCCATCTAGAACCTCTGGATTTGGACTTTCATTAGTTTAAAAAAACAAAAACCCTACGTAAATATCTCAGCCGGTATCTTTTACGTTGTGATCTTTCTTGACGAACAAACAATCACCAAAATCGTTTAGCTTCTATCTCGTTATTTCATTCGAACAAACACCCTAAATTTTATAAGAAGCCTTCCACTAGTGGTTATACTATGATGGTGATGAGTTTAATGGTGAACAAAGATAGAGGTGGAGGGTGTCACACCCCAACCGATGGCGAAAACATCAGAATGAGACGAACTAGATTGCTCGAGACATCATAACACTATTTGTGACAATATTTAATTAAACAACTCATTTCATTTCAAGCCATCAAAATGTCAAATTACAACATAATCAAAATACAAAGTAACAATCACAAAATAAGTTCAACTAAACATAATAATCATCTTAGCATTCTACGCGTGTTTCTAAGCCGATCCTACTAACTTTCATCAAACCACTTCATCAACCTGCAACATGTTAAAAAGTATAGTTCAATAACAAAGTATTGGTGAGTACACAAGTTTAATATCATAGCATAAGTTTTAAAAATCTATTAAACAAATCCACATGAATAGCTAGCATACGATATAAAGTAAACAAGGCATGTGAACTACAAGTCAATCCTCTAGTGTACCGCATAATAGATTAAAACTTAACATTGACCACAAGACTACGGGCGGTACGTTACTCATATAGCGCTATACATGTTAAGGGATGCTTGATCGATTATTTGCATGATTACCAAGTAACAAGTCAAGTAGCACATAACTAAAGCATGTTTGATGGATTGTTTGCGTGATTTCATAGAATAAAAGTGTGATTTAGTGTAGGTTGATAAGTTAAAATATTGCACACAAAAGTGTAAAACATAAGAAGGGTTCGAGTGTACTCACGGTTTTGCAAAATAAATTCCGTGAAAGCGTTTAGGTTGATTTAGGGGGATGAACACCAAGTTATCCTACACAAGGAAACGTAGGTGACTGAGTTTTAGATTTACGATGGAGTTTGTCAATTTTAGGAATTGAAAGTATGCACAAAGTATGTATAGGAAAGTATTTATCTAGACGTTAACGCTCGTTTTTGACACTATAAACCCCGAAGGGTGTTTGTGTTTTAATGGGTCATGCCCAATAGAAACATAACGATGGTTTGGTCTAAGATAAAATAACCTAATATTAGGACAAATTACTATATGGTCATTGTCAAACTTTCGGTTAAAGTATTTACATATATAGTTTACATATAATATTACTAATTAATCATAGAGTTCATGTATTTCATAGATATCATCTAAGTCATATAAGTCTTGCATGGAGGTAGGAGGATAACCATCCTAAACCTCCTTCGTAAGATTCACCAATACACAAGATTGTCATAAGGATAATCCGGATGGTCAAGAATTATAAGAATCATCAAGTGGGGGGTGGACTGAAAAGTTGAGTGGCTAAGGCCTTCATGTAATCACACCTACACCAACACAAGCTTGTAAGCTTGGACGGTACAAGACTTGTGGGTTTGAAACCCTACTAAAAACCATAAGTTTAGAGGCATGTTATGCCTCTTGATTGTGTATGAACAAGTCTAGCTTAACACACTAACCATAAAGCTTGGTTAGAGGCATAAGTAGCATAAAGTTGTTATGTTAAAAACAAGTTCGAAAAAGTTTTATAAGTTAACTTCCAAAACAGAGAGTTTAGCCCTAAAAATGGTGTGATTCCACCTTGGTTTTCCATGGAAAACCTATGGTAACATCCATAGGGCTTAGCAACAATGCTTAGGAAGAAAACAAGAAGAAAACGTTGAAAATGTTGAAGTTTAAAAGAATAAAATTTGGGCAGAAAGTTTGCACACTTTTGGACCTCAAAATGATGGGGTTTCACCTTAGTTTGCCCAAGAAAACTTTTGAGAACCTTCCTAGAGGTTATCCAAGAGTGTTAGAAGGAAAAACAAGGCTTGAAGAAGAAGAGAAGTGAGTCGAAACTCACTTGCAACCTGCTGTGTTTCAGCAGAGAATTTTCTGAAGTTTGGGGGTTGTTTGAGGTGTGTGGAGGCTTGTAAAAGTGGGGAAGTGATGGAGGAACACTTGTTTATATAGAAGAAGGATTAGGGTTCGGATTAGGGTTACATTTAATGCAATTAGGTGGGATTTTTGGTAAAAAAAAGATTAAAAAATCTTTCACAGCTTGCGGCCGCAAGCTGTGTTATTTTTTATTTTTTTATTTTTTTTAATTAGTTAATGGATATATCATGGACTTTAGGTATTGCTATTATAGGTGTGACAAGTGTAGGTCTTATAAGGGTCTTAGGTCGTGTGTAAAGTCATTTTAAAACCCCAAAAAAGGACTACTTGCAAGCATGATTTAAACCCAAGTTCTGACAAGATTAATGTTATGACGGAAGCTTGAATAATTTGCATTAAGCAACTAATTGTCTTGCTTGACTTTGGTGTTAAGATTTATAAACGTTCAACAAGCATTTTACAAGTCGTTTGAGTTGATTTATTAAGCAATACAGTAACGTATGATCATAAGTTTAAACACGAATAAAGTTTTCCGAATTTGCATAATTGTTCAATCTTGATTACAATCAAAGCCTCAGATTACAATAAATTGGAAATAGAAATACGATTACAAGGTTTGGACTTTCCAAAAATAGAAACACGAAGCGATCTTGCCAAAAACGGAAAGTTACAAATGCTAAGCGTTACAGTCTCCCCTCCTTTAGGGAATTTCGTCCCGAAATTTAGGAAGATGCAACGAACAAATGTGGATACTTAGTCATCATGTCGCTTTCAAGTTCCCAAGTAAATTCAGTGCCACGTTTTCCTTCCCATCGAACCTTCACGATAGGACTTCGACTGCGCCTTAGTTGCTTAGTACCTCGATCCATGATTTCGACGGGTTTCTCCACGAAGTGGAAGGTCTCATTGATTTGATGATTTTCAAGTGGAACTTGGAGTCCTTCTTCGGCGAGACACCTTTTCAAGTTTGAGACATGGAAGGTAGGATGAACGTTGTTGAGCTCTTGTGGTAGGTCCAGTCGGTAGGCTACCTTGCCAATCCTTTCAAGAATCTTGAAAGGACCTACGTAGGGAGGAGCAAGCTTTCCTTTTTCCCGAAACGAACCACACCCTTCCAAGGGGATACCTTGAGAAGTACAAAGTCACCAACATTGAATTCCAAAGGCTTGAATCTATTATCTGCGTAGCTCTTTTGTCGGCTTCTACCTTTCAGCAAGTTGTCCCGAATCTGCAAATCTCGTCCATCGTCTGTTGTATAAGCTCGGGACCGGTGATTTGAGCTTTCTCAATCTCGTGCCAACAAATAGGCGATTGAAACTTGTGTCCATACAATGCCTCGAATGGTGCTATTTAAATACTCGCGTGGTAACTATTATTGTACGAGAATTGACCAAAGGCAAGTGCATGTCCCAGTTGCCGGTTGATGATTAGACTTGGTCAGACGGTTGATGATTACCCAAATACTATCAGGACCAGACGATGTACGAGGGAGCTTGGTTATGAAATCCATGGCAATACCTCCCATTTCCAAACAGGAATTTCCGGTTGTTCAAGTAAGCCAGAGGGTCGTTGATGTTCGGCCTTTACTTTGGAGCAAGTAAGGCACTTCGAAACATAATGCGTGATATCTTTCTTCATACCAGGCCACCAATATGATGCTCGGAGATCGTGATACATCTTATCGGCGCCAGGGTGAATAGAATACCAAGATTTATTGCTTCACTCATCAAGAGGACACGAAGAAAATCATGGTTTGGAATCCATATACGGTGAAGATAGCACATGATGCCATCGGGTTTGGTCACAAGTTCGTTTTCAGCACCACAATTCAACTCATTATCGAGGTTACCCTCATTAACGGTAGAGTATTGTGCATCACGAATCATATCTTGAAGCTTTCACAAAATTTGGCAGCAACGTACACTTTTAACATGAGTTTTCCGACTAAATGCGTTGGCCATGACATTCGCTTTACCGGGGTGGTAGCGGATATCACAATCGTAGTCGTTTAATAATTCCACCCAACGACGCTAACGCATGTTGAGCTCTTTTTGATTAAAGATATGTTGGAGGCTCTTATGTTCGTGAAGACCATACACTTGGTACCATATAGATAGTGTTGCCATATCTATAAGGCAAAAACAACTACACCAAGTTCAAGGTCGTGCGTAGTATAATTTTTCTCATGAATTTTGAGTTGTCGTAACGCGTAAGCGATAACCTTGTCTCGTTGCATACGGACGCAACCAAGACCTTGTCTCAAGGCATCGCAATACACGACAAAGTCGTCGTTACCATCGGGATGGGTTAGGATAGGAGCATTGCAAAACATGTCCTTAAACGTTTGAAAAGACTCCTCTTGTTCAGTACCCCAAACAAAAGGTTTATCCTTTTGAGTCAAGGAAATGAGAGGTAGACGATTTTCGAAAAATTAGAAATAAAACGACGGTAATAACCGACTAAGCCAAGAAACGAACGAATTTCAGATGGAGTCTTAGAGGCAATCCAATTTTTCACTGCCTCGATTTTTGCGGGACAACGTGAATACCAAGTTCTTTGACGACATGACCAAGAAATTGAACCTCTTTTAACCGAAATTCACACTTGGAGAACTTGGCGTATTGACGTTGAGTACGCAAAAGCTGAAGGATAAGACGCAAGTGTCGCTCATGCTCTTCTCGCGTCTTGGAGTAGATTAGGATATCGTCAATGAAGACGATCACGAATCGGTCAAGATAGGGCTTACGCACGCGATTCATCACATCCATAAACATAGCAGGTGCGTTGATCAAACCAAATGGCATGACCACGAACTCGTAGTGCCCATAACGTGTGCGGAATGAGGTTTTGGGTATATCTTCTTCGAGGACTCGAAGTTGATGATAACCAGAACGAAGGTTGATTTTAGAGAGACAAGTCACGCCTTGAAGCTGATAAAAAAGGTCATCGATGTGAGGAAGAGGGTATCGGTTCTAGACCGTGAGCTTGTTGAGTTCACGATAGTCGATGCACATACGAAAGGATCCGTCTTTATTTTTTACGAATAGACAGGAGTGCCCCAAGGAGATGTGCGTATGAAGCGTTTATCAAGAAGCTATTGAAATTGGCTAGACAGCTTTTGCATCTCCGAGGGTGCTAGACGATAGGGGGATTTTGCGATCGGAGTTAAGCCAGGGATGAGGTCGATGTGAAAATCAACCGAATGTGCAGGAGGAGGACCAGGAAGATCCTCGGGGAAGGCATCAAGAAAATCGCACAACGAGAACTTCACTCACGCTTGGACCCTTATCCTTCTTTTCCATAATGTGGGCAAGAAAGGCGAAGTATTCCTTACGCAAGTACTTGTTTGCTTGGATATACGACATAAGTTTGAGACCTTTGGAAGGTTTCTCGCCATAGACGTGTAAGGAATAATTATTGGGAAGGGGAAGGCGGATGTATTTTTCCAAACAAACAACTTCAGCACGAAGCCGCCTAAGCCAATCCATGCCTACTATAATATCGAAGCTACCCATTTGCATGGTATGAGGTCAATAGAAAACGTATGATCGTTGAGCTTAAGAATACAATTAGAAAGGATAGAATTGACGGTGACGGATTTTCCGTCAGCTACTTCCACTTCCAATGATTTAGGCAACTTAGAACTACTACACATAAGCAAAGGTTCGAATTCAATGGATACAAAACTTTTATCCGCACCAATATCAAAAAAACATGTAGCGTAAATATTGTTAACGAGGAACGTCCTCGATATGACATCATTTGAGTTTTGAGCTTGACCGTTTGTGATGACAAAGGCTCGGTCGCGAGCTTGCTGCTACTGTTGGTTGTTGTTGTTGTTGTGCTGCGGGCAGTTGTTGGCGAAGTGATTTGGGTCTCCGCATCTGAAGCAGGCACGAGCGGCAGGTGCAAGGGGTCGGTTTGGTTAGTGGCAAGGTTCTAAGGTGCGGTTATGGCTCGGGCTTGGTTGATAGGGGCTTGCGGAGCATTTCGGCACTGTTGGGCGAAGTGCCCATAGCTATTGCAGATTGTGCATAGGCGGCACAGGGCTGTAACCGGGTGGTGGAAAGTACAGATGTTGCACTTAGGATGGGGCCCGGTGTACATTTTCTTGATGGGCCCGGGTGCAGGTAAGGCTAGCTGATGGGGGTTTGGCGAAGTGACTACCATGCAATTCGGGTTTGAAGCCTTCCGCTTCTTGCCCTTGGTGTTGCTTCTTGGGGGTTTGGGTGAGGTAGGCTAGGTGAGGGCTTCAGTCGTGGCTTGATGGGCTTTCCTTAGTGGAGCCTTGGCGACTTCACGAAGGACATGGCTGTTGTTCAATCGAGTAGCCAAACGAAAAGCTTCCTCAATAGTTTTGGGTGAGGTGGTATCGACCAGGTCCGCCAGGTGAGGATGGAGGAAACGGATGTATTTAGCAACAACCTTTTTGGCCGTGTCGACTTGGCTTGGGAAAATCACACCCAGCTGTTTAAAATGGGTCGTGAGGCCAGCGTTGTCATTCCCCACCTGCTTGAGGTTCCAAAACTCATTTTTGAGTCGTTTGCATTCGTGGGGAGGGCAAAATTTTCTTTCCATAATCTTCTTAAGTTCGGTCCAAGGGAGGGCGTGAGCGATTTTGTTGCCACGAGAATTACGCTCGGAAGTCCACCAATCAAGATCTCTTGATCGGAACACTCCCATTGCGTTCATGGTACACAGGTGATCGGGACAACCACATTGTATAGAGGTGACTTCAATAGCGTCGAACCATTGTAGTAATTTGGTGGCGTCCCCTTCATCGGTGAATGTTAAGGGATTGCAAGAACATAATTGCTTATGGGTGATGGTAGTTTTAGGGGGTCGGCCTTGGAGTCGACATAGGTGTGAGGTGATTCGACATTGGGTGGGGGTTGGATCTTGCTGATGATTTTGGGGATGACCTTGGCCATATGCTCGGCCATTTGTTCGGCCATGAACTTCATGCAATCCTTCTTTAACATGGAGCCGGATTGGGACTTGGACTTGGACTTTGACTTCCTCTTACCCATAACACTTTGGGAGAAAGACATCTAAAGGATTCGACAATAGAAGACAGATTTAGGCTTTGATCGTAATGCATTTTTATAGAGAAAAGAATTTATTTTTGAGCATATAGTATCATGTAACACGTATGAATTCACATAGATAACATAAGCATATTGGCATTCAAAAGCATAAATACGTATGATTTGCGTAAGGAGTATAAATTTAGTTGGTTCACGAGAATTATTATCATTATTTTTGGTTACGAAAGGCGTGCGAATCGTGCATCGGGTCCGAAATGAACGAGATAGCAAGTATTAAAACACATAGAAATTGAGATAGCATAAAAGATAGGATTAATAACACATTGGAGTGTTTCGGGTTGAGAAACGTTGACTATTCCAAAGTGAAACCTTTCAAATAGAGAATCGTGCTTTGGCCTATAGGTAAAGTGCTCTCGTCGAGAAGCGATTAACGACACTTTACCCTTCAAGTTACTACACGTCCTAACCGATCGAGAAATCAAAACTTTGACGAGATTGAAAATCGAGGAATGGGACTAGTTGACAAGGTCTGGGTGTCACCCCTAACTTGACAACATGTACCCTAAGCGTGGTTGACACTTACCAAATAAGGAGCGAATTCCGACTCTTTGGTAAGGGTCCACTAGAGTATGAAATGGAAATTTCCATCAAGATGTGGATTTCACTCCTAACTTGATGGCGTAATTTCGTGTAAAATCGAATTACGCGGATTGAGAGTGATCACCAAAGTGCGGGTTTCACCCCTGTGAGATCGTATCGTTTATAGTTTGAGTGTCTTCAAGTCTTCAAATGTCTTAGGAAACACACACACACACACACACATATATATATATACACTAAGACAAAAGAAATAGGAAGAATTAACATTTTAATCATGAAGCAATAAAGGTCAAGTTGGTCACTTAAACAATAGACTAGGTCGAACATGGCAATTCTACCTATTTTCCTATAGTTATGGCTCTGATACCAATCTGTCACACCCCAACCGATGGTGGAAACATCGGAGGGAGACGAACTAGATTGCTCGAGACATCATAACACTATTTATGACAATATTTAATTAAACAACTCATTTCATTTCAAGGCATCAAATTGTCAAATTACAACATAATCAAAATACAAAGTAACAATCACAAAATAAGTTCAACAAAACATAATAATCATCTTAGCATTCTACGCGTGTTTCTAAGCCGACCCTACTAACTTTCATCAAACCACTTCATCAACCTGCAACATGTTAAAAAGTATAGTTCAATAACAAAGTATTGGTGAGTACACAAGTTTAATATCATAGCATAAGTATTAAAAATCTATTAAACAAATCCACATGAATAGCTAGCATACGATATAAATGTAAACAAGGCATGTGAACTACAAGTCAATCCTCTAGTGTACCGCATAATAGATTAAAACTTAACATTGACCACAAGAATACGGGCGGTGCGTTACTCCTATATCGCTATACATGTTAAGGGAGGCTTGATCGAAGTTAATGACATTTAGATCACATAAGAATATACCAAGTAACAAGTCAAGTAGCGCATAACTAAAGCATGTTTGATGGATTGTTTGCGTGATTTCATAGAATAAAAGTGTGATTTAGTGTAGCTTGATAACATAAGGTTTCGAGTGCACTCACGGTTTTGCAAAGTAAATTCCGTGAAAGAGTTTAGGTTGATTTAGGAGGATGAACACCAAGTTACCCTACACAAGGAAACTTAGGTGATTGAGTTTTAGATTTACGATGGAGTTTGTCAATTTTAGGAATTGAAAGTATGCACAAAGTATGTATAGACAAAGTACTTATATAGACGTTAACGCTCGTTTTTGACACTATAAACCCCGAAGGGTGTTTATGTTTTTATGGGTCATGCCCAATAGAATCATAACGATGGTTTGGTCTAAGATAAAATAACCTAATATTAGGATAAATTACTATATGGTCATTGTCATACTTTCGGTTATATTAAGTATTTACATATATAGTTTACATATAATATTACTAATTAATCATAGAGTTCATGTATTTCATAGATATCATGTAAGTCATATAAGTCATGCATGGAGGTAGGAGGATAACCGTCCTAAACCTCTTTCGTAAGATTCACCAATACACAAGATTGTCACAAGGAAATTCCCAAGTTTAAGAATTATAAGAATCATCAAGTGGGGGTGGATTTAAAAGTTGAGTGGCTAAGGCCTTCATGTAATCACACCTACACCAACACAAGCTTGTAAGCTTGGACGGTACAAGACTTGTGGGTTTGAAACCCTACTAAAAACTACAAGTTTAGAGGCATGTTATGCCTCTTGATTTTATATGAACAAGTCTAGCTTAACACACTAACCATAAGCTTGGTTAAAGGCATAAGTAGCATAGAGTTGTTATGTTAAAAACAAGTTCGAAAAAGTTTTATAAGTTAACTTCCAAAATAGAAAGTTTAGCCCTAAAAATGGTGTGATTCCACCTTGGTTTTCCATGGAAAACCTATGGTAACATCCACAGGGCTTAGCAACAATGCTTAGGAAGAAAACAAGAAGAAAACATTGAAATCCTGAAGTTTAAAAGAATAAAATTTGGGTAGAAAGTTTGCACACTTTTGGACCTCAAAATGATGGGGTTTCACCTTAGTTTGCCCAAGAAAACTTGTGAGAACCTTCCTAGAGGTTATCCAAGAGTGTTAGAAGGAAAAACAAGGCTTGAAGAAGAAGAGAAGTGAGTCGAAACTCACTTGCAACCTGCTGTGTTTCAGCAGAGAATTTTCTGAAGTTTGGGGGTTGTTTGAGGTGTGTGGAGGATTGTAAAAGTGGGGAAGTGATGGAGGAACACTTGTTTATATATAGGAAGGACTAGGGTTAGGATTAGGGTTACATTTAATGCAATTTGGTGGGGTTTTTGGTTAAAAAACAGATTAAAAAATCTATCACAACTTGCGGCCGTAAGCTGTGTTATTTTTATTTTTTTTTGTTTTTTTAATTAATTATTTGATATATCACGGAATTTAGGTATCGTATATTATATGTTTGACAAGTATAGGTCTTATAAGGGTCTTAGGTCGTGTGTAAAGTCATTTTAAAACCCTAAAAAAGTTTTTCTTGCAATAATTTGCATTAAGCAACTAATTGTCTTTCTTGACTTTGGTGTTAAGATTTATAAACGTTCAACAAGCATTTACAAGTCGTTTCGAGTTGATTTATCAAGCAATACAGTGACGTATGATCATAAGTTTAAACACGAATAAAGTTTGCGGAATTTCATAATTGTTCAATCTTGATTACAATCAAAGCCTCAGATTACAATAAATTAGAAGTAGAAAATACGATTACAAGGTTTGGACTTTCCAAAAATAGAAACACGAAGCGATCTTGCCAAAAACGGAAAGTTACAAATGCTAAGCGTTACAGTCTCCCCTCCTTTAGGAAATTTTGTCCCGAAATTTAGGAAGACGCAACGAACAAATGTGGATACTTAGTCATCATGTCGCTTTCAAGTTCCCAAGTAAATTCAGCGCCACATTTTCCTTCCCATCAAACCTTCATGATAGGAATTCGACTGCGCCTTAGTTGTTTAGTACCTCGATCCATGATTTCGATGGGTTTCTCCACGAAGTGCAAGGTCTCATTGATTTGAAGATCTTCAAGTGAAACTTGGAGTCTTTCTTCGGCGAGAAATCTTTTCAAGTTTGAGACATGGAAGGTAGGATGAACGTTGTTGAGCTCTTGTGGTAGGTCCAGTCGGTAGGCTACCTTGACAATCCTTTCGAGAATCTTGAAAGGACCTACGTAGGGAGGAGCGAGCTTTCCCTTTTTCCCGAAACGAACCACACCCTTCCAAGGGGATACCTTGAGAAGTACAAAGTCACCAACGTTGAATTCCAAAGGCTTGCATCTTTTATCTGCGTAGCTCTTTTGTCGGCTTCTAGCTTTCAGCATGTTGTCTCGCATCTGCAAAATCTTGTCCATCGTCTGTTGTATAAGCTTCGAGACCGGTGATTTGAGCTTTCTCAATCTCGTGCCACAAATAGGCGATCGAAACTTGTGTCCATACAATGCCTCGAATGGTGCAATTTAAATACTCGTGTGGTAACTATTATTGTACGAGAATTCGCCCAAAGGAAAGTGCATGTCCCAGTTGCCACCAAAATCAATTACGCAAGAACGAAGCATGTCCTCTAGAGTTTGGATAGTACGCTCAGTTTGACCATCAGATTGAGGATGGAAAGCAGTACTAAGATTGAGTTGAGTACCCAGTGCCTTTTGTATTGCTTGCTAAAAGCGAGAAGTGAAACGACCATTACAGTCCGAGATAATGTCAACGGGGATATGGTGATGACAGATGACTTCATCCATGTAGATACGAGCCAATTTTTCAACTCAGTAGTCTTCACGTATGGGAAGGAAATGAGTAGACTTGGTCAGACGGTCGATGATTACCCAAATACTATCATGACCAGACGATGTACGAGAGAGCTTGGTTATGAAATCCTTTGGAAATACTCTCCCATTTCCAAACAGGAATTTCCGGTTGTTTGAGTAAGCCAGAGGATCGTTGATGTTCGGCCTTTACTTTGGAGCAAGTAAGGCACTTCGAAACATAATGGGTGATATCTTTCTTTATAACAGGCCACCAATACAATGATCGGAGATTGTGATACATCTTATCGGCGCCAGGGTGAATAAAATACCAAGATTTATTGCTTCACTCATCAAGAGGTCACGAAGATTATCACGGTTTGGAATCCATATACGGTTAATATAGCACATGATGCCATCGGGTTTGGTCACAAGTTCGTTTTCAGCACCACACTTCTACTCATATCGAGGTTACCCTTATTAACGGTCGAGTATTGTGCATCACGAATCATCTCTTGAAGCTTTCCCAAAATTTGGTAGCAACGTACACTCTTAACATGAGTTTTCCGACTAAGTGTGTCGGCCATGACATTCGCTTAACCGGGGAGGTAGCATAAATCGCAATCGTAGTCGTTTAATAATTCCACCCAACGACGCTAACGCATGTTGAGCTCTTTTTGATTAAAGATATGTTGAGGCTCTTATGGTCGTGAAGACCGTACACTTGGTACCATATAGATAGTGTCGCCATATCTATAAGGCAAAAACAACTACACCAAGTTCAAGGTCGTGCGTAGTATAATTTTTCTCATGAATTTTGAGTTGTCGTGATGCGTAAGCGATAACCTTGTCTTGTTGCATAAGGACGCAACCAAGACCTTGTCTCAAGGAATCGCAATACACGACAAAGTCATCGTTACCATCGGGATGGGTTAGGATAAGAGCATTGCAAAGCATGTCCTTAAGCGTTTGAAAAGACTCCTCTTGTTCAATACCCCAAACAAAAGTTTTATCCTTTTTAGTCAAGGAAGTGAGAGGTACGACGATTTTCGAAAGATTAGACATAAAACGAAGGTAATAACCGACTAAGCCTAGAAAAAAACGAATTTCAGACGGAGTCTTAGAGGCAATCCAATTTTTCACTGCCTCGATTTTTGCGGGGTGAACGTGAATACCAAGTTCTTTGACGCCATGACCAAGAAATTGAACCTCTTTTAACCAAAATTCACACTTGGAGAACTTGGCATAGAGACGTTGAGTACGCAAAAGCTGAAGGATAAGACACAAGTGTCGCTCATGCTCTTCTCGCGTCTTGGAATATATTAGGATATCGTCAATGAAGACGATCACGAATCTATCAAGATAGGGCTTACACACGCGATTCATCAAATCCATACACATGGCGGATGCGTTGATTAAACCAAATGGCATGACCACGAACTCGTAGTGCCCATAACGTGTGCGTAATGCGGTTTTGGGTATATCTTCTTCGAGGACTCGAAGTTGATGATAACCAAAACGAAGGTCGATTTTAGAGAAACAAGTCACGTCTTGAAGCTGATAAAAAGGTCGTCGATGCGAGGAAGAGGGTATCGGTTCTTGACCGTGAGCTTGGTGAGTTCACAATAGTCGATGCACATACGAAAGGAATCGTCTTTAGTTTTGACGAATAGACAGGAGCGCCCCAAGGAGATGTGCGTATGAAGCCTTTATCAAAAAGCTATTGAAGTTGGCTAGACAGCTCTTGCATCTCCGAGGGTGCTAGACGATAGGGGGATTTTGCGACCGGAGTTAAGCCAGGGATGAGGTCGATGCGAAAATCAACACAACGAGCAGGAGGAGGACCAGGAAGATCCTCGGGGAGGGCGTCAAGAAAATCGCGCACAACAGGAACTTCACTCACGCTTGGACCCTTATCCTTCTTTTCCACAATGTGGGCATGAAAGGCGAAGTATTCCTTACGCAAGTACTTGTTTGCTTGGATATACGACATAAGTTTGAGACCTTTGGAAGGTTTCTCGCCATAGACGTGTAAGGAATAATTATTGGGAAGGGGAAGGCGGATGTATTTTTCCAAACAAACAACTTCAGCACGGACCCGCCTAAGCCAATCCATGCCTACTATAATATCGAAGCTACCCATTTGCATGGTATGAGCTCAATAGAAAACATATGATCGTTGAGATTATGAATATTAGAAAGGACAGAATCGACGGTGACGGATTTTCTGTCAGCTACTTCAACTTCCAATGATTTAGGCAACTTAGAATGACTACACATAAGCAAATGTTCGAATTCAACGGAGACAAAACTTTTATCCGCACCAGTATCAAACAAACACGTAGCGTAAATATTGTTAACGAGGAACGTCCTCGATATGACATCATTTGAGTTCTGAGCTTGAGCGTCTGTGATGACGAAGGCTCGGCCGCGAGCTTGCTACTACTGTTGGTTGTTGTTGCGCTTCGGGCAGTTGTTGGCGAAGTTATTTGGGTCTCCGCATCTGAAGCAGGCACGAGCGGCGGGTGCAAGGGGTTGGTTTGGTTAGTGGCAAGGTTCTGAGGTGCGGTTATGGCTCGGGCTTGTTGATGGGGGCTTGCGGAGCATTTCAGCACTGTTGGGCGAAGTGCCCATACCTATTGCAGATTGTGCATAGGCGAACAGGGTGGTAACCGGGTGGTGGAAAGTACAGATGTTGCACTAAGGATGGGGCCTGGTGTACATTTTCTTGATGGGCCCGGGTGTAGGTAAGGCTAGCTGATGGGGGTTTGGCGAAGTGACTACCACGCTATTCGGGCTTGAAGACTTCCGCTTCTTGACCTTGGTGTTGCTTCTTGGGGGTTTGGGTGAGGTAGGCTCGGTGAGGGCTTCAGTGGTTGCTTGATGGGCTTTCCTTAGTGGAGCCTTGGCGACTTTACGAAGGACATGGCTGTTGTTCAATCGAAAGCTAAACGAAAAGCTTCCTCAATGGTTTTGGATGAGGTGGTATCGACCAGGTCCGCCAGGTGAGGAGGGAGGCAACGGATGTATTTAGCAACGACCTTTTCTCGCCGTGTCGACTTGGCTTGGGCAAATCACACCCAGATGTTTAAAACGGGTCGTGAGGCCAGCGTTGTCATTCCCTACCTGCTTGAGGTTCCAAAACTCATTTTTGAGTCGTTGGCATTCGTGAGGAGGGCAAAATTTGCTTTCCATAATCTTCTTAAGTTCGGTCCAAGGGAGGGCATGAGCGATTTTGTTGCCACGAGCATTACGCTCGGAAGTCCACCTATCAAGAGCTCTTGATCGGAACACTCCAATCGCGTTCATGGTACGCAGTTGGTCGGGACAACCACTTTGTATAAAGGTGACCTCAATAGCGTCGAACCATTGTAGTAATTTGGTGGCGTCCCCTTCATCGGTGAAAGTTAAGGGATTGCAAGAACAGAATTGCTTATGGGTGATGGTGGTTTTAGGGGGGTCGGCCTTGGAGTCGACAGAGGTGTGAGGTGATTCGACATTGGGTGGGGGTTGGATCTTGCTGATGATTTTGGGGATGACCATGGCCATATGCTCGGCCATTTGTTCGGCCATGAACTTCATGAAATCCTTCTTTGACATGGAGTCGGATTGGGACTTCGACTTGGACTTTGACTTCCTCTTTCCCATGACACTTTGGGAGAAAGACATCTAAAGGATTCGACAATAGAAGACAGATTTAGGCTTTGATCGTAATGCATTTTTATAAAGAAAAGAATTTGTTTTTGAGCATATAAGTATCATGTAACACGTATGAATTCACATAGATAGCATAAGCATATTGGCATTCAAAAGCATAAACAAGTATGATTTGCGTAAGGAGTATAAATTTAGTTGGTTCACGAGAATTATTATCATTATTTTTGGTTACGAAAGGCGTACGAATCGTGCATCGGGTCCGAAATGAACGAGATAGCAAGTATTAAAAACATAGAAATTGAGATAGCATAAAAGATAGGCTTAATAACACATTGGAGTGTTTCGGGTTGAGAAACGTTGACTATTCCAAAGTGAATCGAGAACCTTTCAAATTAGAGAAACGTGCTTTGGCCTATAGGTAAAGTGCTCTCGTCGAGAAGCGATTAACGACACTTTACCCTTTAAGTTACTACACGTCTCTAACCGATCGAGAAATCGAAACTTTAACGATATTGAAAATCGAGGAATGGGACTAGTTGACAAGGTGCGGGTTTCACCCCTAACTTGACAACATGTACCCTAAGCGTGGTTGACACTTACCAAATGGGGAGCGAATTCCGACTCTTTGGTAAGGGTCCACTAGAGTATGAAATGGAAATTCCCATCAAGATGTGGATTTCACTCCTAACTTGATGGTGTAATTTCGTGTAAAATTGAATTACGCGGATTGAGAGTGATCACCAAAGTGCAGGTTTCACCCCTATTTTGGTGAGATCATCTCGTTTATAGTTTGAATGTCTTCAAGTCTTCAAGTGTGTAAGTTGTGTAAGTATCTTAGGAAAAACACACACACACATACACACACACACACATATATATATATATATATAATAAGACAAAAGAAATAGGAAGAATTAACATTTTAATCATGAAGCAATAAAGGTCAAGTTGGTCACTTAAACAATAGACTAGGTCGAACATGGCAAATCTACCTAATTCCCTATAGTTATGGCTCTGATACAAATCGGTCACACCCCAACCAATGGTGGAAACATCGGAGTGAGACGAACTAGATTGCTTCAGACATCATAACACTATTTATGACAATATTTAAACAACTCATTTCATTTCAACGCATCAAATTGTCAAATTATAACATAATCGAAGTAAAAAGTAACAAAAACAAAATAAGTTCAAAAAACATAATAATCATCTTAGCAATCTACGCGTTTTCTGATCTGATCCTTCGAAATTTCATCATACAACTTCATCAACCTGCAACATGTTAAAAAGTATAGTTCAATAACAAAGTACTGGCGAGTACACAAGTTTGATATCATAGCATAAGTATTAAAAATCGATTAAAGAAATCCACATGAATAGCTAGCGTACGAGATAAATGTAAACAAGGCATGTGAACTACAAGTCATGTACCACATAATAGATTAAAACTTAACATTGACCACAAGAATACGGGCGGTGCGTTACTCCTATAGCGCTATACATGTTAAGGGAGGCTTGATCGAAGTTAATGACATTTAGATCACATATGAATATACCAAGTAACAAGTCAATTAGCACATAACTAAAGCATGTTTTATGGATTGTTTGCGTGATTTCATAGGGTAAAAGTGTGATTTAGTGTAGCTTGATAAGATAACATATTGCACCCAAAAAGTGTAAAACGTAAGAAGGGTTCGAGTGCACTCACGATTTTGCAAAGTAAATTTCGTGAAAGCGTTTAGGTTGATTTAGGGGATGAACACCAAGTTATCCTACACAAGGAAACGTAGGTGAGTGAGTTTTAGATTTACGATGGAGTTTATCAATTTTAAGAATTTAAAGTAACACAAAGTATATATAGACAAAGTATTTATCTACACGTTAACGCTCATTTTTTACACTATAAGCCTCGAAGGGTTTTTGTTTTTTTATGGGTCATGCCCAATAGAATCGTAACGATGGTTAGGTCTAGGATAAAATAACCTAATATTAGGACAAATAACCATATGGTCATTGTCAAACGTTCGGTTATATTAAGTATTTACATATATAGTTTACATATAATATTACTAATTAATTATAGAATTCATGTATTTCATAGATATCATGTAAGTCATATAAGTCATGCATGGAGGTAGGAGGATAACCGTCCTAAACCACTTTCATAAGATTTACCAATACGCAAGATTGTCACAAGGACAATCCGGATGGTCAAGAAATATAAAAATCATCAAGTGAGGGGTGGATTGAAAAGTTGAACGGCCAAGGCCTTCATATAATCACACCTACACCAACACAAGCTTGTAAACTTGGATGGCTCAACACTTGTGGGTTTGAAACCCTAGTAAAACCACAAGTTTAGAGGCATGTTATGCCTCTTGATTGTGTATGAACAAGTCTAGCTTAACACACTAACCATAAGCTTGGTTAGAGGCATAAGTAGCATAGAGTTGTTATGTTAAAAACAAGTTCGAAAAAGTTTTATAAGTTAACTTCCAAAACAGAAAGTTTGGCCCCAAAAATGGTGTGATTCCACCTTGGTTTTCCATTGAAAACCTATGGTAACATTCATAGGGCTTAGCAAACAATGTTTAGGAAGAAAACAAGAAGTAACCATTGAAAATCTTGAAGTTTAAAAGAATAAAGTTTGGGTAGAAAGTTTGCACAAGAAATATCACACAATAGGGGTGTGGGTTTCACCTTAGTTTGCCCAAGCAAACTTGTGACAACCTTCCTAGAAGTTATCCAAGAGTGTTAGAAGGAAAAACAAGGCTAGAAGAAGAAGAGAAGTGAGTCGAAACTCACTTGCAACCTGGTGTGTTTCAGTAGAGAATTTCTGAAGTTTGGGGGTTGTTTGTGTGTCGAGGCTTGTAAAAGTGGAGAAGTGATGGAGGAACACTTGTTTATATAGAGGAAGGATTAGGGTTTGGATTAGGGTTACATTTAATGCAATTAGGTAGGGGTTTTTGTTAAAAAATCTTTCACAGCTTACCACCGCAAGCTGTGTTATTTTTTTTTGTTTTTTAATTAATTAATTGATGTATCATGGACTTTAGTATTGCATATTATATGTGTGACAAGTATAGGTCTTATAAGGGTCTTAGGTCGTGTGTAAAGTCGTTTTAAAACCCTAAAGAAAGGACTTCTTGCAAGCATGATTTAAACTCAAGTAGTGACGAGATTAATGTGATGATGGAAGCTTCAATAATTTGCATTAAGCCTCTAATTGTGTTGCTTGACTTTGGTATTAAGATTTATAAACATTTAACAAGCATTTACAAGTCGTTTCGAGTTGATTTATTAAGCAATACAGTAACGTATGATCATAAGTTTTAACATGAATAAATTTTGCGGAATTTGCATAATTGTTCAATCTTGATTACAATCAAAGCCTCAGATTACAATAAATTAGAAATAGAAATACGATTACAAGGTTTGGACATTCCAAAAATAGAAACACGAAGCGATCTTGCGAAAAACAGAAAGTTAAAATGCGAAGCGTTACAGAGGTTATGGCGAGCGAAGAACGACAAAGACGATATTGGTATTGTGGTGAAACAGATGAACAGTGGTTATTCGGTTACTAGAGTTGATGGACGTTGTGTAAGGTGAATTGAAAGATGACGGGTGGATCGTGTTCAGGGGCGGTTGACTATGACTGGATATGATGATGCAACGATGGTAGTATATGATGGATGTTGCGTGTTGTGGTGATTGTAGACGGTGTAGGGTGGTGTGGCCATGACGGAGGTGAAGACGATACGATGATGGAAGCGGTTGTAGTAGCTAGTGTCTAACGATGGACGTTAAGGGGCACAGTGGTGAGATGTGTATATGAACACTAATTAAATCGAAAAACAAGCACTCGAAAACTATCTCTTGGTGTTGACGACCGATGTTGATTAAGAAATGGTGACGGTTTGGGGTGTAGCGATGAAACTGACAGTGACGGTGTTGTTAAAGAACGGTGATGTTGAGGAAATGGTGTATTGTACGGTGTATGGTTGGTGGAGGTTCAAGGTGACACAGCAACTTGAAAACTGAAGAGCCGGTGATCTCGAAAACTGTTGTTATGTTATGGAATTCGAAAAGATGGAAGCCGAATGTTGTGTATGGGTATCAGATGATGATGGCAGGAGATGATGAAGATGACAATGATTATGTTGAACGTTAATGATGGTCGTCGGGTAAAGAATGGAGTTGCAGGTTTAACGGAGAAGAAGGCAGAGGCAAGGTAATCGGAGATGGTAAAGTGGTTGTTGTCAGGGATGGAGGGGACTTAACGGTGAACGAAGTTGTCAGATGATTTTGAACAGTTGTGGATGATGTTTCGGATGATTATATAGTTGTTTTAGATGATGAACAGAGATGATTGATGATGATGATGATGATGGAGTTCAGAAGGAGTTTTTGGATGGAGTTCGAATGAAGACTTGAATTTCGAATGAAAGATTATGATTGTTCAGATGATTCCGAATGATGGCTTGATATTTCGAATGTGAATAATGAAGATTTCTGATGTAAAGACATTAAGATGGTGATGTCTGATGAAGGTTTTTGTATTTCGAATGATGAAGATGACGTTCTGATGATGATTTCGGATGAGGATTTTGATATTTCGAATGAAAAGGTGGAGAAGTAATGTATTTCAGATAGATGATATTTGCTGTTGATGATATATATTTAATTATTATTTTTAAATAAAAAAGTTATTTATTTATGATGATTCGGATAATAGCTGATGATGATATAAAATACTGTTTTGATATTTTAAAGGTTTTTGGAAATCTTTTAACACCTTCTAACCGAATCACCAAAGAAAAATATACTGAATTTTAAACAAAAAGAAGAACACGATGAAGAACGTAAAGAACACGAAGAACACCAACCCAAAAGTTTCAAAAACTTGAATATTCGATGTCAAATTGAGCCTAGGAACAGGTTCAACAGGCTTTCATACAAATTGTAAGTCACAAATACTCCGAATCTACCAATGATATCAAACAATCACCAAGGATGGATGGAATCCAAACTTAATAATATTCAAGAAAACCGAAAAATAAGAGAAACACGATGAACAAGAATAACTTGCGAATCACTTCAAACTTTGCACACGGTTCTATTACTATCAAAATAGCGTTCTTCACCTCTCTCTCTCTTTCTCTCTCTTTCAAGGGTTTCTCTATGGAGGCTCTTCTCTAGATGCTTAACCTTAGAAATGCCATAACATTAGCTTATATACCTAGGGTTTGCCCACTCCCCATATGGGCTCCCCTTGGACTTGCTAGGCCCACATGGCCTAAGACATGCCCAAATTACATATAAAGGTCCAATCCTAATACAAACTAACCCGAATAAATCCGAGTTTGCAACCATAGGTCGTTGCGTATATTTATGTGTCAGTCTCACACTAGCCCACCTCTTGGGAAACATCTCTGTCGCTATTACTCCACAAAGAATCAGGGAGTATCTAGAACTTCCAATTCATGAGGAATATATTGAAGCACCCAAGAAGAAGGATCTAATGGAGCAGCTTACCGCTCTAATGGGATACACGAAAAGAATTTCTTTGATTGGGGAATTTAAAAGGAATGAGCTACCTCCCTTCTAGCAAGTGATGATGGAAACTTGTTGGTTCATATTTGTGACAACAGCTTAGATTTGGTCTTTGGATATCTTGTAATTAGTAAAATGATAAACGGTTAGCAGGTTTAGTATGTTAGTAGTTGATTAGAAGTGACTGGGCTAAACAAGACACATAATAGAGAGTGGTAGGCGAATTGGGCCTAGACCAATTTGCAGCCCATGTGGTGAAACCCTAGCCCAGTTGCAAACTTGTCTCTAAATAAAAAGAGTTTTGCATTAGGGTTAAGGTTTCTCAGTTAATCACTTCAGAGTGAGTTGAGAGAGAATACTTGTGATCTAAATTGATTATAATCATTGTGATAGATAATCAATAAAGATCAGGTTTATTGTGCTTGTTGTTCGTACTCATTTTCTGTGATAGTCTGATCTAGAGGATTCCGCACTCTAGATTGGATAGACGATTCTATGAAGATCCATACGGATTAGGGGACCCACAATTGGTATCAGAACATTCGGCTCTTGTTTAGCTTGGTTCGGAATCGTTATAATAGAAAAAGTTGAAGTTTTGGATGTTTTTGAAGGCTGGTTCGAAGTTTTAACGGCTGTTCTAGGGTTTCTGTTGTAATTTCGGATAAACAGCAAGGATCTCGGATAGAGGAAGTGCATCTCGGATCACAAGAGAAGTATCTCAGATAAGAAACTTACATTTCGGATCAGAAAAAAGTACATCTCGGATCATTGGTGTTGATCTCTAATCATCTCGGATTGCATCTCGGATCATAATAATGCATCTCAGATGACTAGGTCATCTCGGATACCATCTCGGATCATCTCGAATACAATCTCCGATCATCTCGAATCATCTCAGATAATCTCGAATACCATCTCGGATCACTGTTCCGAGTTTCCATTTCGGATTGTTAATCCGAGTTACTATTCCAAATTCGATATTGTTCCGAGTTGTATTCTCAAAGGTGGAAACTTAACCAACTGACATAACTGGAGATAAACATTTTTGTACACAGAATTTGATCCATAGACAATCTTGACAAACCGACTGCACGGTTAGACTCGTATGATTTTTAACACAAAATTTCTAAAATCACTTTCGGACATTATACATCTTTGGATTTGTATCGTCGAGACGAGTCTAACAGTACAATTTGGTAATCACACTTTTCGACAAATCTTTAACGTTTTTAGCAAGCCAGTTCGGTAAAAATGTCGAATATGTCAAACTTGAACGAATTGTTGAGAATGGAGCATGAGGCAGAAACGACTAATAAACCACCTAAGATGTTGAAGGTAGAGAATTACCTTACATGGAAGGATAGGTTTCAGTCATTCATTGAATATCAGGACACACGGATGTGGATCTGATTTCAAGATGGGTACGTAAACCCAACTCATGACTTTGAAGGCAGACGTGTCATTGCCTATGTTAACATGTCATAGGCTGATAAGAGAATGTATGAGTCTGAGAAGACGGCCTTAGCTTCTATAAAGATGTCATTACCTGATGGCATCAAACATACATTCAAACAATATACCACTTCGAATGAGAGTGGGGATGCTATAGAGAAGAGGTATGAGGGCAATCCTGATGTGAAGAAGAACAAGGTTGATTTGCTGAAGAAACAATTTGTTGTCTTTAAAGGCATGAGAAATGAGTCTCTTGAATATAATATCACGAGATATTATCATCTAATGTCAGAAATAGACAATTATGACATAGAGGATACACAGGCGTTGAGATAAACGATAAGTTGCTCGATGCTTTACCTGCCAAGTGGGATATTTATACACTTATGATAAAGTGTGACTATTAAGATAAAGACTTGGAAGAGGTTGTTGGGAAACTGAGAGCTTACGAGCTCAACATGAAGAAAAAGAAGGAAATTGGATATGATTAGGTTCAAGATCCGGGAATTTATAAAGGGCTTACATCTTCAACTTCCAACAATGCTTCAAGTGATTCTGCAACTACGTTTCTCTCATGTGAAAATGAGAAGATTGTGACAGATGCTGATGGTGAAGTATGTTTTGTAGCTGCTACAGGAGGATCGCCAAGGGCAAAGAGACAACAATCCAGCAAGAATAACAGCAACACAAGGTCTATGCCTCTGAGTGTCAAGGCTGCTGAAGATCATTTGGTTGCTTGCTTCATTCGTTGCTTCGTATGAGAACTACATATAGAGAAGAATATCTGATCCTGCTTCTTTTGATAAAGATTATGATTAGACTGACCCTGATGACCTAGAGGAGATGGCGTTACAATCGCAGATGGCCATGATCTCTAGAAGAGTGAAGAGGTTCATGAATAGGACGGGAAGAAAGTTCGTTGGAAAGAACGTAGGTTTTGACAAGTCTAAAGTGAGGTGTTACAATTGTCAAAATTACACACACTTTGTTAGAGAGTTGTCAAAGACCGAAGACTAAATGTCGGACTAACTCATCTTTTTAAGATTCTCCAAGTCATGGTTCAAGCAAACAGGAATGCATCAACTAACACTGGATCAAAGGCCTTGATCTCTACTGGTAGAGAAGGTTCGTATGATTGGAGTGTTCATCTGGAATGTGATTACAATGCTACATAGGCTTTCATGGCTAAGATAGCCCCAGTTGATGATCCAGAAGTAAAGGCTGATGCTGAGGCAGAGCAAGAGACTGTAGCATGAGATCTGATGAAGAACAGAATGCTGCAGATAAGAAGATGGCTGCTGATTTTGCTGCTTTCATGGCCGATCTAAGCAAATCAACAGGAGAGGTACATTCTAACTCTAGTAGTTATGTTTGCTTAAAATGTCGTCAACTGCAAAATGAAGTCGAAACGTTAACAAAACAAAACCAAGTATGGTGAACGAGCTCTCGAGCATAAAAGAATCAAACTTTTTCGAAAAAAGAAATGAGTCATTATATTTGAAGAAAAATTAGGGTTATTGAAGAAGAAATCAATATTTTAACCTATAAACTAAATGAAAGATTCAAATTATTGACTTAGCTCATGATACGATGAGTGAGAAAACAAAAGAGATTTCTGAAAAATGCAAAGAGTTGTCAGAAGCACAACTAAAAATTTGGAACTTGAAAAGAAATTGAATCAATTTAGAGATTCATCTTTTGTTATGAAACACATGATGAATGGCTTGAAGAAAAGTAATGACAAGACAAGTGTGGGCTTCAAAGGTTTCAATGAAGTTCCACCACCTCTTGGTCACGACTATTCTTTCTTGCCAGACGAAGAAGAGCATACAGACTTTGTGTCAACTACACCTAGTAGTCCCACATCAGGGAATGTTGATGTGATTGAAAATGACAAGAAGGATAATAACAGGGAAGCGGTTTTAAAAACAAAGAATACACACCCTAAGAATAAAAAAAATTGTTAAAAAAGTTGATTTTGTTAAAGGGATTGATATGAAAGAAGAGACCACTGTTATTACAAGAGAGTCAAATGTCCAGTTTTCAAAAAATAAAAACATAGAAAAATCAGAAATTGAGCAAACTAAGCAAGATCATCATCATCATCATCATCATCGTCACCTGATGAATCTAAACTAGAGACTTCAATTAAGAAGTCTTCGGCTAGAAGATCGTGCTTCAAATGTCACAACAAGGGACATGTAGCTAGTTGTTCTTCTAACAAAAAGAATGAAGACAAGTGTTTGAGAGAAAGAGAGAAAATCACAAGAAATAATTGGTGATGGTGAGCAGAAGGTTTCTAACTCACCAAAGATATCTGCTACAAAGCGACAGAGTGTTGCTGTTGGTGTAGATAAGGCTGAAAAAGGAACTCACGAAGTTCCTCGTTTTCAAAGAAATCAACAAAAATTTCAGCCTGAATCTACATCAGGCAGATATGAAAGACCTTGAAGTATTTCACCAAGACTTAATAACTTTAATGGTCAATCAACTAATTTCAGAAGTCAAGGTCAATATCAAAATCGATATCTAAATGTTGGTTGTCGAAATTTTTGTAACAATGGGTTTAGAAATTATTACCATCAAAATTCAAGGAATCATAACAAATTTTCCAAAGGTCACAGAGTCCAAACATGTTTAGGAAACCTCAGGACCAGAGACCTACTGGAAATCAAAAACCATTTCCATCAACAGATCTAAGATCCAAGACTCCTGTTAGGAGTGATGGATATTGGATGAATGTTCGTTAATGAATCTGGATGACCCAAGACCATTAAGGCTTGGCTCCCCCAATTTAACTAATTTTTGTTGGGTTGTGTAGGAGCTACTAAGGAGGATTATCAACTTGTGGTATGTTGATAGTGGCTACTCCAGGCACATGACGGGGGATGCAAGGTTGTTAATTGAGTTTGAAAAAATAGATGGAGGTTAAGTGAATTTTGCAGGTGCTAAAGGAGAAGACATTACAGGTTGAGGAAAAGTGACCAACGGGAAGATCACACGGGACAAAGTGAACTATGTTGAGCAGCTGAAGCACAATCTGATGAGCGTGTCTCAAGTCTGCGACAAGGGTCACTCGGTCCACTTTACTAAGTCTGAAGCTTTGGTGTTGAAACCGGGTTTGGTGATACCAGATGATTAAATAGTTATGAGAGCGCCAAGGAGAAACGAACTTATGTCATGGACATGGATGCTAAGGATTCTTCCACTGTGGTGGCGTGTTTATTGTCAAAAGCATCTGAGGCTGAGTCAATGTTGTGGCACAGACGCATGGCCCACATCCACTACAAAAAAAAATGAATTATATTATTAAAAACGATTTAGTGGAAGGGGTGCCAGTGCAGAGGTTTCACATGGAAGATAAATGTCTTCCATGTCAAAAGGGAAAACAACATAAGAAACCTCACAAGTCCAAAACAGTAGATTCCATAAATGCCCCTTATGAATAACTTCATATGGATCTATTCGGTCCAGTGAACGTAAGGAGCATAGGTGGAAAGTACTATTGTTTAGTTGTCAAAGATGATTACTCACTATATTCATGGGTTTTCTTTTAAGGTACAAAAGATGAGACAGCGGAGATGCTGATAGACGGATCAAGAGGATAAGGAGTGATAATGGCATGGAGTTCAAGAATCAGAATCTGGATCTCTATTGTCTTCACAAGGGAAGAACATCAATATTCTTCTCCTTATACACCTCAACATAATGGAGTCGCTGAGAGGAAAATCAGGACTTTGATTGAAGCCGGCAGGACTATGCTTTCAGATTCAAAGCATCCAGTTCTTTTCTGGGGAGAAGCTGTGAACACAGCTATGTCCTAAAAAAAGTTTTGACTGTTAAATGGTTTAACTAAACATGTCACGAACTATTGTTTAACCCAAAACCAAACTTGAAAGGCTTTGAACCATTTGGATTACCATGCACCATTGTGCGAAATAAAGATAAGCAAAAATTCGGTGAGGTAGCTGATGAGGGATACTGTCTAGGTTATATTCCTGGAACACTGAATAAAAGGGTTTTTAATCTAAAAACTGGTAAAACTGAGGTTGTGTTTAACATGGAAATCGCTAGTTATTCACCTCAACAATCAACAAGTGGTCCTGCTATATTATATGATTATGATAGCGTTTTTAAATCATTTAATATTCCTGATTTTTCTAATGCAGATGAGTCTTAAGTGATTTAAATTGTGATCAGTTAAGATGAAGAGACTGACTTCATGCCAAATCGAGTATATCAATGACAGATACTCCAGAAACTTCCTCTAGTGCAGCTGCACAGAATTTAAGTGATAGTGAGTGTGAACCTATTCAGGGGGGGGACTTTACTAATCCGTTTGCTAATAAGAATATTCAGGGGTAGATTGGATCTAATCTAGGAGATAATTTAGTTGTTGACACCGTTGCTACTACACGCGTAAATAGAGATCATCCAGCTGAGAACATCATAGGTGATGTTGATGTAGGTGTTCAGACAAGAAGAGGTGTGATTGAAGGTTCCTGTTTATTTACTTCAATTCAGAAGACTGGGATGATACATGAGTGTTTGTATAGTTGCTTTATTGCCCAAGAGGAGCCGAAGAATGTTCATATGGCTCTAAAAGATAATTGTTGGGTTGAAGCTATGCAAGAATAACTTGCTCTGTTTAAAAAGTTAAAGGTTTGGGAGCTAGTTGACTTGCCTGAAGGAGAGAAGGAAATAAGCACCAAATGGGTGTTTAAGTGCAAGAAAGACTACCGATGGATTGTGATAAGGAATAAGGCTCGGTTAGTGGTGAAAGGGTTCAATCAGCAAGAGGGGATTGATTACAATGAAGAGTTTGCACTAGTAGCAAGGTTAGAGGCAATTCGTTTGTTCCTAGCTTTTGCTTCATTCAAGGGCTTCAAAGTTTACCAACTTGACGTGAAGAGTGCATTTCTTTACGGGAAAGTCCAATAAGTGGTGTATGTCTCACAACCAGATGGGTTTACTGATCCAGATTATCTAGATCGAGTCTATCAACTTGATAAGGCATTGTATGGATTGCATTAGGAACCTAGGGGGTGGTATGAGACACTGTCAGCACATTTGTTAAAGAATGGTTTTGAAAGAGGCCAAATTGACAGTACACTTTTCATTAAAAGAAAGAAGGAAGAATTTCTGCTGGTACAGGTATACGTAGATGACATCATTTTTGGGTCATCTAATGAGAACATGTGCCATGAGTTCGAGGAGGTAATGAAGAGCAAGTTCGAATGAGTGTGATGGGTGAATTGTCTTACTTTCTGGGTTTGCAAGTTGAACAGAAGAAGGGCAGGATGTTTATACATCAGAGGAAGTATGTGTATGACATTTTATCTCATTTCAAAATGGAGGATTGTGCTACTTTCAACACACCTATCTGCGAGAATCACAATCTTGGTCCAGATCATGAGAGTGTGGAGGATGTTGATCCAACTCAATACAAGGTAATGATTGGTTCCCTGATGTACTTGACTGCTTCAAGCCCAAACATTATGTTTGAAGTGTGTCTTTGTGCCAGATATCAAGCGAATCCAAAAGAGTCACACATGAAAGCGGTGAAGTGGATTCTTCGTTACATGAAGGGGAACCTAAACTTGGGTTATGGTATCCAGCTGCTAGTGATTTGAAGTTTGTTACTTTCACTGATTCGGACTTTGGAGGATGCAAATCAACTAGAAAGTCTACCACAGGTGGTTGGCGTTCTTAGGAGGGAGGATCGTGCCATGGCAATGCAAGAAGTAGTCTTGCGTGTCTACCTCTACGTGTGAAGCTGAATATATTGTTGCGGGTAGCTGTTGCTCTCAGGTTCTCTGGATCCAACAGTAGATGCGCGATTATGGTATGAATTTCATTCGTAACTCCTATTATGATAGACAATAATGCCACTATTTCAATCACAAACAATCCTGTAAAACACAATCGCACAAAACATATTGACATTCGTCATCATTTTATACGGGATTGTCCTGAAAAGAAAATGATTGAACTGCAACGAGTCAACACACTAGATAACCTGGCAGATCTTTATACAAAAGCATTTGACAGGGCTCATTTTGAACATTTAGTCGAAGTTAACGGGATGAGGAATCCTGAATAACCAGTTTTCCATAAAAGTTTTTTTGTAAATAATTTACTGTTTTTCAAAAATGAAAACATCAAAAAAATAGAAAATCATAAAATGAGTTTTCACTGTGTGGAAAAGAAGAAATGATAGTACATCAACAAGTTAGTTGTCACAGTGAAATTAACATTAAAATTTCTAATGTGTGATAGCAGCTTCATCATATGATGTACCAGTAGGCAAAAAGCATGAAATAATCAACTTACATTGGTGATATAAACATAACGACCTATGTATGAGTGGGTAACATATCAGTGGCGTATGGTTTTATAACCTTAAATCTTGCGTTAATAGATTGCCAAAATCTAAGGTTTTAGGTCTTTATATCGTTATTTTATCCGGGGTATCAGGGTTGTCCTTCTGCTGCATGCAGATATATGCTAACTTAGGCACAACCAGGATATCTTAAAAGAGCTAAAATGCTAAATCCCAGAAATTGAAGAAGCTCTCCTGGAGAGTCATTCAAATGTGCAAATTGCATTAATCGTACCAAAATTTGGTATTTTCCCTAACCATCATTGGATATTGGTCTCTTTGTTGTACGAAAGTACAAACCTGATCACCAATTATCTAACGTTGTAAATCAAAACGGATGAATTTTGGTATACTTACCTACTACGAGGAATCTTTGTGCATACCTTGATTGTGGGGGTATGTCCTGAAGTGGGGCACATTAGTATATCAGTATAAAATTGCCTTAATATATCACTAGGTAATGGTACTTGAAATGTTCATATATTTTGTTTAAGTGGATAAACAATACTGGTAATCATCTTGAACTGCTTTTCATGACAATTACATATAGAATAATCTAACAGTGTGAAAACAGTTTGATGTTGCTGATATGATCTTCTTCCCGGTGATTCTCACAAAACAGAGTGTTTATTATTTCGTTACTTATTTGCTTTTAGAAAATATAGAAATCCAAAAAGATTTCATTTTCTTGTAAATTCTTAACGTACGGAATATGGTTGTTCGTGGAGGAGTTGTTACCGATAGGGGAGATGGTGTCAGAAGATGTGTTCAAACTTTTAAAATCTTGCAGGTTCAGTGTGCTTCAAATTTTAAGTGTGGTTTGAGTTGAGAATTGTTTAATCTGTGATACAGTTATACTATCTCTTGAATAATAATAATTTGTTAACTTGTGTTGAAAAATTCTTATGGTTTCTCGAGATGTTTGTTTTATAGTATACAGATTGTAGCAGTGTGTTGCTGAAAAGTTTGGTGAAGAGGAGTTTGATTGGATACATGGTAGAACCTCCATTCTACATTGAAGACAAAGTTGAAGAGTTTGAAGATTGCGATGCAAGTGCTAAACTAGAGTTTACTCAAACGCTAATGCTTTAGAAGATTTGGTGATTGGATTCATCAAGGGGGAGTCTGTTGCTGATAGAAGTTATTAAAGCTGAAGCTATCCAAAGACCAAAGACGTTGAAGATTGCAAGATTGCTGAAGATAAAATTGTTTTATGATGCTATTGTCAAGGGGGAGTTTGTTGATGCATATTTGTGACAAGAACTTAGATTTGGTCTTTGGATATCTTGTAATTAGTAAAACGATAAACGGTTAGCAGGTTTAGTATGTTAGTAGTTGATTAGAAGTGATTGGGCTAAACCAGACACATAATAGGGAGTGGTAGGCGAATTGGGCCTAGACCAATTTACAGCCCTTCCCCTAGCCCAGTTCCAAACTTGTCTCTATATAAAGAGAGTTTTGCATTAGGGTTAAGGTTGCTCAGTTAATCACTTCAGAGAGAGTTGAGAGAGAATTCTTGTGATCTAGATTGATTGTAATCATTGTGATATATAATCAATAAAGATCAGGTTTATTGTGATTGCTGTTCGTACTTGTTTTCTGTGAGAATCTGATCTAGAGGATTCTGCACTCTAGATTGGATAGACAATTTTGTGAAAATCCATACGGATTAGGGGACCTACAAAATTTTGACCCCTCAAAGATTGGGAGCACCGATCAAATTATTCTCTCTTTTCTGATAATCATGTATGGACTCATCACTAGGTCCAACATTGACTACGAAACAGAGATCTTCAATCTGATGAAGATATATGTGTTAACCAAATCTGGTAGAATTAGTTCTTATCTACCCTTTCCAAGATTCTGGTCCATCATTGTTGCTGAGACATTTGTAGATAGGAATGTCGAACTTCCTGCATCAGAAAATGTCTTGAAGTCATCTGTCATGAAACCCTGTTGTGCAACACTAGCCTAGAAGTCCAACAGAGACGTACCCAATCTACTAGAAAGCATGATGAGCCTAATAGCAGAATATTCACCCTACAAGATACAACATGTAGCAATTCTGAACAGAAGAGTGGAACATGTTGAGGTCTATGATAGCAGTTCTTCACTAGAAAATGAGGATTAAGGATCTATTGCACCACAAACTGATGAAGCAGCAAAAGATATTCAGCACCAAGATATCAGATACTCACTAGAACCGATGGAGGTTGATCAACCGATGCATCCGAACATGGAAGCAGAACGACATCATGTTGAGGCTTCACACATGGCAGGTTAAAGGTGCTCAAATTAATCCTAATTTATTTACTATCGCAAACTCAACAATTCTGATTCAGATGAATTTGTTAGAGGAGATTATATCATACAACATAGAAAAAAACAATAAGTAAAGAGGTTAGCAGTTCCATAGGTCTCTATATATGAGAGAGAGACGCAAATGGAATCAGCCTTATCTAGAACTGTAGAAAAGGCTTTTCTCAACAATTCATAGAGGATGATATAAGAATGGTCAAGAAGTGAAGAAATCTAGGATGTAATAGGTTCACAATTCTGGTAAAGAGGTGCAAGATAATCTTTTGACCAACTGAACCTTTACAAAGCAGCAAGAGTCTTCTGATGGTTTAGAAGAAGGAACATCTGTTGTTCACCTTTACCCACTGAACAATCATTCATAAGAACATTTTGATCACATACCCTAACAATGCATCAAGGTCTTGCAGATAAGATCTCTGTTGAAGCAAGCTGGATTGCTAATAGAAGAAATCAGAAGCCAGAAGTCTGTATGAAATTCTGTTAGACTCAGTTGAGACCATCAGAAAGCAAACAGAAAAGAATACTGAATTCCTGATGAACATACAAGAAGCAGAGAAGGCACAACACAATAGCAGAATTGCAGCAGATTTTAAGAAAATATTTGAAGAAATACAAGATGTCAAGGCAAAAGTAAAGGACGCTGTGGAAACAAGAGATTCCACAAGTTCTGGTAAAATCCTGTAGGAGATTCATAGTTTAAGAGCTAGTAATAATAGGCTGACAGATGCTATTGAAAACTGGTAAGAGAATGGGGTTCACATCAGAAACAGAATATAGAAGAGTTCAAAAGTATACATGAAGAAGAAAAAAGGAATGCTCAACTTCTAAGTGATGTACACTCACTTGTAAGGAGGCTACAACTAACTGTTGCCAGACTGGCAAACATTTTTTTTTTGCATGAACTCAGAACTCCCATTCCTAAAGAAACCACACAACAGGAAGAACCAGAAGTCACCCAGCAAACACAAACAAAATCAGCAACACCTCTCAATCAATCTTGGCCTACAGCAATGGGGCCTCCACCAGAATTTCCAAAATCAGAGATGATGAGAAGACTTGAAGCCTCTCCCATTATAATCTCCAAACTGAGCAATGCTTCTTAAAGAGGTACTCAACAAGAACAACCTAAAATCACCTCATTTGGAGAAACGGTTTTGAGTGAACAGCTGAACAAGTCAGAAAAGAGAAAATGGGAAGACTCGACCACTTCTTCAAAGAAACCAAGAGTTGAAATCAGATAGGACTCAGAAGGAAAGGAGAAGGAATTTCTGGTACAAAAGTTTGATCAAGACAGCGTGATGTTTCCAGAATACCATCTGAAAGACTTCTATTGGAATGACGAAGAAGATAGACCTCTCAGTCCCATGAGCAACAAAATAAGAGAAGAAAAAATGATAAGAGGAGAAGATAGTCTTCACCTACCTCTAACAAATCCAGTGGTCAGAGTACTCAAGGTGGATACCCTGTCCACTTAGGTAGAATAATGGGAACTCATGAGCAAATCAAATATACTCTAGTTAGATCAAATGGTAGTATAGCAACAGTTGTGGATGTTGATCTGGAGATGAACTTCATCCTTTGGACTTAATGAAGCTGAAACAGATCTTTGATAAAGAAAAGGGAGATACAAAGGTTAACAGAAGGGCTATAGATAGTATAACAGAAGTAGGAAAGAAATTGTACAGAAGGGTAGCCTTAGTATACTTTGATCTTATTACCTTTAATTACAGCAAGAAAGTGCAAATACCCCCTCCTAACACATCCATTCCAGCTGAACTTGAACAAGAAGCCAGAACTTGAGTCATCTTTGAGAAACTTGAATTATCTGTTGTTTTCAGGGATCTTGAGGAAAAGAATGCTCTATTCAGAGTTAATGAAATATGCAAGTACTCAAATCAAACACTTAACTATATCAAAGACTACATGAACAAGAAACAAGAACAACTCAAGGCTAAAGGAAGGCACAAGGAAAAGCTGAGGAAAGAAATCAAAGAAATCATAAATGAATGGAACACAGCTAGGGGATGGTACAAAGACATGTTCAAGGTCTATCACAAGCTGATTGAGTACAAGAAACAACTGAAGAAAGGAGATCTCTATAGAAGTGGACTTAAGATTGTCTGAGAACAATTATTTTTTCTCTGTTGCTATGTTAATTTTGGAACAATGTTTGTTTATATTCTTTTGATTTTGATGTCTTGAAGTTTTTAAGTATGTTCTTTGTTATGAGTTTTTATTTTTCTTACAATACTTAGGAGGAAATTGTTGTAAATTTTTATATGTATTGAAGAAAAATATGATCAAACTGATCATGTGCTGAAGATAATGTCATGAAGGTCAAGCAGAAAGAAGATACAAGGCAATCAGGACAAAAGAAGAAGGTTTATAAATCTTCAACACTCCTTAAAAATTGATCACAAGTATTAGAGGACAATCAGAAAAGACCATTCTGATGGATTTGATGATATTTCTGATGAATATCATCAAAATCTTGTAAATTCTGGGATAGTCAGAATTTCTGATGATCTGTTCAACAGATTTTCTGATGAAATGGCCATCAAGACTTCTAATGAGCCAACTTGTCTGAAATATAAGATTCTGCCGTATTTGTAAAGTAGCAAGTTGACCTTAGTAGATTCAATGAATATGAAAAGAAGCTATTTTATGCAGGGCAAGTTCATGAATAAACAAATGTTTATTCATGCTAACAATTCTCTATAAATAGAGAATTAAACTATCGAAGGATAAGGAGTTAAGTCAAGCATTTAATACATACAACAAAACTCCATTACCCTTTCACCATAGAATTGTCAAAGTACTCGTTTGTAATAGTCAATAAGCTCATAATCACCTTATAAACCTTTTTTGTTTCAAAGTGATGTAAACTTGAAAATTCTGTAAGTTGTGTTTCTTGAAAGTTTGATTTCTATTTCCACACATTATTTTCACATTTGTAGAAATCACTTGCCATATTAAGTTAAAGGAGCATTGTTTATATGGGATCAACAAAGACAAGCTCTTCTCAAAGTCAAAGGTCGGCTAAAGGGAAACTCTGTTGTAAAGATTAAAGACTGTTGAAGCTAAAGACTACTGGGCTCAACAGATGATAAGATTAAACAGAGGTTTCTTAGAAAAGGATTCTCAACAGGGTTTATTTGTATTTCAATGTAACAGTACTTAGGTCTAGCAGTTGTTAGAGTTTGTTAGGTCGTTAGATGTCACTGTCTAGGTGACATCAACTTAGATTCCACAGATATTTGCTTTGTACTATAAATAGAACAGTGTCTATAATGTTTTATTTATCACTTGTTCTTGATATTTTTGTACGACCAAATTAGAGTGACAAGGCTGAGGGGGGTTTATAATTCTCATGCATACGTAAATCATAATTTATAAAAGCATATTGATGAAAATATTTTATTCATTGTTGTGATTTACAAGTTTGTATTTTCGCTGCACTTATCATCTTTGTTTTATGATCTTTTATTGATTTTTATCTTGAACTTTCACAACAAAGTAAGCTCAGATCCTAACAAAATTTAGTATACTCAATTATGAATACAGTACTGCATGTGCGTATTCTAGTGAATTTAATGGTGAATACACTATATACATATTCTTTGAACCTTTGTGTGTTCATTTAGTAAATATAGAATTCTTAGTTAGTAAATTCACCAATAAATATACTTGGTATTTTCTTAATGATGACGTAGGTAGCTCAAGCTTAATAAAATGACTTAAAAACAATATAGCTTAAAGTGTTGAAAGGCAAAAGGGTTCAAAATCAACAAGCTGTTGTGAACTGCAAAAAGAATGAAAACAGTGCCTTGTCACATCAACACTTTATGTGTACACTCTCCTGCACAGCCATAACAGAGCATGTTCAAGAGCACACCCTTTTACCCGCAGGTCTGAACCCTTTAACCTACCAAAAAGGGCAAGCCAGCCATTGCAACCAAGGATCATCAGTCAAAGGTTTCTTCTTATAGAGTATCCCTCCCTATTTAGCACAACCCCTTGTCATTCAGGAGACACACCTGATCAGCTGAAGTGACACTTGATCTCTAATCTTACTTTTCCTCCTTTAGAACTTGCATTGCGCTTGTTCTGTTCTTCACTTAACATTACACCATCACATTTGATATTAACATTCTGGGTTGAGCACTTCTTAATTCAGAATCCACATGTGAACAACTAACAATAGTGATATCTATCCACGTGTTGCAAACATGGGGGGACCCCACGACCTGCGTTAGGCAAACCGGAACCCTTGAACCCTTTTGCCTAACCCGTCAAGTCACTATCCTTGGTCTTATATTTGTTATAGCAACAAGTTGTCGCCCACCGTGGGGCTACGCCGCTTACCTTTCTTAAAAGACCAATAGTGTAGCTCCATTCCCATCAAGTTCGCCATGTCTGAAAGCGAGTCTCCCAGTGAAGTTAATCAAGTATCATGAACTTCAACACCTAACGCCGACCAAACGTCAACGGCTACAATCACACCATTTTCTACTCCGGGAGGCACTCCGACGGGAATCATATTCCCGGAGTTCTCCTCTTTTTAGACACCAACCCCTTCTCGCTCGGGGGTTCCCTCTCCCCAAGTCGGTACTGCAAGTACACCGAAATGCGTCGACTTGACACTCGAGGGAGTAGCTCGAAACTTCTTACAGCTGAGATCCCTTCTCAACAAGTATGTGAGTCAAGAAAGGGAAACCGGGTAAGAATAACACTAGACTACGATGAGTCTGAACCTTCATTGTCACCTGGTCCCCCACCTCTTCCTTTCACTAGCTCGCGTACAGTCACCTCGCGCATCGAAGCTGGTCCAAGTGGGACGAGCCAAACACTTAACCCAAGCCCTTGTGATTTTGGAAGGCCGAGTCCAACTTCTTTCCCTTATTCACTTCTCAACCTGTTGTGACCGGCGCGCCTCTTGGGCATGAGACCACTCTTGAGCAGTTACTACGATCACTAGCTTCAAGTGTTCCCCCTCTAGTTGCCACTACATGGGAACAGGCCATGGCAGTCTTACCTTTGGCTCGAAATGCCGCCATGAGTGCTCCCACATGACCAAATTGCATGTTTACACCCGAAAGCCTTCAAGGCTTCAACCTAATTCCCCAGTTGAAGACACAGATGATGGCGCAATTCCCTTGGCAACATTTCATCGATCAAGTGTTGTCCACTCACCAAGGAACCTCACATAACAATCCAACCTCGAGAACAGAAGAAGATCTCGCTAAACCCTACAAGACTAGCAATTTATCCTATTTTTCCCAACAAATGTTGACTACGATTCTCAAACTCGGATAAAAATATCATCCCATATAAGAACATTTGATGGAACAGAAGATCCAGAGGACCATCTCTAAGTCTTTAATGTGGCAGCCAGAATCGAAAAATGGTCCAATGTTGAATGTTGCCTCATGTTCATGTAAACCCTCGTAGGGCCGCCAAAATATGGTTCAATGACCTACTTGACAAAAGCATTCGAGCCTTCGATGATCTAAGCAAAGGTTTTTTGCCCAACTTTTCACTGCAACGGAGGTACGTCAAGGATGTACAGTTATTTTCCAATAAAGCAACGAGATGATGAAAGTTTCAGAGAATTTATCGAAAGATACAAGAAAGAAGGGTTAACCTACGTAGATGCTAATGAGAAGATGAGGGTGGCTGGATTCATGAATGCCATCACCTCCAAATATCTCATGAGAGATTTCAACAAATGCCTACCCAAAACCCTTGAAGAGGCCCTAGAAAGGGCTGAAGCTCACATTCACAGAGAGGAAGCTGTTGACATTAAAGAACAAAGGAAAAGAGCTCCTAGTTTGCGAAGCAACAGCCCCAACAGAAAAAGAGAAAACTTTGGTCCTTATGACAAACACCTTCAAGGGTTCAGACACCAGAAGGCCTGAAGGTCGGAACCCTCCAAGCCGAAAAAGTCGATAAAACTTCACAGCTCTGACCAAAACCCCACAGGAAATCTTGGCCACTGAAGAAGTAAAACACAGCTTCCGACCTCCTCGACCTCTTCCCAAAAGCAAGAGGAACGAGAACTCCACCCAATACTGCGAGTTTCATGAAGAAAAAGGCCACCATACAAATGATTGCTTTCAACTCAAGAAAAGAATTGAGGAGGCTGTCAAGTCCGGAGAATTAGCCTACTTGGTGAAAGGGGTAAGGGACAAGATGGCTGATGGAAAAAGCAAAGAAGTAAACATGGTAGATATTGATGTACAAGCTGCCCACAAACGACCACGCTTGGAGGCTTGGGAACGATAATGCGTCTGCTTCCCACCACTCGAAGGGGACTTGTTATCCAAACCCCTAGTGGTGGAAGCTATGTTGGGAACACTCAAGACGCACAAAGCTTACATAGACACTAGAGCTGCAATAAAAATCAGGTTTGAAAAATGCTTCAACCGCCTCAAAAATGATGAACGTTTAAAGCTTCAACCATCTGAATCCTCCATTAAAGGTATTGCCGACATACCCATCAAGCCTTTGGGCCAACTAACCCTCAATGTGTGTTTTAGTGAAGGAAAAATGGAAAGAACCAAACCACTCACCATTGTGGTAATCAACATTCCCTCCAACTATGATGTTATCATAGGAAGGCCAGGGCAAAGTGTGTTTGGAATGGCGGTATCAGTTGGCCAACACACCGTAAAATTCCCCACTGAACGAGGGATAGCAAACCTTCAACCAACACAAGAACCTTTCTTGGTTGAAGGAGAAAATTCGAAGGAAAACAAGGACGACGAACAAGGATGGATCATTAACCCAAAATATCCTAAACAAAGGATAAGGGTAAATACCAACCTTACCAAAGAAACCCTCTCTCATCTCAAGAGGCTGCTCTTGCACAACATGGACATCTTTGCATGTTGTCCCGAAGACATGACCGGAATTCCCAAAGTATTGCCGAGCATGAGCTCAAAATTCCGTCTGATGTAAAACCCGTGGTACAGCCAAAGAGAAGCCTAGCCCCATATAGAAGCCTTGCAGCTTGCCAGGAGGTTGAAGGGCTTGTTTAAGCCGGAATCCTCCGAGAAGTAAAGTATCATTCTTGGATAGCCAACCCGGTAATGGTCCGCAAACCGGATGGATCCTGGAGAATGTGCATTGACCTCAAAGAACTGAATAAAGCATGGCCGAAAGATTGCTATCCTTTACCATAAATCGACCTAAAGGTTGATTCGCTCACATGCTTCGCTCTCAAATGCTTCCTTGATGCTTAAAAAGGCTACCATCAGATGCAAGAAGACGAAGAGAAAACGGCATTCCACAAAACAAAGGTATCTTTTGCTACCAAAAAATGTTGTTTGGTTTGAAAAATGTTGGGGCAACTTATCAACGTTTGGTAGACAAAGCATTTGCGAACAAATAGTTAGAAACATGGAAGCCTACGTTGATGATTTGTTGATCAAAAGTAAAAGTGAGAATCAAATGCTTGATGATATAAAACTTTCCGGAACCTAAGAAAGATCAACATGAAACTGAATCCTGTGAAGTGCTCATTTGGATTTGAAGAAGGCAAGTTCTTGGGACACATAGTGGGAAAACAAAGCATAAAGGCTAACCCTAACAAGGTTAAAGCCATCCTCGATACAAAGTCCCCACAAACCAAGAAAGAGGTGGAAAGCCTGAACAGAAAACTTGCAGCCTTGAAGCGTTTCACGCCCAAGCTAGCAGAAAAATCCCTGGCTTTCTTCAGAACCCTTCAAGGGTGCACAAATAAGAATGACTTCCGATGGAAAGAATAGTCAGAAGAAGCTTTCAACCAAATGAAGCAACACATGGCTTCACTTCTAGACATTGCCGCTCCGGAAACTGGAGAACTAATCTCTGTCTATTTTTTAGTTGTTGAGGAAGCTATCAGCTTGGTCCTGACCATTGAACGAAACAAAGCTCAGGTACCCGTTTACTTCTTCAGCAAAACTTTAAAATTGGCAGAGACCAAGTATCAGCCATTGGGAAAACTGCTCTAGTCCTAGTAAAAACAGCCAGAAGGCTTCGAAGGTAGTTTCAAGCACACCCAATACAAGTGGTCACTGACCAACCCATAAAAAATGTGCTTGAGAAACCTAAAACTTCTGGACGATTAGCCAAGTGGGCCGTGGAATTAGGAGAACACAACATCACCTATACCCCCAAGAAATGCTGTCAAGGCAAAAATCTTGGCGGATTTCATTGTGGAAATTCCAAAAGAAACATCAACGGAAGTTAACACAACTATAACTGCACCATCTGACCTAGATGCCTGGAAGCTTTTTACCGATGGAGCATCCAGCCTTGAAGGTCAGGGGCCGGCCTATTATTAATCAACCCCGAAAACTTAGAATTTACATATGCTCTTTGGCTTGAATTTCAGACAACCAATAATGAGGCCGAGTACGAAGCACTCATTGCCGGACTCAAGCTCGCCAAAAAGATGGATGTCAAAAAGCTTCAAGTCTTCACAGAATCTTTACTTGTTTTAAACCAAGTAAATGATAGTTACATAGTTAAGGAACCTAACATGAAGAAGTACAGGGAAAAAGCAAAGGAACTCATGAATACATTCCAATCATGTACCATCAAACAGGTTCCAAGATCACAAAATAAGAAGGCTGATGCACTAAGCAAGCTCGCATCCCTCACATTTGCTCATCTCACCAAAAAAGTATTAGTCGAGGTTATAAGACGCCATCCATCCAAGAACTTGAAGTGCAAGACGTAAGTACCGAAGAAGGACCAAACTGGATGACCCCTTTAATCAAATTCCTGAGAAATGGTGAATTACCAAATGATCAGACAGAGGCTGAAATGGTTCTATCAAGTCAAGGCAGTACGTGCTACATGGAGAAGTCCTCTGCAAAAAAGGCTACCTTGCACCACTACTCCGATGCGTTGGCCCAGAACAAAGCCAATATTTGATAAAGGGAATTCACGAGGGAATATGTGGAGCCCAATATGGCCCAAGATCGGTAGTTGCAAAGTTGATGAACCTTGGATACTTTTGGCCCTCCATGCATCGTAACACCACTTAACAGCTGAAAAAATGTGAAGCTTGTCAGTTACACGCCCCAGCACCAAAAAGCCCCAAGCATGACCTAGTCCCTATCTTCTCAGCTTGGCCATTTCACAAATGGGGCATGGACATTGACGTGTGCGTATATATACATGTTTTACAATGAATTTTACACACGAACTCGGTTTTAATATTTATAAAAATGATTTATACCTTAAATTAAAACACACACAAAAGGACAAGTGTACCCTATCATATATGTAGTAAAGTATGGGTAAGAACCAGATGTCGATCCATGGACGCGGGCAGGCGCTTATGTACTAAACCGTCGTCATTTATTTACCGGTAAAAAGGTATGTGAAAGAGTTTTTTTTCTAAATTTTTCTAAAAATATATTTTAAAACATAAAAGACTGTAAATACAAAAATATAATTTATTTTTCTTTTGTCTTGTTTTATAAACACTCTAAGCATGTTATCAAAAATGTTGCAGAGGCACTTGATCAATTTTCCAATTATAAAGACAACTAGTATCCCTTTCGGGACTCCTAACATGATAATTCTTCGGAAAGTTAACGCGATAAACACACTTTAACCACCTAAAATTATTCTTTAACAAGCTATTGATATATTTTCATGTGAATCTTTAAAAATAAGTTAGTCATCCGTAAAGAGTTTTCTAACCTCACTTTATCAAGGAAAGTAATACCGATAAACACAATACAACCACCGAGACAAGCATAACGTAGATCATATCACAAACTCATCCATTTGGCAAGTCTTAAACATAAATCTACCAAGTTGGTCATTTTGACCAAAAATACTCAACAAAGATTATGACCCATGTTAAGAACCCACAAAAACACCATCTAAACCATTAGAGCCCTTACGTGTAAAAAAGCATTCTTGATCAAAATCAGATTTATCTTTTTTTAAACCAATACCCATTTCTAGTTTCATGGTGTAAACATATAATCAACTTAACAGTTTACTAATAAATGATTAATTATGGGTTTATTCAACTTATCCTAACTAACCATTTACTAATCATCCAAGATAAACAATCATAATCAAGAATCCAACTTCAATGAACCAAGTTTGCCATAAGATCATCAAGATTCAAACATGAACAAGTTGCCTTAGCTTCATTTTAATGTGATAATAAACTAAATATTGATCATAAAACAAGTGTTTTCATAACATTCATAACAATATTATATAAACATCAGCTCAATGCTTGCAAATGTACTTGAAATATATATTAAGAACAAGAAATCAAACCATAAACAAGCAAGGATTTGACGGATTGGATGAATGATAAGCTTCTTGCAACCTTGAGGCTTGAAACCGTCCTGACTAGAAAGCTCTCGGACCTCAGAAATCGCCCAGAAACTTGGAAAATTACCTAATGTTTCGATCAGTAGCATATGCTCTGTTTTATAGACAATTTCATATCCGCACGGTCGTGCGCTTTATGTGCACGACCGTGCACATCAGCATGATGTCACTACAGGGCATGGGCAGACAAGTGGATGTTTGGGCGGCAAAGTCTTCAGATGTGCACGGTCGTGCCAATGGGTTGCACGACCGTGCAAGGTCTTCAGATTGCTTGTTGATCACCATCAAGTCACGCACGGTCGTGCCAATGGGTCGCACAGCCGTGCCTGCCGAGAAATGAGCTGCACTGCCTCGCGCACGGTCAGTGCTTCCGAGATCGCAAGTCGCGCACGGTCGTGCCAATGGTTGCACAGCGTGCTTGAGCTATTACTTCAACAGAATCCGCAGAATTCACCCAGAACGTTCGTTAATCTCCCTTTTTCTCCAACTTTGTTTGTGGTACGCCGTTTTGGACCTGAAAATATTAAATTGACCGATTAAGTACCTATACGACGATGTTTTAGCCAAAAACACGCAAAACAGCGGCAAAATGGGGAACTATATTATGTATATTTTAACGTATATCAAACCACCCCACACTTGAACTTTTGCTTGTCCTCAAGCAAACTAAAAGTAAAAGAACGTGGGCCTAAGAAGGTCCCAAAACGTCGCTATATAAATATCCTGATGTGTATTGTTTTTCCAAAAAAGTCAACATCAAAGACCTCAAACCAAACAAGCAAATGCAAATATAAGAAAAGATAACCAAAAAGCTATGATTCCACTTCCGATCGACTTAACATGCAAATCCTCCACATTTCTCACAATGTTCACACACACTTGGTTATATTTATGAGTCATACATGTAATGTGAATGTGTAAAACACTCAATGCCAAGGCGATGAATCATGCAATATAATAAGCTTGTTAAAAGATCTAATCTCCACCAACTAACATGCGAAAAAGCATATCAAGAGGTCTTTGAGGGTTGTAATGATAGGCAATGGTTTCAGGTAGGAAAGGGACATTTAAAAATGGCTAAATCGTTAAAACTCAGCGGTTATTTCTAACAAGCGTAAATGAATTACAACTATACATAAGTAAAGCATAAACGCCCGATTATGACCATATCGAGCTAGTCAGCGAGATTATACTATTCAGCATCTAAAATTGCTCCGATTTGATCCTCTTTCTTCTATTTTGGTTGCTGTTTTCTCTTTTTTTTGATAATAAACTAAATATTCGCAAGTTAGATAGTAACCATAACTGAGTTTTAATAAAAAAGTTTAAACAATAAAAAGGCTCAATTTGGTTAAGTGGGTTAAATGGGTGTAAACGGAAAAACACGGGAGATAGGTTCAACATGGTTTAACTAATGGAATAATGGTGGTTACGGAAATTAAACAAAGAAAAAGCCTAACACAAGAGGGGTATCCTAAGTGCCTCTATCACATTCATGCTCTTTTCACATATTCATGGTCTTGAAAAGTATACTAATGACAAGTTCCAAATCACATGAAACATCCGGCTCGCTCATATTCCGAACAAAAACAAGCATGATAAGAATTGAAAGGCTTAAATATGCTCACGTAATAGAAGGAATGGGTATAAATGTAAAGATATGTATGCAAGTCTTTCTTGTTTGTTACGCTTTAAGTTGTCATTTCCTTTTAAAAATCAATTTAGCTTGCCGGTATTTTATCGTATCTGGTGCTTTTTAAATGAAATACAACAGAGCGTTTGTTTTTTAAAAAAATTATTATATATATATACATATATATTTATTTGTTTTTATTATTTTTTTATTTTTTTAGGACAAACAAAGCTATACAAGTTAAACCCCTCCCCACACTTGAATTTCACATTGTCCCCAATGTGAACCAATAATTTGTTACGCAGTTATTAATAGCGAAACGGAAGTGTGAAGAAGGTGAATAATACTCCCCTCAAGTAGAAGAAGAATTGGAAATATTTGGCGTGACCATTTTTTTTTCTTTCTTTCCGAGTTTGTGTGCATTTCCATGTACATGCAAAGCTTGTCAAACTAACCGAAACACAGGCAACGCAATTGATCAAAATATTAGGTACATAAAGATTCATCAAAAAGTTGAAAATTCAAATAACATAAATACTAATAAAGTGTTTCAAAACGTACTACATATCCGACGGGGTCTTTTTAAAGAAAAGTAGTCAACAATGAAAACCCCGAAAAGAGACAATAATAAACATTGACAATAAATAATGACACCAGCGGTTTCGTAAGCTAAACTCTTCCCTCCTACTAGTCCTCCTCATGGTCTTGGTGGGCTCCAGATGGGGTCGCGTCGTCATGTCTTGGGTTCCCAAATGGGAACTGTGGAGGATCGCCAAAGTAGTTTGGGAAGGCGTTGTGTAGCCTCTGAAAATGAAAGAGAATCCAGCGTGCATCTCTTCCCTCATGGTGTTCTAGTTCACCTGCATTTGCTGGAATTGCTGGTAGAACTCTGGATATGAAGGGATGCCAGGTGGCCAATCCTGATGTGCCTGATACTCTGGCTGGTGCTGGTACTGGTACTGTTGCTGTTGTTGCTGCTGGTCTGGTGGTGGTCTGATGAAAGCATCCCCGTGAGCATGTGCCTCGTGGACATGCTCCATTTCGACGTCCTCTTCTTCGTCAGATGGCAGCGGTGGGAGTGGGTCCCAAACTTCCCCACGTAGGCCCCTCAACCTTGGGCCGTTTCCATGAATGTCCTTGGATATGTCCACCTCATCCTGAGTGGACCAGTGTCAAATTGTTGAATACATTGTCAGTCAAAATCCTGATAGAGTAAGCGAGTTGGGTCACATATTCACACCGTGAATCTCGCTGCTTGCCGAACTCCCCGTGCTGTTTAAAAAAATTCCTCCATGCGAGCGGCGAGGTTGACGTGTACCCCTTTCACTATGGAGTACAAGAATAGCAGGTCCGGTGTGGGACAATTCCCAGAACTCTCCATGCGCCCGCAAATAGTATGGCTCATAACTTGGTGAAGAACCCAAAGAAGTGGGTCCCTCAGCCTCGACGCTTTCGCTCTCCTAGCATCATAAGGTGGCCCGTCAGCTATATGAGCCCAGAAATCAGGCCTATCCTCGTCGCTGCCGAACTTGTAAATGTTGGTTAATATTTGGAGTTTATATCTTCTTCACTGTAAATGCCCATCTTTTTACCAAGCTTAGCCACGGACCATTTGTGCCATCTTCCCCCAAGCCTGAACTGAATGATCTTTGCGTTTCTGAAAACTGGGTTCTCACTTCTTGGTTTGTCGTATCCGTAGGAAGCGAAAAACTCAGTGTTAGCTCAAGGTAACAGGTCGCTCTATATTTAGCAACCTCCTATGGGAGTGAAATCATCTCTTGAAGCCTTTCTGATATGTTTAAGGCTTGCAGTGCTTCCCAACTCAGCCTTCGTAGTTCGCCAATCTGGCCTCGTCTGTTCCATAGAGGTTGTAGTCAACTAATACACGACAGCTCTTTTTGTTTGTCGGCGTCAAATTGTAAGAAAGGATGATTCATCTGTATGCTATCAAGCAACAAAAATCAGACCAGACCTAAAAAATTTTGATCCCGGCACTAGAACAACATTTTTGGAACATTCTGGTTGCTGTTTCAGGTTGCATACGGCCGTGCGGATCCAAATCATGATGCCGGATTTCACTACAGCGATTCAGGCCCGCACGGCCGTGCGGATGAGGCGCACGGTCGTGCATCGTCTGCAGTTTTCAACAATTCATTCCATTCACTGATTTTGGCCGTTTAACCATAAATCAAAGTCTTCTCTTAGTGAATGGACCGAGGGTTCCTGATTGGAACTTTGATTCGCCCAATGTTTCAAGAATTCGGGTTTGACTGTCGTTTATGAAGAAAAGCCCTGAAATTTCTTGGACAAGAACCCTAAACTATTCCTAAAACAAGTTTAAACGTGAAAAACATAAAAGGATTCATACCTTAACCGAGGATTGAGCGAAAACCTTGCAAAAACTGGTTAAATTTAGGGGAGTGCGGAACTGAGAACGGTAGTGCGGCTAGGGTTGCGAGTGGGATTAGGGTTTCCCGAAACACATGTATTTATAGTGCTCAGTGAACTTTTCAGAAAAAGTCGCACACGGTCATGCGGATCCAAAATCACAACACCTTTGTTTTTGGTTCTCGGTTCGCACGGTAGTGCATGTCCGAGAAGTCAAGTCACACGGTCGTTCCCTGCAGATGCAGATCTGAGGTGCACGGTCGTGCGGATGAGGCGCACGGCCATGCGGTATCTGGGAATTCTGCAGAAAGTTGCACAGAATGCTTCCAACTCCATTTTTTTACACAAAACACCATTTTATTCAAGTTTTCAACTGTTTGGATAGTATTTCAACCTCAGAACTATATAAGGCACAATCAAAACAGTATGAACCTACAAATTACTAAAAAAAAACATAGAATAAAGACTAAAAAATAAAATTTTACCCTTGGCGTGCTAATCACGCCCGCTAAATTTTTCTCAACGAGTCGATAGCTGGACTCTCCTCCCCACACTTATTACATGTGCGGGGCGTGGAGTTCGATGACCTCCACCGTCGAGTTAACCGGTCCGTTGACATAGAGCTTTAACCTGTGACCGTTGACTTTGAATGTTACCCCGTTTGAGTCCTCGATGACGACAGTTCCGTACGGGAATACTTCTTTGACTGGTACCGCCCCGTCCATCGGGACTTCAGCTTACCGGGGAACAACCTAATCCTCGAGTTGAACAACAATACGAGATCGCCTACTCGAACTCCTTGTGATCTTTCAAGCACTTATCATGTAGTCTTTTAGTGCGCTCTTTATATAAGCAAGAGTTCTCGTAGGCGTGATTTCTTAATTCGTCAAGCTCATGGATCCGCAAGAAGCGAGCCTCACTGCCATTCTTCAAATCCAAGTTTGAAGTCTTTAACGCCCACCACGCCTTATGCTCCAACTCGAATGGCAGATTACATGCTTTCCCGTAGACTAACCTATACGGAGTAGTCCTATAGGCGTTTGTACGCGGTTTGGAAAGCCCAAAGCGTGTCATCTAGCTTGTCTGACCGATCCTTGCGGTTCTGACCCGCCGACCGCTCAAGGATCCTCTTCAGTCCCTGGTTCGTGACCTCTACCTGCCTGCTCGTTTGGGGATGGTATGGTGTGGCTAGTCTGTGATGAACACCATATCAAGATAGGGCTTTTTCTAGTTGCACATTGAAGAAATGCGTTCCACGGTCACTAATAAGTGCCTTCGGGCACCAAACCGGGCAAACAAGCTTTTCAAAAACCTCAGGACTACTCTGGCATCATTTGTGGGTAAGGCTTGCGCCTCGGCCCATTTTGACACGTAGTCCACAGCTACTAGGATATACTTATTACCGGTGAGGATGGAAATGGGCCCATGAAGTCGATGCCCCATACATCAAATACTTCACAGATCTGGATCGAATTCTGAGGCATTTCATTGCGCGCGAATAGATTTGATGCCCTCTGGCATGCATCGCATGCTCTCACCAACTTCTGTGCATCATGAAAAAATTGTAGGCCAATAAAAACCGGCATCTAACACCTTCTTCGCGGTGTAGTTGGCTCCGTGGTGACCTCCGGTGGGCCCTTCATGACATTGGCGCAGAATGTCGGCTGCCTCCTCTCCAAACACACATCTACGAATCATGTGATCCGTTCCAACTCGAAATAAGAATGGGTCATCCCAATATAATGTTTAAGTTCAGCAAAGAACTTCCTTTTTTGCTGATGTGTTAATCTTTTGACAAGGATTCCACATGTTAGATAGGTCGCGAAGCCGGCAAACCAGGGCGATTCATCTCTCACCTCCACGCTCATGAGGAACTCGTGGGGGAAATTGTCATTTATTGGTTCCTTCCACCCTTCTTATCTCCGCGCTCAAGTCTCGAGTGATGATCGGCCGCGACGTTCAGCGCACCCTTCTTATCTTGAATCTCGATATCGAATTCTTGCAGCAAAAGAATCCATCTAATCAGTCGTGGTTTTGCGTCCTTTTTGCTAAAAAGATATCGAATAGTGGTGTGATCCGTGTATACAATAGTCTTGGACAGCACAAGGTATGATCTAAACTTATCAAACGAAAGAACTACCGCCAAAGGCTCCTTTTCTGTGGTAGTGTAGTTTTCTTGCGCATCATGCAAGGTCTTACTAGCGTAGATATTGGATGAAAGTGCCTTTCCTTTCGCTGTCCCAAGACTGCCCCTATCGCAAAATCGCTGGCATCGCACATAATCTCAAATGGTAACGCCCAATCTGGTGCTACCAAAATAGGGGCTTTGACTAGCCTTTGCTTTAACAAATCGAATGCCATCAGGCATTCATCCGAAAACATGAACGGAGCATCCTTCTCCAACAAACGGGTCATGGGTCTCGTGATTTTTGAAAAATCTTAAATGAATCTCCTGTAGAAACCAGCATGACCAAGGAAACCCCTAATTGCTCTAACTGAGGTAGGGGTGGAAGTTTAGAAATAATGTCCACTTTCGCTAGATCAACCACTAACCCCGCTTGCGAGATCCCGTGCCCAAGAACTATCCCTTCTTTCACCATGAAGTGACATTTCTCCCAGTTGAACACAAGATTAGTCTCTTCACACCTCATCAACAAATTTTTCAAATTTTTCTGAAAATGATCAAAGGAACTCCCAAAAACAGAAAAATCATTCATGAACACTTCCATGGAGTCTTCAATCATGTCATGAAAAATGGCAACCACGCAGAGCTGAAATGTCAACGGTGCATTGTACAACCCAAAAGGCATACACCGATAGGCGAATGTGCCGAAGGGACAGGTAAAAGTAGTCTTCTCCTGATCCTCAGGGGTGATTGGAATTTGAAAATAACCTAAGAACCCATCCAGAAAACAATAAAATGACTTCCCCAACAGACGTTCCAACATTTGATCGATGAATGGAAGCGGGATGTGGTCCATACGGGTGGCGTCATTAAGTTTGCGGTAGTCGATGCAAACTCCCAATCCAGTGACTGTACCGGTCGGAATAAACTCATTCCTGTCATTTGAGACTACAATTACGCCTCCTTTCTTGGGCACTACTTGCACAGGGCTCACCCACACTGAATCAGAGATAGGATATATTAACCCTGCATCTAGTAACTTAATCACCTCTTTCTTCACGATGTCTTGCATATTCGGGTTTAACCGCCTCAGAGGTTATGCACACGGCTTGTAGTCATCCTCCATCAGAATTTTATGAGTGCAAAAGGAAGGATTGATGCCTTTGATATCCATAATCTTCCACGCCATGGCTTTCTTATGAAGTTTTAGAACCTCGAGAAGTTTTCTCTTTTCCTCTTCCTCTAAGGATGATGAAATAATGACCGGAAGATGACACTCCTCGTCTAGAAATGCATACTCGAGATATGGTGGGAGTTTCTTCAACTCCAATGACGGCGGATCCTCAACTGAAGGCTTCGACTTTCCTTCAACTTCACAATCAATCTCCACAAATCTTTCTGGACTATGGGAACCATCATCACCAATTTGACAAACCGGCTGCTCAAGTATGTGTGTGTCCGAATCGATCTCCTCAATTGTGCCTTGAAAATGAGAGTTCACAAAAGTATCGGCAATGTTGACATAATAGAGCGTATCGTCCTGACTTTGTGGATGTTGCATTGATCGTTTAATGTCGAAGGTCACATGCTCATCATTAACCCGGAGCGTGATTTGGCCTGCGGCCACATCTACAATCGTCCTCGGGATATTGAGAAACGGGTGTCCGAGTATCAAAGGCACCTTTGAGTCTTCATCCATATCCAGAATAATAAAATCTACAGGAAACACGAATTTTCGATCTTAACAGGCATATTTTCAACAAACCCGCGGATATTTGATTGAACAGTCAGCAAGTCGAATACTCATCCTCGTAGGTGACGGCTCACCTAGATCCAGTTTAGCAAAAACCTTATACGCCATTATGCTTGCTCCCAAATCAGCCAATGGGTGGCTGACAGACATGCTGCCTATAAGACAAGGAAGGGTGAAACTGCCCAGATCTCCCATCTTCTCAAGTAAATATTTTGAAGAATAGCCAAGCAGTTCTCATTCATTAAAACACAAGACACATCCTCGAGCTTTTGCTTGTTTGTGAGGATGTCTTTTTCAAAACTTTGCGTATTTAGGCATTTGAGCCAATGCTTCAACAAATGGTATGTTTATATACAATTGTTTGAACATCTCAAGAAACTTACGATAATGTTCTTCATTCCTCTGCTTCTTCAGTCTACCCGGGTACGAAACTGGAGGAGTATAATCTGTAACTGGCTTCTGGAACTGTGCTGTACTTGTTGGGACTCGCCTAGCGTGCACCTCGTCCAAAGCGTCAGTATGGACCGTCTCAGTGATCGGTGGTGAGTCCGATATGTCAGGTCCCGTGGCTTTACCACTCCTCGTCATCACTGCATTAACATGCCCTCTTGGGTTTGGCTCTGTATTGCCCAGAAGACCGCCCTAAGGTTGCTCAGATAACATCTTAGCCAATTGGCCTACTTGATTCTCAATGACCTGAATAGAGGCTTTTTGACTCCTCATATCCCCTTCTTGGGCCATGAAACGCTCCTCGTACTGCTGATAACGCTTTTCAGCTAGTTGATTCGCACTGTTAGAGGTGCTTAAAAGCTGTGCCAACATTTCCTCCAGCTTAAAGTTATTTTGAGGGGCTTGTTGCTAGGAACTGCTCCCGGCACCCTGATTATGGTACATATTCGAATGCGGCTGGTAGGGGCGACTCTGATACTGGAAAGATTAACCGTAAGATGGTTGTTGTGCGGGAGAGCGCTGAGTATACCCGAGTGGGTTTTGGTTACCTGAACCACCCTTCCACCCAAAGTTTGGGTGATTCTTCCATCCCGGATTGTACGTGTTACTATAGGGGTTATTTTGGGGTCTAGTTTGATTTCCCAGATAATCCACCTCCTCGTGGCCTGTAAACATAACGCCCTGCTCGCACGCACCCAGCTCGTGTGAAATCCCACATTGCTCACATGAAGATTGAACCCGCGAAACATTATGAGCTTGATCGATTTTTGAAGCAAGGGCTCCAATCTAAGTAGTAAGGGTCGTACATGTGTCAACAGCATGAACCCTTGAACGAGATGATGTCCTAGCTCTCTCTCCGGCTTGACGAGAACTCGACTTCAAACCAGCTTTCTCGATAATTTCATAGGCTTCATTTGGCGTCTTCGTTCCAAGATCTCCCCCAGCATACACGTCCAAACGCTCCTGTGAATCATAGTTGAGTCCTTGGTAGAAAGTTAATACCAACTGTCTTTTGGACAAACCATGATGTGGGACATCAATAAGAAGATCTCTAAACCTTTCCCAAGCAGCGTGTAAGGACTCTTCATCATCCTGTCGAAATGTCATGATACGGTTCTTTAACTTAGCTGTTTTCTCCGGAGGGAAGTACTTCTGCATAAACAGCTCTGCCATTTCATTCCAGGTAGTAATGGATCCTGCGGGAAGTGATAAAAGCCAAGCTCGGGCTTTGTCTCGCAAAGAGAATGGAAAGAGCCGCAATCGGATTGCATCGTCAGAAACGTCTCGAATCTTGAAAGTAGAGCATACCTCAAGAAATGTGGCAATGTGGCAACCTGGGTCCTCGTGATCCTTTCCATTAAACTGCACCAAATTTTGCAACATGTTAATGGTGCTAGATTTGGTCTCGGAATTCGACGCCACCACAGTCGGTCGGGCGATACTAGGCTGCAGGCTTTCGCCTCCCGGATGGCCGGTCTCATTCAATGGCCGGTCGTCGTCTGCCATGGTGTTCCCCCCTTCGACCTCTGAGTTTTCACTCTCAGTAGGTATCTCCGGCTCGTCTACTACAACTAAGATAAGTTGTGAAACAACACGAGACCTTTCTCGAACTCTCCCACTCCTCCTTAGGTCACGTTCCTGTTCGTCAGATGGCTCAGCAGCAGCGGGCGCGGGGGTTGAGGACATCAACCTGTAAGGAAGGGATAAGCACATCCTGAAACGATTTAATAAATTATAATATAATATTAAATAATATTTAATTAATTAATAACATTTTTTTGTTGACCAATTAATTTATTTTTGAATTCGAGCGTGCAAATAAATAACAATCTTGCAAAAATATATATATATATATATATATATATATATATCAAACAAATAAACAAATAAGTAATTATAAACAAATATTCACAAGCATGTACACCGGTAAAGAAGTGACTCAGATCGTTCCAAAGGTTAGCCGCATCCCCGGCAACGGCGCCAAAAACTTGCGTGTGCGTATATATACATGTTTTTACAATGAATTTTACACAGGAACTCGGTTTTAATATTTATAAAAATGATTTATACCTTAAATTAAAACATACACAAAAGGACAAGTGTACCCTATCGTATATGTAGTAAAGTATGGGTAAGAACCAGATGTCGATCCAAGGACGCGGGCAGGCGCTTATGTACTAAACCGTCGTCATTAATTTACCGGTAAAAAGGTATGTGAAAGAGTTTTTTTCTAAAATTTTCTAAAAATATATTTTAAAACATAAAAGACTCTAAATACAAAAATATAATTTCTTTTTCTTTTTTCTTGTTTTATAAACAATCTAAGCATGTTATCAAAAATGTCACGGAGGCACTTGATCAATTTTCCAATTATAAAGACAACTAGTATCCCTTTCGGGAAACCTAACATGATAATTCTTCGGAAAGTTAACGCGATAAACACACTTTAACCACCTAAAATTATTCTTTAACAAGCTATTGATATATTTTCATGTGAATCTTTAACGTAGATCATATCACAAACTCATCCATTTTGCAAGTCTTAAACGTAAATCTACCAAGTTGGTCATTTTGACCAAAAATACTCAACAAAGATAATGACCCATGTTAAGAACCCGCAATAACACCATCTAACCCGTTAGAGCCCTTAAGTGTAAGAAAGCATTCTTGATCAAAATCAGATTTATCTTTTATTAAACCAATACCCTTTTCTAGTTTCATGGTGTAAACATATTAATCAACTTAACAGATTATTAGTAAATGATTAATTATGGGATTTATTCAACTTATCCTAACTAACCATTTACTAATCATCCAAGATAAACAATCATAATCAAGAATCCAACATCAATGAACCAAGTTTGCCATATGATCATCAAGATTCAAACATGAACAAGTTGCCTAAGCTTCATTTTAATATGATAATAAACTAAATATTGATCATAAAATAAGTGTTTTCATAACATTCATAACAATATTACATAAACACCAGCTCAATGCATGCAAATGTACTTGAAATATATATTAAGAACAAGAAATCAAACCATAAACAAGCAAGGATTTGATGGATTGGATGAATGATAAGCTTCTTGTAACCTTGAGGCTTGAAACCGTCCTGACAAGAAAGCTCTCGGACCTCAGAAATCACCCAGAAACTTGGAAAATTACCCAATGTTTCGATCAGTAGCGTATGCTCTGTTTTATAGATAATTTCATATCTGCAGGGTCTTGCGCTTTATGTGCACAGCCGTGCACATCAGCATGACGTCACTTCAGGGCATGGGAAGACAAGTGGATGTTTGTGCGGCAAAGTCTTCAAATGTGCACGGTCGTGCCAATGGGTCGCACGGTCGTGCAAGGTCTTCAGATTGCATGTTGATCAGCATCAAGTCACACAAGGTCGTGCCAATGGGTCGCACGGCCGTGCATGCCGAGAAATGAGCTGCACTGCCTCGCGCAGGGTCAGTGCTTCCGAGATCGCAAGTCGCGCACGGTCGTGCCAATGGGTTGCACAGCCGTGCGTGAGCTATAACTTCAACAGAATCTGCAGAATTCACCCGGAACCTTTGTTAATCTCACTTTTCCTACAACTTTGTCTGTGGTACGCCGTTTTAGACCTGAAAATATAAAATTGACCGATTAAGTACCTATAAGACGATGTTTTAGCCAAAAACGTACAAAACGGGGGAAAATGGGGAACTAATTATGTATATTTAAACGTATATCAGACATTGTTGGTCCATTCTCACCAGCCAAAGGAGGAGTCAAATTCTTGCTGGTAGATGTTGACTATTTCACCAAGTGGCCAGAAGTAAAACCATTAGCCAAGATCTCGGGAAAACAGGTCATTGATTTCGTTTTGGATAACATAATCTGTCGATTTGGGCTTCCAGGGGTACTAGTAAGGACAACAAAAAACAGTTTGCTGAGAAGCCTTTTAGCTCTTGGTGCAAAGAGTTCAGGATAACTCAAGTATTTAGCTTGTTCGCTTATCCACAATCAAACGGCCAGGTGGAGAGAACAAATCGAAGCATTGTTGAAGGCATCAAAACCCAATTGGGAAGATACGACAACAACTGACTCGAAGAATTTCCTAATGTCTTATGGGCAATCCGAACAACCGAGAAAACAAGTCATAATAAAACACCCTACAGTCTAGTGTTCGGATCAGAAGCAGTGATCCCAGCGGAGATCGGAGTTCCAACACAACTAATGCTCAACATTGACCTCGAATTAAACAAGACAGAGACTATGTTGAACTTGGAAATCCTTGAAGAAATTCATGATCAAGCTGCTGTACAAGAAGTCAAGTATAAACAAAAGATGGAATCTTATTATAACACGCGGTTGAAGCATAAACGATTCAAACCTGGAGACCTTGTGCTCCGTAACAATGAAGCCAGTAAAAAATAAAGTCAAGGAAAACTTGGCCCAAAATGGAAAGGGCCATACACCATCCTTGAAGCTCACAAGGGTGGGTCATACAAACTGGCAGACACCCAAGGTAAAAGGCTTCCCCGTCATTGGAATGGCAAAAACCTTAAAAGATTCAATGTTAGACAAAATGTCTATTGCAAGAGTTGTTCTAATCCCCCTATGTAACAAACGTTCCCTTGAATGAATGAATGATGAAGTTTTTATCAAATTTGTCTTTCTATCATATAATCAGGTTGAGAACCCAGCAAAAACCTCATGGCAAGGGCCATGAAAGGGGATGAGCTCCTAGGCCACATCGCTCAATAGGTTCGAGGGTTATTGGACCTATATATGGGGTGAGTTCCTAAATCAATACAACTCCATTTGACTTAGCAAATTTTTCAAAAAACATGTCTCATAGACGGGGTTGAACAGCCAATATCAAATGTTCCTTAATCTTTAACAATGGCTTACGTACCAAAAACACCATATAATCAGGTTGAGAACCCAGCAAAAAAACTCCATGGCAAGGGCCATGAAAGGGGATGAGCTCCCACGCCACATCGCTCAATAGGTTTGAGGGTTAATGGACCTATATAAGGGGTGAGTTCCTAAATCAATACAACTCCATTTGACTTAGCAAATTTTTCAAAAAACATATCTCATAAGGGGGTTGAGCAGCCTACATCAAATGTTCCTTAAGCTTTAACAATGGCTTACGAACCAAAAACACCAAGTGAGTGTTACAAATAGGATAGGCAATGTGCCTTCTTGTTAACAATACTCTTAAGGCTAAGTGACTGCAACACTGAACCCTTCAAGGTATAAGTAACAAAGGATGCACAACTAACAAACAAAGACAACATAGCAAACCATGAAACAACATAAGGAATAATAGAACAACGTAACATAAACAAGAAACCATCATAAGGCCCTAAAGGCTAGTCAACCTACAACTGTTCAAATAGCCATAAAGGCTCCAACTACCATAAGGACCTAATCGGTTCCCTTTAAAAGAAGCGTGTTTAAACAGTACACAACAAATTGTTTGGATGCTAAGAAAGCTATGAATCACTCAAACATCAGTAGAAGGCTTCGAAACGGTTCCCTTTAGCCTTCTTCACTTTCTTCCTATTCTTATCCTTCTGGTCACCATCGGCCGCCGTCTCAGAAGCTTGAAGGCTTGCCTCCTTCGAGCCTTCACCACCTTCAACGAAGGTCTCTTCACTACCTCCAGGGCATGGGCGCTTCTTAGAAAGAGGCTTAAACACTTTGTCACAAACAACCTCGTTTAGACCACGAGGTTTCAGCCCTTGCAGGACGGAGAGAGGCTTACCAAAGCATTCAAAAACTTCACCCACATAGGGGTAAGATGAATGCTGCATCTCCAAGATGGCATCTTGAAAAACCTTAAAATCTTGCGGCCGATAGAAGGAGGATTTTCTACAGGCTCCCTAGATACACAGGCTTGGTAACCAGCAACAAAGCCTTGATGCCTCCCATGCACAAGGAGCTTGCTATAAACACCACCTAGGGCACTGTTAAACTCGGAGGAATGAAGAAGATAAGTGACTACCTATTGGAAGCCATGCTCAATAAGCCACTTGTTGTCGGTCACTTGAACCAGCGAAGCCTCGAGCCACTTCTTCTCCTCTAAAGAGGCTTCCTCCCGAGCATGCAAAGCCTACACCTCTTTCTTCAGACCGTTCACCTCCGCCTCATGCCTTTGAGTAAGTTCACCAACCTTGGACACCCATGCCCTCTCCTTCTCAGGAAAGGCCGCACTCTCCTTCTTCAGCGCGGCCATAGAAGCTTTCATCGCCTCCCTCTTCATTGAGAAAGCCTCAAATTCTTGCATCCTCTTACGAAACCGGCCCACACCTTCAGGAATTAAGGCTGAAAGATTGCAAGCAGCTAACATGATTTTGGAGATCTTTCGATCATCCTCCATTGACGAATAGGAGTCTCGGACCCCAGGAGGAGCAAAGTGCGACAACACATCCTCACTAACGGAAGAGGAGGCAAAACTATCATCAACGTTAACCTTCCAGCCCGGCACATAAACCTCCTCAGAGCCGGCATCACTGGACCCTTCAGCAACCTTCCGAGAACCTTTTAACTCTACAGCCTTCTTTCCTGCAGCTTTCCTATCCTTGCCAACAACCAACGACAACTCCTTCTTCTCACCTTCAACCACAGCTTCCAAATCATCCGAAACCTCTATGTCATCGCTCAAGTCCACAGGTTCAGAACTAGAGGGTTGTTCAACACCCTTTATCAAGCGACGACTCGAACAGCGGGTAGACACTTTCGCAGCAACAACTTTGGAAAACCATTTCACATTGGGAACATTCACATAAGCTGAACCCTCATATCGGTGCTCAGCGCCTCTAACAACAGCATCATCACCCTCGGTGGCCTCAACATCCATAAAAATAACATCGAATGTGTCATCACTCTTGATAAAGTCCAATGCAGACATAACTATCAATTAAAACAAAGAAGAGTATAAGTAACAATACAAGAAGAAAAGCAAACAGATGCTCAAAGTAAAAAACCATACCCCGACAATCCCTCATGAGTACAGGGTCTCGATCCACTTTATCCCACAACTTGCTAATACCCAGGAGCACCAACAAGTGTTCAGGAAAGGGATGAAGCCAAGAAGGACATGTCCTAATAGACTTTAAAAACAACTATTCAACTCAGATTCTGCAGGTTCCAACTCATTAAGAACCGCATCCGGATGCCTCCAGACCATTCTGAATGGAACAATTGATTCAGAAACCCAAAAAAAATCGGTCTTTCCAAGAACCAAGGGTAGTTACCATAGAGGAAACTAAACAAGTATCGATTTGAGACGTTTCAAACGTAAACCAATCACCGTTTTTAGCCAAGCGGAAAAAAGGTGAAAGGATAGCAACGATGGGTTAAACCTTGACGCTCGACACAGGATTTCAAAATGTAAAACCCTAGCGAGCCCTTGGGGATGTAATTGCCCAAAAGAGACACGGTAATACTCTAAAATATTAGTACAAAGTGGAAAAAGGATGACGAAGGTTGGAAAACTCAAAATGGTGACAATACATAGCAATAGAACTGGCACGATACTGATCTATAGCTTTATCCAAACCCGGGGCAACCGGTTTAAACCGCATATCAATACCCCATTGTACACAAAACGCCTCAACTTCCTCTTGAGTAAGGCGAGAAAAACTAACGGATAAATCCTTTCGAGCACCCATGAGAAGGATCAAGAAAAAACAAGAACAAGGCAAGGATAGATAAACTGAGAGAAAGGAGTATTGCGATAATCTTGCGCTTAATGAAGGAAAGATGAAAAAGTAATTCAGAGAGAAGGAGTTATTATATAAAAAGACGGTTATAATTATCTGCTAGGCTAGGAAAACTACAGCATGCAGAGAAACTGTCCAATCAGTCCCATTAACTGTCTTTTCAAAATTTAAAATCCGGCTTTTTCGCCGCCCAAAATATAAACATCGGAACCCTTCAAGCCTTGAAGCTTTTAAACAAACCAAACGATGTGCAAAAGTCAGAAGCCTTTGAGCTTACATCCCAAACACCTCTGACTTGGGGGGCTGATGACGTAGGTAGCTCAAGCTTAATAAAATAACTTAAACACAATATAGCTTAAAGGGTTGAAAGACAAAAGGGTTCAGAATCAACAAGCTGTCATGAACAACAAAAAGAATGAAAACAGTGCCTTGTCATATCAACACTTTACGTGTACACTCTCCTGCATAGCCGCAACAGAGCATGTGCAAGAGCACACCCTTTTACCTGCAGGTTCAAACCCGCCACTGCAACCAGGGATCATCAGTCAAAGGTTTCTTCTTATAAGGAATCTCTTCCCTATAAAACACAACCCATTTTCATTTAGGAGACACACCAAATCAGCTCAAGTGACCCTTGATCTCTAATCTTACTTTTTCTCCTTTAGAACTTGCTTTGTGCTTGTTCTATTCTTCACTTAACATTACACCATCTAATTTGATATTAACATTCTAGGTTGAGCACTTCTCAATTCAGAATCCACAAGTAAACAACTAACAACGGTGATCTCTCTCCACGTGTTGTAAACGTGGGGAACCCCATGACCTGCGTTAGGCAAAACGAAACCCTTGAACCCTTTCGCCTAACTCGTCCAGTCACTATCCTTAGTCTTATAATTGTTGTAGCAACACTTAATAATCTCCAATATAGTTTGATAATATTCAAACTGAGTACACAACTTTTAGTTTTTGTTAAATCCGTATTGTAGTCATTGGTGAATACATTGCTCATTAGTTTTAACACATTGTTACAAAATGCATTAAAAGGGGCGCCATAAGAGGACACAACTCCCTTAACATATGTGCTCTGTTTTTCAAAAGGTCTAATTAACACTTTTCATTTAGGTAAAAAGTAAAAGTTATTAAAGATATTTAGATAAAAAGATTAACATAATATAAATTTACGGTCAGTCAATCTACATAGATATTTGTATGCAATCAATATAAAAAACTATTTATATAATTGTGTTTTGTTGGCTGTTTAAAAAAATATAAAAATATATTCTTTCCTATACTTTTGGATTTAGCTTTGTCGTTGATATGATTTTGGCTCTTTATCCCGACATTAACATTTTGTTTTTCATCGTCCAACCAACCATGTGACATCTTTTACAAACCTTCAAAAGTAAAATCCATCATAACTCTGATCAAGACTGGTTGTGTGTTTTTCAGGAGTCAACTAAATTTTCTAAATCTTTGTTAACGGATATAAATATTAGACGAAGATTGATAAAGGATGCAACACTTCAAATTTTTACACTACAAACTTTATTAATCGACATACACAATACGTTGACAACAGATCCCAAAAAATAAGAAAAAAACTTATCTAACTTTTTAGTATAAACAACATTAGCTATTAGTAACAAAATTTATAACCGGTAATATATCAAAAAAAAAAATTACAGCACAAAACCTCAAAATTATTAAACTCATATATAGTGATGTCAGTAATAAATCTTTAAGCCTATTATGAATATAGCATTTAGAGTAACTCTCAACATCCTTAACTCTTTATATTTATCCTTATATTAATATATGAACTTATAAATAGAGACCTTGTATTTCATATTTATACATCAATAAGATTTACATTCTCTCAATCTCTTATTCTTCTCTCAATGTTGCTAATAGGTTTAATTGTTTTACAACATACGTTATCAACGGAGATTGCTTTGGTGTCGGATTGCATCATCGTAAGGTAAGTTGATATCATCTAGTCAACTTATTATTTATGATGTTAAACACAAACTATTGTAATTCATACTATTTTGGGTTGCCCTAGAGATTTGTTTTGTTTATCAATTGAATCTAAATTATATATAGTGTAACTCATATAATATTGTGTCAAATTAAGATTTATAAAATTCTAATACGATTATGAATTATGTATGATTCAACAATTCAATAGTTTTTGTTATTATAATTTTGTAAGATTTGATGGACAACCGGACAATATGTTAAACGAAAATTGTTTTCAATTTGACTTAGCAATCTGGGCTTCAGCGACTAGTTCTCCTCCACATTTTTTTTTTTCATTTAAACAAAATGATATTTATCAGTTAAACTTCTTTTTATTGAATGGTTAACAACTTAAATAAATTGGTTGCTATAACTCTTTTATACATTGATATTTTATTTCCGTGTATAATTCGATTTATTAAATATTTAACAAATTAAATAAATTGGTTGCCACAACTATTTTATACATTAAGATTTTATCTCTGGGTATAATTCAATACAATATTTTAAGCAAAAGTATTATTTAGATGTAAATTAGAAAATCCGAACTTGATTGTGTAAATAAAAGAATTTATAACAAACGGTAATTGGTTTTGAAAGGGAGTCGAAGTGTTATCTAACAGAGGCAGCATTAGGTTTATACAAAATTATAATATTTATTTATAACCTATAAATATCAACTAGTAATCTGCCATATATGTATGTAATTTATCCGTCATCTATGTATGTAATTTTTCTTTCCTGTTATGAAAAAGTATACATCAAGGTTAAGAGTGTTTGTGTGTTTTTTTCCTCTTTCAACATGGGTACACCTCTTTGTTTCTAGAGTTAGATTAAGGTTATTCCATATCTATATCACTTTGCATAGACTTTTTTATTGAATATTTATTGTTCGATTGGTTTAAAACTCACTCAAATTTCTTTTAGTTTTCTCATCGGGAAATCTTGCGGGACTACGCAATCGGTTTTTGGTTATCGTAGGTGGTTGGGTTTTGATCTAAAATATTAAATATGGATGATTAAAAGTTACAATGGTATTTATTAAATTGAATTTATCACAACAAATAAATGAATATTCAATATCTCGGTTTATTTTTTATTGTAGTATTAATATCAAAAGTTTCGATGAAAGGTTTCATTATAATGAATCTTGCTTTATGTCTTTCTAAATTAAGTTATCTATGTATGGGATATAACTCAGTATTTGTGTTCTCAAGATATACTTTCTCTTGACGTTAATTACTTTATACTTTTAATTATGGATAAGAATTCGCTATCAACCTAAGCACTGTATTTATTTTTTGTATATTACGTTATAATTTTATGTATTACATGGGTTGAATAAAAAAAATTTATATATTAAATAATAAAACAATATATCCTTAAAAACCTCATTATTGCATGAGTTGAATAAATGTAATTTTATGTATTAAATAATAAAAAGTTATATCTATAAGAACCAAATTGTACGGGTTGAATAAATGTAATTTTATATATCAAATAATAAAAAAATTATATTTTTAAAACCATGTGTATTACATGGTTGAATAATTGTAATATCATTTACCAAATAATAAAAAAAGTTATATCTTTTAAAACTCTTGTGTATTATACGGCTTGAATAAATATGATTTTATATACCATATAATAAGAAAACTATATTTAATAAAAACTAATGAATATACTCAGTATGCGATAGATATGGTGATTGCGGAGATGATTATTTAAAAGATGATAAAGTGGTCAAACATGCTATTCAAGAAGCGAATAAGCAGTCATTTGAGTGAAAATATAAATTATATTTTAAAAAACTCGTAATAAATTTAATTTTTATATAAAATAACTAAACAATAATTATCTATAGTTAAGTAGGAGAGATTAAGCAAAATAATATTTAGTAGGAGAGTTATATATAATTAATTAAAAGATATTAAACTAAATAATAATTATCTATAAAATATTAAACTAAATAATATTTAGTAGGAGGGTTATCTATAATTAATTAAAAGATATTAAACTAAATAATTATTATCCATAAAATATTAAACTAAATAATATTTAATAGAAGGGCAATATATAATTAATTAAAAGAGATTAAACTAAATAATAATTATCTATAACACATGATCTAATATGATGATAAGTATCACAAATTGATTTATTTTATTATATAGTATGGATAAATGTAGAGAATTAAATCAGTATATTATTTTAGAGATTGTTACCATTAGATATACATGGAGTTTTATTCTCATGCATATATTATTTATTATCATATGTTTAGATAAAAGATGTAATTTTAGAAAATTATCACATTTCACAGGGAACACTTAGTCATCAAGGTTTTACCATATTCTTTTTTCTTACGATATTTGTTGCTACACAATGTTTGCTGCCTACTTAATCGAGTTGTGTCAAGTCTGTAATAGGATAACCGTTAGATTATACATTTTGGGTTGTATATGTTACATACGTATGGATGTACACATTCTCACGAATGTAGGTTGGTCCGCAAAAAGGTATGTTGATATAGTATAAATAGTCGTGAGAACTTATTGTTTAGTAGATTTTGCTAAACTGACGGCGAAGCTCTTTCGGATTGGTTTCTTGACTATAACCGTGATATATTAATGAAATCATTGAAAATTAACTATTCTTTTACTTATTGCCTAACTGAAATGGATTCCGTACATTTTGACTAGGTTATAGATATTACCTGAACTAAACGTCTATAAAAATTGGTCCTTACAATATTATAGAATATATAATTATGAAAAGAAAGAGAACCATCAGAGCTAAAAGAGTTGTATGCTGGAGTTATGATATTTACTTTCTATGGTTCTCTGATTCATTAAAGAACATTTTGTTCGTGGAAGTTTGATATGCATAAAAGGATTCAAGTATGAAATCTACATAGCATGCATATATATAATTGCAATTTATTTATTATGTATTTCATAATGCCATTCATTTTATATCAATTATATCCTTTATGGTAACTACATTATATTGAAAGACATACGACGCTACCTAATGATGTCTAATGATTTTCATTTGAAGATTATCACTATTTAAACATATGTCTTTTAAGTATTTATATAGATATTATTGAATAAGGCTAATAAAGATCAAAGTAGTGTATTATTGTAATTCCTATAAAAGTTTATAAGCATAGTTAAAAGACCCACTTATATGAAATATATTGAAGTAAAGACATGACATATGATGTGTGAATCTCATAAAAGCTCATTATAAATTTAAAATCTTGTAAGATTTTCGACCCATAAATTGATCGTATAACTACTTTTTGATTTACGTCATCTAATGAGAAGCTTATATATAAGAAGGTTGAATAAAACAATTTCCACTTGGCAAACTTCAAATGCGCTCTTGATTATATGAGGTTTAAAACCGTCACCATGAAAGTTGTGTGACTCTGTTCCATTCTTTGAAATGAATGTGATGTTATAACGATCGTTATAATGGTCGTGATTATGTACATAGTGAGGAAATTGTAATGAAGCAACCATGAAAGTTATGTGATTCTAATTAATTCTCTGTAGTGAATGTGATGATGAAATGATCAGTGTAAAGGTCATGATAAGGTACATAAAAAAACAAATTATAATGATGCCCATGTTAATAATTAGATTAAGCATGTTAATAATGAAATTGACAGCAAGAAGTACTGTACTACAGAATTGAATATACGAGAATAAATGAAATGGCAAAACATGTATAATATAATAATGCACTATCCTATCGTATTTAGTATCGTGTATTAAACAAACACGAGTGCAAGTAAAGTATATACGGTCATAAACCCGAAGTTTATGGATCATAACTATCTAATGATTGGCATGACTGGTCAAACCATACCGAGTCATCACTTATAATGTGAATAATACCAAAGAACTAGAAGATTCTTCATGGAAATTAAACATATAGTTTTTACTCTCAATAAAAGTTAATGATATACTAACTAAACTGGGTTGTGAATCCCTAAATTATATGTATCCCGATATGATACAATTTAGTATTCTGAAATCGATGCATCATCTAAAGGTTATCAAAATTCGCAACCAAAAGTTTGCCTGACTTGTGGCTTAGTTTGAAAGCAAGCACATTACTCTAGGTGTCATTATTTTTCATAAATATTGTGATCTTAATTCACGTGTTAGTAATGAACACTGGAATAAGTGTTGAACTTCTTGTGGAAGATGATTGCCAAACGTCTACAATTGATTGCAAAGCCAATAATCATGAGAGCAAAAGTTCATGTTTGTATTTTGGTACATGTAATTTTGAATATATAGTTCACATCAACCCAATTAATTATAATTCTCCCTCATACAGTTGGTTATTGATCAGGAACCAAATATGTCTCATTTAAGATTTTGGTTGTGCAGTATTAAATGAAATTGATCCACCACAACCTACAAAGATAGAACATCAAAAGGTGGTTGGGAATATGTGTTGATGAATAGATCATTAACGATATATTTATTTACACAGTTGAAAAAATAAATGAGTTAGAATGAATTATCACAATCATACCTTTATCATCAAACTAAACAATGTGAACTTAATGTTCAAAAGACTATTCATTGACAATGATTAATGGTCTATTACCAGACGCATTCACTAACCTCAAAATTGGTGATTATGCCACATATGTCAATTGTTAATGCTCTAAATTAAGATTGTTGTCTTAGGCGGACAAACTTCGTATTGGTAATGAGTCTATAGCACACAAGAAACATGATAGTCTAGTCGATTGGAACATGATAGTCTAGTCTATAGCACACAAGAAACAGATGGTCAAGTCGAGGTTAATAAATAATATGGTCTCATGAAGAGACATGAGACATGATGGTTCCAGAAGAACCTCGGGACCTGAAAACAAAAAGCTCTTAGTAATTGTATCATGTCTAGCAATGATTTGGAATCGAAACTAACATGAAGTCATTATACTTGTGACAACCGGCAAAATAAATGGTAATTCGTACAACTTAAACACTGTTTAAATATTTAATTATGTACATTAGACTTAAATTGTGAATGACTGAGTCACAAAAGTCTAGCTATCTCAGGACATATCATTTACATTACTTATCATATCGTCTTATTCGCCGTGTCATGAAACGAAACAAACTTTAATGCGAACACACTATTCATGCCAGGAGAGTTCCGGTATTCCCTGAAACAACTAACAATTGATGTGAAACATATCAAATGAATCATTTATACAAAAACCCTAAATGGGGAAAACACTTGTAATATTATTTACTTTCCGGAAAAATGCTTTAAACGCTTAATTTGTCTTATCCGATCTATGAAATAACAATTTAGCATTTCCACAACAAAATTCAGCATTTTGTGGTAATAACAAGATCTGTAACACCCTAAACTCTACTTAGTACCCTAGTTTCTACATTTATACCTAATGGCCTAAATATCTAACATAAGAATTCAACACATGTTGAATTAAGTATAATATTCACAAAAACATACATCTACACCATGTACATGGTTATGGAGGACCCCACATGCCCTCCATGATGTTGAATGTTGATGATGATCATAGTAGCTAGGGTATAGTGGTAGAGATTTAGTTTAACTATAAGGAAACTTGAAAGGATTATAAACATCACAGCACACTTCGTACTCATCTTTACACTTCAATGAAAATCACAGCAAAACTCTCTTTCCCTCTCCTCTAACATACGGCCCCAAACACCCTCATTCATCCCTTCATCTTTCAACCATAAGCCACTAATTACAAGCATCATTCAAGCATTTGAAGACGATCTAAGGAGATGCAAAGTGCTAGGAGATTCTTGCAAGTGTAGGAGCCCTCATCCTCTTCTCATCATCTTCATCTTTCCATCTAAGATCATCCATAGCCATAGAGAGCTAGTAGTAAGCCATCTAAACTTGTTATCATGCTTCTTATTACACGAAGATTATGGATGTACAAGTGGATCATCTTGAAGCTCACTAATAAAATACATGAAACCCTAAACTAAAACATGAAAATCTAACTTATTAATGTGTTATATTGTGATACTTGATGTTTATGTTAGTGTAGATTATGTTAGACTAAAAGATCTTGCAAGATTATGTTTAAAAGTATGATCTAAACATGTATATGTTTAGATCTAGTAAAATCTACAAATATAAAGTTTCATGAACTTTGATATGGTCTTAAAAATGATTTCTAAAAGGTATGAACTTTCTGTGAATACGAAAAATACATATACATGGCCTGATCTTTGAAAAATGATAAAAATAAGTTTATGTAAATTTGTTAGAATGAAAGATGAACTTAAAAGAGTGGTTATTTTTAAAGATCTTTATATATATATTATAATATATATAATATTATATATATAATATATATAATAGTGGAAAGTTCAAATGAAATTTTTTTTGTAAGAATAAAAAGATTAACTTTTGAACCAATAGAAATTCTCCATTTACTTCATTTAATGTGTGTATTTAATATTATGAAAAAGGGATTATAGGTAAATCTATAATTGTCAATAATTAGCTAATTAATTAAACTTGTAACTCATTTTTTTCACATACTATTTTACAATAAAATAATTTTTGGAGTAGGACAATTTTCGACATGTGAAGGATAAATTTTAGTATGTATAGGATAAATTTTGAACTGTATATGGTAAATTTACATGTGTGTAGGGTAAATTCCGGTATATGTATGACATGTGTAGGATTAATTTTGAAATGTGTAGGATAAAATGTTTTTGTTTTATTAATGAGAGGAGTCATAAACTATTTAATGTTTTACCATTATACTCTTTCTTCTTTTTCTTCTCACATTAAATTTCTTCTCAAATGAACCTTCCCCTGTATATATACATACATATATATATAAAAGTTCATGATACTTGAAGATGATATAAAATGAAATTCCATGAGATTTGATCTTGGGTGAAATTGTTTGAGTTTTGATGATTTTGAGAAAGTGGGAAAATTGATTTAAATACGTCCTGAAAACGTGGAAAATATCCATAGTATAGAGGAAACTATGGCGAAATTTTCTAAAAAGCTAATCATGACTAAGGTACTAACAAGTGATGAACATGGCTAAAATGTGATTAGCAAACTTAATCATGATTATGCAAACTTTTGGTGGAAAGTTTAAGTTAAAAACTTATTAATATTTTCCTAAACTAAAAGAGAAGAATATATATATATATATATATATATATATATATATATATTAGGACAATATATATTTAGAACACTTACATATGTGTATATGTATTTATATGCTAAGTGTATGTATTTAGAAAAATAGAATACATACTTATCTAAATACTAATACACAAAAATACAAGGCACCCTAAGATACTTGAAAGTATGACAAAGTAGAAAATTATATTTTCACATATATACACATATCCATTCTTGGATACATGGATTCATAACACACATAAATATATATATAAAAACACACTTATATTATATCTCCAAACTTATATTCAGATGGTCGGACAATTCGGAGAATGGACAAATATATATATATATATATATATATATATATATATAAGTCATCGACAAGAATCATATATAAACAACTTTACCGACAAGTTCTAAAAATATATTATTTTTACAATTAACTAATATATATATATCACCATTATGAAAAGTATTATATAAAAATAACTAAGTGAAATAATACAAGTATATAGGTATACTTATATGTACCAATACGCGCACAAACAATTAGTAAAATACAAGATTACAAGTAATGTGCATGTATACAAATATATGTATAAGTATAAGTACGATATAAATACCTACATTAATAGTATACAAGTGAAGTATACATACATGGTGTGAATATAAATACACAAGTACACTTGATGGGGTGTACACATACAAGTAAACACTATATGTGTACACATAGACAAGTTCGGTATTAAAAATATTATTTAACAAATATATCTAGTAATGGTATACATATATACTTGACAGCAAGTATATACTTAAAGGAATAAACATGCATATACAAGTGAACAACGGTTCACCACTCATGAAATATATATTAGCAGAATAAATATAATTCTTAATGACGAAACACTCGTGTGAGGCACGAAGACGCATAATGGCTAGGCCCATTCAACCTTCGTGCGAGGCACGAAGACGTATAAGGGCTAGGCCCATTTACACTCGTGTGAGGCACGAAGACATATAGATAAGAATACACACACACACACACACACACACACACAATATATATATATATATATATGCTAACAACAAACAATAAATAAGATGCCAACGTATTAAAACTAACAAGGGTTCCCAAACAAACAAACAAATACAAGTCTTAACTAAAATTCAAGATGAGCAACTTGTACATGGTCGAGTAAAGACCTAAGTGTCTAATGAGATTAGAACACTTGTAGGTTGTGAGTCACACACGGAAACCCAGATTTGCTAGCACATATTCATTTGGACGCAAACCGTGAGTTCATGTACCCTTTTGATTTTAAATGCTTTTCAGTTTATAAACTATCGGGGGGATACATGTTACAATGGTATGATAAGCTTGAGAATGAAACACACTTAGATCATCCGCGCATAGAGTGGAACTTAAGCACCTTTAATTACATACAGACTGAGGAACGAAAGAGGTAGATCTATTGGGTTTTGGCGAGCCCCACTGTTGGTCCACAAGACCATTAGGGTTGGATTGCTTCCTATGTCGGCACACATATTAATGTCCTTGCAAATGATCAACGATTTCATAGACGATTTACATACCGGTTTTCTATACAAGAACTCCAAATATTTTTAAGATTCATTTGATACAAACAAACACATGAATTCACCAACATTATTGTTGACTTTTCAAACTTACATATATTTCAGGCAGTTTGTAGATCCTTGCATGGCACAAATCAAGAATCAAGAATGTCAAGAAAGCAATGTCATCCTTTTTGGAGGATTTGCTCCACATCTTTCGCCCTCAAGCGAGAAATTGAATGCAAAGCCTCGGATTGTTAAACTATATTTTTGAAACAAGACTTATGTTAAAAATATTATAACTTTGTGTTGTCTTTTTGAACAAATTGTGGCTTGTAAACTCTATTCAAATCTATGACATGGATGAACATCGTATTTGTTTCATTCATATAGATTGTTTACTTACAAATGGTATGCAATGAGAATTAATCACGATCACACCTTGTGCTTTCGCCTATGAGCGGGTGTGACAATACTTTTGTATATAATGTAGCCATTGAAATAATTAAATGATGAAGATCAAAATTTGAGTTCTACCTATGAATGGAAACACATAATTGATTGGCCAAAAATGTAAAGATGCAAATAACACAGAATTGAGTTCTCTAATGAAACGGAAAATTTTGGACTTGTGGTCCATACAACTAACTTATAAGTCATGTTTGATACAAAAGGGTCTTTAATGCGAGTCATGAAATTAAAATCAAATCAACTGATATATGGCAAATTTTGGTGGCTTGAGATTTTTCAAGGAGCCATGATTGAATATGGGGAGATTTGTTCTCCTGTGGTGGATATAGTGGCTTCCAAATTTTGTTAGTCTGGTAATACAAATAGAGAATTCTTATGCGTCTTATGGATGTTGTGTATCATTTGATACCAAAATTTACATGGAGCTTCATGATTGATTTATATTATCAAAATCATGTAAAGTAAGTTCTTGAGAACACTGTGATTGGTATATGCATATTAAAATTGGAGTATTTTACGATCATTTAATATGTGATTATGATTGGAACTCCTGATGAGTTTCCTAAAGTAGTTGAGTGCTTAAAGTAATCTGACACATCATCGGATGCAATTTTATACACCAATACATATGCAAGGAATAAATAGAACTTGGTGATTATTATATCTTAATGTATAAGAATGGTACACTATGCATTGGAAGTGAATTTAATGTTATCGACGTTCAAATTGATTTGCTAAATGATAAAGTTTATGTACCAAAATTCCTAAAGAGTTAATGCACATAAATAATTGGTCAAGATGGAAAAAGTCTATGATGGATTGATGATGTTGGAAGCATTAGTCTCAGTTGCTTAAAATCTTTATCTATAAAGTTAATAAAATATGTATAGGCTAAAATAGTCGGGTTGAGTATTTTGTAACTTATGTAATATTTTGATAAAGAGGGATATAAGTTTGATGTAGTCATATTTTTATAAAAAAAATTCACTTCTATAAGTTTGCTATAATCACATTTAAAGTGATGATGTACAAATCATCGAGCGAAACTGTCGAGCTTTAGAGAGAATTTTGTTGGAAGACCTTGACACAATGTAATTATTACTCGACTTGCAGTTCGATTATACGCGCAATGATATTTTTATCAATCCATCAAAGTACATCCAGAAGTTGTTGCGACATTTTACTAGGGACAAAGTGCATCCCTAAAGAACATTAAGGTTTGTTCATTACATGATATAGATGTGGTCCCGTGGTCGGCGACGGTTCTAGACGAAAGCTTTGGGGATAGAACAGATTCGGCAGAACAAAATTGACGTGTAGGCACAGAATCAGTGGAAGCTTTTCAATTCATTCATTCATACCGAAAGAGTATACATCTTGACTGGCTGGCGGAGTTCCTGGAGAGAATCCGCCAGCGTTTCCCCTAGGGGAACTTCCAAAACTTAAAAAACAATGAACACTCAACTCCTATATATAGACATGACAGCTCGTGCGAAGCGAGCCTGTTGTCACTCGTAGGAAGGGTCATTCGTACAAGTGAGATGTTATCACTCGTATGAGTAACAAAGTCTCTCGTACGAAGCATATAGTCACTCGTACGAGCCAGTACTCGTTCGCACTTGGGTCGTGTATTCGTATCTAATCTATACAATATTCAATACACACTCTTTCTAGCCTATTCACACAGTGACGACCATAAAGTGCATCAACAATTCCCCCTTAGATGTCACTGTCGAAGCTTGAACTTGGACTTGAAATTTGAGAGCTGTGTTTGAATATTCTGCAACTTCAATCGGGTATCTGTTGACGTTGTAATTCCCCCTTGATTGAAGATCTGGGTTTGCATTATCTACGTTAAGCAACACTCCCCCTGAAATAATTTTTTCAAGAAATTAATCTTCAGGTCCTTTGTTTGCACAGTTCAGAACCTCCTCTGATTTGCTTGATCTACAAATTTTCTCAAATAATCACCAACTTGAAATTAAACAATGCAGCTTCCCCATTTCGACGTTAAGCATATCCGTATTCGGTTTTGCGCATCCCCTTTTGCTCGATCCTCCGATCTTCAAAACCTAACCGGCAATTGACATAAACTTTGAAATACCACACCGCAAAAACTTCAAATCAATAAATATCCGCAAAAATCTTCTCGATCAGCAAATCATCGGAAATAAACTATCTAGTAACACATTAAATCTGAGAAACATTCTTCGGCAATCAGAATCACATTCTTCCTTTTTAGTCACAATAACAGATGTATAGCTATCTCCGCTGGAATGGGGCACTGAAACTACAAGACATCCCTGTTTCCTGGCGATTACAAAAAAAAGCAGTTCATTTGCAATGCAGAGTTAATGATAGGGAGTCGTATGTGCTTCTGCTTCCACATCGGGGATCAGGTGGTTAGCCCTTGAGCATCAATCTGAATCACGATATAAAAAATTCTAGACATTCTTTGATCACACATTCCGAATGTATAGTCTATTTCGTGAATAGACTTAAACGTTATCTCATCTCTAATGAATCTTCGATCCTCTGTGTTTCCTAGATAATCTGCTGTCTAAACAATAACATCTGACGAAAAACGGGTTCTAAGACCCGCTCCATTTTTTTGTAATCAAGTATATCTTATGAATCTCTTGTTTTGAATTTACGTTAGTTGTTAATAGTTTATTTTGTAATATTAATAATATAAATAGTAATAAAGATAATAAAGTAATAATAATTAATACAATATAAAATATAAAATAAAAAGCTTATTAAATTAGAAACATTAAAAGGGTGGACCGCGGGGATCGAACCCGGGTCTCCACCCTAACCGCACACACAACACACCACCACAACACCCGCACAACATTGGTTTAAACCCATCGTTTTAATCTATTAAACCCATCTTATTCAAATCACCTTCTTGAATCACCGCCCTGTAATCAGCTGCTTAAATCAAGCAATCATCATTAAACCGTTTTCCTTGTCAATCAACGAAAGAAAACGTCTCTCAATCATTCAAGTTGACTCAAAACCGATCTGATGCATTCAAATTTGTCTTGATATCCTCCTTGCCCATAATTAGTTGACCGAAACCGAAATTGATAGGTGCAACCTTCTCCAACTATAAATTGAGAGCTTAGACTCATTTAGAATACACATACAAACTTTCCAAACTCTCTACAAACTTTTGATTAACAACAATCCTTCACCGGAAGCATAACTAGTAGTCAGAATTACCGCCGGAGATCGGGAACATCTCGGTTTCGATATGCCACTACACTTAACTCTTTCCATTCTGTTATTAAATCGCACTAGTAGGTATTAAAAGGCTAAACTTTTAACCAGAGTAATAAAATTATATTTTCACACTTTTGTGTTATTTGAATGAAGAAGACGAGCTAAAGTCGGAGGTTAAAAGGAATTAAGTTTGTGTTAAAATCGGGTTAGACACACAGTCCAGTTGGATGGACTGTGAGCACACGAAGATAGGGTCATGGGTTCGAGTCTGCATATGTTTCCGATTCACCAAAATATACAAACCTTTTTTATAACTTATATAGGAAACAACCTAGTTTTATGTAAAGTTAATTAAAATTCTATATCCTTCGGGTTAGACACACAACCCAATTGGTCGGGCTGTGGGCAACAAGAAGCGGAGGTCATGAGTTCGAATCTGGTTCCACGCACTGTCCTTATAATACCAAAACTTTTTAATAAACCAAAAAAGATTTAACTCAGTAAGTATATAAAGATAATTAAATCTTGATATATTCTGGGTTAGACACGTATCTCAGTTGGTAGAGCTGCGTGGACGTAAACGAGATGTCACAAGTTCGAATCCCACACACAACGTATAACCGGCCGGTTCGATCCGAAAAAGAAACATTTTTTTTTATTAAACTTTTGATTATTTTTCTCATAAAAACTATAATAAAATATAATCAAATAATATCTTTTAAGTAAATAAAAATAGTAATAAAAACAATAAAATTATCTAAAAGTCTAATAAAAATGTGGAAACAATTAATCAATCAAAAATACCAATTTTAACCCAAAAAGAAATATATACTTATCGAATTTATTACGTGAATATTTAGGTTAGTCTTTCTCGTCGTTTGGTATCTCAAACATTAAATCGTGCGAAATCTTCATCACATCGTAATCGCACCCACTGTGAGTGAATTCTTACAACTCCCCTTTTTATTCATGCTTTTGGGGTGTATCATGTGTCGTTTCTTGTTTATTTCATTATCTCAAATCTTGTGCAACTATCTTTATGTGTTCTAACGTGCTAGGTGATGATGTTGATTATTATTATTTGTGTTAATATTTCTCATTACAGTCAAGCTCTCACATTAGGCCCATTTGTTTCCTGTTACTTACGGATAGAGCGTCGCGTTGCCTAATATATAAGATCGGCTCTGTTTGATTGAGCCTTGATCTCACAGCACATCGCTTATCGTGCTCACATGTTCATTGCTAGATGATTGTGTGGTTTGTGGTTTAAACTACATATACATTGCTCGTATATGGATAATCCACATATTATCAAAATAATAAACATACTATTTTTCCTAATGATTAAATACGATTCACTCGCCAACTTATGTTGACCCAAAACTTTATTTTTACACATGATACAGGTGAACAGGTGTGAAGCATGGATCAATTAGGACTTGGGCCTTAGAAGAAAATAAAACGTTACTAGCAAGCTTTGTTTGAATATTTTGTGGTTGTATGAATTATGTGTTGACTGAAATGTTATGTTTTCAATTTGAAATAATAAATACGAAACTTTAATAATAGTAAATGTCATAAGCTTTGATGAATACCCAATTGTGCCCCGACTATCATATCCGCTGCGGGTCAGGGTGTGACAAGAACCACCCGGATACTGTTGCAGCGTCACAAACTTCAAAAATGCCGGAATTTTTAAATATACGTGAAAGTTTTTATTCCCCATTCACTTTTGCAAATTCTGACGTCTTGATTTCTTATGGGAATGAAGATTATGGCGTGACTGTAGCATATGTTACCCAAATTTTGAGGAAAATTTCCCAAAATTGCAGTTTTGATCAAATCCTGACTAAACGTTGAGGCCCATTAACAGTCACTACGCCAGATGATCAACATTTTGCGCAGATATCAGTGACTACCCCAAAATCTTCATCCCTTTGTGATCATATCATTAAATTTATACTTTGAAGCTCTAGAAGGTGTCTCCAAACAGGCCGAATTAGAAGTTAAAATCTCGAAAAAATTTGTAATCACCAAATTTTTTCTGGACACTCGTCTCGTCAATGCCTTTTTTTGTCACCACTTGTACGAGTTGTGCTTCGTACGAGTGGTGCTTCATACGAGTGACCAATTGTCACTCGTACCATATGGATGAAATTGATTATGTTTTTCGATCCAGAATCTTCATTTCTTTGAAATTCGACATGATTTTTGCACAGATCTGGTTGAAAATCAGTCTCTTACAATCCTATAGTTTCAATTTTACGTTATGTCCGTGGATTGTCTGATTATTTGATGTTTTACGTCTAAAACCCCTCATACGTCCAAAATTCATGAGCATAGGTGATTCATTAACTGTTAGATTACATGAATCGGTACCGTAGCTCTGATACCAGTTGTGTCCCATGGTCGGCGACAGTTTTAGACGGAAGGTTTGGGGATAGAACAGATTCGGCAGAACAAAATAGACATGTAGACAGAGAATTAGCGGAAGCTTTTTCAGTTCATTCATTCATACCGAAAGAGTATATATCTTGACTGGATGGTGGAGTTCCTGGAGAGAATCCGCCAGCGTTTCCCCTATTTTATTATATATTTTTATGGATTTTGGAGAAAAATAAAGGAAAAGGTTAATAAAAAAATACCCCTTTTAGGGGTTGAACCGATCAGATTGGGTGATTTTGGCATTGTGTGAGAATCGAATTCGTGACCTCTCATTTACGTGCACGCAACTCTAGCAACTGAGCTACGTGTCTAACCCGAAACATTCTGGAAATAATTAGTTATATATACTTACTAAGTCAAACCATATTCTGATTTTATTAAGAAGGTTTAATAATTTCATAAACATGTAACCGACCAGACTCGAACCCGCGACCACAGCTTCATGTTGCACACAGCCCGACCAATTGGGTTGTGTGACTAACCCGAATGATACGTGATTTTAATTAAATTTATATACTGTCTGTGTCTTAATATATATAAGTATTAAAAAGGGTTGGTATATTGTAGGAAATCGGTACCGTGTGTGAGACTCGAACCCGGGTCTGTTTGTTTAAATTTCACACAGTCCACCATTGGACTATGTGTCTAACCCGGTATAAACACCGGTTTTAATTCCATTTGTACACACACCCAATGTCACACCCTCAATTTCACTTGCGGAGTTTTACCGCGAGGCGTGTGAACAAACCAGAATCTGAAACACTAGTACGTCGAACGACTCTATATGATTTGATAATACGTTTTCCAAAAATCATTTGTTTAAACCATTCGTCGTAGATTTTATATTGTCTTAGTTAGTTACCAATGTTTAGCGGAAGCATTAGTTTTTAAAGTTGAGCGGAAGCATAAACTAAAGTAACGGAACGGGCGCCAACATAAACGCCAAAACCAAAGAAAAACCCAAAACAATGTTTGTAAATGAGATCGATAAAAGATGTCTTGATCAATGCAAGTGAGTGCACCTAGAGCTCCTAGCGTCCTGAGAAACATGTAAAGAAACAAGTGTCAACATTAAAGATGAGTGAGTTCACAGGTTTTCATAAATTCGTTTGTTCGGTTATGAGTTTGTTTCCCCCGTTATCCCTAACTCGGGATAACGATTTAGTTCCATTATTCCCAACCCGGAATAATACTGATAGTTCCATTATTCCTTACCCGGAATAATACCGATAGTTCCATTATTCCTAACCTGGAATAATGACGTTGTTGGTTCCATTATCCCTAACCTGGGATAATATTGCTGATGGTTCCATTATTCCTAACCCGGAATAATATTGTTGTTTGTTCCATTATTCCTAACCCGGAATAATATTGTTGATTCGTAATTAAGTTCAATGTTAACATATATAGGTAGCTAGCCTAAAGTTATGTCACGTAAGTGTTCGCGATCGAAGCAGACTGTTGTGCCTCCGTGTTGCCAGGCCTATCACTGACCATGGCGAAGTTAGGCCAAATTATTCACCCATTGACCATACCCGGTCGGCTAGCGCGACTAGCTCGGATGGGCCTTGTCGGGCCCAGTAGTACTACTTATAATTTCCCCGCTATTTAAACCCAATACTAACGATCCGAGAGATTGTCGAGGACTTATGTGATATAGCTGCTTAGTGACCATAACGTTACATTAACATTAACTTAGTTACCGAATAGTTATGTGACGTTGATTTCTTATAACGTAAAGAGATTGAGTTGAAGAGAGTATACATGTTTCTCCCCCTGTTGTTTAAAACCGGATAAAATTAGGGGCCGTGAACTCACCTTTAGATGCTCGGTTAGTGTAACACAGAAGTTGCAAATGATGGGACCGCTAATTGCGTCCTAATAAACCAATTGATTTCAAGTCAGTGTGTGAATACACCAATACAAATTCTACACATAATTTACGCACAAAGTGATACACACAATCAAAATTCCTAACACTCAAACATGCATGCAAGTATCCTCATGTGAAAATAGTAATCAAAACAATTTATCATGAACATAATCCAATCCATGCAACACTTTGGTGCACACATTCACAAGTTATCAAGTTTCAGCTTACATACTCATAATTCGGCTGTTTTCTAGGATTTTTATATAATAGTTCCAACGTTCCAAAAATTCCAGTTATTTTACAGAAGGTGACAACTATACTGTAGAAATTTATATAAATTTTTCAAGTCCTAATACTTTACCAATTATCCATAAATATTAATATACGAGGCTACAGTCAGATTCGTCACTTTCTGACTGCAGTCCACGGAAGAATTTATTTAAAAATCACTGTTCGTCCAATTAACAAAATTCCAGTGGGAGTTGCCCGGAAATTTCCATACCTAGTTGCTGTACAAATTTCATGATTCGACTCCCTACAGATTATTAAATCCAACTCGATAAACAACTAACAAAATTTCAGGATTTTCACAGCTTTAGTTACTGAACTTAATTGGCCACTTAAAAATATCAAACGACTTCAGAAAAATATGAATCCAGTGCCATTAGATTCGTTATTTAAAACTCTACGTTTTAGACTTCAGAAAATCCGTTTTTCGACAACTAATGACCGAGTTACAGCCAATTGAAGTCGGCTGTAACCATCATTCAGCAGCCTGATTCAGCACTTTATCACAAACTAACTCGCTTAAACCGTTTATATATTGAACATATGCGATCAAGAACAGATTTTTCCAATCATATATCATTATATATATCATATCCATGCAAACCCTAATCATAATCTCTAGTTTTTATCGATCAAAACGCAGCCTATGTTACATGATTTCCGAAAACATCAAACTTTCAAACTAGCATAATCAATCCGAAAACAACACAATCACTACATTCAAACACATATATCCGAATATGATCTTGTAACAATGATAAATCCTAACCTTTAATGACAAGGTAAATGAACCGTGAGTGAGATGAGGAACCGATGATCAAAGATAATTGCGACCGAGGATGAAGATGGCGAGGGGCTGCCGCGCGACCGAGAGATGATGTAGGAGGCTACACGCGATCGATGGAACTAGTGAAGGGCTGCCGACGGCTGTTTAGATATTAGGGTTTGTGTTTTGTTTTTGATTTGTGAAGAAGGATCATGCATGTGTGTGTATATATAGCGCAAAGAGATGGGTTCAAGGTTTGGGTTGATCGCGGCCACAAGGGACTTGGGTTTAAGGTTTGGGTTCATTCGCGGCCGAGGGGTTTGGGCTTAAGGTTTGGGTTGAAAACTTGGTTCACTCCTACAGTCACAAGGAATCGAGGTTGGTTCGTGTCGCGGTTCGGTTCGGTTCGTGTACATATTTACCATAAATATTTTATAACTAAAACAATCACGTAATCGAACATCACATTCACCAACTCATAAACGTTTAATACACATAGCACATACTTCATTTGACAAGTTCACTAAATTATCGTAACTATTTCGAGCGTGCAAATTCAAGTCTCCGAATTAATAACCGTGAAGTAGTGCGTTTAAGTTATCCGAAAAACTGGGATGTCACACCCAACTTCATCTTCTTCCTTGTAACCCACAGATCAAAACCCGATTGAATAAACTTGCTGGATTGTTTGCTTATATTATTACCGATCAAGTGTTTATACCGAAGAAGGAGTGATCTTGATTTTCTTCGGTGATGTTCTGGCGACTGACATTAATTCCGGCGAGATTCAAAACTTCCGTGATGCAAAGTTTTGATAGTAATGAGTTTGAAATGGGTTTTGCGAGTGTGTGAGCGAGTTTCTGAATAGCTTTACGAACACTATTTATAGACAATTGCCGGTTTAAGTTTAGATTTTGGTTTCAAAAGATTTCGGTCAAAGTATAATTATCCCCATGATTACATAACCGATCTGAATCATTTCTGACCCAATGATTTTGTTTAACACACATTTAGGAAGTGTTTCTTCGATTTAAAACGGAACTGAAACAGATGTTTGATGTTGGATTGAAGATTGCAGCCGTTTCAGGCGGGTGTTTTGAATTTTATTTCAGGGGTTTGTTTTGATAAAACTTTATTTGATTTAGGATTATTTCAGTTATGTCTGTGTGGTGTAGTGGTGTGTTTGGCGTATTGTTTGAGTGGAGACCTGGGTTCGAAACCCGCGGTCTACACTTTTTGTTATTTTATTTTTTTATTATTTAAATTTTATTTATTAACATTATTATTTTAACTTTATTATCTTATTTATTATTAAATACTAATAACAACATAATAAATTTTATACTTTCAACATAAATGCGTAATGAACATCATACGTATATTTAAATTACAAAACGGAGTGGGTTTTAGAACCGTTTTATGACAAATATTATAGTATCCCCTACTTTTAGGAATTTCGTCCCGAAATTTAAGTAGTGGTAGGTTTGATTTGGAAGTGGTGAGGGATATTTTTCATGCATTGAGTCTTCGCGTTCCCAAGTAAACTCAGGTCCTCATTTCGACTCCCAACGAACCCTGACTATTGGAATTCGACTTCGTCTTAAGCGTATCTCACCGAAGTCCATGATTTCTACCGGTCGTTCTACGAAATGCATCGATTCGTCAATTTGAATATCTTCCAACGGTATAAGAAGGTTTTCGTCGGCTAGGCACTTTTTCAAGATGGATACATGGAACGTGGAATGAATCTTGCTGAGTTCTTCTAGTAGGTAAAGCTTGTAGGCTACAGGATCAACTCTCTCGAGTATCTTGAATGGTCCCACATAGCGAGGTGCTAGCTTGCCTTTTTGTCCAAAACGAACAACTCTCTTCCATGGTGATACTTTCAGAAGTACTTGATCGCCAACACAAAACTCGAGTGGCTTTCGTCGTTTATCAACGTAACTCTTTTGACGACTCTGAGCTACTAGAAGATTATTGCGAATTTGAAGAATCTTATCGGTCGTTTCTTGGACTAATTCAGGTCCAGTGATTTGTGCTTCACCAATTTCGTGCCAACATACAAGAGATCGACACTTACGACCGTATAGGGCCTCAAAAGGAGCCATACCAATACTCGAGTGATAGCTATTATTGTATGAAAATTCAACTAATGGTAGGTGAGTATCCCAATTGCCCTTGAAGTCGATGACACATGCTCGCAACATGTCTTCAAGAGTCTGTTTGGTTCGTTCAGATTGATCATCAGTTTGAGGGTGAAAGGCGGTGCAGAGATCTAAGCGCGTACCTAAAGCTGATTGTACGGCTTGCCATGTTCGTGAAGTAAAACGTCCGTCTCGATCCGAAATGATACTTAAAGACACACCGTGTCGACTTACAATTTCATCAATATAGATACGAGCTAACTTCTCGTTTTTGTAGTCTTGGTAAGACGATCGACAATAACCCAAATCATGTCATGCCACTGCAGGTGTGAGATAACCCGGTAATGAAATCCATGGTTATATTTTCCCACTTCTAGACGGGTATTTCGGGTTGAACAAGTAATCCTGAGGGTCTTTGATGTTCAGCTTTAACTTTAGAACATGTGAGGCATTTGGAGACAAAAATGGCGATATCCTTCTTCATACCATGCCAACACTAAGAGTATCACAGATCTTGATACATCTTATCAGCACCTAGATGTATAGAGTATCGTGTTTTGTGAGCCTCATTCATGAGAAAAGTACGAAGATTGTCACGATTAGGTACCCAAATATGATTTAAATAGTAAAGGATACCATCAGACTTGGATTCTAAATTGGTTTCAGCTCCACAAGATAATTCATCTCGTACATCATTTTCCGTGACAGAAGTATGCTGAGCTGCGCGAATGCGGTTTTGAAGATCAGTTACGATTTGAGAACACAAAAGATGAATGGAGTTAGCATACTGTTTTCGACTAAGAGCATCACAACATTAGCTCTACTAGGATGATAACGGATTTCATAATCGTAATCATTCAAGAGTTCGACCCATCGTCGTTGTCTCATGTTTAACTCTTTTTGGTTGAAGATATGTTGAAGGCTCTTGTGGTCAGTTTAAATCTCACACTTTGTACCATAGAGATAATGTCTCCATATCTTTAGAGCGAACACGACTGCTCCGAGTTTTAGGTCGTGAGTGGTGTAATTCTTTTCATGTACTTTGAGTTGCCTTGAGGCGTAGGCTATCACCTTTCCTCTTTGCATTAAGACACACCCTAGTCCTTGCCCTGATGCGTCATAATAGACCACAAAGTCCTCACATCCGTCAGGGAGAGTGAGAATAGGCGCATCACAAAGTTTTTGTTTCAAGGTTTGAAAAGCCTCTTCCTGCTTGGGCCCCCAAACGAAGGGCTTACCCTTATGAGTCAAGTCTGTGAGTGGTAATGCAGTACGAGAGAAATTTGCGATGAAACGTCGATAATAACCAGCTAAGCTGAGGAATGATCTAACTTCGGTAGGAGTGCATGGAGCTTGCCATTCTTGTACTACTTTAGTCTTTGCAGGGTCGACATGAATTCCCTTATCGTTGACGACGTGACCAAGAAATTGAACTTCTTTTAACCAGAATTCACATTTTGAAAACTTAGCATAGAGCTTTTCAGTTTTAAAAAGTGTTAGGATAGTTGAAGATGTCGCTCATGATCTGATTTGGTCTTCGAATAAATAAGAATATTGTCAATAAAGACAATAACGAAACGATCGAGGTAGGGTTTACACACCCTATTCATCAAATCCATGAAAACGGAAGGAGCATTGGTCAAACTAAAAGGCATGACCATGAATTCGTAGTGACCGTAGCGAGTTCGAAAGGCAGTCTTCGGAATGTCCTCTTCATGTACTCTAAGCTAATGATAACCAGAACGAAGATCAATTTTTGAGAAACAGGTGGCACCCTGAAGTTGATCTAGAAGGTCATCAATGCGAGGGAAATGATAATGATTCGTGATGGTCAGCTTGTTGAGTTCTCGATAGTCGATACACATTCGAAAGGTTCCATCTTTCTTCTTGATGAAAAGAACTGGCGCACCCCAAGGTGATGAGCTAGGATATATGAATCCCTTGTCAGTCAGTTCTTGCAGCTGACTAGCTAACTCTTGCATTTCAGATGGGGCTAACCGATATGGAGATTTTGCAACTGGTGTAGCACCAGGTACAAGATCGATTCGAAATTCGACTTCTCGTATAGGAGGAAGTCCTGAAACATCGTCGGGAAAAACTTGAGAAAATTCTTTAACAATCAGAATGTCTTCGAGTTTCTTCTCCTTGCCCTCTTTCTTGACAATGTGCGCTAATAATGCTATGTAGTCCTTGCGAAGGTATTTTTGAGCTTGAAGGCACGACATCAACTTGAGTCCTTTGGACGGGGTTTCATAAAAAATACGAAGAGTTTGGCCGTCAGCGAGAGGAATTCGAATAAATTTTTCATAACAAACGACTTCAGCGTGATGCTGACTGACGTCGAAATTTCCCAATTTCATAGGAGTAAGCTCGATTGGAAAATCATGATCATTGAGAGTAAGGGTGCAATCACGATTGATAGAGTCTAATGTAATAGGTTCACCATCTTCTACTTCCACTGTAAATGATTCGACTAGTCTAACACGAGGTAAACCAAGAATAGATTCAAACTCTAAGGACACAAAACTCTTATCCGCGCTAGTGTCAAAAAGAATAGATGCTTAACTACCGTTAATGAGAAACGTACAGTTAACCACATTGTTATCCGCTCTAGCCTGGTTGGCGTTGATGTTAAAAGCTCTTCCTCCAGCTGGCGGATTGGCTTGGTTCACAGGTTAGCTTGGGCTTAAGCATTAATGATATTGACTAAACGTGGACAAGTGTTGTGAAAATGAGTTGGATCTCCATAATTGAAACAAGCTCTGACGGCCGGTATCATAGGGTAGTTAGGTTGGTAAAAGGGCTGAGCCACTGGTTGAGCAGGTGGTAATAGTAGAGGTTATTAGTAGGGAGCTTGGCCCACCACTTGGTTGTTTGGTTGGGCTTGAGGTTGGTTGCAGGTTGGTCTTTGAAGAGCGTGACAGGTTTGGATTGTATGACCTGCACAGCCACAACTTGTGTAGTGAAGACATGGGTTCTCGAGAGGGTGGTGATATTAACATTGGTTGCATTTTGGGTGAGGTCCTGTATACTGTTTCTTGAATGGCGCAGTAGGAGGAGCAACTTGAGTGATTGGAGCGGCGGCAATGGGTTGGTTGGTTTGGGTTGGCTGATTTGTTTGAGTGACGGCAAAATTCTTCCCGTTTCGCTTTCTCTTCCCATCGAATCGAGTAGAGTATCCAGTTTGGGTTGAGGTAGGGGTTTCAGTTGGTGTTTTATCTTTCTTCTTTTCATCCTTGAAATCCCCGTTCCTGATATGATTTTCGGTGAGCTCAGTAGCTAGCTCCATTGCTGCTTTCAATTTGCAGGCGTAGTACTCATCACAGAGTCTTGAATTTTCGAGGGAAGCCCCCGAATGTCGTGCTCAATCAAATGGTAGAGAGGAGTGAACAAATTAAGAACCATTTGATTCAACACAAGAAACCTCTTGTTGTAGGATATATGGTCTCCCCTTGTTTGTTTCAAGAAATAAAACTCATCTTCTAACTTCTTAATTTCACTTGTTGGACAGAAGCGTCTGGTCATGAGTTCTCTCAATTCTTCCCAAGTTAGGGCTATCGTGGCTTCGACGCCTCGTCTGCCTTTCTCCGCATTCCACCATGTGAGTGCTACCCTATCCCCATACAGACGACCAGTAGCATAACGCACCTTACGGTTGTTGGGACAATCACAATTGAGGAAAGTACTCTCCATCTCTTCAAACCAACGAAGGAGAGCAGTGACCCCTTCAGTCCCTTCGTACTTTGGAGGGTCACATGAGTTGAAGTGCTTGTAGGTGCACTTGGTGGTGTTTGTGGGAGGGTTGGCAGCATTTTGACCCTCTTGGTTGATTGGATTGACAAGATTAGCGGCGAGGGCTTGTTTCACTTGAATTACAATGTCGGTAATTATGGCGGCCATTTGTTGGGCTATTTGAGCAGCCATGCGCTCGCCGGATCTTCCTGATCTCCTACCTCCTCGAGAGTGCCTAGAAGACATCTACAGGAAACACGTAACTAGATTATGAGTTTGACATTTTGGTATCATGTGTCACATTTAGAAAATAACATCCACAAAATAATTGAGAATAATAAATTCACTACATCCATTGGATGTCTTGGGCCTTGCTCGTGTTTGGATCCCCATATGTCCCCAATACTTGGCCTGGGTAGTAATGTGGGCCGCCATGACTACTGGGCTTTATAGAGTTCACATTGATGTTGGCCTGTTAACACTTGCATCACCCGAATGAAAATCATAAAACATGATTGCGAGGTATAAAGTCGGAGGGTGTCCAGGTGTAGACACAGTGACAACTCAAAGTGGGTTAGTTCACATGACATTTGGTGTGGCATGCTTTGGCCTAATAGGTCCTTCATACTCTCATCGTTAGTCCCCAGGTAGGCAAACTGGTCCGTTATATTGGTTTTATACGAATGCCAATCCTAGACAGGACGTTTCGACTATCGGTACTTGTAGCCTTCCAGTTACTACATGCCCGTCGTAGAACTCACTTTGTTGAGATTGAAGAATGAAAACATCACAAAATTTTGAGAAAGAAAGCATGAAAAATGCTCAAATATGTGAAAATTGAGACGTGCGTGATGCGTATATATGTAAGCATGTTATGTTAACGACATGACTCGTACTAGAGTGCGTGTTGTAACAGTAACTATGCTTCGTACGAGTATGTGCTTCGTACGAGTGAGACACTCGTACGAACCACTTAGTTTTGCTCGTATGAACCAAACTAACAAAACATATAAAATTTACATTTTAACATATAAACATTGACATGAAAGCTCTATATACATTACAGCACATCCTAGATGTAGTCAATACACATTATGCACCAACAAACTCCCCCTTGGATGTTGCCACAGTCTAGATAGTCTTCAAAAACAATCTTCAATAGATTTGACTCTATCATCCAAAAAATCTCTTCGATGGCTTGTGATGCTCCTCAAAAGCAATTGGTGTTTGATCTGTAGGAGGAGGTCGGTTCATTGTATTGCCAAACTGAAATCTCCTAAGCGATGCTATTCTAGCACACTCCGCTATCCGAGCTTCATTCTTTTCTTTCTTCTTCGTCTCTTTTTCTTCAAGCTTCCTCCAAGAAGTATTCCATGTCGATCCTGAATGTATGTCGTTTGTAAAGCAGACATTGACTAACTTCTGTAATTGGAGAGCTTGCTCCTTATCTTTTTCCTCAAAACTTATTTTACAGTAAAATAGACATTCAATATCCTTCTTTGAATAATTTACTAGCCACATTGGGTCTAGTACTCGAATGCCACACCATAGACCGTATAAATGTTTATGTGCTATGACGGCTTCGGATAATTCCTCAGTAATTTTCCAAGAATCATCATTTGGTTAAACACATATCATAGCTTCTCCTGTACTCGAATCATAGTGCCACCATTTGAAGTTCTTGTAAAAATCTTGTTCCATCTTTATGAGAGGCATGTTCTTCATCACACGAGGCTTCTTTACTATTAGTGTAACATTCTTCTCATTCGTCACTGGATCAACTTTAACAAGACGATGAGGAAAGTGAGTTTCCAATGAGTAAAACCATGCATTGCTTCTAGCTTAATCAATTTCCAAAGCCGCTGGTCATGAAATTTCATCTTCAGATTAATCGTCTTTGTTTGAACTAGCTCCTTAATATCCCAGTACGGCAAGGTTTTGATCTCACGTAGAATTGGAAATATTGAATACCAAACTCACTCTTTATCGCGTAGAGATTTAGCTCTTCGATCCATCCCCAGCTTAAAATATCTCCTAACGAAATATCAACATCTCAAGTAAAGAATGTTAGGGGTCTTTTAAATTTACGCTCAGCTGGAACATTACGAATCCATTTCTTCTTCTGCGATGCTATTTTAGCGCTTGACATTTGTTGAGGAATAGTTCCGTCTTTAATAGCTTCAGAAACTCGTCTTTTCAACATTTCAGAACTTTCAGCTGCGAATAAATCTGCAAAAGTTAGGGAATCATCTGTACTCTGATCAGCTTGATTAGCATCGTCATCAGAATAATTTTCCACGACAACTCTATCATACACATTTGCATCCTCAATTTCTTCAAATACATATGAGTTTGATTCAAACACATCTATCTCATTCAATTCGTCTTCAAAATCGAACTCAATGTTTCCTTCATTTATTCCCAACATCTCTGCAATCTCCTCCTTTGTATAACTATGCACAAATTCTCCCTCCTCTACGTCATGTACAAGATATAGTACTTTGGGCTTTGGCACGATAGGAACAGATAATATTTCTATTTCTGGGAAGATTCCTGCCTGCTGATCATCAACTGATTCATTACCTTGATCCTTCCTTTCCTCTTCAACAGTCTGATTAGCAGAGTCATCAAGATACATAGAAACATCCACATCTTCGTTCATATTTGATTCTGTTACACGAATTCCAGTACCACCTACATTATCATCCTTATCATCGTTGCTATTAGATCTATTAGGATCAATAACATCTATATCAGCATCCTCTAACTCTACATCCTTTTCAACATCTTCAGCAGCATCGTCAATCTCTTTCTCAATCTTCTTCTTCAACAACCAATCGTGATGTCTCTGAGAAATATCAAGCGAATCAATATCTACATTTGTTGGTTGTCCAATAAGAATAAACTTTCTCGGATCCACATATAAAACTATATCCAAACAAGTTACTAGCACAGATTCAGCTTCTGGCTAAGAATGAACAGTGATAGGATCCTTCACAACTTTAGCCTTTCCCTTTCCTTGAGCATCAGATTGTTGCTTTGCAAGCCTTTCTCTTTCCGCAACATGCTCTCGGGCTTCAGATCGCTCAATCTCATCAATCTCTGCGGCAATATTCACGCCCAACTTCTTTACTAAAATCTTTTCAAACAAATTAATTCGCCTATCACTTTACAATCTTTCCTCTTCATATTTTGTCATTCGTCGTCTCAACCTCTCATTTTTTGAAACAATGCTAGCTAACATAGCTTCCATCTGTTGGTTTTCTTCAGTTAAACCTTCAATCTGTTCAACCATTTCATGTTTCTCAGCTGTCAACACATTGATTTGTTCCTGAAGTTCGACAATCTTCACTGTGTTAAGCAGAACCTACTTCTGCAGGTCGTCCACCCGCGGATCATTAAATGTAAAATTATCACCCTCTGGAAGGTCACCAAAATAAAAATTAAGATCAAATTGGGACGGTGATGTTTGTGGAGTATGCGGTGGTTGTTGTGGAGTCTGCTGTTGTGGTTGAGGCGTTTGTTGTTGTGGTTGTTGCTGAGGAACTTGTTGTTGTGGCGGTGTTGGTTGCTGCTATGGTTGCGGTGGAGATTGTGGAGCTTGTCGTGGTGGTGTTGAAGGTATTTGCTGTGAAGGTTCAACCACGACTTCTTCAACGGTAGGTTCAGAAGTAGTCTCTTTGGATCTGATCGTTGGAGATTCAGAACTACGAGCAGCAGATCATTTCATCCTCCTTTGCCTTTTGATTAGCGTGCTAAAAAGAGCTTCAGAATCAGATTCAGATGGTACATATGTTGTATCATCCACTCCTGTAGCTTTACGTTTTCGCTCTTCAACCTTACGCTTAGGTTTAGCCTGACGCTTTTTCTCTATCTTTTGCGCTCTCTTTCTTTCTCCTTCTCTGCGTTCGTCAGAATTAGAACTCGATGAAGAAACATCCTCAACTACTTTCTCAGTACCAAAAGCTTGACGCTCAATATCCGCAGCTATATCTTAAACGTTCTCTTCAATGTCTGGTTCATCACGAAGACCAGAACTTTCAGCAGTTGCTGTAGCTTTCTGTTTCTGAACTTTTGGTGCTGATGTAGATGTTGTAGCAGCTTTACGCTTAGCACCCTTTTCACCATCCTTCACAAACCACGGACTTCTTTTCGCAACAAACATAGATAAAGCTTTAACTTCTTCATCCTCATCACTACTATCATCCTTCCTCCATTGACCTGGTGCTGGTGAAATATAATCTTTATCAACAATTGCACCGAACATAGGCTTAGCATTAGGAGCAGTCTTAAGATGTAAGTTCATCTCTCTAAAAGTAGAAACATCCATGTGCTCAAGATTCAAAATATCATCTGCACTTTTCTTCAAATCAGGATGTAAATAATCAAGCATCATTTGTACAAACCTCGGGTATTGCAAGAATTTCTCTCTTTTAATGTTCTGGACCATCTGCGTAAAGATAACTATAGAAAAGTTGTATGGCAAATTTAGCACCAATGCAGTGATCATGCACATTTGGTAATACACAAGATCATCATCTCCTCCTTTACGGTGACTAAGACCGTGAGCAATAACATGAGCCAGATATCTAAAAGGTGCGCTCAGATTTGCTTTCTTGAAAGGTGCAACATTCACAAACCCAGCATATCCCATGCGATAAAAGCAACCTTTCACCATGTACTCTGAAAATCCTTTTGGATCATTCTCATTGTCTTTGAACTCTAACACTGTTCGTATCAATTCTTCGTTAATCTTGACAGGTATATCTTCATCATTAATCTTCCAGCAGACACAATAGCATTATCCTCTATACTAAAATCTGCAGCATTTCAGAAGTATTCAACATATGACTGATAAACTGTATGTCTGTCGGTAAGTGCTTTAGTCACCCGTATACGTGTTAGAAAATCTACAATTTCTCTATAAGCAGCAATTTCTGGAATCGATCCATTAGTTAAGCAGCAGATATTGTGAAATGGTGAGAACGAAGATTTCTTGGCCTGTCACAAAAATAACAAAAAACTATTAGAAAAATATTAAACTTTTCAAATTAACACTTTCATTCATACGAAACATAATCTTGTACGAAGCAAACACTTAACAAATTTTAAAAATTCAACATTTTAAGTTTAAACTTCGTATGAAATAGCTACTTCGTATAAGTCAAAATATTATGACAATTAAAGATTTACTTCGTATGAACTAATTCCTCGTACGAGCCAATTCGTCGTTCCAAAATAACTAAGTGTAATCAGAACTTAAAACTTGTAGATTTTAACAAATTGATAGTCGATTTTCGAGTTATTAGTGCCGATATTAACGTTTTTGAAGTCAATTTTAAGTTTTATCGGTCCAATCTCCCTAGATCTAAGTTTTATGTCCGATTTGTTCAGATTTGGCACTATAACAACATGGTTTCTGCAAAATTACCTTTTCCATTGCAAAGGTGTGCAAATCAACCTTCCCAATGTGATTAGAATCGAAAATAATCCAAGAAATGAAGTTTTAGCAGATGTTTGGTACAAAATCCTTTAACTCGTTGAACAGTTCTTATAGAAAAATAACCTTTTTTCGTACGAAGTTGAGAGGTTTATATAGTAGACAGCTTGCTTCGTACGAAATAATCACTCCTATTTCATACGAAGTAATGAATTTCATACGAATCATTGCTGAAAACTATAACTTTTTGATTTTATTTTTGAAATTTTCTTTTTAACCATTTTTTTATCTGTTTACAATCCACTCGGTTAACCAAGTCCAAGTTAATGACCCTGGTTGCCCGATTTTGTCTACCAAGTCCAAGTTAATGACCTTGGATGACCGTTTTTGACCAAAACAAATTTATTTGAACATGTAAAGTCTCAAATTAATGATCTTTATTGACGTTTAGATAAACTTTCTGATAAAGGTTAGCTCCTAACCCATTGTTTCAGTTCTCACTCAGCAGGATGTTGCTTATGGTTTCAACCATCAGTGTCTTTAACATCGGAAGACTAAAATAAATCTAACAAGCTAAGGAAACTTAAAATATTTTTGGGTTTTTTAAGAAATTTATCAAAAATAACATACATATTTTTGTGAGTTCTGTGTTGTTAGAGAATCATATCAAGTACATAACAAATCACCAGTACCGTTGATCTTGGTATACTCATTAAGTTATTAACCAGATTTACTTGGATTTCCAATATACTTGTCCTTTTAAACTTCTTCTCGTTTCTCAATTGTTTCAAGATATGTTAAGTAGATTTAAACACATGAACTAACTGTGTTTCCCATCTCTGAATATACTCTCGTATCGAGATTCCAGAATATCATATTACAAGTGAATATATCTGATTGATATATGTAAATGGGTAAGTTCGAGACCTTGAGAGCTCAGATTAGTATTTCCATACAGACAAAGAGATGAAGGCTCGTCTTTTGGTGGTGTTCCATACATGGAATCTTTTATACTGCAGTTGTCACAAAGTTTATGACATAATCATTTTTATGCAGCTTGGGCGAATAATGCGTAAAGTTTTATACAAGTTCTAGGTCATTGCTTCTGCAAAATCAGAAGAACTCGAATAATACCCCGGATATCAATCAAATATAAAGACCTAGTATCGCAGAATCTTGCATTCTCTCAAACGAAATTTCAGATTATTAAGTCCATATATCCGAGAGATGTTAACCCACAAGTTATTCAGTTTGACTTTTTATGTTTATATCCCGAAAATAATTTACTGAACTAGTAAAGCCTACTGGCACATCCTCAGTAAGACCTGTTTAATCAACTTGTTTAACATTCCAATTCTTTAGCATACTGTGACTGTCTTTTTGATATAATATGATATCTCCTTTTCACAAAAACTCTTTTGAATTTTATAATGTTTTTGGATTTTCCCAAACATTCTCCCCCTAAAACCAAAAACGTATTTTTGGATTTTTAGAATTTTTAAGAAAGAATATACAGAAAAGCGTCTAACGATTAAAAATTCATATCAGGTCGTCATCATCCTCAAACTCATGTATATCCCCTGATATCAGATTTTTAAACCATTTAACTTTAAAAAAATTTTGAATATTTTTTTATCAAAAGCTTTGGTATAAAAATCTGCCTTTTGGTCATCAGTGTGGATTGTCTCAATTCTAACCAACTTTTTCTCATAGCAATCACGTATAAAGTGGTGTCGAATCTCGATATGTTTAGTGCGTGAGTGTTGGCAAGAGTTTTTGGTGATATCAATCGCGGCTTAATTATCTACATATATTAGCGTATCAAGAAATTGCAAACGTATTCAGCCTCACAAGTAGAGAGAGCGACCGCGATCTGTTTCTTGCACTTCCACGTTACCAAACGGGTTTCGAAGAACTAGCAGTCGGTCGTATATTTAGTATTCAGTTTGTAGCATCCGAAATCAGAATCCGAGTATCCTGCAAGATTAAAATCATCATGCCTAGGGTACGACAAGCCGGTGCTTGGAAAACCCTTCAGATATCTGATTATGCGTTTGACGGCAAGCAGGTGGGATTCTCTTGGATTAGAGTGATAACGGGCACATAGGCACGTTGGATACATGATATCTGGTCGAGAAGCGGTAAGATACATCAAGGATCCGATCATGGAGCGATATAAAGTTTCGTCAACTCTTTCTCTAATAAGATCTGGACAAATCCCGTGATTTGGAGCTAACGGGGTAGATGCTGATTTAGTTCCTGTCATATTGAATTTCTCCAATATGTCATGAACATACTTTGTCTGATGAATAAAGATACCATCAGGCAACTAATCGACCTGAAGTCCTAGAAAGAACTTCATCTCCCCCATTGCTCATTTCAAATATGCGCTTCATGACTTCTTCGAAGTCTTTACACAGCTTATCATTTGTCGATCCAAAGATAATATCATCCACATATATCTGTACGATGATTAAATGCCCATCTACTTCCTTTGTGAATAGGGTAGAATCTACTGTTCCTCTGATAAAGCCGTTGTCTAGAAGATGACTTGACAATGTTTCATACCAAGCTCTCGGGGCTTGATGAAGACCGTATAAGGCTTTGTTAAGAAGGTAGACTTTGTCTTTGTGCACTGGATCAACGAACCCCGGTGGTTGGCCGACGTACACCTCCTCTTTCACTTTCCCATATAAGAAAGCAAATTTAACATCTAATTGGTACACCTTGAACCCTTTCCATGAGGCAAAGGCCAAGAATATACGAATTGCTTCAAGACAAGCAACTGGGGCGTAGACTTAAGTATAGTCTATCCCTTCCTGCTGGTGAAAACCTTCAACCACAAGTCGAGCTTTGTTTCGTACAACAACTCCTCGAACATCTCTTTTGCACTTGAAGACCCATTGTGTGTTAATCTTTTTGTGATGATCTGGCAGTTCAACAAGCTTCCAGACTCCAAGTTTCTGGAATTGAAGCAACTCCTCCTGTATCGCATCCACCCAACTTTCTTCCTTTAACGCGTCTTTCCAGCTTCCCAGCTCAACCTAAGAAACAAAACAACTATTAGAAAGTCGAGTTTGAAGTGGAGCAATACTAGTATAGAAACAGCTTAGAACTTTATTGATTTGATTGCGAGTTTGCACTCTGGTTTGTAAGCTGCCTATAATGTTCTCTGACGGATGATATGAAAGTGTTCTTGGCATCACTTCCGTTGGAACATCTACTTGCGGTTGTAAATTCGTTAGAACATCATCAACGACCGGTACAGACGAAGAGGCTTCACTTCTAGCATTAGATTGATTAGCCTGTTGTTTTAAAAAGCTTTCAATCTGTTCATATCCTTCATTGAAACTGGATCCTCCATCGTTGTAAGTTGGTTCCCGATCAGAGTCAGCATCAGCATTTGGTTAGGGCAGACGATTCGGCAGTATTGACATTTGGTGCAGGAATAGGAACTTGATCAGAAGAGCTTTGATCGATATCAGACGTGTTAACTAGTAATGATGTAGAAATCACCAATGGTCTAGCAACTTGTTCTTGATTAAATAACTGATGATGTTGAAAGAGCATAACAAGTTCTTCTTCTGTTGGCACATCTGGAAGATCAAACGAATCCCATAATCCATTGTAGTTAAATAGCCACGGATCCCCAGGTTTCTGCGTAGGCGTTGTATATCTTTGACTATCTACATGCTGCGCTAGAATGACCTGGTTCAGACTCGGCAAGAAGACTCGTTTCTGAGGAGTAGCGTAACCGACGAAAAAACCTTCCAAGGATTTGGCTCCAAATTTACCAGTCAGGTCCAAACGGTACACGGTGATCCAAAAGGCTCCAAAAATGCTAGGTTGGCTTTCGTTGATTCAGTAACTCGATCCAAAAACTGATCAGTAATTTCGAATCAACTAACATTGTTCTGGCAGTCTCTATCAGTGTGCGATTCTTTCGTTCAGCTACTCCATTTTGTTGCGGAGTATAGGGGGGTTGAATTCATGAAGAATCCCCTTTTCATTGCATAACTCTTGCATGTTCTTGTTCTTGAATCCGTTCCATTGTCACCGCAGATTCTCTTGATTGGCAAATGATATAGATTTTCAAGTTTTCTGAAGAGAATCATAAGACTTTCAAACGTTTCATCCGTACTCTCCAGAAAGAAAACCCATGAGAATCTAGAGTAATCATCTGTAACGACAAGGCAGTATAGATCTCCAGAAATACTTTTGACATTGACTGGCCCAAAGAGATCCATGTGTAGCCTTTCTAGTGGTAGCTTTATCGAATTTAACAACTTTCTCGGGTGTGATTTCCTATGCTGATTCCCCTTTTTGCAGCTCAGAAAATCATCAGATAAATGAAAACTTTTTAGATTAACACCCTCCACTAGGTCGTTATGCATAAGATAAGTCATCTTGCGAAGATGAATGTGCCCCAATTTCCAATGCCATAATATCGACTCTTTTTCGGTAGCTTTTGTGACAAAGCATTGAACTTTCCTTGACGTGCTAGAAGCAATGCTCATATCAAGAACATATAAATCATTTTCTCTCGGAGCTCGCATCAAAATCCATTCCTCCGAAATTTTGAAACCAGGTTTTAAGATCAGACATTCTTTATCATTGAAATGGTCGTGAACTTCTTGTCACAAATTTGTGAGATGCTAAGTAGATTGTTTTCAAGCTCAGCAATATAGTTCACATTATCAGACGATACAAATCCGTTCGTTAGAATCCCTTCTCCGACGATCCTGCCTCCCTGTGTACCAGCAAAACCTACATACCCTCCAGGATAGCTTTAATGTCGTTGAGCAATGCAAGCATCCCTATCATGTGGCGAGACGCTCCACTATCCATTATCCATCTTAACAGTATCGAACGCTGGAGCCCCTGCACATATGATTAACAAAACTATTTAAACAAAGAAACCCAAGCCTGTTTGGTCTTCGGTGGGTTTGGAATGTCAAATTTTGGACCCACTTTGTTTTTATCAATCTTTTTAAGCTCACTTTTGTTTGAAACAGAAAGTTTTTGTTCAACCTTGGATGATTTGACTTTGATGACTTTAGCAACCCATTTTTGCATTTGAGGTTTAGCCTTTTTAACATAAAATTTTGAATCTTCTTGACGATTTTTGTTTGATGTTTTACCAATTTCTAATTTAGATTGACATTGAATAATTGGTTTAAAATTTTGGTGAGATTCGTTATTCCTTTTAAGAATTTGTTTCGGCACAAACATGGGTGCTTTTTGCTTTTCATCCTTGGTGAACTTTTTTGGATAAGAAACAAGTTTTGGACTTTCTTGTGAGCAATATCGTGCAATATGCCCAACTTTCCTACATTTAAAGCATGTCCTGCTGTCCTTATGAACAGAGATATCCAAAATTTGCTTCTGTTTCTGTTTCTCTTTTTCTTTAAGAAAATCATGATTTGATTGTGTTCCGATGATCTCCTTTTCTTTCTCGGTTGTAGTCCCAAAAACAAAAATTTTTTCTTTGTAAAGTTCAATTTTTGGGACCTGTTGTTCCTATGTTGCTTCTGGAAGCCCAACCCTGCCAGTTTGTTTTCCGGATAATCTCTATTCTTATAATAGTAGGGTCGGTTGTCAGTTTTTGATTTAGCACAGGAAGATGCATCATGATTATCTAAATCATCATGACTTACCTCCATTAGCTTGAACATTTTATCCACACAATCCATTTTCACATTTTGAATCGGAAAGTCCTCATCCGAAAATAGTTTATCAGATCCTTTCATTTTGTAAACTATGACATTGGGATCAACATTTAAACTATTTTCTGACATATCATCAGACTTAGACTCAGCAAATTTTTCAGACTCAGAAATCTCATATTCATTTTTTAGAACCTTTTCAACCACATTGTTTACCACCTCAGAGTCACATTCTCCATCAATTTTAGTGTAAGTTACATCGATATCCGAAGGCAGCTCATTAGATGATTCAGTTTTCAATTTTAGGTTAAGCGCCTTTTCCACCCCAGATGGCTTTTTGCATGCATAACTATTCCACAAGGGTGGTGGAACTCGATCATAACTCGCACTTTTTGTTTCAACATTTTTAGATTCAACATTTTTTTCAATTTTGGGTAAAATGTGATCGATGACATATGAGCTTGTTGAATAACTGATTAACAATTTGTTAACCCGTTCGGATTCAATGTTAATTTTCTCAAGCTCACTTGTGAGCTCAACAATAGTGTTCAAATGAATATTTATAGCCATTGTTTATCCATCACTATTGCTGATGTTTCTGTGAGTGCTTTATTATATTGTTTAACAGATGCACTCAATTTGTCATAGGCTTCCTTTGTGGATTTGTAATCGCTGGACAAATTGTCTGTTAAACTTTGCAATTTAGCATATCGTGTGTCTTTCACACAACACTCACCACATGGCTCTGCACATTTTAAACAAGATTTTTCAACCTCAATCTCGGACATTGACTCGTTTACCTCATTGCTGTTGGCCATACAAGCTTTAATGATGTCTTCTGACAACTTTTCCATCTTCTCATCTGTTTTGACTTCTTCAACCGTCTTCTTTTGCTTTTCACATGTTGAATGTTGACTTGGTGCAAAGTAACATGCAAAAGTCTTTAAGATATCATTAGGTAAAAGGTGTTTGAACGGACCGTTCAAAAGCTCCCTCTCTTCTGATGAAGTATGGTAATAGTAATCATCATCATCAGGTCCTTCATCAAAAGACGCCCCCGATTCTTCTTCAGGTTCCTCTATGATCTTAACAACCAAAGCTAAACTCTCTCCTTTTGAAATATATTTGTTCCAATTAAATCCCTCATCTTCTTGAGTAACAACCAACGCTTTATCTTTGGTTTCAGGCTGCTTGTCTTCAATCGGCACCATTCTGTTAGGACATTCTCTTGAAGTGACCTTTCTCTCGACACTTAAAACAAGTAACGTTAGATTTATCAAATCCAAGTTTCCCATCCAAACCTCCTAAGTTTTCTTTACCAGTAATCTCCATAAATCTCTATGCACGACAAACAATCGAAGCTAAACACCATTTTATGTCTATCAACTCCATCTCAACCAGATCTATTTGATCATAATCTTCACATGTCATTTCAGAATTTCCGATCTTCCAAACAACTAGACTATCATAAGACTCAAGAACTGAAGCTAGTAGAGACATGTGTTGCTTCGCTGTCTTCTCACCGAAATTTTGTGCATTCTGAAAATCGACGGCAATGTTGCATTGAATAACTCTTTGATTAGAATGAGATGATGAAGTAGTCTGGTTGTTCTAGGGTTGACTTGATCCTTAAGATGACTATTGGCTTGAAGGCGTGTTTGGATCAACTGTTGAAAAGGATTGAAAGCCTCTGGTCTGATTTGGTGGTGGGCTTGGCGAGCTGTAAGCACTGAAAGTTGTCTGGATCTTTGGCGCCTGAATTTGAGCAGCAGAACTGTTCTTGAAGTAAAGATTAACATCTTGTTGAACTTGTACAGTCTTGTTCTTTGCCATTTTTTGCATTTCCAGTTCATGACCCTCCAGTCTTTCTATGAATCAAGGTAGCAAGAAATTGCTATACTCAGTTCCATTCTTCAGTATGGTCAAATAAGTAGACCATTCGCCTTGCGGTAGAGAATCAGCCAATTTGTTAACAAGTTCTTCATTGGTTTTTATGATTCCCATTCTTTTCATTTGAACCACTAAATGATAGTATCTCTCAATTAGCTGCTTCACAATTTCACCTTTGATGAGTGTGAAAATATCAAACTCTTTGCTCAGTAACGCCCTTTCACTCTTTCTAAGTTGAGCACTTCCTTGGAACTTCAGTCGCAGAGCATTCCACAATGATTGAGCATCATCGTCGTGTTGAAGTAAAGCCAAAATATCTTCTTTAATCGATTGTTGCAAAATGTTCATCATTTTCTTTTCATTGATAAACCTTTCACGTTCGACATCTGAGAATTGAGCAAGGGTCTTCTCAAGGCCATTCTCACCAACCGGCGCTATATATTTTGCTTCAATTGCAAACCAACAAGTAAAGTGATTAGCCTGCACCCAGTTCATGAAACGCTCACTCCAGCTATCAAAATCATCTAAGTTCATGAGCTTTGGCGGTTTCGTCATAGTGCCCATCTCGTTCTCAAGATTGATATTCTGAGCCATTGTGGTTGTGATGACTGATGTGGTGAATGCGTTATAAAATTCTTCGGACATTTTCCTGTGAAAGATAACAAAGACACTTTCGAAACAAACTGGTTAGTGCGGAAAAATCTTTTGTGCGGATGACAGATACTTCGTGCGATGAAACTCATTTGTACGAATCGCAAAGTTCAAAACAATATGAAATTCTCACAACAAAAACTTGTACGAACAAGTTGTTCGTGCGAGCAAGATTCTCGTACGATTGTCAAGTTCGTACGAAATACTTGGTAAATTCTGAAAATTTGTTAAATTTTATGAACCTTTTAAAATTCGTTCGTACGAAACATCAATTCATACAAAACAGTTAAGTCTCCAAACAGATCATTTTTACCGATTTCAACATGATTTAGTCCGATTTTAGGTCTGAATTTGTTAAGGATTGATTAGAATGTAGATTAACGTGAGTTCCTAGAATCCTAGTCCATTTCATCCACAAATCATCCAAAATCCAGTCCAGTTCAGGAAAGTGATGACTATGAAAGTGAATCCATGTCTGAAACAGTTGGTACCTGCAACTACTTGTCGTTTGTCAGTAGATCAGATCTCAAAGCTCTGATACCGCTTGTGAATGGGGATCGTGCTACCGAAATGAGCAACCGACCTCATCTCGCTCAACTAGCAGAGGCGGAATTCATTGCTAGAGAGGTAGACAAAACGAACAAGATAGTACTTACTGTTTAACTTCTGTTGTATTAAAAGACGTTCAAGTACCGATGCGAGTAAAAAAACTAGCAGAGCTTCGCCGTACCAATTGACCAATCACTGCTACCTCTAACACAACCCTCCTCTATTTATAGGTCGACATGACTCGTACTGGAGTGCGTGTTGTAACAGTAACTATGCTTCGTACGAGTATATGGTTCGTATTAACCAAACTAACAAAACATATAAAATTTACATTTTAACATATAAACATTGACATGAAAGCTCTATATACATTACAGACACATCCTAGTATATAGGCAATAGACATTATGCACCAACACGTTGAATATCAAACAAAATCATACAGTAGTAGGAGTGCTTGCATGCATTTGTGTGTGAGATAAATATGAAACAAGTAAATATCATGAGTTTGCATGTAACCAATTAACACGTAAGCAATTAAAATCTAATCGACTATAGTATAGGCTCTAAGGATGATACCAATCTGTCACATCCTGACCCGCAGCGGATATAGTAGTCGGGGCATGATTGGGTTTTCATCAAAGCTCATGACATTTACTATATTAAAGTTTCATATTTATTAATTCAAATTAAAAGAAAAAAATTCCAACAAACACATAAACCATACAAGCACAAAATGTTCTAAACATGACATTCAAGTAACGGTTTATTCTTCTTCTAAGGCCCAATTCTATGTGTTTCTTGCTTCAACCTAATCGCCTGTATCATGTGTAAAAATAGAGATTTGGGTCAACGAAAGTTGGTGAGTGAATCCCGTTTAAACATTAGAAAGAAATGATATGTTGATTAATTTAAAAAAAAAGTGCATAAACCAAATATGAGCAAACGTATATGTAATCTATCCACAAACCACACAATCATCTAGCAATGTACATGGGAACATGATAACGATGTGCTGTGAGAACAAGGCTCAATCAAACGGAGCCGATCTAATTAGGCAATGCGATGCTCTACCCGTATGAAATAGGGAACTGATGGGCCTAATGTGAATGCTTGACTGAAATGAGAAAGTATAACCACAAATAACAATAAACCAAATATCACATAGCACATTAGTTCATATAATGGTAGTAGCACAAGTGTTTGAATAAACGATATAAATAAACGACAGATGATACACCCCAAAACATGAATAAAAAGGGGAAGTTTGTAGGAATTCACTCACAGTGGGTGCGTTCTTGGTTTGATAAAGAGCTCACGATTTAAAGATTCCAACCGACGAGAAAACTAGCCTAAATATTCACGTAATAATTCGGTAAATATATTTCTTTTATTTAAAATTAGCATTTTTATTTAATAAATTTTATTAGGATTTTTAGACAATTTTATAGTATTTATTACTAATTTTTATGTTTAAAAAGGTCCTATTTTATTATATATTTTTAGGGATTTTGGAGAAAAATAAAGGAAAAGGTTAAAAAAATATACCCCTTTTAGGGGTCGAACAGGTCGGATTGGGTGATTTTGGCATTGCGTGGGAATCGAACTCGTGACCTCTTGTTTACGTGCACGCAGCTCTACCCTATTCTGGAAATTAATTAGTTATATATAGTAAATAAGTCAAACCCTATTCTGATTTTATTAAAAAGGTTTCATAAACATGTAACCGACCGAACTCGAACCCGTGACCACAGCTTTGTGTTGCACACAGCCCGACCAATTGGGTTGTGTGACTAACCCGAATGATATGTGATTTTAATTAAATTTATATATTGTCTTATAAATATTAAAAAGGGTTGGTATATTGTAGGAAATCAGAACCGTGTGTGAGACTCGAACCCGGGTCTATTTGTTTAAATTGCACACAGTCCACCACTGCACTGTGTGTCCAACCCGGTATAAACAACGGTTTTAATTCCATTTTTACACACACCCGACTTCATCTTCCTCCTTGTAACCCACAGATCAAAACCCGATTGACTAAACTTGCTGGATTGTTTGCTTATATTATTACCGATCATAAAAACGAATGAAAAGAAAAGGATTCAAGTGTTTATACCGAAGCAGGAGTGATCTTGATTTTCTCCGGTGATGTTCTAGCGACTGAAATTAATTCCGGCGAGATTCCTAACTTCCGTGATGCAAAGTTTTGAGAGCAGTGAGTTTGAAATGGGTTTTGCGAGTGTGTGAGCGAGTTTTTCAATAGCTTTAAGATCACTATTTATAGACGATTGCTGGTTTGAGTTTAGATTTCGGTTTCAAAAGATTTCGGTCAAAGTTTAATTATCCCCATGATTACATAACCGATCTGAATCATTGTTGACCTAATGATTTCATTTAACACACATTTAGGAAGTATTTCTTCGATTTAAAACGGAACTGAAACGGATGTTTGATGTTGGATTGAAGATTGCAGCCGTTTCAGGCGGGTGTTTTGAATTTTATTTCAGGGGTTTGTTTTGATATAAAGTTTATTTGATTTAGGATTATTTTAGTTATGTGTGTGTGGTGTAGTGGTGTGTGTGGTGTAGTGGTGTGTTTGGTGTATTGTTTGAGTGGAGACCCGGGTTCGAAACCCGCGGTCTACACTTTTTGTTAATTTATTTTTTTATTATTTAAATTTTATTTATTAACATTATTATTTTAACTTTATTATCTTATTTATTATTAAATACTAATAACAATATAATAAATTTTAAACTTTCAACATAAATGCGTAACGAACATCATACGTATATTTAAATTACAAAACGGAGCAGGTTTTAGAACCCGTTTTATGACAAATGTTACAATAGTTTTGTAATAAAATCCATTGAGATTTGCTCCCACTTCCAAACAAGTATTCCGGGTTGTTGTAATAACCCAGATGGTTTTTAGTATTCGGCCTGGACCTTTGCACAAGTTACGCTTTCCCAACATAGGTCGCAATATCTCCCTTGAGATTAGGCCACCAATAATACCTTTTTAGATCCTAGTACATTTTATCCGATCCTGGGTGTATCAAGTATTTGGACTTGTGTGCTTCATCCAACACCAAGTCTCGCAAATCGCCATTATAGGAAATCCAGATCCTTCCCATGAAATATAGCATCCCATCCTTGTTCGGTACCAGCTGTTTTTCCATTCCTGTAATGAATCTGCTGGAATGTTTCCTGGTTTTAGAGCTTCTTGTTATGCATCATGCACTCGAGTTGTAAAGTTTGTCTGGATCATCGTTTCTGAAGCTCGTACCCGAATGTTTTGATTCGTTCCTTCCTGCTCAAAGCATCTGCTACAACATTTGCTTTGCCCGGGTGATACTTGATCTCACAGTCATAATCATTCAACAATTCCACCCAACGTCGTTGGCGCATATTCAGTTCTTTTTGATTGAATATATGTTGAAGACTTTTATGATCCATGAATATGGTACACTTAGTGCCATGTAAATAACGACGCCAGATCTTTAAGGCAAATACCATTATGCCTAATTCTAGGTCATGTGTGGTATATTCCTTTCATGAACTTTCAACTGACAAGACGCGTAAGCAATGACGTTTTCACGTTGCATAAACACACAACCCAAGCCTTGATGCGATGCATCACAATACGCCACAAATTTATCGGTACCGTCTGGAAGTGATGATATCGGCGCCTTACATAATTTTTCTTTTACTACTTGAAATACCGTTTTTTGCTTTTCTCCCCAATCGAACTTATTATCCTTTTGTGTAAGCGAGGTTAGCGGCTGAGCAACTTTTGAGAAGTTCTCAATAAATCTCTGGCAGTATCCCACTAAACCTAGGAATATTCGTATTTCCGTGGGGTTCTTGGCGCGTCCAATTAGCCTCGATCTTTGAGTGGTTGCATGTATTCCATTGGATTCTTAACTGATGATACCCGGATGACCGTAGTGAGTCCTAAACGCCGTCTTAGGAATACTTTCCTCTTGGATTCTTAAATGATGATACCCAGATCTTAAATCAATCTTTGAGTGAAAACACGACCCTTGCAACTGAAATAGATTCTCGATTCTTGGTAATGGTACTGATTCTTGATGGTAACTTATTTAGTTCCCGGTAGCCTATGCTCATTCGGAAGGTTCCATCCTTCTTCTCGACAAAAGGCATCGAAGCTCCCCATGGCAAGGAACTCGTTCTAATGAATTCTTTGGCTAACAACTTTTGTAGTCGTGTAGATAGGCTTTGCATTTATGACGGAGCTAATTGGTATGGAGGCTTCGCTACTGGTGCAGCTCCTGGCACCAAATCAATGCGATAGTTGACATGTCGTTGTGGAGGTAATCCGGACAAGTCTAATGGAAACACTTTGAGGAATTCCTTCACAACGGTTATTTCCTCCAAATTTGGACTCCTCATTTTCATATCGACTATGTGAGCTGGAAAGGCTATGCAACCTTTCTGTAGGCACTTCTGGCCGTGCTTCGTAAGGGCATCTCGTGCTTCTCTCTGTGTACTACAAGTGTTTCTTCATAAGGGCGTCCCATGCTTATCTCTGTGTACTACAAGTGTTTTTCATTTGGCAGGGGATGCGGATAGTTTTCTCAGGACGACCTACCTCTGCTTGGTTATACGTCAACAAGCCTATGCCAAAAGCTACGTCGTAACAACCTAGATAAATGGGTAAAAGATCGATATTAAATTATTGTTCTCCATGTTCCAAAGGGCATCCTTTTATAACTTCCCCTGACTTGACTAATTTACCGTTGGTAAATCCTATAGAATGAGGGAACATCTATCTTACTTGACTCTATGTCAAGTATATTTTGAATTCTATGGAGGTGAACTAAAATCGGCACAGGTATCACACAAGATAGATGCGAGATGTTGGTTGTTAGAAAACGTGTCGGTGACCTTTTAATGATTCCTCATGACTCGGGGATCAAAGCAATGTATCTCGGATCTTTGGTATTGATTTCGGAGCATCTTGAATTATTGTTTCCGTATTACATCTCGGATACCTTATTTCTGATGGATTCCATCTCGGATCGCAATCCAGATTGCCATCTCAGACTATTGTTTCGAATTGGGTACTGTTCCGAGTTGAGCTCAAAAAGGTGGAAAGTTAACCGACTGAGTAGTAACCATTTTGGTAGACTGAAATTGATCCGTAAACAATTTTACAAACCCATTGCACGGTTAGAGTCGTGTGATTTTTAGGAAAAACAATTGGACACTATATATCATTGGTTTCGTATCGATGAGACGAGTCTAACGCTAATTCTCCATTAGTTAACTTATAATGTGTCTAATTTACAAGACTCTAATTCGAGTATAAGCTTAACACCTAAAGACACTAGCTAAGCTTGGTGTTGGTATCAAAAGAATTGACACGTATTGAATGTAGAGTAGAACGTATGCATGACGATATCAGGATCTTGTGGAGTATCCATAGTTTCTACTCACTCACACTTTAATTCACTTGCCTGATTCATTCTTGAGACGTTCATGCTTGAAGTGGCCTTCATGCCATACTTAACATCCTTGTTTTTGGTTGAGTCTTACTAACTTATTGGTTTCTGTTTTGTGTCTTGATTCACCACACTTCTACTCTTGGCACTTTTACAAGTACCCTCATGAGGAAATTTTCACTTATCACATTTAGGATTTAGTAAGTTGTTAGCATATTTCTTGGTGCTAGCATCAATTATGGCAGTACTTGCCTTCGTTTCTATCATCACGTGAGTTCCCTTTCGTTTATTACTCACTCTCAATCCTGCCTTAAGGGGTGTGTATTTTCGGTTCCCATCACTAGTATGTTCCACATGCGTTTCCTTCCTTTCTGTACTTTTCTTTTATATTTTCCCATTCTCACCGCATCCTTGGTGAGACTAACTGCGGGAGTTACTGTTTGAGTGATGAAGGTAGGGAGGGATGATGTGGTCATGTTTTGGTTCTTAGAGGCTAAACCCCAAATGTAGCGCTCAATGCGTTTGATATCAGGTGTTCCCCAATATGGACAATGTTGGTACATTATGTCTATTACTTACGTCTAGGATATGTCTGTATTGAAATGTTTATTTTATTCATGTTTGTATTGGCTCGTACGAGTGACTCTCAGTCACTCGTACGAAGCAGTTACTCGTACGACCAACGTCTCTGTTTAACACACTCTAGTACGAGTCATGTCGACCTATAAATAGACGAGTGTTGTGTCACAGTGTAGGTGTCAGTTCAGTTGGCACGGCAAAGCCCTGCTGATTCGTTTACTCGCGTATGTACTTGCACATCATTAATACAATCAGAAGCAGTTAAACAGTAAGATCTTTTTGTTCGTTTTGTCAACCTCTCTAGCAATGAATTCCGCCTCTGCTAGCTGAGTTAGATCAGACCGGTTGCTCATCGGAGCAGCCCGATCCTCGTTCACAAGTGGTATCAGAGCTTTGAGGTCTGATCTTCTGACAAACGTCAAGTAATTGCAGGCTACCAACTGTTTCAGACTTAGATTCACTTTCTTCTTCTACACATTCCCGAACTGAACTGGATTTTGGATGAATTACGGACGAAATGGACTAGGATTCTAGGAATTCACGTTAAACTACATTTTCAATCCTTAACAATTTCAGATCTAAAATCGAACTTAATCATGTTAAAATCGGTAAAATTCATCCGTTTGGAGACTTAGGTGTTTCGGACGAGTAGAGAGACCACTCGCACGAACAACTTTCTTAAAATTTGAATCATTCATAGGAACAAGCAACCAGAAGTTCCTAAAAATTACAAGTTTCAAAATTTACAAGTGTGATTCGCACAAACTATACATCCTACGAGCATCTCGTTCGTGCGAGTGAAAAAGTCATTCGTACGAGTTGCATTTTTGGTTCACACGAGTTACTTGTTAAGTCATCTTTGTCCGTACAAATTTCTGATTCGTACGAACGAATCTCAATCGCATGAATTGGTTTATCATCCGCACGAAGGAATTTTTCGTACTAATCAGTTTGTTCGAAAAGTGTGTTTTTGAATTTTCACAGAAAACGTCTAAAGAATTTTACAACACATTTGCTACATCGACTGTCACAAACACAGCGGCTCAGAACATCAATCTCGAGAATGAGATGGGAACAATGACCTAACCGCCAAAGTTAATGAATCTAGAAGACTTCGACATCCGGAGTGAGCGGTTCATGAATTGGGTCCAGGCAAATCACTTTACTTGCTGGTTCGCTATTGAAGACAAAATATCAAGCTCCGGTAGGTGAAAATGGCTTGAGAAGACTTTAGCTCAACTCTCGGATGTTGAAAGGTAAAGGTTCATAAACGAGAAGAAAATGATGAATATTCTGCAACAATCCATTAAAGAAGATATTCTGGCTTTATTACAACATGATGATGAGATGATGCTCAATCATTGTGGAATGCTCTGCAATTAATGTTTCAAGAAAGTGCACTGCTTCGAAAGAGTAAACGGGCGTTGTTGAGTAAAGAGTTTGATTTCTTTACGCTGATTAAAGGAGAGACTATGAAGCAACTAATCAAAAGATACTGTCATTTGGTGGTTCAGATGAAGAGAATGGGAATCATGAAGACCAACGAAGAACTTGTTGATAAGTTGGCATATTCTCTACGAAGGGCGAATGGTCTACTTATCTGACCATATTGAAGAATGGAACCCGAGCATGGTAATTTCTCATTACCACGTTTCATTGAAAGACTAGAGGGACATGAACTCGAAATGCAGAAGATGGCAAAGAATAAAACCGTTCAAGTTCAACAAGATGTTAATATGTACTTCAAGAATAGTTCTGCTGCTCAAATTCAGTCACCGAAGATCCAGACAGCTTTCAGCGCCTACAGTTCGCCATGTACACCATTAAACCAGAACAGTGGCTTTCATTCCTTTCCATCAGTTGATCCTAACACGCCTTCAAGCCCACAGTCATCTTATGGTTCAAACCTGCCCTAGATCAACCAGACTACTCAATCTCATCCTAATCAGAGAGTATTACAGTGCAAAATTGCTGTAGATTTCCATGAATACGTAGAATTTCGATGAAAAGACCGTGAAGCAACACATGTCTTTACTAGCTTCGGATGGTATAATCTAGTCGTAGGAAAAATTGGAAACTTAGAAATGACACGAGAAGATTACGATCAGATAGATCCAGTTGAAATGGAGCTGATTGACATCAAGTGGTGTATGGCATCGATCGGTCAACGCGCACAGAGATACATGGAGATAACTGGAAAAGACAACTTGGGAGGTCTGGATGGAAAACTTGGGTTTGATAAATCCAAAGTTACTTGTTTTAAATTTCGGGAGAAGGGACACTTAAGCATTAATGTCCGAACATAGAGGTTCAGGGTAACCATAATCCTTTTGACGATGATTACTACAAGAGAGCAATCTATCAGCATCCTCAGCAAAGATCTCGAATGGTGCCGATCGAAGACAAACAACCAGAAACCAAAGATAAAGCACTGGTGGTGACTCAAGAAGATGATGGCTTCAACTGGAACAAATATATATCAAAGAATGAAAGTTTGGCTTTGGTTTCCGAGACCATTGACGAACCTGAAGAAGAATCAGGGCATCTTTTGACAAGGTCCCGAAGATGACGATTTCAATTATCACACATCGTCAGAGGAGGAGGAACTTTTGAATAGTCCATTTAAACACCTCTTGCCTAATGATATCTTAAAAACCTTTGCAGGTAATTTTGCACCAAGTCAGCAATCATCATGCGAAGAACAAAAGAAGCCAATTGATGAAGAAAAAGTCGATGAAAAGATGGAGAAGTTGTCAGAAGACATCATCAAAGCATGCATGGCAACTGGCAATGAGGTAAATGAGTCTAAGAGTGAGATTGTGTTTGAAAAACTGTGTCTTAAACGTGCAGAGCCATGTAGTGATTGTCTTGTAAAAGACACACGATATGCTAAACTCCAAAGTTTAACAGATAATTTGTCTAGTGATTACAAATCCACTAAGGAAGCATATGAAAAATTAAGTGCCTCTGTTAAACAATATAATAAAGCACTCCGAGAAAATGACGCAACACTTTTGATTCTCAAAGCGACAGTTATGGACAAACAGATGGCATTAGCATTCATCTGAATACTATCGTGAGCTAAAAAGTGAGCTTGAAAAGATAAAAATCGAATCTAAACGGATTAACAAATTGTTAATTAGTTATTCAACAAGCTCGTACGTCATTGATCACATTCTGCTCAAAATTGAAAATAATGATGAATCTAAAAATGGTGAAACTAAAAGTGCAAGTTACGATCGTATTCCACCACCCATGTGGAATAGCTACGCATGCAAAAAGCCTTCTGGGGTGGAAAAGGCGCTTAAATTAAAGTTGAAAACTGAACTGTCAAATGAGCTGCCTGTGAACATGGACGTAACGAACACCAAATCTGAAGGAAAATGTGACTCTGAAGTGGTGAACACAGTGGTTGAAAATGTGTTAAAAAATGAATCTGAAAATTCTGAGTCTGAAAAATCAGAAAAGTTTGAGTCTAATGATATATCGGAAGATAGTTTAAATATTGATCCAAATGTCATAGCTTACAAAATGAAAGGATTGATAAACTATATTCGGATGAGGCTTTTTGATCCAAAACGTGAACATGAATCGTTTGGATAAAATGTTCAAGCTTAGGGAGGTAAGTCATGCTGATTTAGATAAACATGATGTATCTTTATACTCTAAATCAAAAAGTGACAACCGACCCTACTATCACAAAAGTAGAGATTATCCAGAAAATAAACGGGCAGGTTTGGGCTTCCAGAAGAAAAAAATGATCAACAGGTCCCAGAAACTAAACTTTACAAAGAAAATCAACTTTGTTTTTCGGACAACAACCGAAAAAGAAAAGGAAATCATCAGGACACAATTAAACGATATTTTTCATAAAGAGAAAGAGAACAGGAAACAAGTTTTGGATACCTCTGTTCATAAGGACAGCAGGACGTGTTATAATTATAAGAAAGTTTGGCATATCGCACGATATTGCTCACAAACAATTCAAAAACCAGTTTCTAATCCTAGAAAGTTCACCAATGATGAAAAACAAAAAGCACCCATGTTTGAACCAAAACAAATCCTAAAAAGAAACAACGAATCCCACAAAAATGTTAAACCAACTATTCAACGTCACTCTAAATTTGAAATTGGTGAAACATCAAACAAAAATCGTCAAGTGGATTCCAATTCAAAATTTTATGCTAAGAAGGCTAAATTACAAACGCGAAAATGGGTTGCCAAAGTCAAAACATCCAGGGTTGAAAAAAAACCTTCTGTTCCACACAAAACCGAGATTAGAAAGAATGATAAAAACAAAGTAGGTCCGAAATTCGACATTCCAAACCCACCCAAGACCAACAGGCTTGGGTTTCTTTGTTTAAATAGTCTCTTCATCATGTGTGCAGGGGCTCCAGCATTCGATAATGTCAAAATGGATAATGGATAGTGGAGCTTCTCGCTACATGACAAGGATGCTTGCGTTGCTCAACGACGTTAAAGCTATCCGAGGAGGGTACGTAGGTTTTACAGGGACGCAGGGAGGTAGGATTGTAGGTGAAGGAATTCTCACGAACGGAGTCCTATCATTTAACAAAGTGACTACATCGCAGAGCTTGAGAACCATCTTCTCAGCATTTCGAAAATTTGTGACATGAAGTTCACAACGCATTTCAACGATAAAGAATGCTTGATCTTAAAACCCGGTTTCAAGATTCTGAAGGAATAGATTCTAATGCGTGCTCCGCGAGAGAATGATTTATATGTTCTTGAGATGGGTATCGCTTCTACCACATAGAAGAAAGTTCAATGCTTTGTATCTAAAGCTACAAGAAAGAGTCTATTATGTGGCATCGAAAAATGGAGCACATTCATCTACGAAAGATGAATTATCTTGTGCATAACGACCTAGTGGAGGGCGTTAATTTGAAGAACTTTCAACTATCTGATTATTTTCTGAGCTGCAAAAAGGGGAAGCAGCATAAGAAATCACACCCAAGAAAATTGTTGAATTCTATCAAGCTACCACTAGAAAGGCTACATATGGATCTATTTGGACCAGTCAACGTCAAAAGTATTTCTGGTGATCTATACTGCCTTTTCGTTACATATGATTATTCACGATTCTCATGGTATTCTTTCTGGAGAGCAAAGACGAATCTTTTGAAGCTCTAATGATTCTCTTCAGAAAACTCGAAAACCTATATCACTTGCCAATCAAGAGAATCCGCAGTGACAACGGAACATAGTTCAAGAACAAGAAGATGCTAGAATTCTGCAATGAAAAGGGGATTCTTCATGAATTCAGCACCGCCTATACTCCTCAAGAAACTGGGGTAGCGGAACGTAAGAACCGCACACTGATCGAGACTGCCAGAACAATGTTAGCCGATTCGAAATTGCTAATAAGTTACTTGAGTGAAGCAGCCGCATCAACTTGTTACACCTTGAATCGTGTGTTAACAGTTAAGCCTCATAACAAAATGTGTTTCGAGTTACTAAATCAGCTAAAGCCCAACCTTGCATTTTTGGAACTTTTTGGATCTCCGTGTACGTATTGGACCCGGATGGTAAATTTGGAGCCAAATACTTGGAAGGATTTTTCCTCAGTTACGCTACTCCTCAGAAACGTGTTTTCTTGCCGAGTCTGAACCAGATCATTATTGCGCAGCATGTTGATTGTCAAATATATATGATGCCAACACAGAAACCTGGGATCTATGGCTGTTTAACTACGATGGATTGTGGGATTCATTTGACCTACCAGATGTGCCATCAGATGAATAACTTGTTATGCTCTTTCGGCAGCATCAAAAATCTACTCAAGAACAACTATCTAGACCATTGGTGATTTCTACATCACTTCCTGTCAACATGTGTGATGTTGGTCAAAGCTCTTCGCATCTAGAATCTGTACCTGCACCAAATGTCAATATTGTCGAATCATCTGCCCAACCGAATGCTGACTCTAATCGGGAACCGACTTTCAACGATGGTGGATCCAGTTCCGATGAAGGACCTGAGCAGATTGAAAGCTTCTTGAACAAACAGGCTGAACAGTCAAATGCCAGGAATGAAGCTTCTTCATCTGTACCGGTCGTTGATGAAGTTCTCACGAATTCGCAACCGCAAGTAGATGTTCCAATAGAAGTGATGCCAAGGACACTTTCATATCATCCTTCAGAGAATATTATAGGCAGCTTACAAACGGGAGTGCAAACTCGCAATCATGATCAACAAGGATCTAAGCTGTTTTTATACTCGTATTGCTCCACTTCAAACCAGACTTTCTAATAGTTGTTTTGTTTCTCAGGTTGAGCCAGGAAGCTGGAAAGACGCGTTAAAGGAAGAAAGCTGGGTGGACGCGATGCAAGAAGAGTTGCTTCAATTCCAGAAACTAGGAGTCTGGAAGCTTGTTGACCTGCTCGATCATCACAAAAAGGTAAACACTAGATGGGTCTTCAGATGCAAACGTGATTATAGAGGGATTATCGTGCGCAACAAAGCTCTACTTGTGGTACAGGGTTTCCATCAGTAAGAAAGGATAGATTACACTGAAGTCTATGCCCCATTCGCCCGTCTTGAAGCAATTCGCATATTCTTGGCCTTTGCCTCATGGAAAGGGTTCAAGGTGTACCAGTTAGACGTCAAATCTGATTTTCTATACGGTAAAGTTAAAGAGGAGGTATATGTCGGCCAACCACAGGGGTTCGTCGATCCAGTGCACAAAGACAAGGTTTACCTTCTGAACAAAGGCTTATATGGTCTGCACCAAGCCCCAAGAGCTTGGTACGAAACGTTATCCATTACCTTAGAGACAACGGCTTTATAGAGGAACTGTAGATTCTACTCTTTTTATCAAGGAAGTGGATGGGCATTTAATCATTGTACAGATATATGTGGATGATATTATCTTTGGATCGACAAATGACAAGCTGTGTAAAGACTTTGAAGAAGTCATGAAGCACAAATTCAAAATAAGCGCGATGGGGGAGATGAAGTTCTTTCTAGGACTTCAGGTCGATCAGTTGCCTGATGGTATCTTTATCCATCAGACGAAGTATGTTCATGACATATTGGAGAATTCAATATGACAGGAGCTAAACCTACATCAACCCCATTAGCTCCAACTCACGACATTTGTCCAGAACTTATTGGAGAAAGAGTTGACAGACTTTATATCGCTCAGTGAAATCTAAGAGAGTCACACCTGCTCGCCGTCAAACATATCATGAGATATTTGAAGGGTTTTCCAGCACCGGCTTGTGATACCCATGACATGACGACTTCAACCTTGCGGGATACTCGGATTCTGATTTCGGTTGCTGCAAACTGAATATCAAATCTACGATGGCTGGTAGCCAGTTCTTCGGAACCCGTTTGGTAATGTGGCAATGCAAGAAACAGACCGTGGTCGCTCTCTCTACTTGTGAAGCTAATATGTTTCAGCATCCAACTGTTGTGCCCAGATACTCTAGATTCAATAGCAGATGAGAGACTTCGGACTGCAATCTCTTGATACGCCAATATATGTATATAACCATGCCGTGATCGATATCATAAAAACTCATGGCAACACTCATGCACTAAACATATCCAGATTCGACACCACTTTATCCGTGACTGCTACAAGAAAAAGTTGGCTAGAATTGAGAAAATCCATACTTATGACAAAAAAGCAGATTTTTATACCAAAGCATTTGATAAAACGAGATTTAAAAATCTTTTAAAATTTAATGGTTTAAAAAATCTGACATCAAAGGATATACACAAGGTTGAGTTTGAGGATGATGACGACTTGACGTGAATTTTTCATCGGTTATACGTATTTCTGTACATTCTTTCTTAAAATTCTAAAAATCAAAAATATGTTTTTGATTTTAGGGGGAGAAATATTTGGGGAAAATACAAAAACATTATAAAATTCAAAAGGAGTTTTTGTGAAAAAGAGTGATCATATTACATCAAAAAGACAGTCACAGTATGCTAAAGAATAAGAATGTTAAATAAGTGATTAAATAGGTCTTACTGAGGATGTGCATGTAGGCTTCACTCGTTCAGTAAATTGTTTTCAAGATATAAACCTAAAATAAAAATTCAATAACTTGTGGGATAACATCTCTCGAATATATGAACTTAGTACTCCGAAATTTCGTTTGAGAGAATCCAGATTCTGCGATACTAGGTCTTTATATTTAATCGATATCTGGAATATTATCCGAGTTCTTCTGATTTTGCCATTATGCTTCACTCATTCAGTAAATTATTTTCAAGATATAAACCTAAAAGAAAAACCTAATAACTTGTGGGATAACATCTCTCGGATATATGGACTTAGTACTCCGAAATTTCGTTTAAGAGAATACCAGATTCTGCGATACTAGGTCTTTATATTTAATCGATATCTGGGGTAATATCCGAGTTCTTCTGATTTTGCATGAGCAATGGCCTAGATCTTGTATAATACTTTACGCATTATTCGCCCAAGCTGCATAAAAAATGAATTTGTCATAAACATTTGCGACATCTGCAGTTCAAAAGATTCCTTTAAGGAACACCACCTAAAGATGAGCCTTCATCTCTTTGTTTGTATTGAAATACTAACCTGAGCTCTCAAGGTCTCGCATTTCACCCATTTATAGATATCAATTGGATATATTCACCTGTGAAATGAAATTCTGGGAATCTCGATGCGGGAGTATATTCGAAGATGGGAAACACAGTTATCATGTTCCGAATATTACTTAACATATCTTGAAACAGTTGAGGAACGAGAAGAGGTTTACTGGCAATCTAAGTAAATTTGGTTAAAATCTTAATGAGTATACCAAGATTAACGGTACTGGGGATTTGTTAAATAGTTGATATGATTTTCTTAACACAGAACTCACAAAAATATGTTTACTGTTTCGATAAAATTCTAAATCCCAAAAAGATTTTCAGTTTCTTTAGCTTTGTAGTTTTATTTTTAGTCTACCGATGTTGAAAACACTGATGGTTGAAATCATGACGACATCTTACTGAGTGAAAGCTGAAAACCATGGGTTGGGAGCTAATCTTTATCAGAATTTTCTTGAACGTCAATAAAGTTCATTAATTTGAAACTTTACAATTTAAAATAAAATCTGTTATGGTAAAAAATGGTCAACCAAGGTCATTAACTTGGACTTAGTAGGCAAATCGGATAACCAGGGTCATTAACTTGGACTTGGTTAACCGAGTGGGTTTTACACAGATAAAATTGGATAAAATAAAAATAAAAATTTAAAAAATTCAAAAAGTTTAAAAGTTTAAGAACTGATTTGTACGAATCACACTAATTCGTAAAACTGAGGTTTGGTTTCATTCGCATGAACCGATGGTTCGTACGAACGGCACCTAACTAGTATAAAAGGTTGCTTATTTCGCATGAATAACCTTTATTCACTGTGCGAATTGAGAGAGTTTTTTGTGCGAACACGTTCTGAACTTCACCTTTCTTGACAATCTCTGTGTACTATTACATTGGAGAGGTTGATCCTCACACCTCTTATAATGGGAAAGGTAATTTTGCTGAATCTAAGCAGTTATAATGCCGAAATGAATCAAACGGACATAAAACATAGATTAGGGAGATTGGACCAGTAAAACTTAAAACTAACCATAAAAACGTTAATATCGGCCTTAATAACCTATAAATGGACTATCAATTTGTTAAAATCTACATGTTTCAGATTCGGTTTAAACTTGGTGTTTTTGGAGCGGCTCATGATTCGTACGAAGAGGTTGTTCGTATGAAACAAGGATTTTCAATGTTATATTATCTACATTCGTACCGATGGGCTGATTCGTACGAAGCAATCCTTAAATGTTAAATTTCAAAATTACCTTAAATGCTGATGATTCGTACGAAGATGTGTTCGTACAAAGCAGGTTTGGGTAAACATGTTTAAAATTTTTCTAACTCTTGAACCATCCGTACGAAGTAGTGATTCGTACGAATGATCATATGATTTAAACTTGTGAATTTATCTAAGTGTTGATTCGTACAGTAGGTGGATCGTACGAATGATGTTATGAGTTTGAATAGTTTTAAAATTTTTATAATGGTTTGTTGCTTTCTCTGTGTACAGGTCAAGATATCGTCTTTTTCGCCTTTACACAACATCTGTTGTTTGATAGACGAAACTATTCCAGAGATCGTAGCTTACCGTGATGTATTAGATTTTCTTAGCCGTATTCGAATCACGAAGGCACTTACAGATCGTCACACTGTTTATAGATCACATGTTGATTTTTTCTGGAACGCTGCTGAGTATAGTGCTGAAGATAACGCGATTGTGTCAGCTATAAAGATTTATGATGTAGATATTCCGGTAAAGATTACTGAAGAATTGATTCGTATAGTTCTGGACTTCAAAGATAACGAAGATGATCCTACGGGTTTTTCTGAGTACATGGTCAAAGGATGCTTTTATCGGATGGGATATGCTGGTTTCGTGAATGCTGCACCTTTTAAGAAGGGGAATCTGAGCGCACCTTTTTGTTATATCGCACATGTCGTTGCTCACGCTCTTAGTCACCGGAAAGGAGGATTTGATGATTTAGTTGACTATCAGATGTGTATGATCACAGTACTAGTCCTGAACTTGCCATATAACTTCTCAAAAGTTATTTTTACTCAGATGGTGCAAAATATTCAACGAGAGAAATTCTTACAGTATCCGTGATTTGTCCAGATGTTGTTAGACTAGCTACATTCGAATCTAAAGAAGAAGAAGGAGGATGTGCTTAGACTGGAACATATGGATGTCTATGCTAAAGAAGATGAATTCACACTTGAAGGCATTTCCTAATGCGAAACCTGTTTTTCGTACGATCGTAGACCAAGATTATATTTCTCCGACACCTGGCAAGTGGAGAAAAGATGATAGACGAAAGTGTAGAGTTGACTGCTTTAGCTAGTTTTGTTGCAAAGCGCAGTCCTTGGTTTATCAAAGATGGTGTCTAAACATAAAGCTACAGCTACTACTTCTGCATCAGCACAACCAAGAAGAAAGCTGCAGCAGAAAGTTCTGGTTTGTGAGACGAACCAGACACTGAAGAGAATGTTGAGGATATAGCAGCTGATATTGAACGTCAGGCTTTCGGAGAAGGTAAAGCAGCTGAAGATGTTTCGTCTTCGAGCACAAACTCTGACGAAAGAAGGGCTGTTGAAAAGAAAAGAGCGCAAAAGATTGAGAAAAAGCTTCAAGCTGAGCTGAAGAAAAAGGCTGAGGAACGAAAGCGTAAGGCTACAGAGGAGGATGATATTACTTATGTTCCTTTAGGTTCTGATCCTGATACTCCTCTGCAAGCACCTGTCAAGAAAAAGGCTAGAAGGTTTAAGCGTTCAGCATCGAGAAGTTCTAAGTCTCCAACCATCTGATCTAAAGAGACTATATCAGAACAAACAGTTGAAGAGGAATTTGTGTAACGAGTCTGCTCAGCAAATGCCAACTTTGCCACCACAACAGGCTCCACAACCGCCACCACAACCAACGTCACAGCAAACTCCACCATAGCCAACACAGCAAGCAGCTTCACAACAGCCAACACGCAACAACCACCACGAACTACTCAGACTTCAAAGTCCCATTTCGACTTTGATTTTGATTCTGTGATATTCCTAGGGGTGAAGATTTTTCTTTCAATGACCTACGTGTGGTAGAAGAATGAGTTTGTTTGAAAGATATTGACAAGGAACTTGGAGTGAACATAGCTGCTGAAATCGATGGGATAGAACACACTGAGGCGAACGTGCTGAAGAGACGTCTTATGAAAGAGCATCATGCAAGGGAAGGAAAGCAAAGGTTGTGAGGCTATATCGTTCAATGAGCCGTGTTGAAGGAGTCTTATGAAAGAGCAGTCAGATGCACAGGGAAAGGGAAAAGCAAAGGTTGTTAAGGATCCTATTATCGTTCAAACTGAGCCCGAAGTTGAATCTTCGCTAGTTACATGTACAAATATTGTGGTTTATCAGGAGCCGAACAGGTTTATACTTATTGGGAAGCCGATAGATGTTGATATTGACTCGTTAGATCTTTCTCAGAGACATCGTGACTGGTTGTTAAAGAAAAGGCTTGAAAAAGAATTGAAGAAGCCGTTGAAGATTTGAGGAGGAAGCTGAGAATGATAATGCAGAGATAGATGATGATGTGTCTAGTAATTCTGATAGTGATGATGATAATGATGAATGTAGGAGGAACAGTTGTACAAATTACTGATTCAAGCGTTGATGAAGAAAATTTTTTTTAGTGTACCTCAACGACTATGCTAATCAGGCTACTAAGGAAGGAGTTAAAGATTGAGTTGAAGAATCTGTAGATGCTCAGCGGGCAGGAATCTTCATGAAGATTGACTTATCTACCGTTCCTATCGTGCAAAAACCAAAGATATTTTATCTTGAGCATGATGTGGAAGAAGGGGAATTTGTTCACAGCTACTCGAAAGAGGAGATCGCCGAGATGTTGGGAGTGAATGAAGAAAATTTTGAATTTGATTTTGAGAATGAGCTAAATGAGATAGATGCATTCGAGCCGAATGATTACGTGTTTGAGAATGTTGAAGACGCGAACATTTATAACAGAGTTGTCGTGGAGGATGATTCTTATGACGATGCGAATATTGCTGATCAGAGTACAGATGACTCCCCAACTTTTGCTGAATTATTTGTAGCTGAAAATTCAGATGTGTTGAGGCGCAAGGTTGCAGAAGCTACAAAGGAAGGTACTATTCCTCACCAATTAAACAATGCTGAAATTGCTGAACAGAAGAAAAAGTGGTTTAGGAATGCACCAACCGAGCGTAAGTTCAAGCGTCCCCTAGCATTTTTTACTCGTGACGCTGACATATCTCTAGGGGATATCATTAGCTGGGGTTGGATCGGGAGCTGAATGTCTATGCGATCAAGAGGGAGTTTGGGATTAAGTATTTCTGATATCTACGCGACATCAAGTCCTTTCCTTTCTGGGATATTAAAGAATTGGTGCAGACAAAGATGATAAATCTCAAGATGAAGTTTCATGACCAAAGGCTATGGAAATTGATCAAGCTAGAGTATTTACACGGTTTTACTCAATGGAAACCTCACTTTCCTCAGTGCATCACAAAGATCGATCCAGTGACAAAGGAAAAAGATGTAGCGCTCGTCGTAAAAAGGCCTAAAGTGATGAAAAATATGCCTATGTTACGAATGGAGCATGAATTTTATACAATCTTCAAGTGGTGGTATTACGACTCAAATACAGGAGAGGCTGTCATCTGTGTGCACCCAGACGAAGATTCGTGGAATATTGCAGAGGAGCTGACTGAAGCCGTTATAGCCCACAAACGAATATATGGGTTATGGTGTGGCATTCGAGTGCTAGACCCTGTGTGGCTAGTGAACTGCACAAAGAAGGATATTGAATGTCTATTCTATAGCAAGATCAGTTTTGAGGAGAAGGATGAAGAACAAGCTCTCCGATTCTAGAAGATTGTTAATGCCCGCTTTGCCAATGATATTCAATCAGGATCGACATGGAAAACTTCGTGGAGGAAGCTTGAAGACAGAACACAAAAGAAAGAGAAGAACGAAGCTCAGATTGCGGAGCGTGCTCCTATAGCATCGCTTAGGAGCTTTCGGTTTGGCAATACAGTGAAACGACCTCCTCCAACAGATCAAACGTTGATTGCATTTGAGGAGAGTCACAAGCCACCGAAGAGATTCTTTGGACGTTAGAGTCAAATTGTTTGAAGACTTTTTGAAGACTATCCAGACTGCGACAACATCCAAGGGGGAGTTTGTTGGTGCATTATGTCTATTGCCTATGTCTAGGATATGTTTGTATTGTTTATATGCCTTAAGTGTCGAATGTATATATGATAATGTTTATTTTATTCATGTTTGTATTGGTTCGTACGAGCGAAACAGGTTGGCTCGTATGAGGCAGTTACTCGTACGACCAACGTCTCTGTTTAACACACTCCAGTACGAGTCATGTCGACCCATAAATAGAGGAGTGTTGTGTCAGAATGTAGGTGTCAGTTCAGTGGTACGGCGAAGCCCTGCTGATTTGTTTACTCGCGTCTGTACTGGCACGTTATTAATACACTCAGAAGCAGTTAATCATTAAGATCTTTCTTGTTCGTTTTTTCAACCTCTCTAGCAATGAATTCCACCTCTGCTAGTTGAGTTAGATTAGACCGGTTGCTCATCGGAGGAGCCCGATCCTCGTTCACAAACAACCCTTGAGAAATCGTGAAAGCGTCGAGTGTAACCAACAACGTTGGCTGCAATCATTATCAAGTTCTAGGGTCTCGTTTCTACCCTTGGAATTCCAGTCAGCGAGCAATACTCTTCTCGCATAAGATTTTTGAGTTCTTCAATTCTACTGAAGGATTTCACCAAGTTAATATTGCATTCAGAAGGAGACTCTTTGTTTACCTAATCCTTTACTCAGGAGTGCATTTACTAGCATTGCTAACCGACTCTGTTGTCTTTATTTAGCGGACCTAACCTACCGCACCTCTCACACCAATGAGGTCTCGCGGCTTACAGTCCGGGAAGGCCTTCAAATTTTAAACCTTGTATGATCGCATCTTCAGGTTGTAGCGATGCCATACGTTCCCAATCTATTGGGATCAGAACCATTTGAACTACCGGTGCCATCAGTTTCGCCACTAGTGTCGACTAAGTTACCCTCATGTCGTGCAATTTTTGCAACCGTATGTCCTTCTGTAAGAACTCTAGTTCGGATTACTTAGTAAGTTATGGATTAACTAACCCCTTTTGGGTGTAGACCTTCCTTTTGGCGCCATGTTTCTTCTTAATACCCAAGATTAAAAGAAGCTAGACATATATTTAGATAAATATAGGCTACCATGCGCCGAAGAATAAAGAATGCCATCGGTCATAGAAACCTCAAGATTGCATTGTCATACATGTTTTAGACAATGACAACGTGAATAACAATAATCCAAAATTTGTGGTACCTCTTGCATGTATCGGCCATATGTCTAATTGGAAAGGAAATAACTCGTTGAGGAGGAGAAACCAAACGGTCATCTCCAACCTTATAGCATGTACTCCATACTTCGTGGACTTTGATCGTCCAAAGTAGGAAAAAAAATCCTTCGCTACACCAACCCGTGTGACGAATACACTGATATCCCTTGAGCTCCACTAGCTCCAGCTAGATTATTATAATTTCTATATATATCGAATAGATTGCAATGAGGGTGTTGAAGCATGGCTCGTGCCACACCATCCCTTGGAATAAGACAAATGTCAAACGACGGAGTTTAATGTAATCTCTTTCCAACAAATAAGATGAGGTGCCATAGACACCATGGAACCAACCCATGTAAAAGAACTCTAGATCGTTGAGGAAATGTCCTCCTTGGGTGGCCAACCAGTTTTTGTTTGTTTAGATGACTAGTCTCAATCGACTCGTGATATAGATCGAATGTTAGATGCGAACAAATACGTATGGTGTTTCTATATCGTAGGGTGTTATAATAACCACCCTGGTTAGTGTCCTACTAGATAGAAACTCGAACAACTTTACAATTTCGAATGGGTAGTGATCTTTAACTTGACCCGCATAGCCCACCAAGATTCTAAGCCACTGCAAGTTATTATTACATGGGCCCCGTAATAATAAATTGCCTTGCATGGTCACCCTGGTGTTCTATCGTTCAATGACGGTGATCAGTCAGAGAGACGACACTATTGTCAACATACCTCCAACATAGAAGGGACCTTCGTGATGCTCCATGTGTTATCTTCCCTTGACATTACTCGCGAAGGACACGTCGTTAGACAAATTTTGAAATAGAGAGAATTTGCAACAATATCAACTAGAGGGGAACCTTCAAGATGAGTACTTCACCTTCCTTGTCTGGACAAGAGTGTCATTATTAATGATTAATATGGGTCACAGGGACCTCGTCCCACTAATAGAGTTGTCATCCAAGGCTACCACTTCCGCCTCTTCATCGCTACCGAAGCCAGACATCTCCGCATTCGCGGGAAAAGCAACCACCTTATGTGGAATTGATCCTAAGGTCTCACTTAGGAACCACGTTTCACCAAAAGCTCCGCAATAGATGCGAGGTCGATGTTCTCATTGTGCGAGTCAAGGAAGATAAAATATCCATAGTCGAAGGTATTTCGTTCTTGGAAAAATATTCCGTACAACACATATATAAATAAATTATATATATATATAATCACATAAAATCCCATCTAGCCAGGATTTCTATCTTTTGTAACGTGTCCACGACACATAGTCTTATAATGTAATGTGTCTATTTCTCATAGACTAATCATGTATTGATCCTTTTTCATTACTTCTGGCTGAGCTCGTGTAATAGATCCTCATGTTATCGTGACACAATGAAAACCTTTTGTCATTTTTTTGTCATAATTCTGAAAACATTTTTGTTTTGTTATAAACTTTGTTTTCATGTGAGAGCGCTTAGTGATTGTAGACCAAACTTTAATAAAAGTTTTTCCACGGTTCACTACAATCGGAGCTCTGATACCAATTTGTCACACCCCGGTCGTAGCGGAAGCACAAACGTGTGACTATAAGATAATCATTGCATCCAATCATGTAAACAACTGTAAATCAACAACGATGCCATGCTTATAACAACTTGAAATCAATGTTTAAAAGTTTCCAAAAGTGAAATCATGAGTTTCCAAATAGAGTCACATTGTCATAAAAAATATGGTTTGAAATACATTAGATCATAATAGAAGATTGTTTTCATCATAAAAGCATGTTGAGGTTTTGACTCCTATATACCCATACGAGGTTGGGATATAAGAGAAAAATCCTCCAAAAGGTGGCATTCATTGTCATGTCATTTCCCATATCCCGAGGTGTATCACCGGCTCAAGTCTTGTGTCCTGAAATACAAGTAATTTTAAAAGTCAACATAAAGTTGGCAAGTTCATGTAGTTATTGTTTTCTCATAAAATGTCATGCTTGAATCCAGTAATGAAATCTGAGTATGTTATTAGCATACATGGAGTTTAAGGATCTATCAGTGTGTAGCTAGCACCCTAACATATGTGCCATAGGTAAGTAACCAACCCGAGACAACCCTTGACATCATTTGGGATCACAAAATCACTATGAAGGGTATACCAACCATGAGTTGAGCGTGCCTCAAACTCTATAGATCTATACCTTTTGCACCTTAATGGTTACTCTTGTAATCATCCTACTTACACACATTGATCGTCTTATCAACTAACCCCATAGCTAACATACCATTTGTTATGACATGTATTCCCCCTAGATAGTTTTAAAACAAAACTTTGAAATAATTGAAAGGAGGGACATGAACTCATAGTTTTGAGTTTCGTACTCGTATTACTCACCATTGGTGTCCGTACACGTGTGTAACCTACATGTGTATCGAGTTTATTAGACACCTAGGCCTCAAATACATTATATATATATATATATATACTGTTGTTCTTAGATCGTGTGTGAACCGGGCCTTGCCCTTCACATGTCCTCGTGCCTTGCACGCGTGTCATTGGGTCTTGACCATGTCATCTATGCCATTGGGCCTAGCTCTTGTTTTCTTGTCATTGGGCCTAGCCCATGTTTTATTGTCATTGGACCTACCCATGTTTCTATGTCATTGGGCCTAGCCCATGTAATTTATATCTTGGGCCTAGCCCATGTAACTTATGTGTTTTTGTGCTTTGTCCATATGTTTTATACATTTTGGGCCTTGTCCATATACTTTATGCTATTGGGCCATGCCCATATCTTTTATAAATTGGGCCTAACCCAAACTCATTTATAAGAGCCAACTTTTAATAAGTCGTAAACTTATAAAGTTTTACTAAGTATAGAGTGTAAGTATATATTTTATACCTCTAATAAATCACTTAGTAAATTCTTTTATGTTTTAACTTTCCGGGTTTTGATTTCGATAACATATATATGTTATGTGTCTAAATATATATTTTAGACTTGTCGTCGTCGTTTATAACATGCTTTTTCTTCGACATCGTCTGTCATCGTAATAACTCTTCGCGTCGGTGATTTATTCGTTGGTCGACAACGCGACATGAAATTGTGATGTTCGCCCATCGTCTGCATTGCTTCGTTTGTCCGATTATTGTTTCGACGTATTGTAAGAATGCATTTGTTTTAGTCACCAACACTTGATATTATTTTCAAGTGTTGTAGTATTTTGTAAGTAGTTGGGTATTTTTGTGGTGAATACCCTAAGCGTCTAAATACTTACACATATAATAAACATGTATTTATACAAAACCCTTGGTGACGAAATATGCATGCATACATTTATTTCCACAAGTAACTATATATATATTTATAAGGATTTCTTATTTATACTTGTATATATATATATATATATATGTATATGTATATATATATATATATACTTGTTGGACACTTGAGTGTTTAGGGTTTAACCCTTGTCATTAGAACTTACTTAATGATGATTTAAGTTACTAATCGCGTTTAGTACCACTAATCATCTCGTTAATCATATCTTAATCGCGATTAGATTGTTAGAAAATTTCGCCATAGTTTCCCCTAAACTATGGCGTTTTCCATGTTTTTAAAACGTATTTAAACCCTGTTTAAACTTATAATCAAGAACAAAAATTTATTTCAAGCTTTCAAATTATTTGTTTACAACTTATGTGTATCATCATCCATGGCTTTTTTGTAGTCACAATCTTACTAAAAATGTAATGTGATTTCAATATTTATTAACACTTTTAATTCACCACTTTTGTCATATCATTAAATCAAGTCTATTTCTTTAAACCTCTTGATTACTACACTTTTTAACATGGTTACATCTTAAATCATAATGTTTATTTCTTATAAAAATTATTCATGTGTAGTAAAATTATCTTTAAGTTGTAGTAATCTTCATGGATGATGTAGTTGATGATCTTGTTTAGATTTAAACATTATTATGTTTAAATCCTCATTTTCATACTTGTTCATACAAGATCATCTAACTTTTATACCTTACTTAAACTTAAACAACACCATCATGCTAACTAACTACCATATAAACACATAATCAACACAAAATAAACAATACATAGTGTTATTATTAAGGTGTGAGTTAGGGTTTTTAGGTTATCTTTTCTTCATTTTCAAGATGATCAACTTGTACATCATTAATCTAGACATAATAATAAGCTAGAATATGAAGGGATTTGCCTTACAATGGGTGCACAAGTTTGTGATGATCTTAGAAGGAAGATGAAGCTCCAAAGAAGCCCTAATGATCCTCCACCTTTGCTAGCTTCTTGAATGGTCTTGAAGAGGCTTTAAAGTGAGAATATGAGGTGGTTTATGGTGGCTAAATGGTGGTTATATAGTGGTGTTGTAGCTGTGGATTTTAGGGGAGAAAGATGGACAATGGTTTGAATTTTTCTAAGTGAAGAATGATGGAAATCTTATGTTGATTATTATATATATCAAACAATCTTTCAAATATCTTAACATAATCAACACACCATGCCTCCATATCTCACATTTTCAAAAAGCATCAAGTCGGTGTGGGACCCACTTGAGCCGTGAATCATGAAGGGGGGAGGGGTAAAGTGTAATTTTTTATAAAACATGCTTTATTTATTAGATATTTTAGCCATTATGTTAAGTATTGTGATTAGGGGCTTGATCTTACACTCGTAGTCTATAATTAGGGTTTAGGGTGTTATTATATGGTAAATCCACTTTATCCTCCAATATAAGTTTTGGATGACGGAATTGTCGTTAGATCGTTCAACGACGCAATATTCGCTAATAAACGAACTTAATTATTTGGTACCGGAAGCTTTTGTTTTCGACCACCACAATTGTCATGGTGTCTATTTAGTGCACTTTCAACCTAAAAATATGCATAACTAGTTCGCTAGACGAATATATGATGAGTTAGGATGGCCAAAATGCTTTTCATTCGATTGTTCGCTTGATATAGGCACTTATATATCCTACCATCGAACTTTTCCGGAAATTGTGTTTCCATGACCTCATGTTAGTTGAATGGATTCCGAGTTCCAAATGAGGCTTAACTAGCTCGCTAGATACACGAATGAGGCTATCGACCACTAAAATGTTCGTCGTTTCGACAAACGGTCAACTTCCGGTCGAATTGTGAACTGTTTGTCGAATGACCGGAAACGATGTCTTTTGTGCATTCTTGCTATCCTCACATTGTTTTAGGATGATTCACATTGTATTATTATTATTCTGACATCCAGAATCCACCGAAAGTATTGCGGACACACTGACATTTGTCGCCTTTTTGTTCGAAATGGACAATTTTGCAATTTAGGCGTTGTACCAGAAAGTTATATATTTTTGTAATGGGTGATCTCATATCAATGTTTTCATTTATATATGGACTCGGTTATGGCATTAACATGTCGTTATTCGTTGTTCTAATTCGTTTTAGCGGTTTTGCCGACACAAATAGCGCCACCGCAAATAGTGCGCCCAACACTTTACTTTAGGGCATTGTTTGGTTTGTTTCGCGTCGTAATGGAAACCTACATGTTATGATCTGATTTACTTGCCCTAATACTTAGGACATGACGTACGACTCAGTTACGCAATTAATTACAATAATATGCATGAGATTATAAAATAAAAATAGAGATTACATTGTACGTAATTACTGGTTATTTGCCATTTGTCACATATTAGTGGGGGAGAAAATACGCGCAACACTTTTTTCCCTTAGCTATAGTTTTATCCCACTAGGTTTTCCTGGCAAAGTTGTCAATGAGGCACCATCACTAAGCGTATTATAAGAATATTATACTATCTCATCATGTGGATATTCAAAGGGGAGTCTTATGAATACATCATTTAAAGTGATTCTCCACATCCTTAACTCTTTATGTTTACTGTTATATTAATGTACGAGCCTATAAATAGAGTCTTTGTATTTCATACTTATACTTCAAAAAGATTTACGTCCCTGATTCTCTTATTCTTCTCTCTATATTGCTAATAGGTTTAGTTGTTTTACAACAAAACCTTTAACATTTTCAACATCATATGTGATCAAATCACTACTCTAAGTTTGTAATTCCAAAACGATTAAAGTAATTCCAAACAAATCATGTGACTCCCGGCTATTTCGAGCCTGTACCGTACTAATGTGAAAGTTGTTATGAATAAATAAAAGCAATATTTTATTAAATTTGGTTTTAATTGATGGTATTTTACGTGTTGGTAAACTTAAAGTTTATTAGAAATTATGTTGGCAGCAATAAGATAAACGCTTATCACGTAACGAACAAAATTATAACACCTCGTAAAATCGTGTCCAATAGTATAGTGACACGTGTTATATTTTAAACTTAGTCTATTAAAGACTATAAGGACTAAAGGTGTCAACATGCTCAAACTGAGCCTCTGAGTGATTGTCCAATGTCAACATGCATAAATAACAGCCTCTGAGTGACTGATATGTCAAGATGCTTAAATCATTAGCCTCTGAGTGACTGACATGTCAACATGCCCGGCCTCTGAGTGATATCGGAGTCAACATGCTTATAGTAAGCCTCTGAGTGATCCTTTACGAAGTCCTAACTCTCATATGTGCCATTTGATGAACGAGAGGGTTAAATTCTATAAATATGTGAAAGTTGATAACGGAGGGGTTAAAAGTGTCAACATGTTAATTTATACCTTTGAGTGACCTTTTAACGAACCGAGAGCTCGACGATGTCCGGGCATAATCCTGGATATGCCAAATATTGGCTACGGAAAGCTAAATATGCTAAAAAGGTGTTTATTAGGTTAAAAAGGGGTTTAATAAGTTAGACGCTAAATGTGGCAAATTTTGAAACCTGACATGAGGCGCTTGCGGGGCGCGAGAGGCCTGTGTCTGCAGAAAGTTTCCTTGGCCACCGCACATAAGTGCAAAAAACTATTTAAATCGAAACCAGGGACTTTTAAATAGCTATGCCACATTTTAGGACACATGTAAGCTCCCTCTTACACCCCTTAACACCTGGCATCACCTCCTTCAAGCTCTCCAACTATAAATAGGTGCAAATGTTCAACCTTTGAACTTGCACCTTTCTCATTTTCAACTCTATCTCCCTCCTCTGGAAGTTCCTAACTGAAAGGAGCATCCAACTTAGTACTATTACATTCTTGGAACCTCTTGTAAGTGTTCCTTCCTTGTGCATTTTCGTTTATAGGCTTTTATAGCCAAAAGTCAAGCGTTTTACGGAAAATGCTTTGACTTTCGGTTAAGACCATTATGGTTCAGCCATTGTTCCTAATGAACATGGCTAAGTGATCATAATATGATAGGTGTTAGTCCCTATAAAGGGCACCTCCTGAAGATCATGTTTGCTAGACCAATTGACAGGTCAAAGTTAAGTTATTAAAAAGTCAAACACGCCATTTTTCGGAAAAATCCTAAATTGATCTTATATATGTTATGAAACCTGTTTTGACACTTAAACAAGTTGGTGATAATTATTAGAAACATGTAAGAACATGTTCTGCTTGTCAATTTCAGTTCTATGGTCAGTTCGCAACCGAAAGTCGTGAAGTTTGACTTTTGCTTTGACTTTCGAATCTGACCCAATTTAAATTAGTTAGATACTGATCTAAAGTTGCATTATGATCATAATATAATGTATTATAACCCTCTAAGGTTATATTACATGATCATAATCAGAATCTGAGTTTATGCGCAAGTTCCGCAATTATGCCATTTTTTACTAAAATGCCATTTTGCATAAAACAAGGTTTTAATGATAATGAACTTGAAAATAAGTTTCCTACTAATGTAATATTATAAGTAGATTATTTGGGATGTTAAACCAGATTATAAACTGAGTTTACAAGCAGGTCCTTGAATTATGTCGTTAAATGACGATTTAGCTCTTGTGGCTCATAAAACGGTTTTAATCAAATCTTTTCAAGGTAAATATTTTACCTACTAATATGTTATATCAAATAACATATCTACGACATTTTAATCTGATTAACATCGGTCAATCCTACGATTTTGATCGTGAACATGTGTGCAACAGATCTGTTATTAGGGGTTTGAGTAATCAAATCTTCAATACGAACTCTGGTGGCATAGCGGATCGATCGGATAGTAGGTTTTTCGATTTTGTTTTTCAATCGCCGGCCGTATCTTGTGTTTCGGATATATTTTGTGATTCAGATATAATTGTTGATTATCATCAACATTCATTTATAATCAAGAAGATCCGATCAGGTTAGGGTTTGTGTTTGTTTTGTATTGATAATCGTCGACCTGGGAATTGGTAGGAGATTCTGATTTATTATAAAGATTGTGTTAATCGCGGTTAACGGATGTTAATCTAGCTAGATTGATACAAGCTTTCTAATCGATTAAGGATTGATTACGGATTCTAGGGTTTTCGAACTAGGGTTTTTTTCTTTCTGTTTTGTTGGTTGTGGTTGCGGTGTGCATGGTTGTGAGTTTTACGTCCGAATGGAGAGCGATGAAGTTCTAAATGGTGATGGGTATCCAAAACTGAGTAAGGAGAGAGTTGTTAAATCTGGCATGGATGAACGTAAGAAACCTGATGTGCATGTTGATCGAGGCAAATTCCCGTTGCCTAATAAGGGTTTTGGAAACCGTGTGCTGAATATTGACGGTAACCCTAAGCTGGCCCATAGAGGGAATGTTCCTAACTCACTAGTGGAAGAGGTGAACTCGGATCCGAGGCTGCTTAATGCCATTGATGAGCGAAACAAGATTACGGGTGCGGTACCTGTGGTGAATGATATTAAGGAGAACTCGGAAAACATCATGGAAAAAGGGGGTGACTTGCATGGTAAGTTGGAGATATTGCACCTGATTCGGATGGTGGTGTTTCATCAGCTGAGTCCACGAAGGTAACGACCACTAAGATTGTAGAACCTCTTTCGTTTGCTAGAGTTGTTCAGCATAATAGTGATGGCATTAAGGTTAATTTTCGGCCTTTGGAAACTGATGAAATAATTGATGGGGCAGATGTTGTCATCCATTATCATCGGTAAAGCAGGTTAATGATAGATATTCGAACACTCTTTATGGATATTTTTTGGGAAAGCGCTTAGCGTTTCCGGTGGTAGACTATTTTGTTAAACATAAGTGGTCGAAGTATGGTTTATCCAAGATGATGATGAATGCAAAGGGGTTCTTCTTCTTTAAGTTTCAAACAAAAAAAGGGATGGCACAGCTACTGGAAGATGGGCCATGGATGATACGAAATGTTCCAATTATTCTTACTGAATGGACTCCTGATGTTATGGTTGAGAAAAAGGATATAACATCTATACCGGTTTGGGTAAAAATGCATGATGTACCGTTGGCTGCGTTTACTGAGGACGGGTTGAGTTTACTGGCCTCGAAAATAGGTGTTCCAAAATTGCTGGATTCTTATGCAACAACAATGTGTGTAGATTCATGGGGAAGAAGTAGTTATGCTAGGGCGTTAATTGATGTTCAAGCAGGGTCTGAATTAAAGAGAGTCGTTACGGTTGCAATCCCGGCACTCGATGGAAAGGGATACTCTAAAGCGGAGGTAAAAATAGAATATGATTGGGAACCGTTGAGATGTTCAACATGTTGTGTGTTTGGTCATGATGATAACTCATGCCCAAAGAAACAAACCACAGTGCTGATGGATGATAAGATGAAAAATAACGATGATTTTCAGGAGGTATTGTCGAAGAGTAGGAAAGGGATCAATCAAGGGCTGCATGTTAAGAATCAGAAGCCGAAGTTTGTGTCGTCCGGTAGCAAAGTCTAAGTCCAAGGCTGATGGGAAAGTGCAACCGAAAAACCAAGTGCCTATCTCTAACCCATTTTCTGTACTTCAAAAGGAGGGAAATCACTCTAATGAATCTGGTGGAATAGAAGGTATAACTTCAAAGGGTAATCAACAAAATAAAAATACCAATTTGGAGGAAGTAATTGCGGATGCAGTTGAAGTCGAGGAGCTTTTAGGTGATATCCCAAAATTTATGGATCATAAAGTAGAAAATAAAAATTCTAAGGGTGCAAGCACACCTGGTGATACTAGTATCCATGGTTAGTTTGGCTTCTTGGAACATAAGGGGTTTGAACCGACCCTCAAACAAAAGGAGGTTCGTCAGGTGGTGCTGGACAATCATCTTCAGGTGTGTGCAATTATGGAAACTCATGTTGACTCATCTAATGTCTATAATGTTTGTAAGAAAGTTTGTTGGTCATGGAGCTGGGCAACTAATGCTGATTGTTGTGAGAAAGGTACTCATATTATGGTAGGGTGGGACGCTAACATTGTGGATGTTATGATCCTATCTAAAACAGATCAGGTTGTGCATACTCAGATCATGTTTAAACTCGATCAAAAGTCTATTTTTTGTTCGTTTGTTTATGCTGACAACTACTACAAAAAAAGAAGGGACCTATGGCAGAACTTACGTGCTCATCATTCTTACATACATGATAAACCATGGGTTATCATGGGAGATTTTAATTCTTCCTTGTTTCATGAAGATATAGCTCAAGGGCCATCTACTTTTAGTATTGGGAATAGGGAGTTTAAGGAGTGTATTGATGAGATAGAGGTGTTTGATGTTAATCGAACGGGTTTACATTTTACGTGGACAAATAAGCAGCAAAAGGGTATCATTGTCAAGAAAATTGATCGAATATTGGGGAATATGCAACTAATCGATACGTTCCCTAATGCGGCAACATGTTTTCTTCCGTACCGAATATCAGATCATACTCCGTGTATCTTAAAATTGCCTAATGTGACTAAGGGAAAACCGAAGCCGTTTAAGTTTGTGAATTTGGTAGCCAATAAGAAGGGTTTTATGGAGGAAGTTAAAACGATTTGGAATATGGACATTCAGGGTTATCGCATGTTTCAGATTGTTAAAAAGCTTAAGCTGTTAAAAAACCCGATGAGGAAACTCTTATATACACAGGGTAATCTGCATGAGAAGGTTAAGACGATGAGAAAGGATCTAGATGACAACCAGCTAGCTATTGATAATGATCCTTTCAACAATGAGCTTCTTGATAAACATAGTCGATTACTTCAAGCGTATAAGAAAGTGGTTCTTGATGAGTGTTCTTTTTTGCAGCAAAAATCTAAGTTACAATGGCTTTCGCTTGGTGATAAGAACTCAAAGTTCTTTCATAACACTGTCAAAGCAAAAAATCATCGGAGTAGAACTTTTTCGGTAAGAGACAGTAGCGGTATACTACATGAAGGACTGTCGGTTCCACAGGTCATGGTGGAGCATTATACCCAGTTTTTTGGTAGTATTGGAAGTATAAATTTGCATCCTAAGCCAGATCTATTCCATAATGTATTATCGGTTGATAAAGCTTCTGCTATGGTTAGGACTGTTACGGATGATGAAATTAAACAGGCAATGTTTTCAATTGATGGGAATAAAGCTCCAGGTCCTGATGGTTACACCTCGGTCTTCTTTAAAAAGTCTTGGGATGTAGTTGGGAAGGATGTATGCAGTGCGGTACAGGAGTTCTTTCAAAATGGTAAACTACTCCGTCAACTTAATCATACGATAATCTCTTTAATCCCTAAGGTTAGTACACCATCTTCCATTACGGATTATCATCCTATATCTTGTTGTAACACACTATATAAGTGTATCAGCAAGATTATTACAAATCGTATAAAAGAAGGGTTATGTGATATTGTGAGCATCAACCAGTCAGCCTTTGTTCCGGGTAGAAGGATTTCTAATAATATCCTCTTAACACAGGAGTTAATGCATAACTATCATCATAATAAGGGGCCACCAAGGTGTGCCTTTAAGGTGGATATTCAAAAGGCTTATGACACGGTAGACTGGAACTTTCTTGAACAGATACTGCTAGGTTTTGGGTTTGATCGGAAAATGGTGAAGTGGATAATGGTTTGTGTTACATCCACGTCCTTCTCTTTGGCTATAAATGGTAATCTGTATAGGTATTTTAGAGGGCAACGGGGTTTACGACAAGGAGACCCAATGTCTCCGTACCTTTTTACGTTGGTTATGGAGGTTCTTACATTGCTTTTGCAAAAACAGAGTTCTTTGTCAGCTGAATTTAGGTACCATAATAAGTGTGAAAATCAGCGAATAATTAATCTCTGTTTTGCTGATGATCTGTTTTTGTTTTCTCGGGGCGATCATAGATCAGCAAAAGTGCTTTTGGAGGCGCTAGACTTATTTAAGAACATGTCAGGTCTTGTTCCTAGTATGACTAAAAGTACGGTCTTCTTTGGTAATGTTCCGGATATAGTGAAAGACCGAATTAGAAGCATCATCCCATTTGATGAAGGTATGTTGCCAGTTCGCTATCTTGGGGTTCCCCTTATATCTACCAGGCTTGTTTACAATGATTGTAAGAGACTTGTGGAAAGTATGGATTCAAGAATTACCGATTGGAAAAATAAGAGTCTGTCATTTGCGGGTAGACTTCAATTGATTCGGTCGGTCCTGTCTTCTATGCATATATATTGGGCGTCGGTTTTTATTTTACCAAACCGCATCATTTATGACCTGGAAGAAAGAATGCGAAGATTTTTGTGGGCGCAAGGAAATAACATAAAAGGGAAAGCTAAGGTGAGTTGGAAAAAAGTGTGTATTCCTAAACAAGAGGGTGGCTTGGGTATTCGAAGGATTGGGGATATGAATAAAGCGCTTATGGTTGCGCATGTATGGAGTCTTCTTACACATAGAGAGTCTCTTTGGGTAAAGTGGATCCATTCATATCGTATACGAGATCGAAGTTTTTGGGACTTACCAATCCGAAATAACATAACATGGAGCTCGAGGAAAATGTTACAGTTAAGGCCGATTATTCAACATCATGTATGGACTAAACTGGGAGATGGTAACAAAACACTAGTCTGGTTTGATAAGTGGGATGAGCTATGTCCTTTGAATTCTTTTATTACGCCACGTATGATATCGAATGCTGGGTTCTATATGAACTCGAAGGTTGCGGATGTATGTGACCAAGGGGAATGGGGATGGCCGACCGAGTGGGTGAACCGATTTCTGGCTCTCCGAAACATGCCAAGTATCATACTGAACCCGGGTTTTCATGATAGAATTGTGTGGAGAACTAGATCAGGAAAGGAGATGAACTACAGTGCCGCTATAGGGTGGGATGAATTTCGGTTACACCAGAGTGAAGTCCCATGGGCGAGTATTATTTGGCTGCTTGTGAACAAAAAACTAAAAACGCAGGATGTCATGAGTCGATGGTCTTCGGCGGGTAGTCCTAATTATAACCTCATGTGCTGTTCGTTGTGCATGGTTGGTCTGGATTCCCATGACCACCTTTTTTTCGAGTGTTTATATGCTGCTCAGGTTTGGAATGGTATTCGAGATAAAGCAGGAATGGGATCGCTACCTAACAAGTGGGAAAGGATATTTGATCATTTGGTGCAATATGCGAAGTCAAAGCATGCTACTCATGTTATTGGAAAGCTTGTTGTTAGTGCGGCAACTTACTTCGTGTGGCAGGAACGAAACCAGAGATTGTTTTCTAGGAAAAAAAGGAGTGCAGATCAACTCATTGAGGTTATTCTAATAATAGTTCGGATGAAGCTACATTTGATGAAATTTAAAGACACGAGTCACACTAGAGATCTTCTACAGGAATGGAGACTTCCTAGAGGGTTGCTGATAAATGATGATGAATATGGCTAATGGTGTTACATGTGTTTTTTTGTAACTTAGTGTTACGTGTATTGTCGAGTGACGTGCTTGTTAAATTGGTATCTACGTCTGTAGGATGATTGCTCGTTGAACTCTAGTATGGCTTGTCATACTTGAGAATTGAGGTTTCTGTCTGCCTCACTTGTTATTTTTGGTTGATTGATATAATATTTACCGGGGTAAACCCTTTACCCAAAAAAAAAAAACATCATTTTACGACATAAGCGTCGTTTCGCCGCATAGTATGGCTTTAAACCATATAAATTGACCAAAACTTATTACCTACTCATTTAAAACTTATTTTAAACATTTTTTACAATAGGTGCATATTATAAACTCAGAATCTGAAATAATTTATAAACTATGTGTAAAATGACCAAAATGCCCCTTCGGTGCATAGTTTGGTCACAAAAGATAAATTACACATATAATTAATATCCTACTGATATTATATCATGAATAAGTTATTTTTCCATACTACTTAAAGTTATACACATTAAATTATATTCAAGTCTCTTTTATACGGTATGAAATTACCAAACCCTTATGAGGCATAGTTTCATTTTAAAACCATACCGGGCATAAAAGTTGATATCCTACTGATATTACAACTTATTTAAAATATAATGGCATATAGAACCTATCCATGACTTATGCGGTTACCCGATATCGCTGATATGCGTACGGTTAAGTATATGTAACTTGTTTATGGAAATTAACCGAAACAGGTTTAACCTTGTCATTTAAGTCTCAAAATCCAGAATGTTTATAGTTTATCCATATTACACAAGTCAAGGTACTTGTTGGGATTAAACTACATTCTATCCGATTACCGTTTAATCAAGCGTTATACGTCTTGATCCTGTACACTACACGGTCTAAGTCTGTGACTTAAATAAAGACCGTTAGTATTTAATTGGTTATTTTATGCCATAATCCAGACTAGAAACTTGTCGGTAAATGCTATCTGCACTTACTACTTTTGTGTATGGCTGAGTTATTAAATTAAAAGAAGACTAGCTCAGGAAAATACTCTCGACTTATTTCCCCAATACGGGCTTGGGTTACGGTAAATTATTACCGCTTGGTCGGATATGGGATCAATCGAATGCCGGGTGCGGCTAGTAAATTCGCATATTCAGTTTAATCAGTTTTGTTTGATAACTTAAACATTAGGGGTTAACTACCGTGTCCTGCATATCCTCGGCTCATTAAAATAGAAATGGCCACGACCTTAGCGCGGGTGTAGGCATACACCCGATTGACGCTCAAAAATGCATTCCCACAAGGTTGGGAAGAATTGACTCCTTCGTGATTCCAAAGTGGTGTGTACGTTAATCAAGTCTCGGTCTCCATACCAGGCCCTGTATGTATGGACAAACATATAAATTTGTTAACAAGGTTGGACGGTCAACTTTCCCAAGTTATAAAAAGATTTTGTGCTGATACGCGCTTAAAACATTTTTGAAATGTTTTCAAAATGAGTCAGTTCGGTGTATTTACCAGCGAAAGCTGACTTATTTTCAAAATACTAAGTTTGCAGATACAATACGAAAATAGGCTGGAAGTGCTCGGTAGTGATAGAGGATCTTGCGAATCCTAGATCTGCCAAAAGTAGGTTTATATTCTTTCCATGTACAATTTATGATCTGCATGTGGATCTTCTATTACGAGCCTGTATATTATTTTGTATTTCGAACATTTTGTTTGTAATAGTAATTTTACTCCAAGACTTCTGCTGTGCCGTGTTTAATTGACTATGATGATTATCAACTGACGTCACGATACTCCCCAACCGGGCCACCAGTGTATGGATTTGGGTTAGAAATCCAAGGTGTGAAGGTAACTGAGCCAACGTTTGAGAGAATTAAATACTATCCTTCTTGTGTTTAATCTCAAACTTACACGAGCACATTCCTTAGACTTCCGAGTCTAGGTATTGACCTAGGATTACTCATTTCATTATTAAGTTATTAGAATTGTTTTTTTGAATTGATTTTTAACAGGAAAATGCCGCCACGTTTACAAGTACGAGGGAAAGGACCAATGAGGGGAGGACCTTCAGGGCATATTCCCCCACATCCACATCTCCCGAACCCCTATGAGGACTCGGGAGATTCATGGCCATTTTCCCAGCATTCGCCTACCCATACTCAAAGTTCTTACCACTCGTACCATTCGCACCACTCTCACCACTCCCATCACTTTCATCATTCTTACCATGATGAGTCTAATCCAAACCAATATCTAAATACACCTCCAGCCGACCAAAATCAGTTGGACCAACCAAACCCCATGGACCAGGACTCCGACCCGGAGATGCCACTGTCAGGATCGCATACGCATACCATAGAAATCTCAAGCGATTCGAACTCTTATGCCGGATCCCCTTACCAAGTTCCTAATGAGTGGGACCAATATTGGAACCAATTTACCTTTGCCAACACTCCTTCCCATCACTCCCAACCACCTCCCGTGCAAGAAGATGTGCACATGGAACCGGTGAAACAATCCCAATCGCCACAAGAACCGCCAAGGAGGAAAAAGGAGCACATACGTTGGTACGTGCGAGCCAACGGTCGTGTTCGCTACCACCTTTGCCTAAAACCTACCCCACAATTCAAGAGGACCCACAAATGGGTGGACCCTCTAATACCTCACCTATGGTGGAACCAACACCAACACCTACAGTTCAACCACCACAATCGGGTTATAGTAACCCATTCCCCACATATCCAGACACGTCTGGATATGATCCTTTTAACCTGTCTACACCAGTAGACTATCAAGCATGGTCGCATGACCCCTATATGCAAGCGATTATGCACAACGCACTTTACCTGTCTCCTTTCCCACCTGCTTATCCATCGAGTAGATATCCAACTTATGGGTACCAGTAACCGGTTATGCCATAACCGCAACCACAACCTCTGCCACCACTTGAGGCTATTAACGAAGCCTTAGAAAGAATGAAGGAAATTCAATAACAAGCGGAGAAGACGGAAAAGAAGACAAACAAGTTCTTCAAGAAACTCTCCAAGCTGGTTAAGGGAAAGAAGGACGAGTGAAGTCTCTTCTAATATATGTTAGTCCCTTCGAGGACATTGTTATTTCTTTAGTCCATGCATGGACATTTTGTTTCAGTAGTCCTTGCATGGACACTTTATTTCAATGTTTCTAGTATTGTAATTTCTATTTGGAATTTAATGAAGTATTTTTGGAATTATATATATATTTATTTATCCTCTTCAAAACGAGTGTCTCGAATTTATTCAAAATTTTTGCTCTCTATATAATTCCAAAAGACCTTAATAGATTTGATTATGCCAAGTGGCGTAGACCACACGTTGGCTAAGAAATGATAGTTAAGGACAACGAGCCTACTATCAGGATAGTTAAGAGAAGTTATCCTTCTATCCAGAGGTGGGGAACTAGGTTCAACCCTCCAAGGTTATTAATGTCGAAGGTGACCGGGACCATTAATCAATCATTAAGGTACTCTTATGTTAACATTAAGGAATGTTCATACTCTTGGTAGTGTGACTTGAGGAACCAAACTACCGTCAAGGTAAAAGGACTATGTCCTAAAACCTACTATATAGCCTATGTGATCAATGTGATCCCGGCTAACGTCATCAATGTGGTGACAAATGACAGGCCAAGGTGCCCAATTTATGTCCAATGTGCCCAATTTATGTCCAATGTGACAGGCTGATATGCCATAAATTTACATCTGTTATGATATAGGCTGATATGCCGTGAATTACATATGTTATGATGTAGGCTGATATGCCATGAGTTACATCTGTTATGATGTAGGCTGATATGCCATAATTTACATCTAGTATGATGTAGGCCAATGTGCCCAATTTATGTCCAAGGTGACAGGCCAATGTGCTCAATTTATGTTCAAGGTGACAGGCCAATGTGACCAATTTATGTCTAAGGCGATAGGCTGATATGCCATATGTATTATGTCCTAAGTGACAGGCTGATATGCCATATATTATGTCCAATGTGACTGGCCAATGTGCAAAATTATTATGTCCATTAGTGACAAGCCTATGAGCTATAAATTGTCAATTATGATGATGACAATTGTGACGTTACGATCCACTGTCCAATAATATATGGACTACATCCAGATTGTAGTTTGCCTTTGATGGTCCTATTAAGACCTAGGCCAAATATAGATGTGTTAAGCCTAAGAGTTGTGATGTTATTCACACTAGTTAGGCAATGGATTATTATATGCAATGGTTAAAGACAACATGGTTGTTTTACCATGGCTAAGGGAAGTTTTATTGGTGTATAGAACCAAAGCTCAAAAGATAGCTAACTCGGATGAGGCACAAGGTAGCCACCGGAATATTGACTCTAACAAAGCCGAAGACAGAAATATAGATAATATAATTTTCAAGCTCGCATTGATGCGGCTGTTGAAAAGGCCATGGGAAAGGCCATAGAAAAGCTTAAAGAATCGAGTGCTACTCGCTCTAGAACATTATCAATTACCCTATCTTCAGCTCGTAAGGAGAGCTCAGTTCACTCTTCGAATGCGAAGAGTGAACCAAAGAAAATAGATTTCGATAATAGGTCCCATTCTTTTAAAGATGGGTGTACCTATAAGTATTTCGTCTCCTGCAAGCCCCGAGACTTCAATGGGGAGAAAAGAGCTGTGGAAGCCCTAAAGTGGCTGGATGAGATGGAGACGATCGTAGATGTCAACGTTTGTGCTGATAAGGATGTGGTCAAGTATGTATCACAGTCCTTTAAGGGCGATTCCCTAATCTAGTGGAAAGCCATGATCCAGTCTATAGGTAAAGTACACCTGTATAATTTGGGATGGTCCAAGTTTGTGGACCTTGTTAAGGAAACTTACTACCCACCCCATGAGGTGGAGAAATTAGAGTTTTTGTCTCTTTCAATGAAAAACCAGATTGTCAGAAGTATGTTTCCGATTTCAATTCCCTGTCTAGGTTGGTTTCCTATTTGATCACCCCTGAATCCAAATGCATTGCGCGTTTTATAAATGGGTTGGCGCCCGAGATAAAGGGCATGGTAAAGGCTGCTTAGCCTAGTACCTATAGGTCCGTTGTATACCTATCTCTCTCCCTCACTTTAGATTTAGTGAGGCAAAAATCAGTAAGGATTGAAACTGACAGAAAGAGGAAACGGGAGGATAATAACTCCCAAAGGTTCAAAAAGAAAGGAAGTTTCGGGTTCAAGAAGAACCAGCACGCGTCTAAGGACAAACCTTTGTCCAAGAACTGTAAATATATGCATTGGGGACAGTGTAGTATAAATCCACAGACTAAACCCTGTGGTATCTGCAAAAGAAAAGGGCATAAGACCCTAGATTGCAAGGATCTTAAGGATGCAGTTTGCTACAAGTGAGTGAAAAAGGGCATATTACGTTCAATTGCCCCAAGAACCCCAAAAGTAATGATGCAAAGCCTGGAGAGGCTAAGAAAGGGAATGCTCGTGCCATCCAGATGAATGCCAGGGAGGCCGTTAATGACAATAATGTCGTAATAGGTACATTCCTCATTAATAAATATTTACGCTAGAGTTCTTTTCGATTCGGGTGTAGATAAATCATTTGTTGATCATAAGTTTAGTAAACTATTAAACTTACCCATAAGAACTCTAGATAGAACTTATGAGATTGAACATACTGATGAAAGTTTAGAATCATCGTGTTCCATTCTTGATGGATGTTCTATATCCATCAAGAATCATTTTATTCCTATCTCTTTGCTGCCAATGAAATTGGCGGGGTTCGATGTAGTTTTAGGCATGGTTGGTTATCTCATAACCAAGCCCGCATTGCCTGCGATAAGAAACCCATCGAGATTAAAACCCCGTTGGGTGAATCAATCACCATCCCTAGAGATTCACATTATGGATTGCCAGACAAGGTGTCGTTATTTAAGGCATCCAAGTGTTTAGGAAGAGGTTGTGTCATTTACATGGCACAAGTCACTATTAACGAGCCTAAGCCGAACATTGAGGACCTTCTAATTATTTTGGAGTATTCCGATGTCTTTCCTGAAGAACTACCAGACCTACCTCCAGACAGACAAGTAGAATTTAAAATTGATATCCTGCCAAGATCAGCACCTGTTGCTAGAGCTCCATATAGACTAGCACCGACGAAAATGAAGGAGTTAAGAGTTCAATTGGATGAACTCTTAGAGAAAGGCTTTATTTAGCCAAGTTCCTCACCCTGGGGAGCTCCTATCCTCTTCGTTAAGAAGAAAGACGGTTCAATGTGGATGTGCATTGACTACCGAGAGCTAAACAAGTTAACAATTAAGAACCGTTATCCATTGCGCAGGATCGATGATTTATACGACCAACTTCAAGGGGCTAGTTACTTTTCTAAGATCGATTTGAGATCTAGATATCATCAGCTGAAGGTTAGAAGTGAGGATGTTCCTAAGACAACCTTCAGGACCCGTTATGGTCATTTTGAATTCTTGGTAATGCCTTTTGGGCTCACAAATGCACCTGTGGCATTCATGGATCTCATGAATAGAGTCTGCAAGCCATATCTGGATAAGTTTGTCATTTTCTTTATAGAGACATACTTATTTACTCTCGTAATCAAGCTGATCACGAGAAACATCTTCGGTGCATTTTAGAACTGCTAAGGCAAGAGAAGCTTTATGCTAAATTCTCTAAATGTGAGTTTTGGCTTAGAGAAGTCCAATTTCTTGGACATATGGTAAGTGAGCGTGGAATCCAAGTGGATCCCGCTAGAATAGAGGCCATAATGAATTGGGAGTACCCAAAACCCCATCAGAGAGTCGTAGTTTTCTAGGATTGGCTGGTTACTATAGGAGGTTCATGGAGAACTTCTCGATGATAGCCACTCCTTTAACTACCTTGACCCGTAAGAATGTTAAGTATAATCGGGGTCCAAAACAACAAGTATCTTTTGAGGTTCTAAACACAAGTTGAGCAATGCTCCTGTGTTATCCCTACCTGAGGGTGTTGAAGAATTTGTAGTCTATTGTGATGCCTCGCACACTGGCATGGGTTGTGTGCTAATGCAAAAAGGCAAGCATCATGACAGTTAAAAGTGCACGAAAAGAATTACACCACCCATAACTTGGAATTGGGTGCCGTTGTATTTGCACTAAAACTATGGAGACATTACTTGTATGGCACAAATGTATTATATACACAGACCATAAAAGTCTCAAGCATCTGTTCAATCAGAAGGAATTGAACATGCGAAAACGTCGTTGGATGGACACACTTAATGACTATGATTCGCTACCATCCAGGCAAAGCAAATGTAGTTGCTGATGCTCTAAGTCTCAAGGAACAAATTAAACCTATAAGGATTAATGTCAAGAGCATTGAGCTCAGAAAAAGCTTAAGTGAGAAGCTATTAGATGCGCAAAAGCAAACCCTATTAGAAGATAATGCTCCTAATGAAGGATTAGGCGGAACTGTCGATCAGTTAACGCCTGGAAAGGATAGAATCCTTAGATTTATTGATAGAATTTGGGTTCCAATCTTTGGAGGACTTAGAGATCTAATCCTCCAAGAAGCACATAACTCAAGATACTCAGTTCACCCAGGTGGTGACAAGATGTATCAAGATCTGAAGAAGAATTATTGATGGATGGGTTTGAAGAAATCCATAGCCACTTATGTAGCTAAGTGTCTGACGTGTTCGCAAGGTAAGGCCGAACACCAGAAGCCGTCAGGACTTCTACAAAAATTGGAAATTCCCACATGGAAATGGAAAATGGTAACTATGGACTTGATTACTAAGTTACCTAAAACCAAAAGTAGAAATGACACTATTTGGGTCATTGTGGATAGGCTGACTAAGTCAGCACATTTCTTGCCAATAAAGGAAACGTATAATTCAGACAAATTGGCTAAGTTGTATGTGGACAAGATTGTGTCCCTACATGGTGTGCCAATATCTATTGTATCTGATAGAGATACTAGATATACCTCTCATTTTCAGAAAAGTTTCCAACAATCTTTAGGCACACGATTGAACTTTAGTACGGCTTACCACCCACAGACGGATGGACAAAGTGAGCGTACTATTCAAACGTTGGAAGACATGCTCCGGGCATGTGTGATTGATCTAGGTGGAAGTTGGGATGACCACTTACCCTAATAGAATTCTCCTACAATAATAGTTATCATACGAGCATCAAGGCTACTCATTTTGAGGCCTTGTATGGGAGAAAATGTAGAACGCCCGTGTGTTGGGTAGAAGTTAGGGAAGCCCAACTATCAGGACCGGAGATTGTCCTGGAGACCATGCAAAAGATTGTGCAAATCCATGATCGTCTCAAGGCTGCCAGGGATAGGCTGAAGAGCTATGCTGACAAGAGGCGTAAACCTCTTAAGTTCCAAGTAGGGGACAAAGTCATGTTAAAAGTGTCACCCTAGAAAGGTGTGATGCGCTTTGGGAAGAAGGGCAAGTTAAGCCCAAGATACATCGGACCGTTCGAGATAGTCGAATGTGTCGGCACTGTAGCTTATAAGCTCAGATTGCCAGAGGAGCTAAGTGGAATCCATGATGTGTTCCACATCAGTAACCTTAAGATATGTTTAGCCGATGAGTCGCTAGCAATGTCGCACAAGGATGTGCAAATTGGTGAGAACCTGAGGTTCGTTGAGAAACCAATTTTGATCGAGGATCGATAGGTTAAGAAGCTCTGACGGAAATTGATACCTATAGGAAAGGTTAAATAGGACGCCTTTAGAGGTCCCGAGTATACATGGGAGGTTGAGTCAACTATGCGACAAAAATACCCCCATCTTTTTTAATAAAATCTCGAGGACGAGATTTCTTTTAATGGGGTGAGGATGTAACACCTCGTAAAATCGTGTCCAATAGTATAGTGACACATGTTATATTTTAAACTTAGTCTATTAAAGACTAATAAGGACTAAAGGTGTCAACATGCTCAAACTGAGCCTCTGAGTGACTGTCCGATGTCAACATGCATAAATAACAGCCTTTGAGTGACTGATATGTCAACATGCTTAAATCATTAGCCTTTGAGTGACTGACATGTCAACATGCCCAGCCTCTGAGTAATATTGGAGTCAACATGCTTACAGTGAGCCTCTGAGTGATCCTTTACGAAGTCCTAACTCTCATACGTGCCATTTGATGGACGAGAGGGTTCAATTCTGTAAATATGTGAAAGTTGGATAATGGAGGGGTTAAAAGTGTCAAAATGTTAACTTATACCTCTGAGTGACCTTTTAACGAACCGAGAGCTCGACAATGTCCGGGCATAATCCCGGGTACGCCAAATATGTCTACGGAGAGCTAAATATGCTAAAAAGGTATTTTAGAAGGTTAAAAAGGGGTTTAATAAGTTGAGGGGCTAAATGTGGCAAATTTTGAAACCTGACATGAGGCGCTTGCGAGGCAAAGAGGCTAAGGCATGGCCTCTCGCTGGGCGCGAGAGGCCTGTGTCTTTAGAAAGTTTCCTTGGCACCACACATAAGTGCCAAAAACCATTTAAATCGAAACCAGGGACTTTTAAACAGCTATGTCATGTTTTAGGACACTTGTAAGCTCCCTCTTACACCCCTTAACACCTGGCATCACCTCCTTCAAGCTCTCCAACTATAAATAGGTGCAAATGTTCAACCTTTGAACTTGCACCTTTCTCATTTTCAACTCTATCTCCCTCCTCTGGAAGTTCCTAACTGAAAGGAGCATCCAACTTAGTACTATTACATTCTTGGAACCTCTTGTAAGTGTTCCTTCCTTGTGCATTTTCGTTTATAGGCTTTTATAGCCAAAAGTCAAGCGTTTTACAGAAAATGCTTTGACTTTCGGTTAAGACCATTATGGTTCAGCCATTGTTCATAATGAACATGGCTAAGTGATCATAATATGATAGGTGTTAGTCCCTATAAAGGGCACCTCCTGAAGATCATGTTTGCTAGACCAATTGACAGGTCAAAGTTAAGTTATTAAAAAGTCAAACACGCCATTTTTCTGAAAAATCCTAAATTGATCTTATATATGTTATGAAACCTGTTTTGGCACTTAAACATGTTGGTAATAATTATTAGAAACATGTATAAACATGTTCGGCTCGTCAATTTCAGTTCTAAGGTTAGTTCGCAACCAAAAGTCACGAAGTTTGACTTCTGCTTTGACTTTCGAATCTGACCCAATTTAGATTAGTAAGATACTGATCTAAAGTTGCATTATGATCATAATATAATGTAGCTCTAAGGTTATATTACATGATCATAATCAGAATCTGAGTTTATGCGCAAGTTCCGCAATTATGCCATATTTGACTAAAATGCCATTTTTGCATAAAACAAGGTTTTAATGATAATGACTTGAAAATAAGTTTCCTACTGATGTAATAATATAAGTAGGATTATTTGGGATGTTAAACCAGATTATAAACTGAGTTTACAAACGGGTCCTTGAATTATGTAAATGGTGATTTAGCCCTTGTGGCTCATAAAACGGTTTTAATCAAATCTTTTCAAGGTAAATCTTTTACCTACTGATTTGTTATATCAAATAACATATCTAAGACACTTTAATGTGACCTTAACATCAGTTTTCATTAAACATCGCATAAAACGTCATTTTACGACATAAGCGCCGTTTCGGCGCATAGTATGGTTTTAAACCATATTAATTGACCAAGACTTGTTACCTACTGATTTAAAACTTATTTTAAACATTTTTATAGTAGGTACATGTTATAAACTCAGAATCCCAAATAATTTATAAACTATGTGTAAAATGACCAAAATGCCCCTTCGGTGCATAGTTTGGTCATAAAAGATAAATTACACATATAATTAATATCCTACTGATATTATATCATGAATAAGTTATTTTTCCATAATACTTAAAGTTATAACATTAAATTATATTCAAGTCCCTTTTATACGGTATGAAATTACCGAAACGCCCTTATGAGACATAGTTTCATTTTAAAACCATACCGGGCATAAAAGTTGATATCCTTCTGATATTACAACTTATTTAAAATAATATGGCATATAGAACTTGTCCATGACTTATGCAGTTACCTGATATTGCTGATATGCGTACGGTTAAGTATATGTAACTAGTTTACGGAAATTAACCAAAACGAGTTTAACCTTGTCATTTAAGTCTTAAAATCCAGAATGTTTATAGTTTATCCATATTACACAAGTCAAGGTACTTGTTGGGATTAAACTACATTCTATCCGATTACCGTTTAATCAAGCGTTATACGTCTTTATCCTGTACACTACATGGTCTAAATCTATGACTTAAATAAAACCGTTAGTATTTAATTGGTTAGTTTATGCCATAATCCAGACTAGAGACTTGCCGGTAAATGCTATCTGCACTTAGTACTTTTGTGTATGGCTGAGTTATTAAATTAAAAGAAGACTAGCTCAGGTAAATACTCTTGACTTATTTCTCCTATACGGGCTTGGGTTACCATAAATTATTACCGCTTGGTCAGAAATAGGATCAATCGAATGCCGGGTGCGGCTAGTAAATCCGCATATTGAGTTTTAATCAGTTTTGTTTGATAACTTAAACATCGGGGGTTAACTACCGTGTACTGGATATCCTCGGCTCATTACAATAGAAATGGTCACGACCTTAGCGCGGGTGTAGGCATACCCGCGATAGACGCTCAAAAATACATTCCCACAAGGTTGAGAAGAATTGACTCCTTCGTGAGTCCAAAGTGGTGTGTACGTTAATCATGTCTCGGTCTCCATATCAGGCCATGTATGTATGGACAAACATGTAAATCTGTTAACAAGGTTGGACGGTCAACTTTCCCAAGTCATAAAAAGATTTTATGGTGATATGCGCTTAAAACATTTTTTGAAATGTTTTCAAAATGAGTCAGTTAGGTGTATTTACCAGCGAAAGCTGACGTATTTTCAAAAGACTAAGCTTGCATGTACAATACGAAAATAAGGCCGGAAGTGCTCGGTAGTGATAGAGGATCTTGCAAATCCTAGATCTGCCCAAAGTCTGTTTTATATTCTTTCATGTACAATTTATGATCCGCCTGTGGATCTTCTATTACGAGCCTGTATATTATTTTGTATTTCGAACATTTGGTTAGTAATAGTAATTTTACTCAAAGACTTCCGTTTTATCGTGTTTAATTGACTATGATGATTATCAACCGACGTCACGATACTCCCCACCCAGGGCCCACCGGTGTATGGATTTTGGTTAAAAATCCGGGGTGTGAGAAAAATGTGAAACGAACGTCGGTGACCGCCCGATTAATGTGGAAATCGTAAAAATATTCCGTTATGATTAAAACATTATTTTTAATCATATTCATAAGGAAAAATTAATTAAAACACCTAAGAACTCTATTTTGCGAGTTAAGCGCGTACTACGTAATACCGCGCATATACTGCAAAATACAAACAATGCAGCCAGTCTAGGCAATTAATATATATTTCAGCAATATTATGGCAAGTTTATTTTTATAGAATGACAAAAATAATTTTAAACGACATAAAACGCAATTGAAACGCAAGATACAATACTCGGTAGCCAGTAAACACCTGTATTATCTAATATATATTATATATACATATATGTATATATATGTATGTGAGAGAGCATGTAGGTGGCGGCCTCTTGGGTGCCCACCTTTTCTTGAATGTTTCCATTTTTCTAAGTGTTGAACATGGAAATACTACACAATGATTATATACTTTACAACACTCCTGTGCCACCATTTCCATTGTTGTTGTTGTTATTGTTGTTGTTGTGGTTATTGTGGTTTTTGGTTGTTGTGTTCCATGTTGTTGTTACGAAGCTGTGGGCAGTCTCGTTTGAAGTGGGCAGTGCTACCACACTGATAGCACCCTTGTTAATACCCTGCTGCTGACCCTAGTGCTGATTTTTATTTTGTCGGGACATGATTTCCCCGCGACAATTCTTTGCCGCATGTCCCACTTTGCCACATCGTTGGCAGCGATTTCCGGCACAAGGGCCGTGATGATGAAGGTTACAACGATTACATTGTGGCTTTTGACCCACATAGCCGCTTGTGTTCTGGGTGTTGTTGGTGGGCTGATTATTGTGACCCCGTTTGCTGTTGAAATTATTGAACCGTTTCTGGTTCCCTTGTTGTGCCTCGGCTGACGAAGACTGTCGAGTAGACGAGTCTTCAAATTTTCTTTTATTATCAGGGACCACTTCAGTTGCACCCCGAGATGGCAACTTCTTTTGTTCCACCGCCTTATCGGTTAGTTTGTGCGCCAACCTGATCGCTTGATGCTCAGTCACAGGGTTGCTAGCCATTACCATGCCCTGGATCTCGGGGACCAGACCCCCAAGGTAAAACTCGAGTCATTTCTCCATGGTGTTGGCCAGATCGGGACATAGAAATACCAGGTCATGATGTTTCACTGTGTATGCTTCAATTTCAGATCCCACGATCTTGTGGTTCCATAATGCTTGCTCCAACTGCTGAACCCTGTCTCGCGGACAGTACTCCTCTTTGATTAGGGCCTTAAACTCGGCCCAGGCCATTGCGTTTGCAGCAATAAGTCCACGCGTTTGGACTTGTGCATTCCACCAAGTTAATGCCCCATCCTCCAACGTTGAGGCAGCATACTTGACCTTGTTGGCCTCCAGACAGTTGCACATTTCGAACACTGATTCGGTATTTTCAATCCAGCGGACCAGTCCGATGGGTCCTTCTGCACCCGTGAATTTGCTCGGCTTCGCATCGAGAAACATCTTGTAGGGGTTAAGACCCCCTCCTGCTGACAGAGGACAGGTAGTCAGCGAGAAAGTCTACTAGCCCAACTATTAGATTTTCCCATGAAAATTTAATAATGGTTACCTGCTGGTTGGTTTTGAACACCTGCCAGAGCAGCATTCACGTGTTCTTGGATCATTGCAGCTAATTCTTCGGGTGTCATGTTGAGGTTTCCGCGACGTCCAGTTGCCATTTTAGATCTTCGCAAGACAACATAAACACACACCGATAAGTATATATATCCAATATAGTTATCCTACTCCATACTTAAATAATTCCTCAAATTATGTCAACCCAAATAAATTAAACAATCAAAAGAAATATTCGATTAAATAAAATTTCAACGTCTTACAAAATGCCAACCAAACATATCAGTTTACTATAAAATCTCAAGTTTAAACATAAGTAGGAAAATAAATAGACTGAAGGAAGCAAATGGAATAAGCGAGACGTGTCAGTCTTCTACGTCTCCATCTCCCAAATCGCTATCGTTGCCGTCATCCTCCGCGGCGTTTCCAGCTTCTACAGCCGGGTCTTCCTTCGGATCCTCCTCTGGATCCTCCTCTAGATCCTCCTCTACCGGCACTGGAGGGGCCGGTACTGGTGCGGGTACTGGTACAGGTGCCTGATTCTGTTCTAGTTCTTGAATTCTCCAGCTAGACTCAAGAACTCTGTCTTCGAGCCAGTCAGCCCTCAGCTGCTCAGCACGAAGATCTTTAGCTAAGGTGTTACGAGCTATCTTATTCTCATGTTGCTCTCCCTCGAGCTCTCCAGTCTTACCTGTAAATTGTCGTATCATCCATCCCTGTGCTAGGATGGTTTCCTGCATTCTCTCTAGTTGTTCCTGTTGTTTTCTTATCATATCTTTAAGTAGGTCGTTCCCTACTTCTAACGAGTTAACCGGTTCGACCGGCATAGCAATGGTCGGGCGTGAGGACGACTCCTCCCCTACAGCGAGCCTTTTTCTCACAGCTGAGCGTGTCTCCACGCCATGAGGTGGTGAGGGTTCCACCATATGCGCCTTCCCCGGCGCCCTTGGTTGCAAAAGTTTGTCAGATGATGTTGATGATGACATTGCCTGTTGGGTTGTGTAGTTAGTTACGAGTTGCGTTTATTTCAATATGCATTTATATTTTTAATAACATAGTTGTGGTACAACACATAACAAGATATAACAGTTCAGTGCTAAACTAAGTCTAGTGTCGTGTAATCAGCTATAGTTTAGGTCTACTTTTAATGCAAACCTGGTTCTCTATAGCTAGAGGCTCTGATACCAATCTGGCACACCCTCAATTTCCACTTGTGGAGTTTTACCGCGAGGCGTGTGAACAAACCAGAATCCGAGACACTAGTAACATCGAACGACTCTATATGATTAGTTTATACGTTTTCCAAAATCATTTGTTTAACCATTCATAGTTAATTTTAAGTTGTCTTAGTTTGGTTTCAATGTTTAGTGGAAGCATTAGTTTTAAAGTTGAGCGGAAGCATTAAAATAAAGTAAAGGAACGGGCGCCAACACAAACGCCAAAACTAAATAAAAACCCAAACAATATTCGTAAATGAGACTCGATAAAAAGATGTCTTGATCAATGCAAGTGAGTGCACCTAGAGCTCCTAGCGTCCTGAGAAACATGTAAAGAAACAAGTGTCAACATTAAAGAAGAGTGAGTTCACAGGTTTTCATAAGTTCATTTGTTCGGTTATAAGTTTGTTTCCCCCCCATTATCCCTAACCCGGAATAACGTTATAGTTCCATTATTCCAAACCCGGAATAACAATGATGTTGATTTCATTATTCCTAACCCGGAATAATATTGTTGTTTGTTTCATTATTCCTAACCCGGAATAATATTGTTGTTTCGTAATTAAGTTCAATGTTAACATGTAGGTAGCTAGCCTAAAGTTATGTCACATAAGTGTTCGCGATTGAAGCTGACTGTTGTGCCTCCGTGTTGCCAGGCCTATCACTGACCATGGCGAAAGTTAGGCTAAATTATTCACCCGTTGACCGTACCCGGTCGGCTAGCGCGACTAGCTCGGGTGGGGCTTGTCGGGCTCAGTAGTACTACTTATAATCTCCCCGCTATCTAACCCAATACTAACGATCCGAGAGTTTGTCGAGGACTTCCGTGATATAGCTGCTTAGTGACCATAACGTACATTAACATTAACTTAGTTTACCGAATAGTTTAACGACGTTAATTTCGTATAACGTAAAGAGATAAGGTTGTAGAGTGTATACATGTTTCTCCCCCTGTTGTTTAAAATCGGATAAAATTAGGGGCCGTGAACTCACCTTTAGTTGCTCGGTTAGTGTAACACAGAAGTAGCAAATGATGGGACCGTTAATTGCGTCCTAACAAGTCAATTGATTTAAAGTTAGTGTGTGAACACACCAATACAAACCTTACACATAACTAACACACAATGCGGTACACACAATAACAAATCCTAAAACCCAATCATGCATGCAAGTATTATCATACCAACATAGTGATCAAACCAACCTATCATGAACACAATTCAATCCATGCAACACTTTGGTACACACATTCGCAAGTTATCAAGTTTCAGCTTGTATACTCATAATTAGGTTGTTTTCGAGGATTTTTATAAAATAGTTCCAACGTTCCAAAAATTCCAATTTTTTTACAAAAGGTATCAACTAAGCTGTAGAATTGTATGTAAAGTTTTCAAGTCCTAACACTTTACTAATTATTCAAAAATATTAATATACTAGGCTGCAGTCAGATTCGTCGCTTTCTGACTGCAGTCCACGGGAGAATTTATTTAAAAATCACCTCGTTCATCCAATTAACAAAATTCCAGTGGGAGTTTCCCGGAAATTTCCATCTCGAGTTGCTGTACAAATTTCGTGATTCAACTCTCTACAGATTATGAGATCCGATTCGATAAACAACTAACAAATTTTCAGAATTTACACAGCTTCAGTTACTGCACTTAATTGACCACTTAAAAATATCAAACGACCTCAGAAAAATATGAATCTAGCGCCATTAGAAGCGTTTTTAAAAAATATACGTTCTAGGCTTAAAAAATCCGTTTTTCGATAAATAATAACCAAGTTACAGCAAATTGAAGTTGGCTGTAAACACCATTCAGCATCCTGATTTCAACTTTTTATCGCAATATAACACGCTTAAAAAATCGAGACGTTAAATATAAACGATCAAGAACAGATTTATCAATCATATATCATCATGTACATCATACTCATGCAAACCCTAACCATATTATATGATTTTTATCAGAAAACGCAGCCTATGATCCTTTTATTCAACTAATCGTCTTAATCGCAATTCTTGCACAAATCATCAAACTAAACATCATAACTCTTTCAATACCATGATTCTACCATTACATACAAGCATGATCAATAGTTCATAAACCCTAACATGATTTGCGAAACAATAGAAAACCCTAACCTTTAACAATGAAGATTAATGAATCGGGAACGAGATGGAAGTCGATTTGGGTTTTGAAGAAGATCGCGACCGAGAGAAGGAGTGGGAAGGCTGCCGTCGGCTGATCTTAGAGCTAGGGTTCCTCTTTTTTTTTGTGTTAACAACTCTCATGCATGCTTATCTATTTATAGTGTAAGGGAGGAAGGAAAAAGATCAAGGGTTTGAGGTTTGGTGCATGCGGCCGCAAGGGTTTGGGTGGGGCGGTTTGGGTCTTTGACTTGAACCTCAAGTTTTGATTAATCCCTTGAGTCGCAAGGAAATGAGGTCGACTCGTTTCGCGGCTCGGTTCGATTCGTCTATCTATTTACTATATATATATTTTTATAACTAAAAATCACGAAATCGAAACATGACATAATAACTCACCAAACTTATAAACGTTTAATACACATAGCACGTAATTCATTTGATAAGTTCACAAAGTTAGCGTAGTTATTTCGAGCGTGTAAATTAAATCTCCGAATCAATTTAGCATAGGAATGAATAACCGTGAAGTAGTGCGTTTAAGATACCTGAAAAACCGGGATGTCACAATGATGATGATGATGGAAGGTTTCTCATAAACTTGGAGTTCATCACAAACTTGAAAACTAATAACAAATGGGTTTTAATCAAAATAAAAATGGAAGCGTGGTCGTGAGTGTGTGTATATATGAGTTAGAGGTTGTGTTTTGATTTTGGTTGATTCTTGATTGACGTGATTCTTGAAAGATGATCACATGCATAATCAAAAGGATTTTATAAAATTTCATATGATTAAAGGTGGATATATGAAAAGTTGACTTTTGGAAGTATATATGTACATATGTGTATGTCGTGTGTGTGTGTGTGTATATATATATATGCATGTGCATGTGGGTTTTTGTTTGGATGTTCATAAATGTTAAAGATTTATGCATGCAATGATATGATGATGATTAGATGAAGATGATGTTTGGATTATATGGAAATGAATTAAATGTATGTTAGATGCATTTAAGTTCTTGGATGATAATGGTGACATGATAATCATGCATTAGGTACATATCTATACTATATTAATAAGTATATCCAAAGGATAACTTAAGGTAATTTGCCACTTCCCTTAAAACTCCTTTAATGCATGAAGTACAACATCTTTAAGCACAATATGTTTGAGCGCCAAATTTTGTATTCAATTTTTCAATTCCCGCTCATCCCAATTCCCCATACACCCCTTCCACGGATACACATCTAGGGTTTTCTAGATTCATTCTTCAGATCTCACATTTTTGAAATCCTCTAGCCCCTTTCTCTCTTTGGCGATTTAAGAACATCAAGGAAATTTCATATGATCTACGAAGATTTTACAAGATTCAATTGATAGATCCGAACGATTTGAGATCTTCACTGACCCTCTCTCATTTTCATTTCATCTCAGTTCAGGCTCTCATTTTCATCTCATTCTCTCTATTTCTTCATCCATTCAAGATCCAGATCTTGGTGAGTACCAACATTTCCTCTCTCATAGGGTAAGTATATTGTTTATTTTTCAATTTGTAGTCAAAATTTTAAATGTTCTTTGTATAATGCTTTAGATGGTATCCATAAAGATTCAGATAGTTACAGTTCATCTGAAGATCATGTCACTCGCCTAGAAGTTAAATGGTGCAAATTACGGTAAGCTAGCTGATTATTTTATGTTTATCGTTTAACACAGATCAATCGTCAAAAAAAACCATTTGTTAATTCAAGTTTGAACTATGAACTTTATGGTAAACATATATATTATGGTCCAATGAAGGGTTTACATGTTTTTTTTCATCACTCACACATGCCACCTTTTATTTTAGTTAATATACATTTCTAAAAATGGTAGTATACTCTTTTTAGGCTTTATTGATACTTATTAAACGACTCATTTTGAACCGCCCTATTTTGACCCGTTTGCGGGCTTAAGTTTAATATATAAAATGAATCTTTATTGTTACAATGTTACTAATCATGCAGGTTAGATGACGCAAGATAGTCGCATTCAAGAAAAGTGCCAAATGCATCCAGCAAGATCAATCCATATCGGATGGTGATCGTGGCTCGGCTCTTTATACTTGCAATCTTTTTTTGATATGGTTTGTTGAATCTTGTGCATGATGTAATCAGGTGATTAATACTAGGTCTAAAAGTATAAATTTGTAGAATACTTTGGAAGCAATATAAGTTGACTTAAAAAAAACAGTAATAGTGGATGGACTTTTAAAGTCAAACATACCAACTAAGTAGTTAGTGTCAAATAATGTTGGAAAACTTATTATATAATAATAATCTTGCTTTTTGAAAATCATTTAGATGTTTTTATGCTAAACAAATACACTCTGGTCAGTTTTTGACTTGCGATAAAACAAAACCTGAATCTTGACCATTCAAATCTTGACCCTCTTTGTTTACACGTAGATGAAATGCGCAACCAGTGCAGCCGAAACACCGCAGCCAACGCAACCGCAACAAGTTTATATGGTAAGCGATGGGTGCACTTCCACAAAAAGGATTTCGTAAACAATTCTCAAGAAATAACAAAAATATTAATTGTTATTGTTTGACAGATCAGATTAGCAACTGAGTCTAGTACGTCTGATTATGATGAAGAGAATTTGAAAGAAGGTTTAAATTGCGTGATATGTTTTCTTTGCTTTTTAGGGGGTAGGTAGGTGGTTCTCTCCTAGGGCATACAAAACATAGATATTGGCGGCAGCCCGCCTTATTTAACATATAATGGCGGGCTACTGCACATAACCTGTGTTTTGTAAGCCTATGGAGAGAAGCACCCATCTTCCCCTTAAATATGGCGGGCTGTTGCACATAACCTGTGTTTTGGCATCATCTGTTTAAGGGGGAGATTGTTGGAATTGAACCCTACAAAAGAACAGATGATAGAAAGCCAAAATATACTACAACCTCTGATCTAAATAATAATGTAACATCTACCCAAGTCAAGCTCTGCTGAAGACTAAATGTCCAAGGTCAGCCATAGCTAAACTCTATTGAAGACAAGCTCTGCTGAAATCTAAAGCTGAAGGTCTGCCAAGGCAAAGCTCTGCTAAAGACTAAAGCTAAAAGGTCTGCCAAGGTAAAGCTCTGCTAAAGACTAAAGCTAAAAGGTCTGCCAAGACAAAGCTCTTCTGAAGATCAAAGCTAAAGGTCTGTCAAGGCAAAGCTCTGCGGAAGACCAACAGAGGATGTATCATCAGTGGCTTCTAACAGTCCTTGTAATGTTTAGTGTATAGTAGTGGTTAGCTTAGAAGATGTTATTAGTTTGTTACTTTTGTTAAGTGTCACTGCATGCAGACATCGTAATAAGATGCTCAGTGGTTCGGATTGTAGTATAAATAGAACAGTGTTGTACTGTTCTATTTGATCACTTTCATCGATTATCAATCTAACCTATCTTCCTTACATTCTATACAAATAAATTAGTGATCTTAGGCTGAGGAGGAGATTGTCAGTCATATGCAAGTAATCATAATTACGAAAGCATGACAATTAAAACAATCTCTCAATTGTTATGAATTAAAGTTCATTTATTCCGCTACAAGTTCATCTGATTTAGCTTCTTCTATTTACCATTTTTAGAACTTTCATAAACAGTTTCAAACTCAGATCCTAACAATATACAAATAGTAATCCGTAGTTAGCATCTAACTTCATTTGAACCATTCTCAATATAGTCAACTTTTCTTACACCTATCATTTGAACCATTCTCAATATAGTCAACTTTTCTTACACCTGTCTTTAACAACCTTCATTACTTAAGACAATGAATTTTTTAGGTGTTTGAATTCAACCATTGATTAGAAACCACTAATGCAAACCACTGATGCAAACCACTGATGACAAACCACTGCTAACACACCAACAGTAGTTGTATAGCAAAACCACTGATTCAACCACTGATTCACTACCCACTGATGTTATACTCAGCAGTGGTTGTCCAGCATTGGTTGTCTACCACCAACAGTGTTTGCCTAATATCTGATGTTATTACTCCATCAGAGGTTAGCAACATTATCAGTTTTTGTCTAAAACATGATGTCATTACTCTATCAGAGGTTAGCAAACTCATCAAAGGTTTGGCATTATTCCATCAGATGTTGGCTCATCGGTAGTTTGACTTTATTTGACCTTATTTAACCAACTGAATTGTTGCTTTCTTCAACATACAATATTATATTAATTACCATTATTTAATAGTATTGCTTATTTGACTTACTTATAGTTGACGATTATATAGGTTGCTGGTATTTGGGTTGAAGGTAATGACAATATAACTTCGTATAACCTTTGCTTGGCATGAAAATCTATCCATTGCTGAAAGTGTATCCTCTGTTCCTACTTCCACTGTTGATGAAACCACTGTTTTCCCAATCCACTGATAATCTATCCTTTAATAGTGTAAAATCACCTCGGATCATTCCTTTGTTCAGAACCACAGCTATTCTCCAGCGGAAGTTTCCAAACATTTGTCATCCAATATCTAACAGAGTTTACACATGCACAAAGTTTTCCCTTTATAAACCTTGTTTCATCAAACAGAGTTTCCACTTGCCGTTTCAATTTCCAAAACAAAAATCTCTCATAAATTCCATTACTCTCCTTCTTCTCAAAACCCTAATCACTCACTTCTTCACCATGATTCTCATTATCAAAACTCCCCACAACTACCTTCCAATATTCGAAAAAACCAAAAATAATATTGCGTTTCACTCAATGATTGATGTTCTACAAACATCATCTTACAAACATGTGTTAATCGCAAAAGCACCGATCTACATCGCACCCTCCGCCAATTTTGCGCAAATGTTGAACTACAACTTCAGAACAAAAAGCCCTTTGCCATCTCTTCCAAAATTAGACAGTCACTTATTCAAATTTCTCTAGATACCATCTCCACCACGTTCGGTGTTAATGACCTTGATGTCCCGACTTCTTTCTCAAAGAAAGATTTACACGCAGAATTCATTGAGCGAGGTTATGATGGCCAGTTATCTGGTATCACTATTTATAAAACCTGAATTTCCTGCTGACATGAAATTCTTTTTCCATACCCTTTTACTTTGTTTGTCAGCCAAAACAACTGCTTTTAACAAAATACCTTTAAATATTTGATACCTGGGTGATGCTATTTTAACCAATTCCAAATTTAATTTTTATCTGGTATTGTTTTCTAATTTGGTTGAAAATTTTAATAATCTTAAAAAGGGTAAAGCTTTTTTGATACACCCTATGTTGTTGAGTTTCTATTTACAAAAACAAGTTTCCGAGTCTGATTTTAAACAAGGTGTCACCAGTGAAGTTGGCAGCTTTAAACACGAAACTTTTACTAGACTCTCAACACAACAACCTAAGGTGTTGATAACTAAAGCAACAGTGACTGAGCAAATTTTGACTACTTTTACAACCATTGCTCCTTCATTTGTTGCTGAGCCCACTTCTCCTAATAACCACAACACTACAACCAGTGCTGTGCAACCCCAGTCAAAACCAAAACTAAACCCGCAAAATCGACCAAGCCCACCAAACGCCCCAAAAAGGTAGCTCTGGAAGCTGAGATCCTAGATGTCTTACCTATGACAGCACAACAGTCACTAATAACCATTGCTGCTACTTCCTCACAACAGTTGGTTCAAAGATCTCCACAAGCACAAGCTCCTCTTGTTTCCATGCAAAAGAACAAGTTATAATCACAGGGACATTACAATATGAGGCAGATGATTCAATTGAACATTTGTTCCCCAGCCCCTCTCCCAAGGCTAGGTCTCTTTCTACTCCCTTACCCACTTCTTCAATACCACCCACTTTCATACCTTTGCTTGAAGCAATAGAGAAAACTCAGACACTTAGCAGTCCCTCTCACTCACCCATTAAAGAGAGTCAACTTCCACACTTAACTGCGTCTGAGACAACTCTATCTGCTAGCCCATAAGCAATTGAAGAGGTTACACCCTTGGAGTTACATGTAACTCTTGGTGGTAGTTTAAGTGAAGAAACTACTACAACTGCTTCTACAACAGTGACTCAGTTGGATATTGGTTACATACATAAGACTTCCTTGAAGGCAACAACTGCTGAAGCTACTATAGTAACTTCTAAGCCAATTGGAAGTCACCAGGACCAAGAACAACGGGCATTTGGGTGTGACACTAAAATCATTGAAGTCGCAAAAATCTTAATATATATATATATGTGTATATATATATATATATGAACACATATATACAAACACGCCAACATATAAAAAATAAAGACTTTCGAGAAAATTTCAAGTTGTGTGAAAGTCCTAATAGTGGAGAAACTTAGGTATTTGTAGAATAATTGGTTATTAAATCGTTTCTACTTAGATTAGGACGTGTAGACCAAATTGTGGGATTGCGCTAGTATAATAACGCACCTTAAGTTGTGACGAATTTGGTTGATCTCAAGAGAGTTAGCATCAGAATAGGCTAATGTCTTGTTGGGGACTTCGGGGAATTCGTACAACGTAAAATATAAATTTATTATTTTAGTAGGATATATATTGTTCATGAGGCAAGCACTATAAGTGGCCCAATATGTGGCACTTTGCACGAATTTACCCTTTTGGTTGACCACCCCATAGAATTGTTGATAGATCTATCTGGTTGACCACCCCGTCACAACGGTAGCTTTATCTTAAGTCAAATGGCGAATTGATATTCTATGATTGTCTAGCGTTGATTATACCCTTGTTGTTAATATATAGCTCGTAGGCCTTGCAAACATATGAATATGAAAACTTGATGCTAGAAATTTAATATATAATTAAATATTGGGAAGATGATTTTTACGAAGGTTTTTAGAAAACGCTTGCGATTATAGAACTGACCCTTGGATTTTTAATAAGGAAATTAATTTGACTTTCTTAATTATATATGGATGTTTTGATATAAAATAAATAATAAGAAAGTTTTCCTTAAACAAATTGTTTAGATTTTGAATACGTGAACTCACCTTCCTTTGTGTTAACACTTGATTTTACGTGTTCTTCAGGTACATGAGTTTGGCTTCGGGATTTTGGCATATCTTGTGGTAGTTGATGCAAGTCATATTAAATAATGTTTTGGACAACTTTTAGAACTATATGGGACCAAGTGTGCTAGGATCCATAAGGATCAAACAACTACGTTGTGGTTGTAGTTTGTGTTTGAAATTCTAAGCTTTAAACTTATGTTTTAGTTAAGTTGTATGTCCAAAATCTATATCAAATCGTCCACTAAGATACTTATGGGTACCAACCTCCGTCACCACTACGTTTGTATTTCCGTTGCGACGTTTTTGGGGGTCACAGAAGTTGGTATTAGAGCCAATGGTTGTTAACAAACTAGATGTTTTCTGGAAAAACTCTAGACTTCAACCGAAGAATTTTGAGTATTAATCTCAAAATTCACGTATCTAATAATTTAAAATAAACATAGATATTGATCATGTATGAAAACTATAAAGAGTTGTGCATACGTGTTAATCTGTTTATTTATGCCTTACGTTTTATTTTTCATTTGAACACACACTTACTTTGTACGGTTACAATGTGTCATAGATATCACACTCACACGAGATTATCGAGATTCATGACACCGAGAGCGTGCATGAATTCAAGACGTCTCCGACCTCAATCTTATCGGTGTTACTACAAAGTACCTCACAGTTTGTTGACATGGCCGGTTTTACCACGTCATTTTGTGTCGGCCCCACTGCTTTTGCTAGTCAGGTTGTCCCACGTTACGCCCATACGAGTAGATTGAATTGTCGATGATGATTCGATTGTTCCTCCCTCAGTTTGTGAGATTGAACAATCATCTGGGACTGTGCCTATTAGCAATGAGCTATATAGAGGTATACTTGTGATTGGAGGATCTATTAGAGTAGCACCGATGGTGGACGCCACTGTTGTCACGGATTGACCGTTAGAGCCATTAGTAGTCCCACCCACCGCTACTGTTAAGATTATGTATGGGATCCCTCCACTAGTCATATCAGAGTTGGTTCCGCAGTCTGAGTCACGAGTTTTTACTACTCCTTTACTAGTAGTTTACACTCGTCGTAGGAAGAGAAATCAACCCGCTGAAAATATTGCATCAATGTTTAGAGCCACGACCGAGTCTGCTTTGAAGAAGCAGAAAGGAGTTTAGGTTGACCAATATTCTCATTGTGATTGTCAGATCGCTCCCTTGCAGGGAGACTTAGCGACGACCAAGGGAAGATGAAAGATCTTGAAGCTTAGATGAATTGGTATAGTGAGATTCAGAATTTGGATAAGAATGCCATGGATCAGATGCACTGCACTGGAGGATTATGGAGCTCGAGGAACTAGTTAGGAAACTTTTAGAGTTTACAGGTTTAAAGTGATAGATGGTTGTTTTGTTTTGTTTGTTTTGTCTCTTTTGGTAACCCTATTGAGGCATGCATGCCAATTAGATATTTAGGAGGAAATTCAGTGAAACTTGTTGATGGTGTTTGATTTTATTCACACAAAATTTTGTTAGTCTTTTGTGAACTACAAACAAGCGATGTAATTTCCATGATAAAATATCAAATAATGGATATTTTGGTTAAAATTTTCTCATTGTTATGTGGTTATGATTACATGTGTATTGTTTAATCCACTCGCATTTAATGATTGAATTATTTAAATATTGTCTTACATTGTCATTATTGTTACAATAATAGAACTCAATATGCCACCAAAAGCGAGAAAATGTCCCTCTACTGACGCTACTGGATTACCTACCACTCCCGAGGAGTTGGGCAGTTAATCGCTCAACACTGCCTTGGAACAGCGCGACGCTAACCAAACTACAGGGCCACGATGTGGATGTAGTACAAATGCGTATGGTTTCGGTGGAGTGCCGATTGGAAACCCTCCAGGTAGAATAATGATTGGAAAAGTTTTAGTAGTTTCTTGTGTTATGATATAATCTAAGAGTAATCTTGATTTTTCATTAACCTTGTGAACAGTGCATGGTTGTACGTATAAAACATTCCAAGGTTGTAATCCAAGATCATTTACCGGTGCTAAAGGACCCCTTCATATTGTTAGATGGATTGAGACAAAAGTCTGAGAGTTCGAGGAAGGATTCTGATGAGAAGCGTGAGAAGAAACACAATTCTAGTAAAGCATTTCGGTGAGTGTGTGTATATATGAGTTAAAGGTTGTGTTTTGATTTTGGTTGATTCTTGATTGATGTGATTTTTGAAAGATGATTGCATGCATGATCAAAAGGATTTTTATTAAAGTTCATATGATAAAAGGTGAATATATGAAATGTTGATTTTTGGAAGTATATATGTACATATGTGTGTGTCGTAATATATATATATATATATATATATGCATGTACATGTGGGTTTTTGTTTAGATGTTCATAAATGTGAAGGATTTATGCATGCAATGACATGATGATGATTAGATGAAGATGATGTTTGGATTATATGGACATGAATTAAATGTATTTTAGATGCATTTAAGTTCTTGGATGATGATGGTGATATGATAGTCATGCATTAGGTAATTATACATAAGTATATATGATGATTAAATGATCATAACATAGTGAACTCGATATGTTATGCTAAAAATGCATCAAATCAGAATATAAGCATGCTAAAATGATGTTATTTGATGTGTTACGATGATATGAAATTATGTCATAAGTTTGGTAGCTTTGCATGTTGTACATAAAGCTTAAAAAGTGGTAAAGTGGGTGAAATTACATGATTTATGTGTCTTACATGAAATCTGAACTAACACGGACATAAGTACCATTTTATTCGGTAAATAACATGTGTTATGTTAAAATATGAAGTTGTGACGATTGGGATGATTATAGTAAAGTTCGGTACAAGACTATGCGTTAAAAATGGTAAAAATCGGCTTTTTGAAGTGATTTATGTGTAAATATGTTACGAATCACATATATTGTACATAAATGGGTGTGATAACGGATATAACATAATGAGGGCCTCCAATAAAATCGTTGAAGTTGCAAAATCATAAAATATATATGAACACGCCAACATAATCAAAATTAAAGACTTTTGGAGAAAATCTCAAAGTTGTGTGAAAATCCTAAGTATTGGAGAAACTTAGATATTTGTAAAATAATTTGTTATTAAATCATTTCTACTTAAATTAGGACGTGTACATCAAATTGTGAGATTGTGCTAGTATAAAAGCACACCCAAAGGTGAGTGCCACTAACCCCACTTTTTACTATTTTATATAATGTTTTGATGTAAGAACACGCCTTGAAAAGGATAATTATAGTTTTTATATAAAGCATGCATTTGAATAAATTATAAGTACATTTTCATGGAAAATATGGTTTGGAAATAATATGTTATGTTTGAGGAAAACATGGTTTTGGAAATGTGATTGAATTATAAAATATGTTTCAGGGAGAAACGGGATTTGATTGAATATAAATATGTTTCGGGAGAAACGTAATTGATCAAATATAAATATGTTTCGGGGAGAAATGGGATTGATTGTATACGTATATTGTTTCGAGGAGAAATGGGGAGGATTACGTGTTAGGGTAAAACGACTGTATAGATTTAAAAAATGCTTAAATCTAAAGTTGTGACGAATTTGTTTGATCTCAAGAGAGTAAGTATCGGAGTAAGCTTATGTCTTTGTGGGGACTTCAGGGAATTCGTACAACGTAACATATTAAATTTATCATTTTAGTAGGATATATATATTGTTCATGAAGCATGCACTATAAGTGACCCAATATGTTGCAATTTGCACGAATTTAGCCGTTTAATCATTAATATCAGTATACGTAAAATTGTTGATGGATCTATCGGGTTGACCACCGCGTCGTTACCGATAGCTCCATGTCAATTCAAATGACGAATTGATATTCTATGATTGTCTAACGTTGATTATACCCTTGTTGTTATATATAGCTCGTGGGCCTTGCAAACCTGTGAATCTGAAAACTTGATGCTAGAAATTTAATATATAATTAAATCTTGGGAAGATGATTTGTATCGAAGGTTTTTAGAAAACGCTTGCGATCAGAGAACTGACCCTTGGATTTTTAGTAAGAAAATTAATTTGACTTTCTTAATTATATATGGATGTTTAAATATAAAATTCATAATAAGAAAGTTTTCCTTAAACAAATTGTTTACAATTTGAATACGTGAACTCACCTTCCTTTGTGTTGACACTTGATTTTACGTGTGCTTTAGTTACATGAGTTCGGCTTCGGGATTTTGTCATATCTTGTGGTAGTTGATGCAAGTCATATTAAATAATGTTTTGGACAACTCTTAAAACTATATGGGACCAAGTGTACTAAGATCCATTGTGGTGGTTGTGGTTTGTGTTTAAAACTCTAAACTTTAAACTTATATTTTAATTAAGTTGTATATCCAATATTTATATTGCATCGTACACTAAAATACTTATGGGTACCAATCTCCGTCACCGCCACGTATGTATTTTCGCTGCGACGTTGTTTCAAAACGGTGATCCAAACGAATTGATTTTTTATAACTGAAAATTTAAACACCAGAACCAAGCACCATTTTCGTGGTTCGGAGCACAATTTAAGGTAAGTTTTACATCAATAGACCAGTATACTTGTTCGGATCAAAAGCCCTAATTCGTCAGTTCGTAATTCGGAAAAAAAGAACTTAACGGAGTTAGGTTTTTTTAACTGAGAATCGGTGGAGGAAAAATAGTTGAAAGGTGAGACTGTTAGGGGGATTTAAAAAGATGGGACTGCAATGCCAGTAACATTTAGTAGGGATTATTAAAGGCCAATATCCCTAAAAAATTTTAAAAAATTAAAAAAAATTGTTTATAGAACAATTAAAAAGGTAACTTTTTTTACGATAAAATGATTTTTTATTAGAATGACTTCTACACATCTTTATACTCAAAAGCTCCAGAGAATTTTTGTAAAACATTAACTTTTTACATGTTGAACTGATATATTATTATATATATATATATATATATATATATATATATATAAAGTGGAGAGTTCAAATGTAGAAAAATATATCTGTAAGAATAGAAAAAATAAGTTTCGAACTAATAGAAATTTCTATTTAATATGTGTAGTTAATGTTATTGTAAGGACATATGGGTAAATTGACAAAATTAATTAAATTATTGTATATCCGAAATTAGCTAACTAAATTAAACTGATGACTCATTATTAAAATACACTCTTTCAAAACAATCTAATTTATGATGAAGTAAACTTTATGATATGTTTAAGATAAACTGTAGGGTAAATTTTGATATATGTATGGTAAAGTGTAAGATAAATTTTGAAATATGTAAAATTGAGTGTTTGTGTCTAACTAATGAGAAAGCTAATAATTAATGGGATAAGTTATAAATAGATTATTGATTTATCATCGTGACATTTATCCTTTATTCGATATATATAGGTAAGCTTAGTCTAAAAGGACATTTTTCCTAAGAAGTGTGAGAAGTCTATATAAATATCATGATTTGGACTTAGAAAATGATGTTTTCGGTTGTTTTGGTAAGGTATTATAGAGAAAAACACCAAACTTAACAATTTAAAACACATTGTAATGCAATGCAATGTATTATAGATACAATATTAAAACACAGCTAAAAAGCATTGCTTAATTTTCTTGGTACGGTGTTTTAAGTATTAAGCCTAAAATACATTGCATTGTATTTTAATAGGTTATGTTTGGTATTTTTCCATATAATACAATGCCAAAACAATCTAAAACATCATGTCTTATTCGAAAGTAAGGTGCCTACATACCAATTCTTATGCCTTCTTAGGATTTTCATTATTTGAAGAGTAACTCTTACCAATATATATATATATATATATATATATATATATATATATGGGAGAGTTTAATGGGGGAATTGTGAAACTATACATTTAACATGTTAAAAATCAATTAAAAAAACATTCAGAGCTTTTGCATATAAATACATGTAGAAACCTTTTTAATAAAAAAATTTAAACACAAAAATATTAAAAAAAACTTTAAAAAACAGCAAAAAAAAAGGTAAAAAGAAAATTTAAAGAATTTTTTTTATATTGGAATAGCTTCTACACATCTTTATATGCAAAGTTCCCAAAAAATTGAAATTTTTTAATATTTTAATTTAAATTTCTAAGATATATTTAACGTGTTAAATACGATGTTCCCTGGTTTCTCACTTTTTAGTGTTCCACGTTGAACCTCACACTATACACACACAAACATATAAGAAGTGCAAGAACAATGTCTAACCAAGCAATTTTGTATTTCTTATACTTATTTAATTATTCGGGTTATCAGTAATGTCCGTTTCAGATAATTTAACATGACATGACAAGATAATCACTAATATCTACCAAAAGCAATCCAATGCATGTGATGGCTATGTTATACTTCATGTGACCTAATTTAGTAATAATAAGTCTAATACACGTAATAAAAAATAACATAATCAGTTTAAATGTATGGATTTTGCCAGACAATGTGACACCCGGCTATTTTGAGTTTGTACCGTACTAGTGTGACACGTGTTATCAATGAATAAAGGCAATATTATATTAAATTTGATGTTAAATTATGGTATTTCATGTTTTGGTAAATTTAAACTTTGTTAAAAATTATGTTGGCAAAAATAAGATAAACGCTTATCGTGTAACGAACAAACTGCGAAACTAACATCAGTGAACTTGTTTCCAGGCTCAGATCTGATATCACACTGATTCGGATCATTGTTGTTGCTAGTATGCTGTTGTTTCGGTACTTTTTAAGGGTTCTGCTCGCATTTTAGATATTCTACTTGTGTTTTGATTGTATCTCGGATCATCAGCTTGCATTTTGATTGCATCTCGGGTCATCAGCTTGCATTTCGATTGCATCTCGGATCATCAGCTTGTTTTTTATTACATCTCGGATCATCTACTTGGATTTTGATTGCATTTTGGATACGTTTTGGATCTTCCTGATTGCATCTCGGATAATCGTTGTTGAAGATTGCCTGCATTTCGGATCAACTACGCAACATTTCGGATAATCTTCATTGTATTTCGGATAATCTAGATTATGTAGGTCCACCTGCGGATGGTGTTAAACCTGTTCCTTGTTCATATAACACACATACAAGTGCGGAATCCAAGTGTGCATGCAACCAAAGCAAAGTAAAGAACACGGGGTAACCAAAGATTCACTATCTTGATTAATGATTGAGAACAAGTACAAACATATACACACAATGCTCGTACGACTCAAACAAACTTGCTGGGTTCTTGTGTCTTTGTTTTCACCAGAAATGCTGACTGAGAGATCCCACCAAAAGATCAGTTCGTTAGCAGAAAGACTCAAAGGCTCAACCTCACTGAGAGGTTCATGTCTGCTTATATAGTGTCCATGCTGGTCATCCGTATGAAACTGGTTTCGTACGAAGCAACCGATTTTCGTACGTAGCAACTGGTTTTCGTGCGAAGCAACCGGTTTTCGTACGAAGCAACGGTTTTCGTACGAAGCAACCGGTTTTCGTACGAAACAACCAGTTTTCGTACGAAGCAACTGGATTTCATACAAAGCAACCAATTTTGTACGAAGCAACGACGTACACAAGACTCAATGGTATGCACACAGGCAACTGATTAACACAGACAAGCTAAGATGTCGTACTAAACCAAGATAGAAGGATATCTTGATCTGTTCGACATGACTAAACTTATACAGACACTTGAGCAAAGATGGTACAATTACAACTGTAATAAGAACAAGCGACAGGCACAAAAGTGTATCAACAAACTCCCCCTTGGATGTTGCTTGGTCTTCGGTCTTTGGTCTTCACATTGAATGGATTGGAGTATCAACAAACCCCCTGAAGATCTGCAATCCATTGATAAATCAGCTATCCAATGATTAGCGCATCAGGTCTTCGAACTTCTAAGAAACTTCAAATCTTTCTTGATTCCTCTTTTGACTTGTCAGAGTTCTACGTTGCTGGTCTTTGTTTATGTACTTTTGTATCAATCTGTACTCATAAAACAAATATAATTAGAACACAAATTTATCAGGTAATACACACGAAAAACTTATCATAATTTCTTCGTATGATTGTATTCCCTGAACGAGATACACACACTCGTATGAATTCCAGCAATAGATTTGAGAAAAACAAGTGACCAAGTCAATTAAATGACTAGGTTTATTCGTATGAGATACACACACTCAAACGAATTTCAGATTTTGGTTTTCTTTGATGAGTTACTTGTTGCAAGATATTACTTTATGAAGTTGCGATATCAAACAAATGGTTTTCTGGCGTATCTTGGTAGAAAACTTTCGAGTATCAACTTTGGCTAACTTTCAAAAAGTAATTTTATAAGCAACTAAGTAAACTAGACTTAAAATCAAAATATACAGATAAACTATATATCTATTGAACAATATTTTTCGTGTTTCAAGGTAAAGGAATCATACCAGCATTTTAATCTTTGTCAAAAATAATATTTGGTTTAAACTTCAAAATTAAACAGATAAGTATTCAACTATGATTATCGGTATTGTTGTCCACGTAAGCTCAGACTTATCAGATGTAATCATGATTAGGAGATATGATTAAGGTATGAATTATACTTACTAGCCGGTGTTCAACCACATCACGACACATTCCCGTATCAAGATATGCACGAGAGAAAATCTTACCGGTGAGTATACTGCTTTGTTATCTGTTTTGACGTATATATATGATGTGAGATACTCACTTATTTTTGATTGAAAACAAGCCCTATGTGATTAAATCACTTATTGATGAGTAACTTGATTTTCATATGCATGAGGGCACAGGAGTAAGTCCGTGAAAGGTTACTACTATCATACCGACAGAGAGACGAACTTAGCTCCCGCATAAAGCTGTGATATTTTATCACTTATTTGGGGATGTGATATTTTTATCACTTATTTGATGGTCGTATGCAGTATGTACACGTATGTATGGTATCATGGAAGTTCTAGACTTGTGCCACCGTTATTTTTCGACAAAAGATTCAACCATGATACCCAGATGATAAGCAAGCATAAAGACCGTATATCTCAGAACCTCGGCACTCTATCAAACGAAATTTTGGTACCAAGACCATATGCCAATGAATGGTTCCCACCTGGCGTTTTGTCTGTTAAGTTTATATAAACCTGCACATTTTAATCTGATTGTGAGCCTACCGAAACATCATAAGTAAAGCTACTTATCAATCTTTTTTTATGCTTTTAACCATTTCTGACAGATTTACCGGTGAATTTCATCATCTTCAACTTATCCAAGAAACTCATTGTTGTTTTTTCTATTGTTTTTGTATTTTTCTGAATTTTCTCCCCCTTAAATAAAAAGGTAAATAAAAGACATATTTTTGTATTTTCTTAAACTTACTCCCCCTAAAATATAAAACTAAAAATCTTTTTGTAGTTTTAGATTTTTAGAAAAGTATTTATAAAAATAGTTAGCCATGGTTGAGTTACTCGGGTTTCACCTTGATGCCATTGACCAAAAGTAGATAATCAAAATGTGATTTATCAAAAGCTTTAGTAAAAAGGTCGGCACGTTGGTGATCAGTGTGGATTTTAACAACATTGATAAGTTTCTTTTCATAACAATCTCATATGAAATGATATTAATCTCAATGTTTTTTGTGTTTGAGTGCTGTACAGGATTCCGAGTGATCTCTAACGCAGCTTCGTTATCAACAAAAATAGGAGTAGTAAGAAATTCAAAACCGTAGTCGCGCATTTTCTGTTGAATCCATAGAGCTTGAGAGCAGCAACTAGAAGCTGAAATATACTCAGCCTCACATGTTGATGTAGCTACACAAGTCTGCTTTTTGCATTGCCACGTGACTAGGCGATTTCCCAAGAACTGACATCCTGCTGTTGTAGGTTTTGCATCGATTTTGCAGCCGCCATGATTAGAATCACTGAAGCTGTCAGATCAAAGTTATCATCCATAGGGTACCATAGACTAGTGTCAGGGCGTCCCTTCAAATAACGAAAGATCCTTTTTACAGCCATCAAATTAGAAACCTTCGGACTAGACTGATAGCGTGCAAGAAGACATGTTGGGCACATTATGTCAGGTCTTGAATAGTAAGATACATGAGAGATCTGATCATAGTACGGTAGAGAGATGGTTCTACATGTTCACCCATTCCATCTGGAGTAATCCCATGATTTTGAGCTAATGGAGTTCCCAAAGGCTTTGAGTCATCCATCTGAAATCGCTTGAGAATATCTCCGACGTACTTGGTTTGATGGATAAAAATCCCTTCCTTTGATTGCTGAACCTGCAAACCTAAAAAGAAATTCATTTCTCCCATAGCGCTCATCTCGAACTTCTCCTGCATAACCTATTCGAATTGTTTGCACATTCGAGTGTTAGTAGACCCAAATATAATATCATCAACATAAACCTGTACTAGCATCAAATCCTTGTCCTGTTTCTTGATGAAGATAGTACGATCGATTAGGCCTCGTCGAATCCATTCTTCAACAGATAGGTAGACAACGTTTCATACCAAGCCCTCGGAGCTTGATGAAGACCATATAACGCCTTGTTGAGAAGCCAAACCTTGTCAGGATGGAGTGGATCTTCAAAACCTGGCGGTTGCTCAACATATACTTCCTCTTCTACCACACCATGAATAAATGCACTTTTCACATCCATCTGATAAACGGTGAACTTCTTGTAGGACGCATAAGCCAAAAAGATTCTTATGGCCTCCAGTCGTGTAACCGGTGCATACACTTCATTGTAATCGATCCCTTCGACATGATTAAAACCTTGAACAACCAATCGCGCTTTGTTTCTGACAATAACACCTCGGTCATCCTTCTTGCACTTGTACACCCGTCGTGTACCAATCTTCTTATAGTTGTCAGGCCTGTCAACCAATTTCCAGACGCCTAACTTCTGAAACTGCTGAAGTTCTTCCTTCATGGCTTCAACCCAAGAGTCTTCTTCTTGCCTCCTTCCAAGATTTTGGTTCTACTTTGCACACATAGCAGGCAAAAGACCAATCATTATGTTCCCCTGATTCTCTGATTTCCGAATACAATCCAGCATTCTGGTTGTTTCGAAGCTGATTACGAGTCTGCACACCTCTCTGGACATCTCCAATAGTATTCTGTTGAGGATGGGTATTATAAATACGGGTTTCTGGCACATCAGGAACCCGAGAGTTGATACCCAAATTGTTGATATTCAGATCAACAGTTAAATCGAGAGCAGGATGTGATGAGGATGTAGATGCATGACCTTCTGTCATCCCTTGCGATTGAATATTTGACGTACCATCTGAAAATTCAGGAACCGCACCAGAGGTATCTTCATTCGCATCATGAAACTCATCATCTTCTGATGAAACATTATAATCCGCAGCATCTTCGAATTTCTCATTTTGAACAAGATTGTTAACCGAAGTCGACACTTGAGGGTTAACAATAATTGGTCGAACTAGTGATGAGTCAATTGCTTTATCACTTTCCAGTAACATCTGAGCAGCAGCTGTTGCATCTCAAAAGTTGGCAGATTAAAGGAGTCAAACACCCATCGTAGTCGAACATCCAAGGAGCACCCGGAGCTCTGACTGCTTCTGTATATCTATGAACCTTGACTTCACCCCATTCTTCAATCTTCTTCGAAGATAAATTCCACACTCTGAAATTTGGAGTAGCATATCCAAGAAAGAAACCTTCGATAGCCTTCGGACCAAACTTTCAATGTGGATCAATCATAGTGTATGGAGCTCCAAAAGGTTCTAAGAAAGAAACATCCGGTTTCCTTTTATATGAGAACTCAAAGCATGTCTTCCCATGTCTCTTCACCATCAGAACTCTATTCATTGTGTAACATGCAGTAGCAACAGCTTCTCCCCAAAATTGAACGGGAAGTTCTGATTCTACTAACATAGTTCTTGCAGTTTCAATAAGAGTTCGATTCTTCCTCTCAGCGACACCATTTTGTTGTGGAGTGTAGCGAGAACTGTACTCATGCAGAATACCCTTTGAGGAACAGTACTCATCCATAACTTGATCATGAATTCAATGCCATTGTCACTTCTAATTCTCCTTACCTTCAGATTATACAAATTTTACAACAGAGTCAGGAGATTCTTGAGGATAGTAGGAACTTCACTCTTGTGTGCCAACATGTTTACCCATGAAAATCCAGAATAATCATCAGTAACTACCAGCCAATAAGAATCACCAAAGGTTGTCTTGTGTTTCATAGGTCCAAAGAGGTCCACATGAAGACGTTCCTGTGGCATATTCACAGTGTTGATCTTCTTCACGGGATGAGATTTTCTTGCTTGTTTTCCCTTTTGGCATGATACACAAACGTCTTGAAGATGAAAATTCTTGACTGGTACACCATTCACTAGATTGTTCTTCACCAAATAGTTCATTTTCCTTAGGTGAATGTGTCCCATACATCTGTGCCAAGAGATTGATTCCTTTTCAGTGGCATTGGAGACAAAACATGTGACTTGTGCAGATGTTGTAATAGCTTGGCTCATATCAAGAATATACAAATCGTTAATTCTTGGAGCCGACATGAGAATCCATTCTCTTGAATCCAGGCTTCAGCACATAACATCCGGCATCATCAAAATGTACCGTGAACTTCTTGTCGCAGATTTGAGAAATGCTAAGAAGATTGTGATCAATTTGCCGCACATAATTGATCTTGTCGAAGCTCACAACACCATTGGAGACCATTCCCTCTCTAGTTATGTATCCACCTGTGTCACCAGCAAAAGCCACATAACCACCCCTAATGCTTTTCACATCATATAGGAGCCGCAAGTCGCCGGTCATATGCCCTGATGCTCCACTGTCAACAATCCAATGACTGTTTACAGTTCCTCCTGGAACACCCTGCACATTGCACAAACAAGATTAGTTTGAGATGGGGACCCAAGCCTAAGTGGTCTTGGGTCATCCTTTATCATCGAGAAATGTAATCTCAATTTCTTGATGATTAACAAACTGAGAACCTCCTTTTGAACCATTACCGGTCTTCTGTTTCCAAGATCCTTGTTTATTACTAGATTTACTATTTTTACAGTTTTAACATTGTCTGGTTTTATTGACTTTGAAGATCTTTGATCCTTTTTTGAAGAATCCGATTTTAAAGCTTTCTCAACTGCTTTTACATGTTTACATTTTTGTTTCTCTTTTTGATCCTTAAGGATTCGTTTATCTTGAGTCGGAGAAACAGATTTACGTTTGCAAGTTGGTTCATGAGGGGTTTTCTCTATACATCTTGATTTGTATGGATTTTTACAATCCTTTATAATGTGGCCAAACTCTCCACATTTGAAACAAGTTCTCCTTTCAACAAAACTAGGAGATCGTGTTTCTCGGCTTGACTTTGAACTTGTGGGTTTTGAGGTACTAGGTTCATTTTCATTACATCCATCAGTGTGTTGGGTGTAATTGTTTTGACTATTTCTTTTCAAAATCTTAACTTTCTTTACCAAATCAACATTAGATTTTCCTTGAAAAGTTTTGACTTTATCGGTACCTTTAGAACTCACAAATTTAAAAGTTTAGCCATTTTCTTATAACGAGAGCCTTTTGCTTCAACCTTCGGTTGAGAAACTGTAGGCTTTTCAACTTGCTTCCATTGTTTTTCTTTTGAATCGGATAATGGTTGTTGTTTGGTTGGCCTTTTCTTCTCTAAAACTTTAGTTTTTGACTTTTCAAATACCTGATCTATAGAGATTGGATTTACATTTTTAATTGGAAAATCTTTGCTTGAATAGATTTTCTCATCTCCAACCAATGTGTACAATACATTATCTGCTTCATCTGTCGACACTTGTGTCTTGACAGATTTCTCAGGAACGGTCTCTTGATTCTCAATAGATTGCATACTAGGAGTAGCAGAAAGTTCCACTTTTTTCCTTTCATCAAGAGGCTGATCCTAATCATCATTTCTTGATTCATCATCTGATGTATCATCCTCCTTTTCAACAGATGGAGTTTGAACAACATCAGATGTTGAATTTTCTGGCTTGCATGGTTCTTGAGAGGATTTGTCTAATTTGAACCCTAACCCTTCTGCGAATTCATCAGGATTCAAAGGTACAGAGGGTTCAAAATGAGGCATCTCCTCTTCATCAGGCATTTTGGTATAGTTGTGTTTCATTTGGGGTGGACACGACTTATACCCCATGCATTGAACATCTCCCTTTAGTTTTTGAACATCAATGATATGATCAAGCACATATTGGGAGTTAGAGTAACTTTCCAATTTGCGTTTGATCGAATCATATTCGCATTTGGCGATGGCTAACTCTTTATTTGTTTCTTCTAGGAGATTATTGTAGTTATTAATTCCTGTCTGTTTATTCAAAACTGTTTTTGTCAGTTCAGAAACACTTTTCTTAAGGGTTTCTATTACAGATTTGAATTCTTTTCATTTCTAGTTAGCGCCAAATGCGCCTCTTTGCGTTTTGATAATTCAACAACTAAATTCTGATTATGACTGTTGACGGTTTCATATTTTATTTTCAACTCAACACATTCATTGCAAACAGTAGGAGGGTCAGAATTTACCTGTTTTGAAGAACCTTCAACATTTGCCATAAAGGCAGTGTGATGAGGAAAAGTTGCACCATCTGTAGAGAGTGCCTCTGTCTCTTTTACCGCAGCTTCGACATTCCTCGTCATACCCACCTTTTCACTCTTCAACAACTCAGCTTCACTCAACAACTTTTCAACCTCAACATCACTTCCTTTCTTCTCATTAGAATCAGATCCATAACCATCTGTCACACCCTCAATTTCCACTTGCGGAGTATTATCGCGAGGCGTGTGATCAAACAAGAATCTCAGACACTAGCAATGTCGAACGACTCTATATGATTTATTTAAACATTTTCCAAAACATTTATTGTAAACATGCATAGTCATTTTCAAAATTCCAAGGTTTCAAAGTTTAGCGGAAGCATTAGAATAAAGTAACGGGCGCCAATATAAACGCCAAAACTAAAATCCCAAAAATAATCGTTAATAAAGACTCGATAAAAATGCCTTGATCAAATGCAAGTGAGTGCACCTAGCGCTTCTAGCGTCCTGAGAAACATGCAAAGAAACAAGTGTCAACACTAAAGAAGAGTGAGTTCACAGGTTTTTATAAGTTCACAAGTTCGGTTTAAAAGATTGTTTTCCCCCGTTATCCCTAACCCGGGATAATGACATAGTTCCATTATTCCTAACCTGGAATAATAATGTTGGTTCGTAAATAAGTTCAATGTTAACATGTAGGTAGCGAGCCTAAAGTTACGTCACGTAAGAGTTCGCGATCGAAGCTGACTGTTGTTGCCTCTGTGTTGCCAGGTCTATCACTGACCATGGTGAAAGTTAGGCCAAATTAATCACCCGTTGACCATTCCCGGTCGGCTAGCGCAACTAGCTCGGGTGAGGCTTGTCGGGCCCAGTAGTACTACTATAATTTCCCCGCTATCTAACCCAATACTAACAATCCGAGAGTTGGTTGTGGACTTCCGTGATAAAGCTACTTAGTGACCATAACATACATTAACATTAACTTATTTACCGAATAGTTAACGGTGTTAATTTCGGATAACGTAAAAACATGAGTTGTAGAGGGTATACATGTTTCTCCCCCTGTTGTTCAAAACCAGATTAAATCGGGGCCGTGAACTCACCTTAAATTGCTCGATTAGATAAACGCAAAAGAAGCAAATGATGGAACCGCTAATCGCGTCCTAACATGTCAACCGATTCAAAGTTAGTGTGTGAACACACCGACACAAAACCCTACGCATAACTAACACACAGTACGGCACACGTAACAACCAATTCGAAACCATAATCATGCATGCAAAGTATCACCATACAAAATAACAATCAAACCAACTTGTCCTAAACACATGATAACTCATACAACACTTAGGTACACACAAACGCAAGTTATCATGTTTTTAGCTTGTACACTCATAACTGGGCTGTTTTCGAGAATTTTGATAAAATAGTTCCAACGTTCCAAAAATTCTAATTTTTTTACGGGAGGTGTCAATTAGACTGTAGAATTTTGTGTAAAATTTTCAAATCCTAAATCTTTACCAAATTATTTATAAACATTTATATACTAGGATGCAGTCAGATTCGTCGCTTTCTGACTGCAGTCCACGAGAAAAATCATTTAAAAAACATAATTCATCCGATTAACGAAATTCCAGTGGGAGATTTTCAGAAACTCTGGCTCCAGTTACTGTACAGATTTTGTGACCTAACCCCATAGAGACTATGAGATCCGACTCGATAAACAACCTGCAAATTCTGTAGAATTTACACAGCTTCAGCTGCTGCACTAAATGACCATTTAAAAATAGCAAACAACCTCAGAAAAATATGAATCTAGCGCCATTTGAAGTGTTTTTCAAAAATACACGTTTTAGGCTTCAGAAAATCCACTTTTCGATAAATAATGATCAAGTTACAGCCAACTGAAGTTGGCTGTAAATGTCAATCAGCTTACTGTTTTCGACTTTATCGCATTAGAACATGTGTAAACGGCCATGACGCTTAGTTGTATTGATTAACAGCAGGTTAACTTGTCAAATATCATCTAATATATCAATATTCATGCAAACCCTAAGTATATATCATGATCTTTATAGATAAAACGCAGCCTACGATTTTAATATTCAAACATATCATCACAACCGCAAAGATTCGCATATTCATCCGAACTAATCATACACCACAACACTTTTCATCACAACAATCATACGAGCACATAATCATAATTAACTCTACGGAAGATCATCACATGAATCGTAACAAAATCGAAAAACCCTAACCTTAAACGAAGACAACTTGCGAACCGAGACAAGCTTGGGATCGATCCGAGAGTTGTAGGGTTTGCGCGACCGAGAGGGGGGGGGCTGCCGTCGCACACTTCTAGGGGATTTGGGTTTTGAGTATTTTTTTTTTGAACACCCCATGCATACATACGTATACATAAGGGGCAAGGGGGCAGTTTGGGCTTGCCCTTGGGCCGCAAGGGTGGGGTGGCGGGTTGGGTTTGCTTGGTCGCGAAGTCAAAACGTTTCACAGGCTTGGTTCGGCTCGGCTTATAAATAGCATTTACTAACCGATCATTATAATCTGATAAATAACTACACATAATACGACTCGATAATTATTTATAAACGTCTAATAACATGTAGCACGAAATTCAGAGACAACCCGTTAGGATTTCCAAACATTGTGTATTCCCTAAATACTAAAGTTATCGTAGTTATTGCGAGCGCGTAATTTAATTCTCCGAATTAAATCAGCGTAGGAATGAATAACAATAAAGTAGCGCGTTTAAGATACCTGAAAAGCCGGGATGTCACACCATCTGAACTTGAACATTCTTCATCAGAACTACCAGCATCCCCAGATGTATCATCGTTATTTGGAGTGTTGATGCTGTGATCATGCTTGATTTGATCCACGATCTTCGCATAGAATGGTACAAGTAAATCCCAGGCTGTCATATCATCCCCATGTTGAAAGAATTTCGTCCCGAAATTCAGTTGGCGGTAACGTCAGATTGCTGCTCAGCTGCAAAAAGGTGTGGATATTTGCTTTTCATTTGGTCCTCTCTTTCCCACGTGAACTCCGGTCCACGCTTAGAGTTCCAACGAACCTTGACGATCGGTATCTTGCTGTTCCTTCGAGTCTTGATCTCACGGTCCATGATCTCGATAGGTTGTTCCAAAAAATGCAGTTGCTCATCCACTTGAATCTCATCCAATGGAATGACTAGGGTCACATCTGATAGACACTTCTTCAGATTGGACACGTGAAAAACGTTGTGAACTCCACTGAGTTCGGCAGGAAGGTCTAAGTGATAAGCTACGGGCCGGATACGCTTCGAAATCACAAATGGGCCTACGTACCGTGGATTTAGTTTGCCTCGTTTCCCAAAACGAATTACACCCTTCCAGGGTGACACTTTTAGTAGGACGCGGTCACCTACTTGAAATTCGAGCGGTTTGCGTCGTTGATCAGCGTAACTTTTCTGTCGATCCCGTGCCACTGCCATGCGGTTTCTGATTTGCACAATCTTTTTAGGAGCCTCAAGTATCAACTCAGGACCTGTGAGTTGACTGCCACCGACTTCTGCCCAACAGACCTGTGATCTACATTTGCGACCGTACAATGCTTCAAACGGTGCTGCCTAAATACTCGTATGGTAACTGTTGTTATACGAGAATTCCACTAAAGGCAGATGGATTTCCCAACTGTTCCCGAAGTCTACCACGCATGCCCTAAGCATGTCCTCCAAGGTCTGAATGGTCCTTTCACTTTGACCATCCGTCTGAGGGTGGTAAGCTGTGCTCATATCTAAGCTTGTACCCAACGCTTTCTGAAGTGACCGCCAAAAGTTTGACGTGAAACGAGCATCTCTGTCTGAAATGATGGACGTTGGCACCCCTTGCTGAGAAATTACTTCTTTAATGTAGATGCGAGTCAACTTATCCATCTTATCTGTTTCTTTGGTCACTAGGAAGTGTGCAGACTTAGTTAGACGATCCATGATCACCCAGATGTTATCGCAACCACCCGAAGTTCACGGGAGTTTAGTGATAAAGTCCATCGAGATCTGATCTCATTTCCACACTGGGATCTCAGGTTATTGATGTAGCCCTGATGGCTTCTGGTATTCCACCTTGACTTTCGCACAAGTCAAACACTTGCTCACGTAGGTGGCTATATCAGCTTTCATGTTGGGCCACCAGTACGCGGCTTTAAGGTCTTGATACATCTTTATCCGAACCAGGATGGAAAGAATATCGGGATTTGTGAGCTTCGTCCATAACTAGCTTCCTGAGGTTTCCGTAGAGTGGTACCCATATACGATTCATGAAATACCGGGTACCATTGGGTTTCACATCCCAATCGCGTTCCATCTTTCCACAAATTCGGCCTTGATGTTCTCTTCCTTAACTGCTTCTAGCTGCGCGTCGCGTATCTGTTCGGGTAACCCAGAATGAATTGTGAACTGTAGTGCTCGTACCCGACGAGGTTTCAAGTGCTCCTTCCGACTGAGGGCATCAGCTACCACGTTAACTTTACCTGGGTGATACCGAATGGCACATTCATAATCGTTCAGGAGTTCGACCCAGCGACGCTGTCGCATGTTCAACTTCTTCTGGTCAAAAATATGCTGGAGGCTCTTGTGATCCGTGTAGATTGTGCACCTTGTTCCATATAGGTAGTGTCTCCAAATCTTTAGTGCAAACACAACTGCTCCCAATTCCAAGTCATGTGTCGTGTAGTTCTTCTCGTGGACCTTCAACTCTCGGGATGCATACGCGATGACCTTATCACGTTGCATGAGCACACATCCCAATCCCTGAATGGAAGCGTCACAATATACCACAAAATCATTTGTCCCCTCTAGCAAGGACAAAATGGATGCACTGCAAAGCTTCTGCTTCAGTAATTGAAATGCTGCTTCCTGTTTGTCACCCCAAGCATACTTGGTGCCCTTCTGAGTGAGAGTGGTAAGGAGTTGTGCAATCTTGGAAAATCCCTCGATGAAACGTCTGTAGTAACCAGCCAAACCCAAAAATTAGCGGATCTCTGTCGGTGTCCTGGGTGCTTCCCAGTTCTGGATAGCATCGATATTGGCGGGATCAACGTGTATACCCTTTTCATTCACGATATGCCCGAGGAACTGAACTTCCCGAATCTAGAAATCACACTTCGAAAACTTGGCATATAGTTTCTCCTATTGAAGTAGTTCCAGCAATAACCGCAGATGCTCAGCATGTTCTTCTTCACCCTTAGAGTAGATGAGCATATCATCGATGAACACGATGACAAACTTGTCGAGATACAGCTTACACATGCGGTTCATGAGGTCCATGAACACCGCGGGTGCATTGGTGAGACCGAAGGGCAAGACCAAGAACTCGTAATGGCCATACCGAGTGCGAAATTCCGTCTTGGAGATATCCTCCTCCTTGACGCGTAGCTGGTGATAACCGGACCGTAGATCAATCTTGGAGTAGTAGCTTGACCCTTGAAGCTGGTCGAAAAGATCGTCGATGCGAGGTAATGGGTACCAGTTCTTGATGGTAACCTTATTGAGTTCCCTGTAGTCGATGCACATGTGGAAGGTCCTGTCCTTCTTCTTGACAAAAAGGACCGGATCTCCCCATGGCGAAGTACTGGGTCCGATAAATCATTTTTCCAACAATTCCTGAAGTTGGGTAGACAGCTCTTGCAGCTCTGCTGGAGCTAAGCGGTACGGGGCCTTGGCGATAGGAGTCGCATGGCTCGCCAATTCGATTTCAAACTCTACTTGTCGATGTGGTGGAAGACCGGGTAACTCCTCTGGAAACACATCGGGAAAGTCACGGACGATGGGGATATCTTCAATCCGCTTCTCGTCCTTAGACTGTTCGGTGACCAGTGCGAAAAAAGCAAAAGAGTTCTTCTTCCGAAGATACTTCTGAGCTTGCATGTAAGAGATGATGTTCGTGACGACGCCTGCCATCTCGCCTTGCACCATCAAGACTTCGTCGTTAGAGAGCAGAATATGGATAGCTTTCTCGAAACAAAGAACTTCAGCTCGGACGTCGGATATCCAGTCCATTCCGGCTACCACATCAAAACTACCCAGAGTAGTTGTCATCAGATCAATGGTAAAGGTGTGACCCGCGAGTTTAAGTTGACAGCCGGTCACTAGATGAGTCACATCTACAGATTTACCATCGGCTAGTTCTATGACGTAAGGGATCTCTAGGGGTTTAGGTGTGAGATTTAGGTTCTTCCTAAAAGACTCAGATATAAAACTCTTATCCGCACCCGTATCAAAAAGTACAGTAGCAAAATGATCGTTAAGTGGAAACTTACAGGTGACCACATTCGAGTCGTTTCGGGCCTCCCCACGGCCTAGCGTGAATGCACTCCCTTGGCACCTCCTGTGCCACCATTTCCATTGTTTCCATTGTTGTTATTGTTGTTGTTGTTGTTGTTATTCCCACCGTTGTTGTTGCGAATTTGCGGGCAGTCTCGCTTGAAATGGGCAGTGCTACCGCACTGATAGCATCCCTGGTTATTACCCTGCTGCTAACCCTGGTGCTGGTTCTGATTCTGTCGTGACATAATCTCCCCGCGACAATCCTTGCCGCGTGTCCTGCTTTGCCACATCATTGGCAGTGATTTCCGGCGCAAGGGCCATGATGATGGAGGTTACAACGATTACATTGCGGCTTTCGACCCGCATAGCCGCTTGAGTTCTGGGTGTTGTTGGTAGACTGTTTGTTGTGACTCCGATTGTTGTTGAAGTTGTTGGACCGCTTCTGGTTTCCTTGTTGTGCTGGGCTGATGAAGACTGCCGAGCAGGTGAGTCTTCACATTTCCTTTTGTTGCCAGGGACAATTTCAGTTGCACCCCTAGGTGGTAACTTCCTTTGCTCCACCGCCTTATCGGTGAGTTTATGCACCAGCCTAATCGCTTGTTGCTCCGTCGTAGGGTTGCTAGACATTACCATGCCCTGGATCTCAGGGACCAGACCCCCAAGATAAAACTCAAGTCGTTTAACGACGGTGTTAGCCAAATCGGGACAAAGGAACACCAGATCATGATGTCTTGCCGTGTACGCTTCAATTTCTGACCCAACCATCTTGTGGTTCCATAACGCTTGTTCCAATTGCTGTACTCTGTCCCGCGGACAGTATTCCTCCTTGATTAGAGCTTTGAACTCGGTCCAGGTCATTGCGTTCGCCGCAGCAAGTCCACGGGTTTGGACTTGTGCGTTCCACCAGGTTAATGACCCATCTTCCAACGTCGAGGCAGCATACTTGACCTTATTAGTTTCGAGGCAATTGTACATTTCAAAAACCGATTCAGACTTTTTGACCCAACGGACCAGTCCTATTGGTCCTTCAACTCCCGTGAACTTGCTCGGTTTCGCACCCAGGAACATCTTGTAGGGGTTAAGACCCCCTCCTGCTGGTGGGTTAGGAACACCTGCCAGAGCAACATTCACGTGTTGTTGGATTAAAGCGGCCAATTCTTTAGCTGACATGTTGAGATTTCCGCGGCGACCGGTTGCCATTTCAGATCTTCGCAAGACAACACAAACACACACGATAAGTATATATCCAATATAGTTATCATATTCCACACTCAAATGATCACACAATTTATGTCAACCCAACAAATTAAACAATCAAAAGGAACATTCGATTAAATAAATTGTAATGTCTCACAAAATACCAACCAAACATATCAGTTTAATTATAAAATTTCCAAGTTCAAACATAAGTGGAAGCAAACAAACTAAAGGAAACAAAACGGAGATTGGCGAGACGAGTTTGTCATCTATGTCTCCATCTCCCAAGTCGCTATCACTGCCGTCTTCTTCTTCAGCGTTTTCGGCTTCAACAACCGGGTCCTGTTCTGGCACTTCTTCCTCTGGATCCTCCTCCGGGTCTTCCTCTGGATCCTCCTCTTCGTCTTCTACCGGCGCTGGAGAGGCTGGTGCTGGTGCAGGTACTGGGATAGGTGGTGCTTGGTTCTGCTCCAGTTCGTGAATCCTCCAACTGGACTCAAGAACTCTGTCTTCAAGCCAGTCAGCCCTCAGCTGCTCAGCACGAAGGTCCTTAGCTAAAATGCTTCGAACTCACTTATTCTCATCTTGCTCTTCCTCGAGCTCTTCAGTTTTACCAGTCAGCTGACATATCAGCCATCCATGTGCTTCGATAGTCTCTTGTATTCTCTCCAGCTGTTCCTATTGTTTCCTTAGCACAGCTCTAAGTAGATCGTCCCCCACTCCTGAAGAGTTGACCGGTTTGACCGGTACAGCGGTGGTTGGACGGGAGGACGACTCCCCTCCTAGAGCGAGTATTTTCCTGGCAGCTGAGCGTGTCTCCACGCCACGAGGTGGTGAGGGTTCGACCATGGGTGCCTTCCCCGGCGCCCTTCATTGTCGAGATCTGTCGGATGATGATGATGACATAGCCTGCTGGGTTGGTGTAGTTAGTTACGAGCTGCGTATATCACAATATATATATATATATATGTATGTATGTATATTATATATATGTATATATATATATATATCACATAGAACAATTGTAGTATAACACATAACAAGATATCATAGTTCGGTGCCAACTAAGTCTAGTGCGTGTAACAGCTATAGTTTAGGTCTACTTTAAATGCAAACCTGGTTCTCTATAGCTAGAGGCTCTGATACCAATCTGTCACACCCTCAATTTCCACTTGCGGAGTATTACCGCGAGGCGTGTGATCAAACCAGAATCTCAGACACTAGCAATGTCGAACGACTCTATATGATTTATTTAAATGTTTTCCAAAAACATTTATTTGAAACATGCATAGTCATTTTCAAAATTCCCAGGTTTCAAAGTTTAGCGGAAGCATTAGAATAAAGTAAGGGGCGCCAACATAAACGCCAAAACCAAAATCCCAAAAAAAATCGTTAATAAAGACTCGATGAAAATGCCTTGATCAAATGCAAGTGAGTGCACCTAGCGCTCCTAGCGTCCTGAGAAACATGCAAAGAAACAAGTGTCAACATTAAAGAAGAGTGAGTTCACAGGTTTTTATAAGTTCACAAGTTCGCTTTAAAAGATTGTTTTCCCTCGTTATCCCTAACCCGGGATAACGACATAGTTCCATTATTCCTAACCTGGAATAATAATGTTGGTTCGTAAATAAGTTCAATGTTAACATGTAGGTAGCGAGCCTAAAGTTACGTCACGTAAGAGTTTGCGATCGAAGCTGACTGTTGTTGCCTCTGTGTTGCCTGGTCTATCACTGACCATGGTGAAAGTTAGGCCAAATTAATCACCCGTTGACCATTCCCGGTCGGCTAGCGCGACTAGCTCGGGTGGGGCTTGTCGGGCCCAGTAGTACTACTATAATTTCACCGCTATCTAACCCAATACTAACGATCCGAGAGTTGGTTGAGGACTTCCGTGATAAACTACTTAGTGAGCATAACATACATTAACATTAACTTAGTTACCGAATAGTTAACAGTGTTAATTTCACATAACGTGAAATATTTGAGTTGTAGAGCGTATACATGTTTCTCCCCCTGTTATTCAAAACCGAATAAAATAGGGGCTGTGAACTCACCTTAAATTGCTCGGTTAGATAAACGCAAAAGAAGCAAATGATGGAACCGCAAATCGCGTCCTAACATGTCAACCGATTCAAAGTTAGTGTGTGAACACACTGACACAAAACCCTACGCATAACTAACACAGAGTACGGCACACGTAATAACCAATTCGAAACCATAATCATGCATGCAAAGTATCACCATACAAAATAACGATCAAACCAACTTGTCATAAACACAGGATAACTCATAAAACACTTAGGTACACACAAACGCAAGTTATCATGTTTTTAGCTTGTACACTCAGAACTGGGCTGTTTTCGAGAATTTTTATAAAATAGTTCCAATGTTCAAAAAAATTCAATTTTTTTACAGGAGGTGTCAATTAGACTGTAGAAGTTTTTGTAAAATTTTCAAATCCTAATCTTTACCAAATTAGTTATAACATTTATATACTAGGCTACAGTCAGATTCGTCGCTTCTGACTGCAGTCCACGAGAAAAATCATTTAAAAATCATCATTCATCTGATTAACGAAATTCCAGTGGGAGATTTTCGGAAACTCCCCTCTCCAGTTACTGTACAGATTTTGTGACCTAACCCCATAGAGACTATGAGATCCGACTCGATAAACAACCTGCAAATTCTGCAGAATTTACGTAGCTTCAGCAGCTGCACTAAAAGACCATTTAAAAATAGAAAACGACCTCAGAAAAATATGAATCTGGCACTATTTGAAGTGTTTTTCAAAATACATGTTTTAGGCTTCAGAAAATCCACTTTTCGATAAATAATGATCAGGTTACAGCCAACTGAAGTTGGCTGTAAATGTCAATCAGCTTACTGTTTTCGACTTTATCGCATTAGAACATGTGTAAACGCCATGACGCTTAGTTGTATTGATAACAGCAGGTTAACTTGTCAAATATCATCTAATATATCAATATTCATGCAAACCTAAGTATATATCATGATCTTTATAGATAAAACACAGCCTATGATTTTAATATTCAAACATATCATCACAACCGCAAAGATTCACATATTCATCCGAACTAATCATACACCACAACACTTTTCATAACAACAATCATACGAGCACATAATCATTAATTAATTCTACGGAAGATCATCACATGAATCGTAACAAAATCGAAAAACCCTAACCTTAAACGAAGACAACTTGTGAACCGGGACAAGCTTGGGATCGATCCGAGAGTTGTAGGGTTTGCGCGACCGAGAGGGGGGGCTGCCGTCGCACACTTCTAGGGGATTAGGGTTTTGAGTTTTTTTTTTGAACACCCCATGCATACATATGTATACATAAGGGGCAAGGGGTCGGTTTGGGCTTGCCCTTGGGCCGCAAGGGTGGGGTGGCGGGTTGGGTTGTGTTCGCAAGGGGGTGTGGGTGGCGGGTTGGGTTTGCTTGGTCGCGAAGTCGAAACGTTTCACAGGCTTGGTTCAGTTCGGCTTATAAATAGAATTTACTAACCGGTCATTATAATCTGATAAATAACTACACATAATACAACTCGACAATTATTCATAAACGTCTAATAATATGTAGCACGAAATTCAGATACAACCGTTAGGATTTCCAAACATTGTGTATTCCCTAAATACTAAAGTTAGCGTAGTTATTGCGAGCACGTAATTTAATTCTCCGAATTAAATCAGCGTAGGAATGAATAACAATAAAGTAGCACGTTTAAGATACCTGAAAAGCCGGGATGTCACACCATCTGAACTTGAACATTCTTCATCAGAACTACCAGCATCCCCAGATGTATCATCGTTATTTGGAGTGTTGATGCTGTGATCATGCTTGATTTGATCCACGATCTTCGCATAGCATGCAGCTCTTCCGTTGTTCTCAATTTTCAACTGTACTGACCAATCGCATCCTTCATCAGACTGAACTACCAAAGCTCTGTGTGTGTTTGAAGGTACTGATTGATTGGTGTTGTTAGAGTTGACAACAGCTACCATTCTTCTTTCATTGTTGTACTGTGCTGTGTTGGATGGTTGAGACTGATTTCGAAAGGGGTTGTGATTTCCTTCCTTGCTAGGTCTTGTGCATTCCCGCTTGAAGTGGCCTCTTTCTCCACAGTTGAAGCAAGTAACAGGGGTTTTGTCAAATCCGTATTTTGTATCCTTCTTGCTTTCCAAACTCGTTCTCATTGTTCTTCTCATATAATCCTTTGCTCTTCTCATAGCGCTTGCAAATGCCCACTTGATGTCCATCAGCTCCATTTCATCCCGGTCAATTTGTTCATAGTCTTCGTTTGTCAAATTGATGTTCCCTATTTGACCTGCAACTAAACCACAATACGCACTGACCATTGTATTTAGAAGTTCCGCATGTTCTCGTGCAACTTCTACGTTGATATTGGAGAGATTTGACGAGTCAAGTTTGACAGTGTTGGAGTTTGCAGATTGACTGTTGCTTCCATAGAAAGCTTGTTGGGGAGCTTGTTGTGGCGCTTTATGCGCTAAATTCCATGGTTGTGGAAGGAAGGCCTTCGGATCAAAGCTTTGTCCATAGGCTTGACTATTCGAACCTGTAGACTGACTTGATTGAACAGGTTGTGTATAGGAAAGGGTTCACGTTTGACACAAACGCGATCTGCAACTTCGGTTGCTGGCTTGAGCTTGTACCTGCATTAATACCTCCAAAATACATTTCAGGGTTTTGTGGAGCAGAGACTCTTTGTGACTTCCAGAGTTCTTCTTCATTCTTGTTCTCCAGTTTCTGCACAAATTCATAAATACTAATTGAGTCCAAAACACCTGTATTTTAAAAGATCAATAAATTGACCCCATTTCGGTGGTAAAGCATTAGCAAATCGCATCACAATTTCTGGTGGTACAGCTAACACTTTATACGAGTACATTCGCTGAGCAGATGATAAAATCGTGTGGTCATATCATTCAAAGTTTCATTCTCCATGAACATGAAACCTTCAAACTCTTTCTTGAGCAGATCATGCCGAATCTTCCTGGTAGCAGCATTACCTTCAACTCTTGCTTCCAAAGTGTCCCACAAATTTTTCGTTGTAGTACAATACACAAACTGATGATAAATGTCTTTATGCAGAGCTTGTGTGAGGATAGCAAACGCTTTTTCTCTAGATTGTAAGTTTTCTTGTCACTTTCGACTAGATTGGCCAATGAGGTTGGATTTGATCCAACGTCTTCAAGTGATTCCTTGTAGGGGGTAGTGAAACACATCCACAATTCCGTGTTTTGACCAAGAACATACGTATGAAAACGACTTTTCCATGAAGGATAATCGTTCATGTGATTTAACTTCGGCGGTCGGTTATTACTCCCTGTTTCACGTTCGCTCATTAATAGAGTTTGGATGCTTTGATTCTGATTTGCAACACACGCCCACTGATTTGAAGAGATTATAGTTGTATGTTGAGGCATCAAAGACTTTACCCATGATGTTGCGGAGCTTTGCGAAGACTCCTGATTTGAGCTTGAACAACTCCAATCCCACGGGTTAGAAATCATTATATTTTCTTGATTTATAATTTAAAGGTTTAAGGTTTGAAAATAACAATTACCTTTTAAGAGTTCACAATTTTGAAAATATTTGACAAGCCCACAGCTTTGAAAATCTGACGTACGAAAAACAAACAATAACGAAGATTATTCGTACTAATCAATTTCGTACGGATGAGTTCTTTCATACGAATCAACTTCGTACGAATGAGTTCCTTCGTACGAAAACTTCGTACAGATGAGTTCCTTTGTACGAAAAGTTCGTACGGATGTGTTCCTTTGTACAAAAATTTCGTATGGATGAGTTTTCTGGTGAATTCTTCTTCAAGTGTGTTCTTCAGAAAAATTTTACCATAAAAATTTTCTGCATGCAACAGATTTTAACCAAGTTTTAAGTTAGTTTACTATCCAAAACTTAAGTTTTCTGCTGGAGGCTCAAGAACACTTCAGAAATCTTCAAACTAGCTCAGACACACTAAGCCCGGTTTTGTACAAGGAAAGAGCCAAAGCTCTGATACCATTTGTAGGTCCACCTGTGGATGGTGTTAAACCTGTTCCTTGTTCATATAACACACACACAAGTGCGGAATCCAAGTGTGCATGCAACTAAAGCAAAGTAAAGAACACGGGGTAACCAAAGATTCACTATCTTGATTAATGATTGAGAACAAGTACAAACATACACACAATGCTCGTATGACTCAAACAAACTTGTTGTGTTCTTGTGTCTTCGTCTTCACCAGAAATGTTGTCTAAGAGATCCCACCAAAAGATCAGTTCGTCAGCAGAAAGACTCAAGGGTCAACCTCACTGAGAGGTGCATGTCTGCTTATATAGTGTCCATGCTGGTCATCCGTACGAAACTGGTTTCGTACGAAGCAACCAGTTTTCATACGAAGTAACCAGTTTTCGTACGAAGCAACCAGTTTTCGTACGAAGTAACCAGTTTTCATACGAAGCAACCAGTTTTCGTACGAAGCAACCAGTTTTCGTACGAAGCAACCATTTTTCGCATGAAGCAACCAGTTTTTGTACGAAGCAGCTGGTTTTCGTGCAAAGCAACGACGTACACAAGACTCAACGATATGCACACATGCAACTGATTAACACAGGCAAGCTAAGATGTCGTACTAAACCAAGATAGAAGGATATCTTGATCTGTTCGACATCACCAAACTTATACAGACACTTGAGAAAACACCGTACAATTAAAACTGTAACTAAGAACAAGCGACAGACATAAAAGTGTATCAACATATTATTCAAGTTCGAACCACTGTTCCGAGTTCGATTCACTGTTCCAAATTGACCTGTTGCACCTTTCATTTCGGATTGGCTACTGTTTCGATTGGACTATTTGGACTATTCACTTTTAATTTTAAAATTACTTGATTTATATTCAGTAAACTTAAAAATGATGAACCTGAATGGTGTTTTGACTGCTACAGATCTCGCCAATGCTACCTTAGCTGCCATCCAATCTCAGACTCTAGCGTTGCATCAGTAACTCGATCAGATTATCGGCACGTCAACCAAAATTCAGAAGTTGTTGTATGGAGATGATTACTTTGATTGGACCTGGCTTTTTGAGCAGTATTGTAAGGCAAAGGAGATTGGGGTCTGGAATTGTATTCGAGATGGTTCTCGTACAATTATTTACGCTACTGAAGATGATCTTCTAACTCAGATTCCTAAACCTGAGAATCTATGGATGGACAATGATCGAAGAATCAAAGACGAAGATGATAACGCAATAGCGAATCTCACTATGGCTCTTGGTCTGGATATCTCAATTGTTGTTAGGAACTGTACGAATGGGAAGGAAATTTGGGATGTGCTTAAGAATTTATATGAAGGCACACTAACATGAAGGCTAGAAAGGTAAACATGTTGAACCAGCGATTCAATTCGTTCAATCACATTTACGGGGAGACTGTGGAGAACCAAATCAGAAGATTCGTCAAATTGGTCTCACAAATGATAAGTGCTTGCATCACTATTACTAACAGTTGGCTGAATCGCCAACTTTTGAACTCATTGCCGAAAAGCTGGGATGTTGATGTCTCGATGATTAAGCGTACAACAAACCTGAATGAAGTCACACTCACAGAGCTGATGCTACAATCAAGTCATGTAAGATTGACAATCAGCAGAGAGAGCTAACGACAAGAATTCAATGACTGCTGCTAGGATGAGTAGTTCCTACACTACCTTAATGTCTCAAAGTCATCCTAACATTGTTTTCAGCCCTGTTCATGGAGCGTCGAATACTAAACCGAATGTTCTTTTTAGTCCGATAACTCAAGCTCAGCTTTAAGCTCTGAAGATAAACTATGTGTGCGACATGTCTCTTCCAAACAACTCAGCTACACCCACTCCAGCTCAGCAATACCCCCAGCATGCCAATGTGGTTTTCAGTCCAGTGAACCCTTCATCATCTCAAAATGTCCCATCCACTCCCTCTGCAGAAAATCTAGCCATTTTGACTGAGCAGAACGAAGAAAAGTTGGCTCTAGCAGCTTCTATGCTTAACAATTTGAACGCCTTTCTCACATGTGATCTTTTGCCCCATCTGTTCTTGCAATAGAGATTAATCAGGTGGTCGAAGAAGATATAGAAGAACTAGATGTGTATTGGAACTTGGCTATGGCAGCATTTCGAGCGGAGAAGTTTCAGAAAAGATATGGTCGACGTTCCATGTCAAATATTCGGACTAGATATGTAAAAAACACAAGTTAAGGTGCTACAAATGTCATAAACCGGGACACTTTACCAGGGATTGCAAGAAGACACCAGTGGGTTATGAAGCTAAACAGGCTGCTACTGCTAGGAACTCAGAGAGGTCAGTGGTCCCTATTACTCCAGTTCAAACCTCAACTTCAACTTCAACCCGCCAAGGAGCCACTGGAGCAGGAAAGGCATTAATGGTTCAAGAGCAACGTGGTTTTAGCTAGGTGG